>JALMGJ010000001.1:128462866-129062866 GCA_023362775.1 Charina bottae
ACAGGAGAAGTAACACCACAGGACCAGAGTCAGCAGTTTATCTTCATCTAAAGGAAAAAGGACACTCATTTGAGGACACTAATGTTCACATTTTAGACAGAGAAGATAGGTGGTTTGAGAGAGGGGTCAAGGAATCCATTCATGCCAACTTGGAAAATCCTTCCTTGAATAGAGGTGGGGGCCTCAGGCATAACCTTTCCCCTATCTTCCTTCCTGCTTTGTCTTCTGTGCCTAGGAAGATTAAGACCATTTCACAAGCTCAACAGCAGCAGGGTAATCTTAACGATCCTCCTTTAGATGATAAAGGGACTTAGAAACAAACATCTCAAAAATAACCATGACCTAGCCCCAGGTGCAAGGTCACGGAGCCAGCCTAGAAACATATTTAAGGATTCCCTTACTAACTTTACTCAGACTGAAGAAGCTCCTTGGATAAGGAGTGAAACGTTTCCACTAAGAAAATAGAAATCCAGTTGACATGATTCAAGCCACAGACTGTTCCACCTGGATGACTGAGAACCTTCATAGACATCTCTTTGAGATCATAACACAATTTAAATTTCAAGCCTTTTAACCACATGTTTTCCATTGATCCATCTGTATATTATAACCAAAATTCTTAACCCACTTTATCATACATTCTTTAAACTGTTTGGCAGAATTCTCACTGAAGTGGTGCAAGAGCTGATAATGAGAAAATTTGGAAAATGCAGTGCAGCTTTATGTCAGACCGAGGGTGTGTAGGCTAGATTTTTGCTCCTGAGCAGGTCATACCATCTACACATATATGAATGTGTTATAGAAAATTGTAGAATTGTAGATTTAGAGCAAGTGAATAGCGTTGAATGATGGAGTGTTTTGCGTAAATCATGGAGTTGGGTTGGTAGCTGAATGCAATAAGAGTAATGTATGATGGAAATAAAGCATGCATATGAATAAATGGAATGCTGAGCAATTCATTTAACATTGAGCAAGAAGTAAGAAGGACATGCAATGTCTGTTTGGTTGTTTAATGCATTTTTCAACTAATGTGTAAGAAATGCTTGTAATGATGTTAGAGGTGCATTGTTTGGAGATACCATGAATGTGAGTGTAGCCAGTTTGGTCTAGTGGTTAAGGCAGAGCTTTCCAAACTGTGTGTCGGGACACATTAGTGTGTCTGCTGCAGTGTCTGGGTGTGTCACAGCTGCTGCTGCCTCCTGGCTTCCCCCCAGGTCCTAGTGCCTGCCTTGTGCCTTGCTGCCTCCAAACCTGCCCTGCCAGGATTCTGCACAGGTCCTAGTGCCTGCCTTGTGCCTTGCTGCCTCCAAACCTGCTGTGATTCCGCGCAGGTCCTAGTGCCTTCCTTGTGCCTGGCTGCCTCCAAACCTGCCCTGCCAGGATTCCACGCAGGACCTAGTGCCTGCCTTGTGCCCTGCTGTAAGAGTGTGTCGCGAAATGATGCATGTCTAAAAAGTGTGTCACCAACATGAAAAGCTTGGAAAGCTCTGGGTTAAGGCAACGGGCTAGAAACCAGGAGACTGAGAGTTCTAGTCCCGCCTGAGGCATGAAAGCCAGCTGGGTGACCTTGGGCCAGTCATTCTCTCTCAGCCCAACTCACCTCACAAGGTGGTTGTTGTGGGGAAAATAGGAGGAGGAAGAAGTATTAGGTATGTTTGCCGTCTTGAGTTATTTATAAAAATAATAAAGGTGGGATAGAAAATAAATAAATAAAATAATGCCATGTTGTTAGCTGACAATCTGAGTGGTTTGCAGCAAATGTTAGATAGATTGCCCATTGCAGTGAGGAGTATGAATTGAATGTTAATATACTGTATTTAAGACAAAGATAGTTGTGTTTGACAGGGAAAATAAAGTGAATACTTGGAAATGGCAAAAAAAATAGAGCCAGTAGATAGATAGATAGATTTATTTATTTATTAATCATATTTATATTACCGCCCATCTCCCTCACAAGGAGGGACCCTGGGCGGTTCACAATAAAACACTTTAAAATTCAATACAAGTCATAAATATCAGTAATCAATAAAAATATAAATTACAATCAAATCCAAATAATGGCAGTTGTACTTCATCCATGAGCAGGTAAGACTGGTCCAGGGCAGTTCTAAGGAACCAGCCAACCCCAAGAATGGCTATTTCTCTCCCCACTCCAAGCATGGTGACAGAACCAGGTCTTCATTTTTTTTTTCTGAAGTCAGGGAGAGAGGGGGCCAACCTTACTTCTGGGGGGGGGAAATATTCCAAAGGGTGGGAGCTACTGCAGAGAAGGCCTGCCTCCTGGACCCCGCCAGATGGAATTCTCTTACAGACAGGGTCCATAGCATGCCCTCTCTGCATTACTGGGTGGGACGGATTGAGGTAACAGGGATGAGACGGTCCCTCAGGTAATCTGGACCCATACCATGTAGGGCTTTAAAGGTGATAACCAACACCTTGAATTGAATCCGGAAGCAAACTGGTACCCAGTGCAGCTCGCGGAGCAAGGGTGTTATATGTGCTGATTTAAAGCACCTAGAATCATCCACGCGGCCATATTCTGGACCAGTTGAAACTTCCGGATACTCTTCAAGGGTAGCCCCATGTAGAACGCATTACAATAGTCTATATGGGAGATGACCAGGGCATGAGTGACAGTTCAAAGGGCCTCTTGCTCCAGAAAAGGGCGTAACTGGCGCATAACACGAAGTTGCTCAAAGGCCCTTCTGGCCACGACTGCCACCTGCTCTTCGAGCAGGAGTCATGAGTCCAAGAGGACCCCCAAGTTACGCACCGGGTCTGTCTGGGGCAGTGCAACCCCATCCAGAATTAAGATGGCAAATTCCCAGGAACTGAGGGGCCATTAATCCACAGCCACTCCGTTTTACCAGGGTTCAGCCAAAGCCTGTTATTCCCCATCCAGACCCCCACAGCCCCCAGGCACCTGGGCAGGGCAGCCACAGCATCACTTACTTCCCCCGGGATAGAGCTATACAGCTGAGTATCATCGGCATATTGATGATACATCATCCCGTGGAGACAAATGATCTCACCCAGCGGTTTCATGTAAATGTTAAAAAGGAGAGGCCCGATCTCTCCTCCCCTATCAACAACAATTGGGACCGTCCCTGGAGGAAGGAGGTGAACCAGCACAAAACTACGCTGCCCATCCCCAACTCCCTGAGTTGCCCCAAAAGGATACCATGGTCAATGGTATCAAAAGCTGCTGAGAGGTCAAGGAGAGCCAGGATGGATGCACTGCCCCCATCCCGCTCCGCCAGAGATCATCCATAAGTGCGACCAATGCCGTTTCTGTTCCATATTCAGGCCTGAAACCTGACTGAAAGGGGTCTAGGTAATCCGTTTCATCTAGAATCCTCTGGAGCTGCAACGCCACCACCTTCTCAACCACGTTCCCCATAAAGGGGAGGTGGGAAACTAGACAAAAATTGTCCAGTACAACAGGGATAATTTTGTGATTAATATGTGGTCTGTTGCAACAAATGAATGTTTATTTAAAAATCATGCTTCTGCCCACCTTTGAGAGTTGGGTATGCCAGGGGAAACAGTAAAATATATATAATGGAAATTGGCTGTTTAAGAAGGAAGGTAAAAGGAGGGAAGGGAATGAGGGGAGAAAGAGATCAAGTCAAGAATGAATGGGTGTTGTGACTTATACATTGAGGTGGATGGTTAGATGGTGGATAGAGATAATGAGTATTGAATTGCAAAACAGCTACATGAAGTAAGAGTGAATGAATTGAAAGGAAGTGGAAGACCAAGAAAGTGGTGGTCTTTGGATGCACCTGATGAGATCCTCAAAAAGAGAGATATGAGTTTAAAGAACAAAAAACAGCATATGCATTAGTGCAGAGCTTTCCAAACTGTGTGTCGCGACACAAAAGTGTGTCGCCACACACAGTCTGGTGTGTCACCACACAACCCGGAAGCGCTGATCATCATCAGCGCTTCCGGGTTTTCCCGCAGCGACGCACCAACTGCAGCGCGCAAAACCCGAAAGCAGCAGCAGCGCTTCCGGGTTTTTGCGCGCTGCGACACACAACGCCGGTTGGTGTGTCACCGCGGGAAAAACTTTGGAAAGCCCTGCATTAGTGGATGGATGTGTTACAAGTAAGGTTGTTTGCAAGGACAGAATGTAGGAGGAGTTATAGTGGATGGAGTGTTGTAAACTAGATTTAGACTTCTTTTTTTCTCCTCCCTTATCTCCCTCCTTTAATTTGTTTTGACCATTACTGCTCACCATTTTCTGCATATGGGGAAAATGGGGAAAAACAGGCTTCGACTGAACCCTAGTAAGACGGAGTGGCTGTGGATTAATGGCTCCTCGATTTCTAGGAAGTTGTCATCTCTAGTTCTGGATGGGGTAGCACTGCCTCAGACAGACCCGGTACGTAACTTGGGGGTCCTCCTGGACTCACGACTCCTGCTTGAAGGGCAGGTGGCAGTCGTGGCCAGGAGGGCCTTTGCACAACTTGGTGTTGTGCGCCAGTTGCGACCTTTCCTGGAGCGGGAGGCCCTTCGAACAGTCACTCATGCCCTGGTTATCTCACATATAGACTACTGTAATGCGCTCTACATGGGGCTACCCTTGAAGAGTATCCAGAAGCTCCAACTGATCCAGAATGCGGCCGCACGAACCATCTTAGAAGTCCCATATCGGACTCATGTGACACCATTACTACGCGAGCTGCACTGGGTTCCAGTTTGCTTCCGGGTGCAATTCAAGGTGTTGGTTATGACCTTTAAAGCCCTTCATGGCATGGGACCAGGTTACCTAAGGGACCGTCTTATCCCCATTACATCGGCCCGTCCCATCCAGTCATGCAGGGAGGGCATGCTACGGACCCCATCAGTTAAAGAATTCCATCTCACGGGGTCACGGAAGCGTGCCTTCTCTGCAGCAGCGCCTGCCCTGTGGAATATTCTTCCCCCAGAGTTAAGACAGTCCACCTCGCTCCTGGGCTTCAGGAAACAACTTAAAACTTGGCTTTGTCAACAGGCCTGGGGCGGTAAGGAGGGCAGAAACTCCTGGGGATGGCTAGTATAGTAAGATAGTCCTAGAATAGCCCTTCCAAGGTTGAAAGAACACATCGCCTTCTTAATTTTTATATGTATGGTATTTTAAATGGTTATTTTAATGTTTTAATCTTTAATATTCATAATTTTGATGATTTGTAAACCGCCCAGAGTCCCTTGAGGGAGTTGGGCAGTGAGAAATCGAATGAATGAATGAATGAATGAATGAATGAATGAATGAATGAATGAATGAATATGGTTTTCCTGAAAGCAAACAGTATAATTAGTATATATGCATGTATATACCTTTTACTTAATAATGCAATTCTCATATGATAATCATATGACTTCCTTTTTCCTTATTAATTTACTGCATTAGTTATTCATTTTAAACTTATATTGGTAATATTAAAATAACCCACTAGGGTTGAGTCACCTAAAATGTTGTGCTTGTTTTAGAATAAAAGTAGTACAAAACAATTGTCAATTCATGCCTATGCATTTGTTTTCAGTTTAATATAATTTAGGTAACATTATGACAAATTGATTTTAAATGTAGTATTCTCACAAAGTTTCTGGCTTCTCTGTCTTTCCCATTCACATTGAATTAGTTGAGTGTAGGATAGCATGTTAATATTAAAAGAGTAACGCTGAAACTGATGGGATATAATTGTTTTTCCTACAACAGAGGTGTATGGACACAGTTCTGTGATTCTCTTCCATTTTTTTTTCTGTTAACATAAAAGCAAAGTAAAGCCAAGCCACTCATGCACTTGGGGGATTAGAAAGTATAACAGTGATCAAACTAGAATTTCTGCTTAAATTATTGAGAAAATATATTACTGCTGTATTTCATAATGGTAATTCATTGAATGCCCATTCTTCCGCTTACTACAGGGCAGATTATATTTAAGTCAAGATTAATGGATAGATTTTGATGTTAAAATCCAGTCTCTTAACCTGCCATTCCCTAGAGGCATATAATGCATTAGCTTAAACCAATATGCAGCTTATCAAAGATACTATGACACAGTCTTAAATGATGGTTTACTGTGCAAAATTACTGCTTTCTCTGATAATAAAATCACTATTTTGTATTCTTGATCATTGCAATATTAAATAGAAACATAATCAAATTATTTCACATTTAGATACAGATAGCCCTTAAGTAATTGTGCACTGTAAAATTTCTGTATTTTTTTTCTTCATGAAGTCTGTCAGTGTGCATGTTCAGTAAAATAGGATACTTGGCTTTATTTAGCTGAAGTAAAACTCTTAAATCTTTTTCCAATTTCAGCTTTTACCTCCAAAATTTGTAACTCACCAAGATTTTTTTCCTTTTATGTTGTTTGTTCTGTCTGTTATAGATGGTGATGTCTCCCCTGTCTCTTCCCTAGGCCAAGTGCAGGGAATAGAAAGGAATTAAATTCCTCATGGGCTTTTATGGGGCTCAGTTCGGCCCAACTAGGTGGTGAAGGAAAATAAGGTAACACTGTTCTTGCTGATGAAAAGACGGATAGCCTCCACTACATCCATTCTATTGCCAGAATTTAAGGTTTGGCCAAATATTACTTAGGCAGCATTTAGAAGTCTTTGAGCTGATCTCTCCCTAAGAGCTAAAATCAGACCTTGGAATCCAAATATAGCTTTTAAAATGAAAAACTTAAATGACAAATCATCCATTATATGAATTTCATGGCAGTTTTACTTTCAATACGTCATATCCAGGAAAGCAATTTTTTAATATATATATTTTTTTAAATTTGGAACATGGGTGTTCCCACTGGCATGAGGAAATTTCTTACTCATGTCATTATAATTAGTTAAATCAGTAGAATCATTTCTTAGATGTTATTTTAGATTACACTGTAAATAATTTCATAAATACTGTTAATAAATTTTAAACTTAGAATCCAATACTGTTATGCTAAAGTAGAAGTAATATCTTCTTCAAGAATCAGATGAACTATAGAAGAGAAATTTGAAGTCTACTTTTTTACTCCGCAATCATGCATTAGGCATTTAAGTCTGAATCTGATGTGTATTTTATCTGACTCCAGTGTCTGTAAATGGGGCTCCACTTGCACTACTATAGCACCTGTTACAGATTTTGAATAATCCGGCAGCCAGTAGGATAAATATAAAGAAGTATCATGTGTCAAAGTTTTATTTATTTATATTTCAAATTTCGTCACCGCCCATCTCATTCAAGCGTGACTCTGGGCAGTTTACAATAAAACTAAAATAAATACAGGTTAGAATACAATAAAAACAGTACTTTTAAATAACAATATAAATATAAATATAAAATCCAAGATGGGGATGTTAAAAAGTTCTTAATTAAATTCATGTTATTCATGGGGGTGTCTTCAAGGCGCTAATCATCCCCAGGATTGATTATCCCTCCTCCTGCCCCAAGCGAGGTGGCAGATCCAAGTCTTCACTCCTTTACGGAAGGCCGGGAGAGTGGGGGCCTGCCTCACCTCTGGGGGAAGAGTGTTCCACAGGGTGGGGTCCACAGCAGAGAAGTCTCTCTTCCTGGGCCCCGCCAATCGACAGTCTCTCATGGACTGGGTCCGTAACATGTCCTCTCTACCTGACCGGGTGGGTCAGGTTGTTGTAATGGGGATGAGACGGTCTCTCAGGTAACCTGGACCCATGGCATGTAGGGCTTTAAGGGTAATAACCAACACCTTGAATTGGACCCGGAAGGAAACTGGCACCCAATGCAGCTCCCGCAGCAAAGGTGTTACATGTGCCATCCTTGGGGCACCCAAGACTGCTCACACAGCCACATTCTGAACCAGCTGTAGCTTCCGAATACTCTTCAAGGGTAGACCCATGTAAAGCGCATTGCAATAGTCTATACGGGAGATGACCAGGGCATGAGTGACTGACCGGAGGGCGTCCTGATCCAGGAAAGGACGTAACTGGCGCACAACACGAAGTTGAGTAAAGGCCCTCCTGGCCACAACTGCCACGTGCTCTTTGAGCAGGAGTCGTGAGTGCAAGAGGACCCCCAGGTTCCGCACTAGGTCTGTCTGGGGCAGTGCAACCCCATCCAGAACCAAACATGGTAAATTCCCAGATACAGAGGAGCCACCGACCCAGAGCCACTCCGTCTTACCAGTGTTCAGCTAGGCAACATCTTCAGTGTGAAAAGGGAGTGGGACTTGCTCTCTGTTTATATACCATGGCTCGTCCTGCTTATGTTGGTGGAGGTGTTGTTCTCTCTTTTGTAAATCCAATATAGGAAAATTAAACAAAACAAACTTGGTTTGTTATTTGTATATCCCTTTTAATTATTAAGACATCAGCCAGTTTCTTTTGTATATCCAGTGTAACATTTTTTTCCATGTAATTCTTGTAGCCTGTCATTTTTAAATCCACTTTCAAATCAGTTTCAATCTTGTCAGGTAAAACATGTTCCTCTTTGGAGTCCTTGGTGCTCTCTGAGCCTTGTTGTTTTCTTGGAGACATTTCATTGCCAGGCTAGGCAACATCTTCAGTGCGAAAAAAGGGAGTGGGACTTGCTCTCTGTTTATAGATTTGTTATATATTTCCGGTAGATTTGTGTTTCAAGAATGCCCTCATTTCCTCTATTGATGTGGATGGTCAAGAAGGGTAGTGTGTTGTTCTTTTCTTCTTCCCTTCTGAATTTTATTCCATTGAAGATATTGTTGATGGTTTCATGTGTTTCTTCTAGTTGTTCCTTTTTTATTATGACGAAGGTGTCATCTACATACCGGTTCCATATCTACCGGAAATCTACCCACACTAACCAAGTGCTCCATTACCAAAGCAACAACCCAACCTCCCACAAGAGAAGCTGTGTAAGAACATTATTCAGACGAGCACTAACGCATTGCAGCAACCCAGAACACCAGAAAAAGGAAACATCATCTATACAGCATCTTCCAGCAACATGGATACCCATGCAACTTTATCAAAAAGTGCCTGACCACCCAACCCAGTACAACACAACCAACAGAAGCTAAGAAAAGGATAACACTGCCATACATCAGAAACATCTCAGAAACTACCAACACTGTTACAACCACATGGCATCACCATAGCACATAAACCAACCAAAACCTTTCATAACATCTTAAAGTAACCCAAAAGACCCAGTAACCCAAGAAGAAAAAACAGGAGTTATCTACAACATACAGTGTAAGGACTGTAACAGCCACTATGTAGGACAGACCGGCAGAAGACTAGCAGAGCACATCCATGAACACCCAACTAGCAGTCAGAAGACACAATGAAAACTACTTAATCTCACAACACATGGACAGACTTAACCATACTTTCAGCTGGGAAACTGTGAGCATCTTAAACCAAGCCAAGTCCAAAAACGCTAGAGCAGAGCTTTCCACCACCCGGAAGCGGCGGCGCGTGCGTGCACGGCAGCAGCAGCGGCGCGGGATCACTGCTTCCGCGTTTTAGCGGAGGCTGCCGCCGCCGTGCATGCGCGTGCCACCGCACGCCCCCCACGCTGCTGCCGTACGCGCGCGTGACTTCGCACGCCCTCCCGCGCCGCCGCCATGCATGCGCCGCCGCCGCACTTCCGCCGCCGCTGGTGTGTCGCCAGCGGCGGCACTTTGGAAAACCCTGCGCTAGAGAATTCCTGGAAGCTTGGCACTCAGAAAAAGCAGCCATCAACAGACACATAGAGGTAAACAACATTTACATACTATTCATAAGAGACAATAGAAAAGTCAGAAGAACAGAACACCTCCTTGCCAGCAATCAACCCCCAGATATGCAAAGATTAACACCAAGATTAGCACCAGAGGAACAATCAAACAGCACAATATACCCTAATCAAGGAACTATTAACTCAGTCAATCTACCAAGCAGCAAACAATAGCCCAATCAAGGAACTCCTAACGGGAGAACAACACCTCCACCAACACAAGCAGGACATGCCATGGTATATAAACAGAGCAAGTCCCACTCCCTTTTTCGCACTGAAGATGTTGCCTAGCCTGACAATGAAACATCTGCAAGGAAACAACAAGGCTCAAAGAGCACTAAGGACTCCACAGTTCAACCCTGAGCTACAAATATTCTCTTGTTCCTCTTCCATAACATATTTATTATATCTCTATCTAGAGAGGCAGACACTCTTAAAATTAACTTCTGGGTCCATTGTTCAAAATTATCCTTCAATATGTCCAATGTTAAAATATTTTGCTTCATTCTGTATTTGTAAGTCAAGTTTGAGTGTTCTTCTCCTTTAATTGTACTCCTTAGTTCCTTCTAGTTCCCACTAGTGTCCAATTTTTAAAGTCTTACCTTACTATGTTTTTTTAAAGAATTCAAAACAAAAGCATTTTCCCACAGTAAGGATTCTTTATGATTAATTCCAAAACCTCATTTCAAATTTATCTGGACCCCTAGCCCATTTGTAACATTCTAAAATCAAGTTTTAATCACCTTTTGCTGTTTATTCAAAAAAAAAATATTTTTTTAGTCCTTAAACTTGTATTTAAAACTTATTTTGCTAAGGATTCAAGGAAACTCACCTGGTACTATAAAACTTCACATGCCAGTAAGGTAATGCTCAAGATCTTGCAAGGTAGACTCCAGCAATTCATGGAGCGAGAATTGCCAGATGTACAAGCTGGGTTTAGAAAAGGCAGAGGAACTAGAGACCAAATTGCCAATATGCGCTGGATAATGGAGAAAGCCAGGGAGTTTCAGAAAAACATCTATTTCTGTTTTATTGACTATTCTAAAGCCTTTGACTGTGTGGATCATAACAAATTGTGGCAAGTTCTTGGTGGCATGGGGATACCAAGTCATCTTGTCTGCCTCCTGAGGAATCTGTATAACGACCAAGTAGCAACGGTAAGAACAGACCACGGAACAACAGACTGGTTTAAGATTGGGAAAGGAGTACAGCAGGGTTGTATACTCTCACCCTACCTATTCAACCTGTACGCAGAACACATCATGCGACATGCTGGGCTTGAGGAATCCAAGGCTGGAGTTAAAATTGCTGGAAGAAACATTAACAATGTCAGATATGCAGATGATACCACTTTGATGGCTGAAAGCGAGGAGGAGCTGAGGAGCCTTATGACGAAGGTGAAAGAAGAAAGTGCAAAAGCTGGGTTGCAGTTAAACCTCAAAAAAACCAAGATTATGGCAACAAGCTTGATTGATGACTGGCAAATAGATGGAGAAATAGTGGAGGCAGTGACAGACCTTGTATTTCTAGGCACAAAGATTACTGCAGACGCTGACTGCAGCCAGGAAATCAGAAGACGTCTACTTCTTGGGAGGAGAGCAATGGCAAATCTTGATAAAATAGTTAAGAGCAGAGACATCACACTGACAACAAAGGTCCGCATAGTTAAAGCAATGGTATTCCCTGTAGTAACCTATGGCTGTGAGAGCTGGACCATAAGGAAGGCTGAGCGAAGGAAGATAGATGCTTTTGAACTGTGGTGTTGGAGGAGAGTTCTGAGAGTGCCTTGGACTGCAAGAAGATCAAACCAGTCCATACTCCAGGAAATAAAGCCAGACTGCTCACTTGAGGGAATGATATTAAAGGCAAAACTGAAGTACTTTGGCCACATAATGCGAAGACAGGATACCCTGGAGAAGAAGCTGATGCTAGGGAAAGTGGAAGGCAAAAGGAAGAGGGGCCGACCAAGGGCAAGATGGATGGATGATATTCTGGAGGTGACGGACTCAACCATGGGGGAGCTGGGGATGGTGACGGCCGACAGGAAGCTCTGGCGTGGGCTGGTCCATGAAGTCACGAAGAGTCGGAAGCGACTGAACGAATAAACAGCAACAAAACTATAAAACTTGTTGATCCAAAGGTTCCTAATAGCTGAAAATTAGTTAGCAAGCAATTTCTGAAAGTGATTAGAAAAGGAAGTATGCAAGGTGCCAACCATGATTAGAGCAAGATGGCTATTCCCTCGTCTCCCAGAGCTCTAAACCCACCGGAGACTGCTGTCTTGCGGTCTCCTCACGAGCAGCAACTGTCTGGAGCACTTTTGGGCGATCTCAAGTCCTTTCCTTGTCCAGAGAATTATCAAAGAGCTGGTCTATCTCGAAGATAAAGAAAAAGTGGAGTCAAAAAAAAATAGACAAAGGAAATATAGAAAATAGATTGCCTCCAATCTATCTTTGGTCTTTAAATACAATAATTTGCTTTAAATGTTAGTCTTTCATACAATATACAGGAACTTTTCTTTGTCATATACACTTCAATTTCTATAATCCAATCTTCTGGTCTTCATGCAGATTTCACCTTTCTTACAATTCTCCAATTATTCATCTGTGGTTTCCACTCCTTGGGATAATGTCCATTTAAGTATTCTTAACTGTATCAGTTTAATATTTTTTATTCACTCTTTCCATGTTTACATCTATATTTATATTTATATTTATATCCTTAATAAAATTCACTTGGTCTTAAATCATTTATATAACAAATCAAGGCCTTATTTCATTTCTAATAAAATACAACATATTCTATTCATATATATCCATAAAAATAACAATTTAATCATAATCTATATTTAAACTTAATTATACCATATTCTACTTCTTTCAACAAATTTACCTAATTAACAAATTTTTATAACTATATATTCCACTAATACATAACTTAACATAATACATAATACATAATATACCAATTCTTATAATATTCATACATACATATTCATACATAGAATTACCAAAATATGTCATCCTGTAATAACCTTCGTTCTAATTCCATCTCATCATTTCATTATCTTCTCATATATGTATCTCCAAAAAAAGTAATCTATAATATCAACTTATATTTATATTTATAATCTTATATCTTACACTTAAAATATCACATTTTTATGTATCCATACAGTTTCTCATATCCACTTTTACTCTGTGTACAATCCAAATCCGTGTTTTCATTAACCTTGTGTCCCATATCATCATACTAAATCTCCTGTTTAGGTTATGCCAAGATCACAATATGCAACTTGTTTTGTTCTGTAACTCATGTGGGATGTCAAAATATTTATTTCACCATATCTATCAATTTGCATGTTAAGATCTTCCTGTCTCAACTGCCACAATGTGTTTGTGCCTAAACTATAATGTGTTGTCTGTTTAGCTGACCACTTCCTGTAAAATATCAAAATCTTCTGTGCCAATGTATTTAAAATCTTCTTTCCCTGTTTCTCTACTGACTCAAGGAATTTTTCTTCTGTTTCTAAATCTGTCTTTTGTGTCTTTTGTTCCTGTTAAGTTCTATTGATTTCTTAATTTCTAAAAGAGTTTCACTAAATTCTTTTTTAAAATCTTGAAGTGCTGTTAAAAATGCCATTCTCACCTACCCCCCCTTTTCAGGTTGCCGTAACTAGTTCTAGCCAAAACAAAGTACTTTCCCAGGGAATGAGTGGTCAGCTGATCTATTCAAATGGAAAGTTACCAGCAATGTCTGTTTATTAAGTAAGAAAAACTTTTAAAATAAAAGATGAAAAATTCCACAGAACAGTATTTCAAACAGTTTATAAAAGGAAAAATAAAAAATGAATTCCGAGTGAGATAAATCCGTTCTAAAAAAAGGTAGAAAGATAAGAAGGAAAAAATGCAAATATTTCTCTGTACTTTTATTCTTCAGGCTGCAAGCTGCTTAACCCAAACAGACAGTTTCTCAGAAAGTAAATAGTCAATTGGTTTGTCGGGTGAAAAATTACCAACAAAATCTCTTAAGTCCCAACTTCTCTGATACAAAAGAAAGGTTAAAAAAAATGCAAACGTTTCATTATATTGCAGAAATAAAATCTATCAAACTTCCACCAAAATTAATTATAGCAAAGAAAGCACAAAATTAGCCAACATTTTAAGCAAAGTCCAAAGATAAATTTTAGATAGTAAAAACATTCTAATCTAAGAAAAAAATTAATGTAAAGTGATCTAAAAGTTGACTGCACGCTCTTGTGTCTCTCAAGAGACTTACGTTCCTTGCAGAGCTAGGATACTCCTCCGGCCATTTCACTGCATTCACCCCCGTTCTCTCTGGTGGAAACTACAAAGAAAAACAGGAGTGGGCAATTCCAATGGCCCTGTGAGCAATCTTCTGGTCCCCCCCTCTTCAGGGGGAAGCTTCAGTGGTCTTACAAATTCTGTAGCCCACTGCAAACAAGGTAAAGTCGGCCAGGTCTCAGCATTCTGAGAAACTGACTTGTCGAGCTGCCAGGCAAGCTTGGAGTCAGTCAGTCATGTGGTTTTTCGACTCACAGCTGCGTCGCTTAATGATGGCGTTTCCGGTCCCAATTAGCGGCGTTAAACAAGGACTACATGTAATTGGTAATAACAAAGCATATAAATTGATTATGTGCGAGCAAGTCAGTGACAACTCTTAGCAACCACAGAGTTCTAGGATCTTCTCCATGATGATCTGTCACTAACCTGGCCATTTGGGTCTCTGTAATCAAATTACAGGGTGTAATCTAATCAAATTCATCCACCTTGCTAGTCATCGTTTTCTCTTTCTTTCCACCTTTCCCAGCATTATAGATTTCTGAAGGGAGCTGGAGCTTCACATAATGTGTCCAAAATATTACAATTCGATGTTCATATTATAGAGACATTCGAACAAAATTTATTTCCCCTATGACTATGTATCCTGGTATCCTGGCCACTCCGACACTGACTATCTTCAGCTTCTGCTCAAAGATGAGTGGTTTACAGTCACAGCGCAGGTAGCTAGATTCTGCACAGCAGCACTAAAGATTCATCGAAACTTGGTGAAGAACTTAGCATAAACATTTTTACATAATTTATGTACTTAAATTTCAGATATTAATCACTTAATTTAAGTAGTCCATAATTGATCACTATAGGATGTTACAACTTAAGGAGTATTAATATACTGCAATATAGGCCACTTTTTTGATCTTATGTATAAATGACAGCTAGTCTGTTAAATTAATTATGACATGGATTTTATCTTTTTATTATATTTGAGAATTTTTACCGGACATACTGTACGTGGTGCACTTTCAATTGTACTGGTCTATGACTGTAATGGAAGCAGTGACAGATTTTATTTTCTTGGGCTCCAAGATCACCGCAGACAGTGACTGCAGCCATGAAATTAAAAGACGCTTGCTCCTTGGGAGGAAAGCTATGGCAAACCTAGACCGCATATTAAAAAGCAGAGACATCACCTTGCCGACAAAGGTCCGTATAGTTAAAGCTATGGTTTTTCCAGTAGTAATGTATGGCTGTGAGAGTTGGACCATAAGGAAGGCTGAGTGCCGAAGAACTGATGCTTTCAAACTGTGGTGCTGGAGAAGACTCTTAAGAGTCCCTTGGACTGCAAGGAGGTCAAATCAGTCAATCCTAAAGGAAATCAACCCTGACTGCTCATTGGAAGGACAGATAGTGAAACTGAAGCTCAAATACTTTGGCCACCTAATGCGAAGAGAGGACTCACTGGAAAAGACCCTGATGCTGGGAAAGACTGAAGGCAAAAGGAGAAGGGGACGGCAGAGGATGAGATGGTTAGATAGCATCACCGATGTAACGAACATGAATTTGAGTAAACTCCGGGAGACAGTGGAGGACAGGAAGGCCTGGCGTGCTATGGTCCATGAGGTCACGAAGAGTCGGACACGACTAAACGACTGAACAACAAATGACTGTAATAAAGCTATTGAATTGAACTCCTAGGGTTTTTCAGTTATCCCTCCCAGGAACACACACCCATGATGAGGCAGCATAACAGGACTTGGGGGGGGGGGGGAGAGAAGGAGCGATACAGAATAGTTTAGCTATTGAAACTGATATATAAATCCTTCCGTTAAAAAAGATCACATTTTTATCATTGCTGTAATGAATGAAACTGCTTAAATAATAGTTTTCTAACTTTTTTTTCTGGTAAGAGAGCTTAGTGAGAGCTTATCTTATTGGCCTGTCCTATGAAAACTGATAGGATGTACGCTGGCTTATAGGGAAAAATCAAGGCCTGAGAGTAAACAGACAGAGTGCAGCTTGTAAAAGCTATAAAATCTTTACTTGTGATAAAAGCAAAGTTGAATATACATGGTACAGCATTGCAAAAGGAAAAACAAACTTACAAGCAGAGTTTCGTGTATTGTTTCCATTGACAGACATGAAGGGGCTCATGCCATGGCCTACACACACAGCCAAGCATAGTTATGCAATGGGAAGCTTGCTGAGGTCAGTGAGGTTTTTTTTTTAATTTTCTGTTTCTCAAGTTAGGAAGAATAGTGTAACATTTTTATTAACTCTATTAAAATAAACCTTTATTCTGGAATTTGCTGCCAGTAATCATGGTAATGGCAGCCGATTTGAATAATTTTAAAAGGACACTGGAAGATCAGACTATCCATGTCTACTTACCTACTTACTTACTTACTTATTCAATTTATATGACCATCCATCTTAAACCAGTGACTGGATGGCTAACAATAATAAAAACAATCATACAATAAAAACAGTAACAAAAATTAAATATAAATATAAATACAGCTGAGGGATCTTAAAAGCCATTGGTGTTAGCACAGCCATGAAACGGGGCCCTTCACACACTCAGGGCCCCAGGCCCGGGCACAAAGCCAGGTCTTCATAATACTGATGGTTGTTTAATAACTCCTGAATCATAAATAATGATTTAAGGGCTAAATCTACAGGGGTTTAAGGCACCCTTTTTACCCATTAACCACCTCATCCCCTTCAAAAAAGGGTTCTGGACCCATCTACTTATAGAGCGCAAGCTTTAACTTTAAAAAGCCAGGTGGGTCCCTCAAGCTAGCAGAAGTTTTACACTTCTGAACTGTTGTGAATCTGTTTCCCTGTTGAGATATCCTTTGGATCATTTTCCAATATTTGAGTGTACAAACCTGTGGAGAGGCATCAAAACAGACAGATTCTGTTGGTATACCGCTCGCTCCTGAGCCGAAAGTAGTGAACGAAGATCTCTGTTGTCAAGATCAGATCAACTCTTAAAAGGATTTAACATCTGTAGCTATGTTTCTACAGTACACCACCTTTATCGGTATATGAACAGGCCTTTCTATAGCAGATATAGCCTGCTAGTACATCCCCAAAACAGCATGTGTGTCAGTAGTCAAGAAGACTTCATAACAGACTGTTTCTGTAGTTAGTATTAATACATATTTATTCTAATAATAGTATGGAATCAGAAGAGTGCAGAATAGCAATTACATTGACTTAGGCTACCATAATACAGTTTAAAGAAAGTGCTGCTTTGGTGTTTCGACTGAGCTTCTTCCAAATGAATAGAACAAGTACAGAATGACCAGGAACTACAGATTTTCTGTTGGATAACTGAAAGGACAATTTGTACTTTGTCATCTTTTTATGCTTTTTGTCTTTGTAAGAAAAGATAATGCTATCCTAGAATAGTAACAGTTCTGATGAGGAAGATATTTCTTTGCAACCTATTTACTCCAACTGCAGGCACTGAAAACAAACTTTGCTTCACTTTTGTCCTCTCTGTATCTATGCACTATATATAATAAAATAAACCTAAAAAGGTTTCATTTAGAGACCTCTGAAACAGGAGCATTTTGAAAGCAGGTAGCTGTCTCCACCCTGCTTTTCATAAAGCATTTTACCCATTCAAACAGACTTTTAAAAACAGCTTGTTTTGATAGCAGGCTGTTCTCCTGTGGGCCTTCAGCCTTTGCTTCCTGGCAGCACCTTTGGTGCGAAAAGAGAGTGCTCAATTGGGAGACTATCAGTGCCAGCATGCATAGAGTGATAAGTTAACACACCACTGGGAATTTCTGGGGCCCACCAAGATACTTCACTTCTAATGTGCTAACAAGCTCATTTTTCTACCTCTTGCCTCTTCAGTTATTTTTTTTTCTCAGAAGAGCTTAGAAGTTGAGTGCATCAGGCATAATGAAAAGCTCTGTAGGAGGGAGAAGCAATAACCCAATTTTTCCCTTTTCAGCCAAATAGAAAATTAGTTTCTGGTAATACACAAAGGCCAGTATTTTTTGTGCAAGGGGCACTGCTGTGAATCAAAGGACTCTATTAACTGCAGAAAATTCAGCAGCTGTGAATCTCCCCCAGTGGAAAAAGTGCTTTTCAACAAGTTGTGAGATATGTAGTATTATTTAGACTTCAACCATCAGTTTCATCCTCTACCACTTACATACAACCTCTTAAAACAGTGCTATATTACTCTTCTGTGTTAAGGCTTAATCTTGTGTATGTCCCACAACCTAAGAAGCTTTACAACAAAGCGGTGTTCTATTTCTCCTTGTTCTACTACTAACGTTAATTTCAAGAGAAATTTTTGATTTGCAATCTAATTTTATGGAGACAGTTGAGCCAAAGCAATGTATATATACAATAATCAGGATTATTATTGTCTCTTCTGATTCAAAGCACTTTTCTCTGTGCATGTTTTCTATATATAATTAAACTGATTATCACTGCACATTCCAGTTAATTACTTAAATATAAGGTGGAGGGTTCAGTGTTTATTGTTCTTTAAATTTCCACTTGCAATCATGAGAAAAATCTTTGCTAGTCAGAATATTAGTGATGGATAAAACTGTAATGCTCCAAAAGAAAAAATAAAGTAAATTGTTATTTCCCCATTTCTAATAAATTATTTGGAGAAGTAGCTCTTTGCAACTGAAATGATAAAAGTGAAAATAAGAAGGAAATATATGAATAAAAGAAGTCTAGTTTACAGGTAAGAGACAAGAGGAGTTATTCAGTTGATGCAGGAGAGATTATAGTAAAGAAGATATTCAGCTGTTTTTCTGTGGTGGATGATATAAGGATATAACGAATGAGTACCCTACAGTATTGAAGATATATTGATAAAGTTCAGGTTGGCTGAAACTATAAAATGAATGCAGCCCTGAGCTTATGGTTTAGGAAGATGTACATTTAGTTTTTGAAAGTCACAAAGACAAGAAACTTCTTCTGTATTTTGAGATGAAGATTGTGAGAAAAGGCAAGGAAGAACTAAGTGACTACCCATATTCTTTGGTTTGGAAAAGAGCAAGCAATTAAAACAGTTCTGTGTGATATTCCAGGCAAAAGCAGGTGACAGTTGCTCATGCATATTTCTTTATATTACCAGGAACTATCCCTTGGGGGAAAAGGGAAGGGGGGAAGAATTAGCCCACTGAAGTTTGACAGTAGAAGGTACTTTGAATATAACATGCATGAGTCTTTGCAATCCAGTTTCTCTTTCTTGACTTCAGGTAGACTTAAGAAAAGTGGTTGTGTCTTCTACCAAAAGATCTCAAAAAGGAGCAGGAATGCGATTCCTGGAATATTTTTCAGGGGCATATATTGGCACGTATCACTTTCAGCAAATGGAACTTATTTTCCAATGAAAATTCCATGAGATTGACTTTTCACTAGTTTCACTTATACAGTTTAAATTAGGGCTGCAAATAGTTTTCTATTAAAAGAATAATTTTGAATGATGTTAAACATCACTTTGCATAAAAAAAATACTGGCAAAAATGTCATGATCCAATGGATATAGCAAGATAACTTTTGCAAGTTGCATGAGAACTGATTCTAAGCTCGCTAAAGCAGCCTATAACACCAAATCAGCATGGTATTTTTTCTTGATAATTGTATGTTGCTGCCTGCTGTTTTACATTTTGACAGCCACTTCCATAGCTGCTTTCATGAACACTAGAAATATTCTCTCTCTTTCTCGCTTTCTCTCTGCTAACAATAAAATCAGGGCCTCTGGAACAAGCAGCCTGGAGAGGGTTCTTCAAAAGCAGCCACACTTCAAGGTACCAGGCTCTTGTCAATAATATCAGAAAGAGGAGGCTAGAGGACAAAGGCAAAGAACGACAATGCTTTTCTGTTGACATCCTTTGGATGCTTACTTTCTTAGCTGGTGCTCAGGGATGCTATAGTTTTTTTCTTGCCTCATTTTTTTCCTTATGCAAAATATTTTACTTTGCATTTATAAATGAAACTCAATACATGTTTTTCGTTCTGGATTAGCGGGCGGTTGTTGGTTTGTTTTGTTTTTTACATTTAAATTGAAGTCCTGTACTCATCTGGTACTAAAGTCTGAGTAAATATGTACAGGATTTCAAATTCAAATCTAACTTTGAGAGTACAATGGCTTTAAAATAAGAGTTTTTTACAAGCTAACACGCAGGCACCAGAGGTAGTTTTAAAGAGGTATTTTCATTTTTTATATACTATATTTTATCTGTAAACTGCTATGTAATATAGAAGTACATACATTGTTGTTTATTCGTTCAGTCGCTTCCGACTCTTCGTGACTTCATGGACCAGCCCATGCCAGAGCTTCCTGTCGGCTGTCACCATCCCCAGCTCCCCCATGGTTGAGTCTGTCACCTCCAGAATATCATCCATCCATCTTGCCCTTGGTCGGCCCCTCTTCCTTTTGCCTTCCACTTTCCCTAGCATCAGCTTCTTCTCCAGGGTATCCTGTCTTCTCATTATGTGGCCAAAGTACTTCAGTTTTGCCTTTAATATCATTCCCTCTAGTGAGCAGTCTGGCTTGATTTCCTGGAGTATGGACTGGTTTGATCTTCTTGCAGTCCAAGGCACTCTCAGAATTTTCCTCCAACACAACAATTCAAAAGCATCTATCTTCCTTCGCTCAGCCTTCCTTATGGTCCAGCTCTCACAGCCATAGGTTACTACAGGGAATACCATTGCTTTAATTATGCGGACCTTTGTTGTCAGTGTGATGTCTCTGCTCTTAACTATTTTATCAAGATTTGTCATTGCTCTCCTCCCAAGAAGTAAACGTCTTCTGATTTCCTGGCTGCAGTCAGCGTCTGCAGTAATCTTTGCGCCTAGAAATACAAAGTCTGTCACTGCCTCCACTTTTTATCCCTCTATTTGCCAGTTATTAATCAAGCTGGTTGCCATAATCTTGGTTTTTTTGAGGTTTAACCGCAACCCAGCTTCTGCACTTTCTTCTTTCACCTTCGTCATAAGGCTCCTCAGCTCCTCCTCGCTTTCAGCCATCAAAGTGGTATCATCTGCATATCTAAGATTGTTAATGTTTCTTCCAGCGATTTTAACTCCAGCCTTGGATTCCTCAAGCCCAGCACGTTGCATGATGTGTTCTGCGTACAGATTGAATAGGTAGGGTGAGAGTATACAGCCCTGCCGTACTCCTTTCCCAATCTTAAACCAGTCCGTTGTTCCGTGGTCTGTTCTTACCGTTGCTACTTGGTCGTTATACAGATTCCTCAGGAGGCAGACAAGATGACTTGGTATCCCCATACCACCAAGAACTTGCCACAATTTGTTATGATCCACACAGTCAAAGGCTTTAGAATAGTCAATAAAACAAAAATATGTGTTTTTCTGAAACTCCCTGGTTTTCTCCATTATCCAGCAGATATTGGCAATTTGGTCTCTAGTACATACATAGCTTGTCAGAATTTGGACAGTAGATTTGGATTTGGTTCATCTCAACTTATTACCATGTGCTTCAGTTCATTGGAGCGGGATCACTTACCATAACATTGTCTGAAAGTTATAGAGTTATATAAAATCAAATGCCATATTTTCAAAGTTGGTTACTTCTGATTTGAATTACTGAATTTGAAATATAATCCAGCTTCCTGAACCATTTGTAGATGAAAGGAATTAAGAACCATGTATCCTACCAAAGCCATAGGACTTTTCTTATTTCTGCTATGACTGTGATAACGCTTAGTCAAAAGATACGGCTTCGCTCTTCCAAAAGCTTTGGGGTAGCTTCAGGAGATTGGTTATAAAGCTGTGTGATCATTTAGAAAGGAGTCCTGAGAAACTCAGAGCTAATTTGAAAATAAAACACTTATTCAAAAAGCTTGAACTAACACATAAATCCTGAATGTGTTAGTTCAATAAGAGAATGGAGTGATCAGTAGAGCTTGAGAAATACTGTCAATTTTAGTTGGAAAGCCACAAATTAAGCGTAGTGTGTCAGTGGAGTACTTTGTGTACCATCTTTAAACATAATGTTTCTTTTACATTCTTGTATATTTTATTTGATCTTTAGCTTCAGGAGATGGAAGAATAAGCATTTACAGTTCAATTATAAAATATTTTATACATAAATCAGTTCATTAAAAGAAAACAACAGAACAATATTACTGATTAAGGCTTTATTCTCTTTGCTTTATTCTAAAATGTAAATTCTCCTTAACATTTGAGTTTAACAAGCTATGAGGAAAGAGCTCGATATCTCCAAACAATTATTCAGCACCATCTAGATCCTTCAACATTTGAGGATTATGCATCTCAGGTCTTCTGCCCAGCATCCTGCCACCATTTGCCCCCTGAAGCTGGTAAGAATATAATAAAAATTAGGGTTTTTTGTTTAATGATACCTAAAATGCAGTATGTTACAGATAATCGTGTATGTATATGTGTGTGCATGCATGTGTGTGTGTGTGTATAGCATCTCAAGCAATAAAATTTTATTCTTTCTCTATGAAATCAAAGCCATTTAATACTATTCACTTTTTACTCTATAATAGAACCTTTCATATTTATATTATTTGTGAATGTTTCTGAATACCTAAGACTCCTAAATATATAGACTGATCCATAAGCCTAATTGATCTACATTGTTTTTAAGAAAGAATCATTTTAGTCTTGGTTGGTGAACAAGGAACAATATCACCACAGCTATACTATTAAAATATGTTGCTACATAGTCATTTTCACCAATAAATTATATTTTTGAAATCTATAAAGATACTGCATTTTCAGTTACTAATTAAACAGTAATCACTTAAGAATATGAGTGGCTCTCGAGGCCTATCTGTACAAATAATTTGAATTCCTGATGATTATTTCATTTATTTCCCCTCTTTAGATCATTAAATATCAGTTCTGTTTATCAGAAGGTAAGACAAAGTGTCTAAAAAAACCCCCTCTGTTTTATTAATCTGTTACTAAAGCACTAAGCTTGTAACCATGTTGTATGCAAACTTTCCTGATTGCCCTTATTTTTACTATTAAAAGAGAGAAAATCACACCGAGAAATTTCCACTACATTTTATTCAAGTTTAGTATTTTACTAACTCCAGGTCTGCATGAAACACTAACACTGTGGTTCTGGGATTAAGGTAACTAATGGGAGAGACATCTGTTGAGCAAGTCATACTTGATTGTGTCTGACCTTTTGTTTCTCAGCATGAACAAACAGTACTGGATGGCAGTGGTGTGCTCTGTCCCCTGTCCTGTCTTTCTTTGATGTGAGCAGATAGATTATGAATTCAGTGTAACAAGGAATGATCAGGAACAGTGACTTGTTTTTGGTGATAAACTTTTATATTGTAATGACATAAAAGAAATTTGAAACATTACCACTGTTATTATTATCATCACCTACTTGCAATAGAGAAAAATCTCAGAGCAGGTTTTTTCTTTCTTTCTTTCTTTCTTTCTGAAAACAATAGATGGAAATCTGGTCATCCATGGAACAGAAGCTTTGAAACTATATTTGGATTTTCATATAGAATTTAAAGATAATGCAAAATATGTGGAATATGAATAGGACTACTCAAAGCAATACAGTATCAGTTTCATTTATTCTTGTGCTGATAGGTTTTAAATGAAAAGTGAACAATAAATAGTGAACAATAAAGTGAAAAGTGAACAATAAATAGAAATAAAATGTATGATTGTAATAAACATCTGAATGAAAAATAAGAATAGTTTCATAAATGAAAATAAGTCAAGGTAAGGGAAGAGAAAAAAATTTAATGATGGGAAATAACTTCTTTTTTAAAAAAAACATTTTTAATGATGGTCTGGTCAATAATTATGATAGCTAATGTTAAACTTTGTCATATAAAATATCTCCACCCTTCATTACCAACTATGCAGTAATAGTGATTGCAGGAATTGAATACTGCACTTTTTGCATGGAAATAATTTGTGGACCTAGTTTTATTTTTCTGTGTTAACATGTCTAAAGTACAAAGCAAACATTCTTCTAGAGGTAAAACATTTTATATACATGTGAATATCAGTGACGCTCCAACTCAACCTGAACCCAGAGAAGATCAGGTTTCTGATTAATTCAATCAAAATGGGACATGTGGCTTTAATTTAATTTAATTTGTTTGTTTGTTTGTTTGTCAATCAATTTTTTATCACCACCCATCTCCCCCCAAGGAGGGACTCTGGGCGGTTTACAATAGAAACACAGTTAAAATGCAACACAACTTCAAGTGCAACAAATATAAATATAAACACACAATAAAAATATAAAATGTGATAAAATCAAGTTGGCTGATGGTTCTCTATTTTGCCCCATCCCTGATTCAGAATCCCCCATGAAACTCCACCTCCAATATGTAGTTCAAGAGCTGAGCAGTCAGCCACAAATACATTTAAAAATTCTTTTGGTACCTGGTTTCATGATCATTAAGTTCTTCATGGGCTCACTTATTTATATTGAACGTGGAATGTTCTTATTGAATGTTTCCCTACCATTCAATAAAATGTATATTATAGAGAAACTAGTAAATGTTAGGGATGACTAATGTAAGCTCTACTGATTTTAGTGGAAGCACTTTAAGCATGTCTAAATCTGTACCTAGTAGATTAGATTCATGGTTTAATTTATTTCTTTAAAAAATGAATTGCCGTGATGCGAAAAAAGAGTGATGAGTTCTTTAACATCAGAATTCTGGAGAAAAAAGTAGTAACTTAAAACACAATCAATTAAACAGCAATTTAAAATGAAGCTATGAAAAGGATTACACTGCCATACATCAGAAACATCTCAGAAACTACTAATAGACTGTTATAACCACATGGCATCACCGTAGCACATAAACCAACCAAAACCCTTCAGAACATTGTAAGTAACCCAAAAGACCTAGTAGCCCAAGAAGAAAAAACAAGAGTTATCTACAACATACAGTGTAAGGACTGTAGCAGCCACTATGTAGGACAGACTGGCAGAAGACTAGCAGAACACATCCACGAACACCAACTAGCAGTCAGAAGACACGATGAAAACTCCTTAATCTCACAACATATGGACAGACTCAACCATACTTTCAACTGGGAAACTGAGCATCTTAAACCAAGCCAAATCCAAAAATGCGAGAGAATTCCTGGAAGCTTGGCACTCAGACAAAGCAGCCATCAACAGACAAATAGAGGTAAACAACATTTACATACCATTCATAAGAGACAATAGAAAAACCAGAAGAACAGAACACCTCCTTGCCAGCAATCAACACCCAGATATGCAAAGGTTAACACCAGGATTAGCACCAGAGGAACAATCAAACAGCACAATATACCCTAATCAAGGAACTATTAACTCAGTCAATCAACCAAGCATCAAACAACAGCCCAATCAAGGAACTACCAAGAAGAGAACAACACCCCCACCAACATAAGCAGGAGAAGCCATGGTATATAAACAGAGAGCAAGTCCCACTCCCTTACCGCACTGAAGATGTTGCCTAGCCTGGCAATGAAACGTTTGCAAGAAAACAACAAGGCTCAGAGAGCACCAAGGACTGCACAATTTAAAATGAATCAGAAAGGTTTTTAAAAGATAAAGTTCATTAATAGGAGGAAGGAGTGTTAGGTATGTTTGCCGCCTTGAGTTATTTATAAAAATAATAAAGGCGGGATAGAAAATAAACAAATAAAAATAACACATCACACACAGATACAATAAATGAATAAATGCCCTGACAAGTATTGCCAAGCATAAAAAGCAATGGAGTAGATTCCAAGCAGACATTTCAGAGAAAGCTGTTTCCTAGAGTATTCCAGTACTAGAGGGTCTCCATTAAAAATACCTACTCTTGAGTACTTAGCTACCTTATCATCTGAAGGCATTTTGTTCAAGACCTTTGATTATAATGTCAGAGCTTAGGACAGAAGTGCATGGGAAGAAGCACCCCTTCAGATAGTGTGGTCCCAAGCCTGAAAGGCTTTCTGAGTCAACCCTAACACTCTAAATTGGAATGAAAAACAAGCTAAGAGCCAGAACATAAACAGAGCCCTGCTGGATCAGACCTCTGGCCCATCCTTCTAGTCCAGCAGTCTGTTCTCACTGTGGCCAACCAACTGCACATGCACACTAATCTCGGTGAGGCCAGGAACAATTTCCCCTAAAATTACTAGGGTGTGCATGTTTGTGACTGTAATGATGGATAAACTTTTCAGCCCCAGGGTATCAGGTCAGCCGCTCACCCACTACCTGGGACCTTGTGGTAGACTGAAAAAAGTACTCTTTCATGGAGGAGTCGTGCTCAAGTTATCTTCTCTGGGTGGATGCTCTGTTTATTCATGAATAATGAAGGAAGGAACAAAGGAAACTCCAAAATGCATTACATTCTAAGATAAGCACATAACTCTCAAGGACATTTTGGACTATAATTTTCAGGATCTCTGACCATAGGCTGGTGGAAATATGTGTTCCAAAAGCTTTCCACCCTCTTCCTCTAATCCTTGCATTCCTGTTTATTCCTTGAAAATGTTGTCCAGAGAATCATAAGACATGCCTAACAGTATGACATGTGCCTTAGGCAGCTGCATTGAAAAGAAGACATTGACATAACTGGGAGCCCTGCAGTATCAGTAAAATATTCCTTTGCTCGATTTCAGGAGATTCTCCATAAGTCATGGACCACAGTATTAAAGATAGAAAGGCTTCTCATAGAATAGGAATGAAAGTTACAGGAAAGGAAAGATTGTTGGGTGACTGATCTTCCAGCTGAATTTACAAAAATAACTCTAAAAATATCAGGAAATATTGGGGGGGGGGGAGCCCAAGACAGCAATTACAAACCAATCTCATTTGCCGAGTAAACCACGTGGATCTGTCCATGTAGTCCACCAGGAATCAAGCTCAATTTGAAGGAGATTTTACCTTTTACCTCTTTCCTGACTGAATATTGAGACAGTGGCAATAGGATTCTTGTAACTCAGAAATCAAACTGATTTAAAATTGGTTCAGAAACTCAATATCAGGTTTGTGACTAATGTTTGTAGCAGGTTTAATCAACCAGTGGTTTACCATATACATTCCCTATATTGTGTAAGAGAAATTTGTGGTTTGCAGTATCTACCTCAGAAGTTAAGATAAACAACATGACCCTCAGCACCTTTACTCAGAACTAATCTCACTGTGTTTAATACAACTTACTTCTAGGTCAGTGTGCAGAGGATTGCAGCTTAGTTAAAATCTGTCTGTTGTAATAAAACTCCCAGATAAAGCATAATGTCTCCTGAATTATTTCTAGATTGCTGTCAGTGCTAACTTTCCATTTTGGCGAAATTGTTTGCATGCATAAATAATGTTAGTAAGAGTCCCCAGAGAATGTGAGGCAATTCTAATTGTATATTTAGAAAGGAAACAAAAACAGCTTTGGGCCTTTTCAGCCCATAATACATTTAGATGTATCTTCTATATTATTTGCTAGTTACCTGTTGAATAAATTAAAATACTGAGCCAAAAGTAATTAAATTAGAGGGAGAGAGCATTTTAGCAAAGCTCTGTTGTGTGCAAAGTCCCCCCAAAATGGGATGCAGTGCTAACATAGGCAATTCATAGAATCATAGGGTTGGAAGGAACCTTGAAGGTCTCCTAGTCCAACCCCTTGCCCAAAGCAGGAATCCTCATACCATCTCAGACAAATGGTTGTCCAATCCTTTCTTGAAAACCTCCAGCAATGGAGCACCCACAAAACTCAGGAGGCAAGCTGTTCCACTGTTTAATAGTTCTCACTGTCGAGAAATTTCTCTTTATTTCCAGGTTTGGATCTCCCTCTGATGAGCTTCCACCCATTTCTTCTTGTCCTACCCTCAGGTGCCATGGAGAATAAATCGATGCCCTCTTCCCTGTGGCAGCCCTTCAAGTATTGGAAGATTGCTGTCATGTCTCCCCTCAGTCTTCTCTTCATTAAGTTAAACATACCTAGTTCCTTTAGCCGTTCTTTATAGGACTTAGCCTCCAGACCCCTTATCATCTTTGTTGCTCTTCTCTGCACTCTTTCTAGGGCCTCAGCATTTTTTTTGTATTGTGATCAGAACTGGACGCAGTATTCCAATTGTGGCCTCACCAGTGTGGTCTAGAGCAGTACTATCACTTCCTGTGATCTTGATACTATCCCTCTGTTGATGCAGCCCAGGACTGCATTGGCTTTTTTGGCAGCTGCAGCACACTGCTGACTCATTCTTAAATGGTGGTCCACTAGGACACCTAGATCCCTCTCATAAGCACTACTGTTGAGCCAGGTACTGCCTATCTTGTACTTGTGCATCTCGTTTTTCCTGCCTAAGTGTAGGACCTTACATTTCTCGCCATTGAACTTCATCTTGTTGGATAGGGCCCAATGCTCAAGTCTGTTAAGATCCTTCTGAATCTTGAGTCTATCTTCCAAAGTGTTAGCAATTCCCCCCCAGCTTTGTGTCATCTGCAAATTTGATGAGCGCCCCTTCAATCCCCTCATCTAGGTCATTTATGAAGATGTTGAAGATCACTGGGCCCAAGACAGAACCTTGAGGTACCCCACTGCATACTTCCCTCCACATAGATGTAGTTCCATTAAGGACCACGTGCTGAGTGCAGTTGGTCAGCCAACCGCAAATCCATCTGGTAGTGGTGCTGTCTATCCCACATTGTTCTGTCTTACCAAGAAGTAGGCTGTGATCTACTTTATTAAATGCCTTACTGAAATCTAAGTATACTATATGCACAGCATTTCCTTGGTCCACTAATTTAGTCACTTTATCAAAGAAGGCAATAAGATTTGTTTGGCATGACCTGTTCTTAACAAACCCATGCTGGCTTCTAGTAATCACCTTGTTCATTTCTATGTGCTCACAAACCCACTGCTTGATTACCTTTTCCAGGATTTTCCCAGGTATTGAGGTCAAGCTGATTGGTCTGTAGTTTCCTGGATCCACTTTTTCCCCCTTTTTAAAGATTGGAACCACATCAGCTCTTTTCCAGTCCTCTGGCAGTTCCCCTGTGCTCCAGGAGCTCTCAAAGATTTCATTCAGTGGTTCCGAGATCACATCTTCCAGCTCCTTCAGTACCCTGGGATGTAAACCATCCAGTCCAGGAGACTTGAACTCGTTCAAAGCAGCTAGGTGTTCTCTTACCAATTCCTTACTTATTTTGACCTGCATTCTTCTTCTGTCTCCCACGGTGCTGCTTTTGACAGGTTGGACTATTTTTTCCTTTTGCGTAAAGACAGATGCAAAAAAGGGATTAAGTAGTTCCGCCTTCTCCCTGCTGCCTGTCACCTTCTTGCCATCTTCTCCCACTAGCAGACCAACCATTTTGTTGACTTTCCTCTTGCTCCTTACATATCAAAAGAAACTTTTTTTGTTATTTTTGGCATTTGCTGCAAGTCTTAGCTCATTCTGAGCCTTACCCATCCTTGCAGATTCAGGCTAATTGCTGGTATTCTACTCCAATTATAAGCCCCTCTTTCCATTTTTTATACTTGTCCTTTTTGTCCTACAGCCTGTCAGAGAGGTCTTTGTGCAACCACGCTGGTCTTGTCAGGTGTCTCTTGTTTTTCTTACTCCATGGTACTGTTTTTGGGGGACCTTTATTATCTCATTTTTTAGAATTTCCCAAGCATCCTGAACTGATTTCCCCTCTAGGATTTCCATCCATGAAATCCTTCCTATTCTTCCTCTTAGTTTGTTGAAGTCAGCTCTCTTAAAATCTAGAACACTAGTCTGACTTAGTTCAGTTACCTTTGCCTGCATTATGGTGAATCCTAGTATGACATGGTCACTCTCTCCCAAAGTTTCTACAACTTCCTCAACCATCTCATCCTTATTAGTAAGTATTAAGTACAGTATAGCTGACCCTCTAGTTCCCTCTTCCACCTTTTGGATGATAAAGTTGTCAGCTAGGCACGTCAGGAACCTATTCAATCTCCCACTTGCTGCAGAGTTTGTTTCCCAGTTGATGTCAGGGTAGTTAAAGTCCCCCATTACTACAGTGGTATGTTTCCTGGACACCTCAACTAACTGATTTGCAAAAAGTTCATCTATTTCCTCTGCTTGGTTGGGTGGCCTGTAGTACATCCCTATGGCAATGTCATTTCTTTTTCCCCTAATATTCACCCAAATGCTTTCAAGAAGGCTTTCATCCTTGGTATCATGTATTTCTGTACAGGTGTAGTAATTCTTTACATACAGTGCAACTCCTCCTCCTCTTTTGTTGGGTCCATTTCTTTTGAACAAATTATATCCTTCTAGTAGTATATTTCAATCATGGGTTCCATCCCACCAAGTTTTGGTTATACCAACAATATCATACCTGCCCTCATGTACTAGGACTTCCAAGTTCTTCCTGTTTGTTCCCCATACTTTGAGCATTAGTGTACAGGCATCTGAACCCTTTATGCTGACCTTGCGTTTGCTTGCTGCATCTCCTGTTTTATACCTGAGTGCCCCTTTCTTCTCACCACTTCCTTCCTCGTTATCAAACTCATTGTCAAATTCATTGTCTTGGGGCATACCGTTTGGTCCTAGAAATTGGCCTCCTTCTCCCACCAGGTTTAATTGATTTAATTAATTGAATTTTTACTTGGTTTAATTAATTGAAGAGGTTTTCTATCTTTTCAGTGCAAAATTTATACCAGCCTTCCCCAAACAAGTCCCACAAGATGTGATGGCCCTAACATTTTTTGACTGAAAATTCTGGGAGTTGTAGACCCTGGATTGTGAAGGCTGACCCATTTATGAAGGCTAATTCCTCCCATGCCTGCAGTAAGACATGGATATTAACTTTTATGTTGATCATATGGATCAGATATTTTGCCTACCAGCAAGATTCCATATTTCAAGGCAGTTGTATAATTTGTTGATAAATCCTATTATTACTGTTAATCAAGAAACATAAGAGTGTCCAAGAGAGTATTTAAATTAGGGGTCTGTGTACAGTAAAAATGAGCCAGAAAAAGTGCTTCAAGCGCCTCTCTTCTATTCATTAAAGCAGCCTGACTTTTTTCACACTTCTATGTATCGTAACCATGTGTATTCTTTTTGCAAGTTGATGATTTTTAATATTGAATGTTCTCAGTAAAATACATGTTAGAACTGCACTCAGCAGAATTTTAGAAAGAATTTTATTTTTCATGTGAGTTGGAAAATTGCTTTTAGGGAGAGGTGTTACCATTTGATTGTTTTATTGATTGCAGGCTTTTTTATTTGTACGCCTGGGGAAAAAAAAAGTCAGACTGCTTTAAGAAATACGAACTTTAATGAGTGAACCCCTTAAAACAGGAGTGCCCTTTTTTAGGCTCCCGCAGAAGCCTGAAATGATATGGGCTGCTTTAATAAAAACCAGCGAGATGCTGAGCTGCCACAGTGTTGGAACCACTTCTTCAGTGTAAGTTATAATGAGTCTCCAAAATGCAGTATGTCAAACCTGTTGTCCTCACCACAAAGAGTTTATTAGAGGAAATAGAATAAATTTTTAAAGTGTTAGTATTTTACAAGTTAGTATGTACCAACTAATTTTCAAAGATGTTACCCAGCCAATATAATATTCGATATTTATATTGATAGAAACAGAATATTGTTATCTTTTAAGGTAGGCCTTAGACCACATGTAGCCTTTAATTTAGTCTAATTTAAAAAGCCCTTTGCAGTCAATTAATTCAGACTAATTAACTCTGTCAAGAACAATCTATTCTAGCCTGCTAAATGAGATACAGAAAAGACAGTATGCAAAAGGGAGGGGGGAAGCATGTTTAAATCAAATGTTTTGAAAAAAAAAGTATTTTCCCCTTTCTTCCCAAAATGACTTTATACCGTGTTCCAATATATTCTTACAGTCAGTGGATTACATCTAGCTTTGCCTATCATTGACCTGAAGTTTCTTCTGTTTCTGAAATGAGCTAGGATCAGATGGAATTCACTGGTCCTGAAGAAGAGCAAACTATTGTTGATTTCATTCCTCCCTTCTCCAGTTCCTGGCATCACTTTCCATGCTGTTCTGGACAATATCCCACCATTCAGAACTAGGTAATAGATGATGCTTTGGATAGAAGATCAAAATGAAGAAACAGATCTTTCCCCTTTCTCTCTTTTGGCAGTGGACTTCTGCTAAGCATATGTCTGAATCTAATACAGTGAAATTTCTTTCTGAGTTTTTTATTTATATTTATTGATAATTTTACATAAAATAAAAGACAAATCTAAAGAAAAAGATAGAAAAGAAAGAAGAAAGAAAAAGGTACAAAGAAAGAAAAGAAAGAAAACTAAAGTTATGAAAAATAATGACTTCCAACCTTTTCTTCAACAGATATTGACAAACCCATCATCTCCCCTCCCTCTTCTCTTCCAGAAATCCCTTCAACCCCATATTAAATTCTCATATTTTTCAATCATTAAATCCATAAATCACCATTTCACTTTTTTCTTCTGTTAGCAAAATGTCCATGAAAGGTTTCCAGTCTTTTTTTTAAAAAAAAAACACTTGTTGTTTTCTCCCTGACCAAATAGGTCAGTTTTGCCATTTCTGCTCATTCTGACAGTTTTACGATCCATTCCTCCATTGTAGGAATTTCAGTACTCTTCCATCTTTGTGCATATAATAATCTTGCTTCCATTACCATATACAAAATTAATCTTCCATGAGTCAAAATTTCTTTCTGAATTGACAAGTATTGGATAAAACAGAACAGTTGTAATTTGAGACCAAAGCTCCTTAAAATTTTGTTTTATGTTACTAAGTTTGAATTCTCTATAACATCTCAGATGTTAATGTTCTTAGCTTCGAGCCAGCTCCAAGGACATAATGAAAATGTTTTATGATACAGGGAATATTTATTTGGATTGTTGAAACATATTCAAATTGCTGCATTTCTAATTCTTTTTCAACTTCAACTTAGTTAAATATGAAGAATGGTCAAGAAGGGGAAGTCTTACAGAAATAAATTATATGGATTGAATTGCATGTACAGTTGCAATCGAAATTATTCAACCCCCATTGCAAATCAGGTTTATTGTCAAAATTTACAGACTTTCAGCTGTTTGCAATGAACAAATCAAACAAAAGCAATTGAAATAGCTCAACACAACGAATGCCTCAAGTGGTGTCCCCAAATTCAACTGGAAATGCAACTTATAATGACTTCTCCAGTCCCAAAATTATTCAGCCCCCTGAATAGAATCCGTCACAACAGCACACATACTGTACAGTATGCAAAACAGGTGTCTCAAGCACACCTGATGCAACTAATCAAGGGCTTCATCAGTTGCACCAGGTGTGCTTGAGCTGGAACACATGAAATACCTGAACTGGCTAGGGGTTTGTTGAGTGTCCTGTTTGACTGCATGTTAGAAATATGGCTACGTCAAAAGAATGGTCCAAAAAGGTAAGAGAAGATATCGCCCTTCACAAACAAGGAACAGGATACAAAAAGATAGCGAAGGCACTGAATGTTCCTAGAGACACCGTTGGAAGCATAGTTCGCAAGTTCAAAGTTAAAGGAATAGTGGTTACACTACCTGGACGGGGCAGAAAAAGGAAGCTGTCAATGGCTGCAACCAGATTTCTGAGACGGCAGGTTGAGAGAAACCCTCGAGTGACTGCAAAAGACCTGCAGCAAGACTTGGTGGCAACAGGCATTGAGGTTTCAGTGAGCACAGTAAGGCGTGTACTAAACACAGAAGGTTTCCATGCCAGAACTCCAAGATGTACACCACCACTGACCCAAAAGCACAAGAAAAATCGGCTCCAATATGTTCACAATCATATAAATAAGCCACAGAAGTTTTGGGATTCTGTTCTTGGAGCGATGAAACAAAACTGGAACTTTTCGGCCTGATGGATCAGCGGTATGTCTGGAGGAAGAAGAATGAAGCATACGCTGAAAAGAACACTCTGCCTACAGTTAAGCATGGTGGTGGCTCGGTGATGCTCTGGGGCTGCTTTGCATCCTGTGGCACTGGAAACCTGCAGCGTGTGGAAGGCAAGATGGATTCATTGAAGTAACAGGAAATCCTAGGAGAAAACGTCATGCCATCTGTAAGGAAGCTGAAGCTTGGGCGTCATTGGACCTTCCAGCAGGACAATGAAGCATACCTCAAATTCCACTAAGGCTTGGATGCAGAAGTAGTCCTGGAAGATTCTACAGTGGCCATCACAGTCACCTGACTTGAACCCCATAGAAAATCTCTGGTGGGATTTGTAGAAGGCAGTTGCAGCACGCAAACCCAAGAATATTACTGAACTGGAGGCCATTGCTCATGAGGAATGGGCTAAGATTCCTCAGGAACGCTGCCAGAAGCTGGTGTCTGGCTATGTATCTCTTTTGTAGCAGGTCATAACAGCAAAAGGGTGCTCTACTAAGTACTGACGATGCTTGCCATGAAGGGGTTGAATAATTTTGAGACTGGAGAAGTCATCATAAGTTGCATTTCCAGTTGAATTTGGGGAAACCACTTGAAGCATTCGTTGTGTTGAGCTATTTCAATTGCTTTTGTTTGATTTGTTCATTGCAAACAGCTGAAAGTCTGTAAATTTTGACAATAAACCTGATTTGCAATGGGGGGTTGAATAATTTTGATTGCAACTGTATGTTACAGGTTTACCTGACTTCTATTTTCATAAAAGTTAAAAGTATTATCTTCAGTTTCCAATTCTTTAGAAATATAACATGTATCATATCCATGTGTATTCTTTTTGCAAGTTGGTGATTTTTAATATTGAATCTTCTCAGTAAAACATGTGTTAGAACTGCACTCAGCAGAATTTTAGAAAGAATTTTATTTTTCATGTGAGTTGGAAAATTGCTTTTAGGGAGGGGTGTTACCATTTGATTGTTTTATTGATTGCAGGCTTTTTTATTTGTAAGCAGTTTCTAAAACACTATAACATATTTATGTCATAATGGTTGTATCAATGAGGCTGTTGGATCAGAATTATTTTTATAGAATTCTTTTTCTTTTTTTTTTCTGTTCTTTTTTCTGTTCTTTTTTTCTTTTCTGTAACCTGTAGTTGGTGAGTATTCTTCCTGATTGTTAAGCTGTTGATTCATTTTTACACACTAATGCATCCCTCTTTAACCTTAGCTTGCATGTTAGCAACATAACAGATTCTAACTTTCTCCTTTCTGTATTCATCTGTAAATGCCCTCCAACCTCTGCTGTTCATGTCTCATGTCTCACACCTGTTATCTTTTTATCTTTCTTCCTTTTCCCTTACTTCTGTCCACCTCTCCATCACTTCTTCATTCTGAACAAAGAAAGAAATGGTGTGATATTTCTTCTCCTTCCCAAGCCACCTCTAGAAAGAATTGGCCACTTCAAGGTAAAGGGCAAAGGCTTGAATTGGAAGGTCTTTCACACTAGCTGTGCAGAGCACCGACATTTACTTTTTATGCACTGCCCTCCCGTTTGGAATGCTACGATTCCTTGTGAAATGTGAACAAGATAGAATGTCTGGATACTGATGTGTGCTGGGCAGGTGGGGATGAATTGAAACAAACAAGCAAATTCTTTTCCTATATGGAAGAGGGTTTTTAAGGCATAATGAATTTTCTTTTACTGTAGCTTTATATACTCCATGCCTAAATCAGTTGAAATTCATGAACTGCAGTTTTTCATGGATGCCCTTGAAAAGTATTTGGAAACTGCAGCAACTAACTTGCTTTTTGATACATTCTTTGTTTATTATGTTACCAGTTTCATGTGAATTGCATTGGCTACCAGCTTGTTTCCAAACACAGTTCAAGATAGCAGTCTTTATATATATAAAGATAGTAGTCTTTTTCATAAGGAGATGAGGTTGAGGAACTAAAATATTTGAAAGACCAATCCTCCCCTTATAAATTTCCCATATCAAACGGCTTAGGAGCCAGCCAGCCTTCTAACCATCAAGCTAAACTCTGTTAGTAGAAATACAAGAGAGTAAGCTGTTTTGAAATTAAAAGTTAAGTTACATTTGGGATCATTTCTAGACTAAAAGATAGCACATATCTACCTGTCTCTTGATCGATCGATCTGTGTATCTATCTACAGAAAAAAAGGATAAAAGCTATTTCAAAAGGTACCTGACCAAAGCACAAACTATAGCAATTAAATTATTAGGCCAGGCTTATGACATTTTATTTTTAAAAGCAGTTACTTTCGTAACTTAGTCAACATGGCTTTTAGTGACCACTTTCAGCAGTGTTGCAGGGTGAAATCAAGAAATGTGTCTTAAGGTTTATCTGGGAAGGAAGGAAGGAAGGAAGGAAGGAAGGAAGGAAGGAAGGAAGGAAAGAAGGAAGGAAGGAAGGAAGGAAGGAAGGAAGGAAGGAAGGAAGGAAGGAAGGAAGGAAGGAAGGAAGTTAGTTTGAGATTAGCAAAATATTTTATTAAAAGTGATTTCATAAACATATTTTTTGTAAAATAGAAACACTAAATATGTAGTTTCAAGGGTATTTTGTATTTATTTCAGACGAATTTGTTCATTAAATTATGATACAGTTTTAATATAATTGTAGAATATCATGCATAGAATACCAGAAATACACCAGGAATTTTATAGAGTGATCTTGTCATAGCATCCACTCATCCTCTGAAAATATAATGCCTAAATATTAGGAAACTCTTCCCAGTATAATTCAGCACCAGACTCCCTGAATTTGGATAGTTTTCATAATAATGAAAGTTCTTTCCGCTTGCAAATGGGATTCTTTGTATTTTGGGTTATTTATAATTTGGTCCAAACAGTTCTTGAATTATTTTGCCATGTTAGTATTCTTGGAGGAAAATATTTTAAGCTGAATAGAATATAAATGTACGCACATAAATATGCACACTTTATGATGGAATACCATTAAAATAATTGTATGAAGATTTGGCCCATTGGTTCCAGTAGGACTTTGGTGCCACCTTTGACTACAAGCACTTACGTGTGCATGCACGTGTGTAAGATAGACTAAAAAACTGGTTTTATGGCCAAATTCTGTTTTGTTGCATCATAATAAGAATTTTGTTTCTGAGCATTTACTAAGTGCAGCATCACCTAATATTCCATTAATGAGAGCAGGAAATCAGAAAAATGTTATGAATAATTTAGATTAGTTGAAGAAAGCAGTATTCCATCATCTTTCAAAAAGAAAGAACAGAGATTTTCATATTTGCAGTGGGAAAATGTAGAAGTATTACAGAACCTAAAGTATAAATAGCAAGATCCAAATGTAGGGACAGAATTGGCAGTGTGCATGTAGTAGCCAACTGGTGCCTGAGCATTGATCTCTGCTACTATCAGCCATGTCCTCTCATTTCTTAAAAAAATAACAAATACCTTTGCAGATGCATGCAGACAGGCGTTTTGATCTGCAGCTTATTTTAAAAGGCAGAATAAAGAAAGAAATATCTTTCCTTTCTGGCAGGTGGAACCTTATCTGTAACTTGCAGGAATGATCATATACATAAAAACTGGCCTGCTTTGCATGCCTCAGAATCTTGACTTTTGCAATAACTGTGTTAACCTAACCTATTGCTTCTGCTATTTGTCTTGGGGCCAATCCAAGGAAAATTACTCTGCTTTGGGTCAATAATACTACAACTCCTGTCAAAATTATCTTGTTCCTTTTACAAAGATAATGAACCATGTAGTACATTCAGCTAGCGTGATCTATTCACACTTCTGCCCTATTGAATCCTGCAAGAATATATACTGTATGTAGAACACAGATTAGATGGCACCCTAGTTCCTTTTTAATAACTCCCCAGTCCTTTGTTTTTAGCTGCAGTAGTTTGTCTGAAACTTAGACCGTCCACCAGCCACTCATAATCTTTGTTGGACCAGAGAAAATAGATGGGTTTGTTAATGATTCTGGCAGATGGGTTGCTGTTGATAGGACAGATCAAAAGAGCAGAGACTGTTTGGGGCTTGCACTTTGCAAATCCTCTTCTGCAATCAGATTGTTTTAATATGTGAGGTCCTTCTGTTTTCTATAGGGTCCTACACAGAGACTCAGGCGTCCGAAGTTCCAGCAGCAACGCAGATGGACAGGTCCGATCTAGCTTTCCCCATTTCTCCACGGACTAGCAAGAGTCGCATGTCCATGAAACTGCGGCGATCCTCTGGCTCAGCCTACAAGACTTAGCGAGGGGTAAAGCCTTCAGCCCCTTTTCCCCAGATATAAATCTCTCCTCTATGCGGAATATTTTTCCTTCATTCCTCTGCTCTTATTTTTATTTTAAAGAAACATACTGGAATTTTATTTCAAACTGAAAATATTTAGCTTTTTTGTTAGAATATTCAGCTTCCTGCTAATCATAGTTTATCAGTGCAGAGTACTTCCTTCACTGTTTTTTTTACTTGTCCTTGTAAGAGGAAACTAACGACTCTTTTTAACATCTGTGATTACTTACTAGCCACCCCTGAAGCTGGAAACTGCAGGCATGTTCCACTCTTATTTATTGTGTAACCCTTTCAAAATAATAAAGATGTCATCTTCAAAGGAATGCATGTATACTTTTCAAACTAAGATGTATTTCCAGAGTTCTCGGCAAATATCACTAGAATTCACAGAATTATGTACAGAGTATGTGTATTATAAGAATAAACCTGTTCAAGTTAACACAGACCCATCATCAGCTCCATTATTCTCGTTCACTGTTGGGCAGACTTAACAGCAAGCATTTACTGTTAAGTATCAACAGCTTCCAAATTCCTTGCTAACATTTGCTTTTCACTTGGCTCTTTTGGCACAATCTTTCTCTTCCAAAGCTGAGATTGTCCCTTGGTATACCTGTGTAAGTATACTTATGTACAATCACCTATTTTCAAGCACTTTGCCACTTCAGTCATTTGCTTTCAATTAGGTAACATGGGGGGAGTCTGTGCCCTCATAATAGCAAATATATACACAAATACATTCCACTCCAATTTGCCACTATTACTCAGAAATATTTTCATAATGAAGAAGAAATACAACTGTGTTGTTTCCCATATTCTGCTTTAACAAAATGTAGCATGCCACTGATACTAACTGCATGTGTAAATATATGTTCCTCACCTGGGCAACTATAGAAATATATATTGGTGTATTGGTTTGCTATGTAGTATATACAAATTTGTAATGGTTGAAGAAAAGACATGCTATTTAATAATACAATAAAATTATTCTTACCACTTTGGGTGTTCTGTATTTCATTACAAAAACTGCTTCATGCAAACCTTTTTGATGCACAAATATCATGAAAAGAATGGAAAATAGCATGGAATGATTGATCATTTAGTTGTTCAAATGCAAAATCTTCTTAGTCAGTTTTTCATTCCACTTTCTTATTCCAAATGTAGTTTTCTAATAACTTGGTTTCATGTAACACACATTCTGCTTAAAACAGTATTCATAAAGTCACAAAGTACAGCATTTAATGCTGGAAGCAGCTACTAATGCTTCCTCGTTCCCCTCCCTTTAAAAGAGGTTTTATTTTTAGTATTTTAAGCTAAAACCATTGTCTACTGTTGTATATTGAAATTATTGTATATGTAGTATGTTGTATTTTTCAAGTTTCCAGATCACAACATTTGGGAAATCTCGACCAGTTAATAAAGCTGGAGTGAAAAGGTGTATTTTGCCACATCTAATATGTCCTTGAACCATACCTGTTGACTAGCATAGCTAACATATTAATACTTTACAGTACTGTATAAAAACTCAAAACCCAAATCTAGAGAAAATAGATGGGGGAGATGGGCGGTCATATAAATTAAATAAATAAATAAATAAAATTCTGTAAGAGTGACCTTTAGAAAAGCATATTAGTGAAGTTGGACAACAGTGTAATCCTGCTAGCCTAATTTCCAAATATTTTGTCAAACAAAACCAAACTGAGCAAGGGAGATGTTTTAGCTAACAATCCAGTTCAAAGTTTGCTTTTGGTTTTGGAAAGGCTGATCCCTAAATGATATTGTAAATAGTTTTCATTCCTATTATTGTCTACTCATCCAACTGGGCATTTTCCAGGGATTCAGGTTCTAACCAAGGGCCCAGGAGAAAGAGCTAGAGGATGTTCATTTTACAAAAGCACTTTCTATGCAGGATGGAGGGTACTGAATTTAAAAAGGTTTAACAACCTCTTGTGCTCATTAAAATTATTATTCAAGAAACTCTACCATCCCAACACACAGAATTTTAAAGAAGGCCTCCCATCCCTTATGCGTAGTTTTTTTTCCCTTTTACCATTTGTAATTTAGTGAGCTTGAAAACTTACACAATATACTCAGGAAACAAACAAAAATTAATGCTGATTTTAATAACCAGTAATGAGCAACAGCAGACAGAAGGAGCATTTCGTATCAGACATTGACTTGCTATGAATAACTGACTATATATTGTAATAATACAGAACACAATGAACAAAACAGTGACAAAAACTAGGCTGTTTTTAAAACTTAGAGACTGGGGAGGCAAATTCCACTAATTAAATATATAAATCTGACTACTACTACTCCCCCTGGAAAATTATTAAGCTTTAATTAAACAGTGTTGGGGTGTACTTAAGGCCCTAGGGACAAAAGTAACCAGAATTAAATATTCACAGTCCCACTTTCCCCAGATGACTTACTCACAGGTAGGCACACAGTTGGTTCTAGGTTTAGCTACAGTATTACGCACAGCCAGAAAATTATTTTTCCTCTCTCAATGCAATGCCATATTTTTAGTCCTAAAGCAGAAAGTAGGCTTCCTTCTTAAAATGGTAAGAGTTCGCTATGAAAACAGCAAGAGTTCAGTATTTCACAGAATGTGCAGTGCACTCTTGTCCCACTATAAGGCAGCAAGGAAAATTTGTCAAGAATAATTGATTTTTCTGTACTAAAAGGATTTGACATAAAATATGGTAATACCTCTTGGCTGTGATTTTCCATTGGAATTACACTTTGGAGAGGATTTGTTTGGGTCACCAAAGAAGAAGGAACAAAGCTTAGGAACAAAGGAAATATCACATAACGCCGTTCCAAATAATGGGAGAATCAGTCCAAGCACCTGCTCTGTACAGTCGGGCAAATTTCTAGCTTTAACGTCTGCGTTTCACAGTTCAGTCTGGAGAGGAGAATCAAGTGGTCGCTGGTCGAGCCTGCCTAGCAGCCCGGCCTGACCGACATCTGCAATAGAAGGACCTGTCTGTTCTCCGAGGGGTGGCACTTGTTGATGTGTCGGGTGAGGCCGGGCGAGCTGAAGAAAGTCGAGGGACAGTGTTTGCAGGAAAAGATCTGCTGCTCACCATGGTTAGCGCTGCCCTCAGGCTGCCCCAATGGCAGAAGCAATTCCTCACGCACCGCGTGCCATACCCGGTGCTTGTCTCTGATGTCCGCCGACGGGAAGTGCGCGCCGCACAAATGGCAGGAAAAAGCGATCTGTTGCGGGGGTGGGTGAGGTGGCGAGGAGTTGCTGGTGAAGCTGGCGATGCCAGTCTGGTGGGTGCCCAGGTGCTTGCGCAGGTACGCCTGGCGCCGGAAAGACTTGTGGCAATAGGGGCAAAGGAAGAGCTCGCCAGGAGGAGCTACCAAGCCGGAGCCAGGGGTGGTGGTGGCGGCGGCGGCGGCGGCGGCAGCTTCGCTGGCCGGACCCAGCTGGGCGGCACGAGGAGCGGGCTGGTCCCGGCAGCAGGAGCTGTCCGCAGCGCTGTGGTGCTGATCGCGGCCGGGCTCCCCGCGGCTGTTTTCTTTGTCCTGGGTGGGGCCGGCGGAGGTGGTCGGGCGCGGCTTGTGCCACCGGCGGTGAGAAGCCAGGTTGGCCGGGCAGCTGAAGATTTTGTGGCACTCCGGGCAGCGATATTCGACCCGCACAATTCTCGAACAACGGTGCTGGGCCAGAGCCAAGGGATCAGCATAGGGTTCCTTGCACAGCTGGCAGACAAATTCACCCAGCAGCGTCGGGCGAGCCACGCGGATCCCCTCGCTGCCCGCCTCGGAAGCAGCTTTGATCCGCAACCCCAACACGGGCGACGTGGTCACCTCGTCAGCGAAGCTCAGCTTGCGCACGGCCTTGGGCTTCTTGGCGGGCGGCGCCTTAGCTCGGGACAGGCGCTTGAGCGAGAGAGCCGGGCAAAGCGGGGCAGCAGGCAAGGGGAGCGGCGCGGGCAAAGGCACAGGAGTGCGCGGAAGCAGGGGCAGCTTCTCCGCCAGTGCCACGGCAGGACCCAGGGGAGAGGATTCGGCAGATACGGGAGAAGGGGCGCAGCGCCTCGGCTCCTCCGCTGCGGGGGCTGCGTTGTCCGAAGCTCCCGCGCCCCAGACCGCCATCAGTGGGGAGTTTGGCGGAGGCAGCTGCTGGGGCTGTTGCGGCGCCTCTGGCAAAGGCGTTGCGAGGCGGGGCGCTTCCTCCAGGCGGAGCGCTGAGGGTCCGCCTGCGGGGCGCACCCTATAGGAGCCCCCCGGCCTCCTGCTCCGCTTCACCAGGAACCCCCGCGGCATCTTCCGGGTACACCGGATGGCAGCGCTCCACTTGCACCGGCGCTGCGTGCCCGTCGGGCGTTTATACCTCGCGTCCCTCGGGGAGCGAGTGCGTCACCGCTCCCTCGGCCCAAGGCTGCCAATGAGGAGTTGGGAGAACAAATGTGGAGGGAGGGGAAACGCGAGTTGGAAAAGGCGGGAGAATCTGAGCTGGGGAGAGCGCCTGGGCACTTTCCCAAGCGGCGCTTGCTAAGGGCTGGTCGGGGCGAGGCAGCTGCTTACCTCCGCGGCAGGCAACTTTCTCATCTCCCAGCCACCCCTTACCTGCCGGCTTGTACTAGACTGACCTTCCACACGTGGCGCCCTCTCTTCCTCTGGCCCGACCTTCCCAGTCAAGCTCAGCTCCCTGCCCAAACATCCTTGGAATAAGTATCTTCTGCTCGCCCCACGGTTTCCTTCTTCAAAAGCCAAGCCGAAGTTGAGGGAGTCTCGCTGGGCAGCAGGCACTGGCCAAGGGGTTCCAGATGCTTCCAGCAAAGAGAATTCAAGAAGGTAAAGGCACCTTACCTTCAATGGATGGGGCTTTAGGCAGTTTGGCCCTTTCGATATATGAGTTCCTATGGGGGCTGAAATGATCCCTGGAGATGTCTCCATCCTCTCCTAAAATACAAACAATTCCAAGTAAAAGAAGCTCCTGAAAGTATCTGCTCCGTTTCCCCTACTTCAGTAATTTCCTCCCACCCCCAAATAAGCTGATGGAATGGTTTTGGAAGTTTGGCTCTAATAAAGGCAAAAGAAAGCAACTTCTTCCAACAGCCTAGTTCTGGCAGGGGTGGCCTGAAAACCAGGGAGCTGTCCAAACAGTAATGCCTCCTGATAAGTGTTTGGGGAGGAAATCCAGGCTGGAAAGAAGGGGAGGGATCAAGAGCGAAGATGTACTTGTTCAGTGACATTTCCCCTCCTTGTAGTTGCAATGCTTGTAGCGTTTTTTTTCTGGAGAAAACCACTGAAAGCCTGAGGACAAACTGCTTCCGGTATTGGCTTGAATTGCATCATTTCCCTATCTTAGTACAGTTTAGCTTAGCTTCAAAGTCTGTTCTGAGTGCCAGAAACCAATGACCTCTTCTTTTTCCAGATCTTCATTGTTCCTCTGGTTCCAAAACTTGGTGGTGAAAATTACCCAATTGTTTCATTGGTCAGACTCTGTAAGATCTCACCTCAATATTTAAGCTACGTTAATGCTTTCTATCACATCCTCCGAGTGGGAGCAAACTCCTGCCCTTATATTTTCAGGGCATAGGCTACCATGTATCATTTTCATTCATTGGCGATCACTCGTAGCCGAGTAAGATTGTCTCCCAAAGGTAAAATTTTAACGGTGGATCCGTAAGTGGCTATAAAGGCCAATTCTGGATCCGCACAACCTCCCACAATGAGGGCATAGGTTTCCGGGTGGGAGACGGTCATGATGAGGGTTTGCCTGACGTGCCTTCCTTTTAGCTCTTTTCTCCCTTTCGCCCTGTACTCGTGCTTCTTCAAAGTCCATAGCGCCATTAATAAAGGATGACCTCCAATTGAAACGCTCATGAGTTAGGGCTTCCCAGTTCTCAATGCTGATATTACATTTTTTTTAAATTAGCTTTGAGAGTATCTTTGAATCTCTTTTGCTGTCCACCAATATTCCGTTTTCCATTCTTAAGTTGGGAGTAAAGTAGCTGCTTTGGAAGACGATGGTCAGGCATTCGAACAACATGACCGGTCCAGCAAAGTTGATGTTGGATGATCATTGTTTCAATGCTGGTGGTTTTCGCTTCTTCTAATACGCTAACATTAGTCCGCCTATCTTCCCAAGTAATTTGCAGAATTTTTCGGAGGCAGCGTTGATGGAATCTTTCAAGAAGTTGGAGGTGGCGTTTGTAGAGGGTCCATGTTTCACAGGCGTACAGAAGGGTTGGTAGTACAATGGCTTTGTAAACAAGCATTTTGGTCTCCCTGCGAATGTCCTGATCCTCAAACGCTCTACGCTTCATTCGGGAGAAAGCTACACTCGCAGAGCTCAGGCGATGCTGAATTTCAGCGTCGATGTCGGCTTTTGTAGATAGATGGCTGCCGAGATAAGAAAAGTGATCGACATTTTCTAGTGACACACCTTTAAGCTGGATTGATGGCGCTGCGGAGGGATTGGTTCGAACTTGCTGGTAAAGCACTTTGGTTTTTTTAATGTTAATCGAGAGGCCGAGTTTTTCATATGCTTCTGCAAAGATGTTTAGGATAGTTTGAAGATCTTCCTCGGAGTGTGCACAGACTACGTTATCATCAGCATATTGAAGTTCTATAACAGAAGTTGCAATTACCTTATTTTTTGCTTTCAGCCTACTAAGATTAAAAAGCTTTCCATCTGTTCGATATATAATTTCTACACCAGTAGGAAGTTTCTCTTCAACAAGGTGTATAATCATAGCGATGAAGATAGCGAATAAGGTTGGAGCAATAACACATCCCTGTTTAATGCCGGATTCCACTTTAAATGGATCGCTTTGAGAGCCATTGTTATTCAGGATTGTTGCCATCATGTCGTCATGGAGTAACCGCAAGATGTTCACAAATTTATCAGGGCATCCGATTTTCACAAAGGATGGTCCAGAGAGCAGTACGATTTACAGTATCAAAAGCTTTAGTCAGATCAATAAACGCCATGTACAGAGGGCGGTTTTGCTCCTTGCATTTTTCTTGAAGCTGTTGTGCAGTGAAGATCATATCCACTGTTCCCCTGGAAGGGCGGAAGCCATTTTGCGTTTCAGGGAGGATGTCTTCTGATACAGATAGGAGACGGTTTGCAATGATCTTTGCCAGGATTTTGCCTGCTGTGGCTAGAAGGGAGATGCCTCGATAGTTTCCACAGTCTGTTCTATCACCCTTTTTAAAGAGAGTGATAATTATGGCATCCCTAAAGTCTGCTGGAATCTCCTCCCTCAGCCAGATTTTTTCGATGAGCTTATGAAGTTGTTGTGTAAGTTCAGGCCCGCCTTCTTTAAAGACTTCAGCAGGAATCCCATCAGGTCCACTAGCTTTGTTATTTTTCATTTGTTTAGTGGCTTTACTGACTTCCTCCAAACTAGGGGGTACTGCAAGCTCATTTCTTATTTGTTTTTGCGGGATTTGCAAGAAGACTTCATCAGCCACAGTAGAGTGACGATTAAGGAGATTGTAGTAATGCTCTTTCCAGTGCAGTGCAATAGACTCTTTGTCCTTTATACCATGTTATACCATGTTATACCATGTATAACCCCAAGCAGAATTATCTCAGCTCATCAATTACACAGTCATTTAACCTCTTCCCATTATCAACCAGACATGCAACCTGCACATGGAAAGGTGAACATTAATGGCAATCTCACCACTGGTCTGCAGCAGACTGAGATGCTCATTAGTCCTAATAATCAGGAAGTGGGAGAACTGAATTGGTAGCTACACTATTTTTCAGTAAGTGTAACAATGCGTTGCATTTGTATAATGCTATCAATTGTTCAGCGTGCAACAACTTTGCCATGAAAGTCGTCTTGTTCTCTCCATTCATGCTGGTAAAGAGAGAAGGATGATTTTGCACAGCAGCCTTAAGCGGCTTATCTCCTGTGCTAACACCACCTGGAAACGAAGCTTAAGAAATCACTATCCAGATTTCAAGCTTTGGTAACAATGCTGCCCGTAGAAGTTGGGGAATCCATTAACTTGGGATGGCATTAGCCACCATCAGGAAGAACACACAGCCAGCATTGTTGCCAAAGCTCGGTGCCCTCCCTTGTGCCAGGAAAACAAGCACCAATCACCTTCCTTATCTGGGTGCATCTTTGAAGACATGTAGTTTCCCTCTGCAGGAGCCAACAATATCTAGCTGTCATAGAATTATACAGCTGGGACTTTAGAGGTCTCCTAGTCCAATGCTCAGTGCAGAACTTGCTTGCTTTTGGCAAACCCATTATCAGTCCACCACTGGATGGAGGTGAGGGGGGAGTACACCTCCTTGTTTCACTGTTCTTGCAATCCTCTGAGCTAGAAGGGAAAACTCCCTCTTGTCAGTTTCACAGCAGCCTTTGTGCCCTTCCTAAGAGATACCTTATCCCAGCTCTTGGCTCTGCAGGACCCATTAGAAGAATTCCAACATGCCAGAAACATTACTATATTCTAGTCAAGAGAACTGGGAGATTCGTCTGCACTGGGAGAGAAGGGAAAAACTCTTTCGTTGTTCTTGTTACTTTTTCTTTAAGGTTGTCAGGAGGAGGTCTGGAGTCTGCTCGCTCACTTCCTTGTTGTGCTGACATGCATGAGTACATCCATATACAGGATCCCTCCCCCCTCCCTCCCTCCCCCTCCCCTTCTCTTTCCTGCAGTCTTTTCACCACCACTACCCCCAAACCGCCACTCTCCAGCCTCCTGTCCAGCCACCATTTCCCTGCTTTGAAGTAATTTCTGTAGGACTGATTTAAAAAGAAAACAAAACATTGACCTTTTAGCCACACAAGGAAAAGGCTCACTGTTTCACTAGTCCATCAGCCCAGGGTGAAATGATTGTGGAGGGTTTAGGCATGTAACCACAACACAAACTAAGCAACTGTAGCAGAGACACCACCTGCAATGAACTGAATGGAGACAGACAGACCTTCCAATGCTGCTTGGGCCATCAGAGCTTGGAAAACAGAACTTTTGGTGTGAAGCAAGAAAAAGCAGGGAGACGTTGCCTCCACAATGGGCTAGGGACAGATTGAGGATGATGTATATCCGTGTCCTCCAGAATTGGTAAGTGGGTTGCCCTAACTCAAGTTTCTGAATGTGTAATTAGCCACCACCCTACATAAATTCTCTATGTCCACAAGATTGGAGAAGCGACATGGCTAATGGAAGAAGACTTTATCTTACTCTCGAGCCTCCAATGAGGTGCCGTTGTTACCTTCGTACCAAATAACACATCCTTCAGTAACAAGGGATTTTTTTCTTAGAACAAATTAGCTGTATGATGCAATATAATTGGCTCCAAGGCATTTTGAGAACAGTTAAGTACCCATGATGGCTATTTTGTGACTACTTACCCCTAAAATAGGTTACCTGCAGGTGATATCAGCATCTTCAGACTAGGAATCAACTACCAGTAACAAGCTATATTTCAAAATTGCTTCCATTTTTAGTTTCTTCCAAATGTCTTCTGTTCTCCCCAGTTATTCATCCCCACTAAGGTCCTTTATTTATTTGCTGTACAATTGTAAATCAAAAGGACAAAGCTTTTATTTGCTTTATTTATTCATTTAAATGCTTCTAATGTGCTTATTTTGATAATAATGTCAAAATAAGAGGAGCAAAGTATTGTGGCAATGAATGAGGTAATGATGAAAGGTAATAATTCTGGAGCATTAACTCTTTGAAAACAGCAATATATTTTTTCTGAATCTTCAAACACAATTTTACTGACCATTCTGCTGATATAGTGGGAAACACAAGGTAGTGCCCACCTCCTGGAGACTTTGCACGTGACAGAAGTATCACAAACTTCATCTTTCTCCAAAACTGACACACTACTGTCAGTTTTCCAGAGTATCATGTTAGAGCCAGTTAAGAGAAGCTTCCTTGCACCTCAAAGTAGCTGAGATCAAATTCACGATTCCAATGAAAGAAACAGTTCAGCAACGAATGAATATTACCATTCAATTTCAGAATGGTAAGAGTTTCCAAGAGAAGTGAAGGGGGAAGAAGGGTTTAGTCACAATTGACAGAGATGTTACATGCACATGGAAACAGATGCAGAGGGTTTTTTTTAAATGTGCAACCAAACTGCGGAGGCAAATAGGCAGTTTTGTAAAATAATATTTGTGCATTTAAAAAACTCAAGGAATACAAAAACTGTATTTAAAATGTAATTGACAGCAATATGAAACTATGGATACTCTGGGCCTCTGAACATTTCATCCTCTCCTGTTCCAAAAACACTCCTTACAGATGCCACTATTTCTCTACAGAAATTGTTCTCTAATAAAGGTAAAGGTTCCCCCCGCACATTTGTGCAGTCGTGTCCGACTCTAGGGACCGGTGCTCATCTCTGTTTGATAGCCGAAGAGCCAGCGTTGTCCGAAGACGCTTCCAGAGTCATGTGGCTGCATGACGCGCATGGAACGCTGTTACCTTCCCACCGAAGTGGTACCTATTAATCTACTTGCATTTACATGCTTTCGAATTGCTAGGTTGGCAAGAGCTGGAGCTAGTGCAGGAGCTCACTCTGCACGCAGGGCTAGGGATTCGAACCTCCGAACTTGCGATCTTCCAATCGACAAGCCTGGCATCTTACCCGCTGAGCCACCACGCCCCTATACCCTATATTATATCTCTAATATTTAAAGATAAAATAAATTATTTTAGAGCATGTGACATTGCCAATATTGTGAGAAAGTAGTGTTGCCTGAACATTTCCAGAATGGCATTTTTAACCAATTAGGACAGAGCTACTTGAAGTATTTAAGACTAGTTTTTCTGGTCTTGGATGATGGGGAAAGGTTAAGAAACACACAATATGACAAAAACACTCAGAGACAAAACTATTGAGCTTAAAAAGAGAGAAATATTGTATCTAATTTATGATTATATGAGAAATCAGCCATTTATTGACTTCAACAGCACTTGGCTTTCCAAAGATAACTTTAGAAGGAAATATCTCCTTATGTTGAATCACAAGCCAAACAACAGCCAATCCCTCATCCCTTTGCATTTTTCCTTTCAACTTTTAAAGCTCCCCAATCAACAAAGCAACTCATTCGGTCTTGGTAGAATAAGCACTGGGAAGTGCCTGGATGGCAGATCATAAAAAGTTAAGCAGCGTGTGACCTCATAGTTTATTTTTATTCTGTTATTCTTTAGTTTATGCTCTGCCTTTCTATTTACAGCAACATTCAAAACAGCTTACACCTAATACTTCGATAGAAGACAATCAAGAAACCCCAAAGAAGTTAAAAAATATCCTGGAGGAAGGCAAAGGCAAACTACTTCAGTGTTCTGCCAAGGGAAATACATGGACACATTCATGAAGTTATAACTAACTTGACCTGAAGGCAACTTTAACTTAATCAAATTCTATATCATCATCATCAACAACAACAACAACAACAACAACAACATCAAAAAGGCCTATCATAGAGGGTTATATTCTGTGCTTCTCAAAACAAGAGAGGAACTCTGCTTTCAGGGAGAAAAAGTTTATTTGTCTGTTCCACTTGCCTGATATCTTTAGTTCTGTTGGTTCTGGTCTATCAGAAGCAGGAAGGGACAAATTAGACTAAAGGTCTTTAAACAGGAAGGGTGTAATTTGGGCATATCCTGGGGGTAATGGTGCATTTGTAATTGTCTGTTTGTGAGTCAAGGATCCAGTTTGGGACTGCCACTACCAAGATGCTTGTATAAAACAACAGAGTCTGGATTTTTTTCATAGGGGTAATGACATTATCCAAAACCAGGAAAAGGGGCAATTGGGTCAACCAGTTTAAGAACCATTGAATTAGACTGTATTTCCTGTGTCCAGTTCTAGGCATCACAATTTTTAAAAAAATTGAAGCTGGAACAGGTGCAAAGAACAAGGATAACTGAGACTGAAACTAAGTCCAAAAAGAAACTGATGTAACTGGGTATGTTTAGCCCACATAAGAGATTATTTAAGGAAGTTATTTAAGTACCTGGAGAGTTGTCACAAAGGAAAAGTCATCTCAAAGTGCAGAACACAGAATGGTCATAACTGACAGGAAGGCAGATTCTGATTTAATGTTAGGCTAGAGTACCTCCCGCACTAGCCCCAGCTCTTGCCAACCTAGCAATTTGAAAGCATGCAAATGCAAGTAGATGAATAGGTACCACTTCGGTGGGAAGGTAACAGCGTTCCCCGCGCGTCATGCCAGCCACATGACTGCGGAAGCGTCTTCAGACAACGCTGGATCTTCGACTAACAAACGGAGATGAGCACCGGCCCCTAGAGTCAGACACGACTGCACAAATGTGCAGGGGGAACCTTTACCTTTACCTTTTAGAGTACCTACTGGAATCAATTAGCAAGGGAGGGAGGTAAGCTACTCTTCCCTAGATGTGTTCCCTGAATGTGTTCAAATAGCGTTACCAGACAACTAGCAAAAGGAGGGCATGTCCTCCTTTTTATCTTCATGTCCTCCATCTGACAGGCATAGCCTTAAAATCAAATATTGTCCAGCTTTTTGAGTGTCTTTTTTTTTGGGGGGGGGGACTATTTTCACAACAGTAGTCACACAAACTTTCTGTCATGGGGGGTTCGGAGTCCGAGTCAGAGGATGAGGAATGGCAGCCGGGCCTTGGCACAGCCTCGGAGGGCGAGCAGGCAGTGATGGGGGCGCCGGACAAATGGCCACCTGGGCAGGCAGAGGAGGCGGGCCTGGCCAACAAGCAGCAGGGTCAGGTGCCGCTGCTCAGCGGGGATGAGGACGCAGGGTTGCCACCCCCTCCCAGCCCGAGAGGAAGGAGAGCGGAAAGGAGAAAGGAACAGCGGAGGTCAGCAAGGCTACGCAAGAGAAAGCAGCCCCGCCCTCCTAAATAAGTTCCACCTAGGTCTGCCCCTATTTAAAGGGAGCCACAAGCCCAGACCAGTTGTTGGAAACAACCGTCCGCTTACCCATACTCCATGTGCCTTGACTCCTGATTCGAACCCTCGTGACTTGACTCTGGCCTGGCTGACAAACCTCCTACGGCATCTGGACCCTTGGACTTCACTTGACTAATCTTGTTTTGAACTTGGAACTCCCTTAAGGCAAGTTTGCTGGACATTTGGGGGCTTGTTTCTGTAGTGTGTGCACGTTTGCACTCACACTCCCTTGCCGCCTGTTTGTTTGCTTCACAAGTTCCTCAATAAAGTTTGCAACTGCCTCCCTGGTGAATAGCGTGTGACTGGACTGGGACAGGACACTTTCATGTATTGTGATCACTGTTGATTCTATATTATTGCTAGGGGTAAATAGGTGAAAATAAAGACTTGTTGGAAAAATATTGTGATTGAAACACCAGTCTTTCTGATCCTGGAAGAAGTAATATCATTTTTTTTTGCAGTTTTTTGCTGTAATTTTCGTTGTGGAGGCCAAGAAAGTTAAACAGTTAGTGTGTCCTCCTTTTTCCCCATGTGTCCTCCTTCCCATTTGTCTGTGTCCTCCTTTGCCTGTTCAGATATCTGGTAACCCTAGGCTGGACAGATATTTATTTTATTTTTTTATTTATTTTATTAAATTCATATTACCGCCCATCTCCCCTGTCGGGGACCCACAGATATCTGTTGGGGATGCTCTAATTTATATTCTTGCACTCTGTGAGAAGTTGGACTTAAGTGACCTTAATGACTTCTCCAACTTTAGTCTTCTAGTCTGCAGATAGCTTAACACTATAATACAAATTTTAACAGTTATTGCAAACTTGGTTTCCTCTATTTGCCAGCAATATATCACTGTTCCTCTTTCACCCCTCTCTCTAATTCAGGGCTTTCCAAACTTTTCATGTTGGTTACACACCAACAGCGGCACGCGAAAACCCGGAAGTGCTGCTGCTGCAGCGGCACGCAAAACCCTGGAAGCGCCGCCGCGGGGCTTCCGGGTTTTTACGTGCTGTGGCGGCGGCGCTTCCGGGTTTTCACACACTGCGGTGGCGGCGGTGTCCTGGAGTGCTGCGCGAAAACATGGAAGCACTGATGGCCTGCCGCCGCCACCGCGCGTGCTGCCGCACCATCAGCACTTCTGGGTTTTTGTGCGACACACCTGGGCCCCACAGGCGACACAGTATTGCGTCGCGACACACAGTTTGGAAAGCTATGCTCTAATTCATTCCAGTCTGAAAATAAACTCTGTAAAACTTGAAAGCTATTTACTTTATAACTATTGCTCAATTGTGTTGTTTCCATGTCCTTTCCATTTTTTCTCTAAATAATTAATTAACTAATATATGTACGTCTTCTTGCCAGGAAAAAAGGCAGTTTTTATCTTTAGGTGCTATTTTTAAGGCTGCTATTATTATTATTATTATTATTATTATTATTATTATTATTATTATTGTGAGGTTATCTGGATCAAGTTTGATTTTGTGACTCCCCAGGAAGTGGATAAGGTCCTCTGAGCTGTAGGTTTGGTCATAGTCATAAACCCAGTGTAGAGGGAAGAGGGAATGGCATTGAGGGAGAAGGAAATAGCCTCTACCAAGACAACAGCCAGATAAAAGAGAACTGAGTCTGGGACAGGAATGTAACCTGAGTAAACGTCTCAGACAAGACCCTCCCTAGTTCTCACAAAGATAATGGGGGGGGGACACACATTCACACTTGCAAGATTCTGTTACTATAGCTCTGTACTAATAGTATTGGCCTACATGACATTGGCTTCCTAGTCTGATCTACCTTGAAAGGCCCCTCCTGGATTGGGGATGTTTTCACCTTTGGTCTTGGATGGGGGTGTTATTCCCCATTTGAGAATAGTGCACAACTTGGGGGGCTTCCTAGACTTGCAGTTACTACTTGAAGAGTAAGTGGCAGCTGTGGCCAGGAGGGCCTTTGCAGAGGTTCACCTTGTATACCAGTTGCACCCCTTCCTCAACCAGGAGGCCCTGCAGGCAGTCACTCATGCCCTAGTCACTTCGCAACTGGACTATTGCAATGCGGTCTACATGGGGATGCCCTCAAAGACCATCTGGAAGCTATAGCTATAAAAATGCATTGGTGTGGGCAGTAACAGGCACTTCTCAACTTTCCCATGTGTCATCACTGCTGCATGAACTGCATTGGTTGCTAGTCGGCTTCCAGGTGCAATTCAAGGTACTGGTCCTCACCATATAAAGCCCTTTATGGCATGGAGCCTGGCTATTTGAGGGGCTCCCTGTCTCCAGTTGTTTCTGCCCCACTGCTCCCACTCTCCAAATGTTCTGGAAGTCCCTTAAGACCTGGCTGTTCCCAGGCCTGAGAGTAGGGTATTTGTGGAGCCCCTGTTGAGTCTTTTTAATGTTGTTGTTGTTGTTTTGTCCATTGCTTATGTTTTTAACTGTGTTTTTAAATTAAGTGTTTGAAATATTATACATCACCCAGTCTTTTCAGGGTCAGGCGGCCTTAGAAACCAAATAAATAAGTAATATTATCTTGATCAGGAGAATGTATCCAGCTGTTCAGAGTAAGCTGGCAAACTTCCCACATTCCTGCAGACTGTTGAATATCTGGGTAACTGCAGCAGCTGCCTGTTGAAGCTTTAATAAAACACTGGGAGATTATTCAGAGTACTACACATGGCAATTGGAAACACAAATTAGGGGCCAAGAAGTCAGTGGTAGCGATCTTCATTAATCTATATGAACCTTACACTAAGCATGTAGGGGTAATTCTTACATTTCAGGAACTATATCTTCCAGAACAGGAAGTTGCTCAAGGTATTTTGGCTACACTGCATCCTGAAATGATTTATGGGTTGGAACATCACAAACCTCTTTTCTTCTCTTGTCTTTTCACAGTCACTCAATGGGTCTAACAAAAAGTGCCCATTACTGCTCACACTGCTGCATTTTGTACCAGCTGTAGCTTCAGGATGATCTTCAAGGGCAACTCCATATAAAGTGCATTGCAATAGTCTTGCATCAACTATTAAAGAAAGGAGTTGAACATTAATATACTTAATGAATAAATCCAATAAATCACAAAACAATCGTAAGCATCTTTCCTAAGCCAATCAGGAGGCAGACAGTAATACTGGTGCAACTGAGATATTAAAATTAAAATATATATATTGTATTGTAGCTGAACACATTTTGGACAATTCCTTTAACAAGGGTATTTTGCTTATAGGCTAAACTATGTCCCTTGGTTATATTGAAGAGACTAGCCTCAGCAATCTCTAGTACAGGGCTTTCCCAACTTTTCCCGTTGACAACACACCAACGACGGCGCATGAAAACCCGGAAGCGCCGCCGCTGTGGCAGCGTGTGAAAACCCGGAAGCACTGCTGCGGTGTTTCCGGGTTTCCATGCGCAGCGGCAGCGGCAGCAGTGTCCTGGTGTGTCATGCAAAAACCCGGAAGCGCTGATGGCCCGCTGCCGCCACCACACACATCACACCATCAGCGCTTCCAGGTTTTCATGCGATACACCTGGGCCCCGCAGGCAACTTAGTACTGTGTCGCAACACACAGTAGGAAAGCTATGCTCTAGTAGATGGCTAGAGAATTTTACTTGGATAAGTTTGTTTTTTAAAAAACCTGAGTCTGCTATTATAGACTAGAGGTAGGCTTAGAACTATCAAATCCGGACTGCAAAAATCTGGGCAACCACTAGATGGCAGCAAAGATTCTGTACCTTTAGTGCTGCCATCTAGTGGTCACCTGTATTTCTGCAGCTCAACAGTAGTAGCCCAAGGGTAGGCAAACTACAGCCTTCCACATATTGCTGGACTATGGTTTCCATCCTTTCACCATTGGCTATATTGATTGGAATTCATCGGAATTGGGGTTCAGTTCATCCACATTTGGATGGGCCACACATTATCCATCCCTATTACTGAGAAAAGAACTGCACTGGATTACTCTGAGCTATGACCTCATGAAGGTTAAGTGATTCCTGATCAAGGACAATAGTTTCCCTACATGTATAATAAGCTGTCCTTAGTAAGGAAAAGTTTGCTTATCACAAGGACAGTCATCTGAAGGAAAAGTACAAAAGTTGCTAGCATTTCTTGAAAAAGTTGGTAACCAGAGTTCAGCATCTGATAAGGATAGTTAGACACAAATAGCTTTAGCTCAAGAAGCTGGAGCATGAAATTTTGGATGGGTAGCTCTATTACTTTCAAATGAATTCCTTTGGGGCCAGAAAGGAGGAAGATCGATCGATCGATCGATCTATCTATCCATCCATCCATCCATCCATCCATCCATCCATCCATCCATCCATCCATCCTGGATGGAGCAGAATATCAAGACATTCACAGACGGGTATAAAAGACTTGAGTTAAAAGCTCTATGACATGTGAATTTAATTTTAGACATTAATACCTTAATAACATACCAACCAACCAATTCTATGATTTATAGCACATTATTAGAACTCCTGCACAAAGATCTTTAAGTCTGCTTGTTCCTATATTTAAGGCATTTTAGATTATGTCTGTTTATTAACGTGTTTGGAAACAAAACCCAAATTTCACTTATTGCAGCAAACTTTACTGGCCTTGTAAAATATATTTTGCTCTAAATTACTGGCACTGTTTCTGTTGATAGTCATCATAATCAAACATTTGTAAGCAGACTGTCTCTTCAATCTGTTCAGTTGATGCACTTTACCTGATCTTTCATTAAAGTAATCAAAACACTTGCTGTGCTGCATCTAATGAATGTTGCATGTATGATTAAGTACTTTCATTCATATTGCAAGTTTGATTTAATGTAAACTGCCTTTCAGACAGCCATTAGCGTAGCTCCTGTGTGAATTCGATTAATTGGCTGAATTCTTCCAGATGTCCATTAAGTATTACAGGAATTTCTATGTGAAAACAGCGGGGACTGTCTAGCAAAGAACTAAACAATGATATGTTATATTACTGCCATGACTTACAAAAAGCTGGATTCATTTTCATTAATAAAACATCTGTACTCCTGCACAGCTATGCATCAAGATACATTTATTTTATGTTTATGCTTCTTATGATGACCATAAATGGTTTGTTAAACGGGAGCCCAGTATGATCTACAACATTGCACACCAAACAAAAGGCATTTAAAATAGAACCAGGGGGAAAATAGATGTGTTCATACTTAAGATAAGAATACTACAGGAAAGATAGTTGCTTCCACAAAAATATTTGCACAAGGCTAATATGGTTTATATAAGCTTATCCAATTGCTCAGATATCCATCATCCACCTTTCTATTTAAACTTTACGTAGGCCATTCTCAGCCCTTCCATCCATCAAGAAGAACTAGGGAGGCTGCTGAAGATCATTCAGTGGCCTGTTAGAACCAGTGAATGGAGCAGGTCTTAACGTAGTATAAGCTTGTGCACAGAAAAAGAATATTGTTTAAAAACAGGGCCAGTGAGCACATTAGAGAGATCCAGGTTCTTAATCTTACACTTTTAGCCCACCCAAGCATAAAGAATCACACGCTTAGACATAGTAGGTTCAAAAAGTAAGTACAAAAGAGTTCTTACGTTTATTGGTCCAGTTACATCCATTTTGTTGAGAAATTATTCTTCTTTGGTCCCCTAAACTTAATTCACCTTCACCCCTCATTGCTGGTGAAGGCTGCGTGGAGAAAAGGGAAAAAAGCCTCCTGAGTTGAGGCCTAGTACATGGCCTCTCCATGGATGGAGCTCAGGCATGTGCATCCTTCTTCTCTGGTGGAAGAAGCAGAGAGAGCTGACTACGAAGGGAGAAGGAAGAAGTGGGAGTGGCAACAAAACAACTTCCTCAAAGACACAGAGAATTGCATCCTGGGATGGACTCATCTACATGCAAATGAGGCATGTTGATTTGCTGAATTTCCAACAGCTACAACAGTACTCTTAGAATGTGTCATAATATATACTTATATTTGACTTTATACAGAGAGAGAGACACAAACACACACAAACATATTTGTTTGTTTGTTTGTTTGTCAAATTTATATGGCCGCCCATCTCACACAAGGTGACTCTGGGAGGCATACAATAAAACAAACTATTAAAACAGAATATAAAAACCAGTTAAAACAATTAAATAACTGATATAAGTAAAAACAAGATTGTGAAAGGGTTAATTAAGATGTTATATATCATGCAACCAACGTGCGGGCTTTCTGCTGCCAGGGTATCCCCAGGCCTAATGAAAAAACCACGTGTGTGTGCCTGTGTGTATATAGTGAACGGGGGGGGGGGGCAAACTGGGCAATTGCCTAGGCCCCACAGTTTAATGAGCCTCAACATTTAACAACAATATGGGTTTCAATTATCCCTAACAAAAAGCATTTACAGTAGGTCTTATTTCTTACCATCGGTTAACCGTGTGCTCTTAAATATTTTTTTCACTTCTGAAACAAAAGAGAAAGTACCTTAGTATAGTTAAACTGAAACACCACAGAAGTGTTTTTCTCTTATAGATATCAAGAGGAAACATGTTCCCATAGCTACATGTTTATACGTAGTCATGGGGATTAACTAATTACTTTTCAGATGTCTTTGTCAATTCTCTGTTGTTGTTTATTCGTTCAGTCGCTTCTGACTCTTTGTGATTTCATGGACCAGCCCACGAAGGAGCTTCCTGTCAGCCGTCGCCATCCCCAGCTCCCTCCCAGTCCAGTCTGTCACCTCCAGAATATCACCCATCCATCTTGCCCTTGGTCGGCCCCTCTTCCTTTGGCCTTCCACCTTCCCTAGCATCAGCGTCTTCTCCAGGGTATCCTGTCTTCTCATGATGTGGCCAAAGTACTTCAGTTTTGCCTTTAATATCATTCCCTCAAGGGAGCAGTCTGGCTTTATTTCCTGGAGTATGGACTGGTTTGATCTTCTTGCAGTCCAAGGCACTCTCAGAATTTTCCTCCAACACCACAGTTCAAAAGCATTTATCTTCCCTCGCTCAGCCTTCCTTATGGTCCAGCTCTGGCAGCCATAGGTTACTACGGGGAAAACCATTTCATTAACTATGTGGACCTTTGTTGTCAGTGTGATGTCTCTGCTCTTAACTATTTTATCGAGATTTGTCATTGCTCTCCTCCCAAGTAAACGTCTTCTGATTTCCTGGCTGCAGTCAGCATCTGCAGTAATCTTTACACCTAGAAATACAAAGTCTGTCACTGCCTCCATGTTTTCTCCATCTATTTGCCAGTTATCAATCAAGCTGGTTGCCATAATCTTGGTTTTTTTGAGGTTTAACTGCAACCCAGCTTTTGCACTTTCTTCTTTCACCTTCGTCATAAGGCTCCTCAGCTCCTCCTCGCTTTCAGCCATTAAAGGGGTATCATCTGCATATCTGACATTGTTAATGTTTCTTCCAGTGATTTTAGCTCCAGCCTTGGATTCATCAAGTCCAGCACGTCGCATGATGTGTTCTGCGTACAGGTTGAATAGGTAGGGTGAGAGTATACAACCCTGCCGTACTCCTTTCCTAATCTTAAACCAGTCCGTTGTTCCGTGGTCTGTTCTTACCGTTGCTACTTGGTCCTTATACAGATTCCTCAGGAGGTAGACAAGATGACTTGGTATCCCCATACCACCAAGAACTTGCCACAATTTGTTATGATCCATACAGTCAAAGGCTTTAGAATAGCCAATAAAATAGAAATAGATGTTTTTCTGAAACTCCCTGGCTTTCTCCATTATCCAGCGGATATTGGCAATTTGGTCTCTAGTTCCTCTGCCTTTTCTAAACCCAGCTTGTACATCTGGCAATTCTCGCTCCATGTATTGCTGGAGTCTACCTTGCAAGATCTTGAGCATTACCTTACTGGCATGTGAAATCATTGGCGATCACTCGTAGCCGAGTAAGATTGTCTTCCAAAGGTAAAATTTTAACGGTGGATCCGTAAGTGGCTGTAAAGGCCAATTCTGGATCCGCACAACCTCCCACAGTGGGGGCATAGGTTTCCGGGTGGGAGACGGTCATGATGAGGGTTTGCCTGATGTGCCTTCCTTTTAGCTCTTTTCTCCCTTTCGCCCTGTACTCGTGCTTCTTCAAAGTCCATAGCGCCATTAATAAAGGATGACCTCCAATTGAAACGCTCATGAGTTAGGGCTTCCCAGTTCTCAATGCTGATATTACATTTTTTTAAATTAGCTTTGAGAGTATCTTTGAATCTCTTTTGCTGTCCACCAATATTCCGTTTTCCATTCTTAAGTTGGGAGTAAAGTAGCTGCTTTGGAAGACGATGGTCAGGCATTCGAACAACATGACCGGTCCAGCGAAGTTGATGTTGGATGATCATTGTTTCAATGCTGGTGGTTTTCGCTTCTTCTAATACGCTAACATTAGTCCGCCTATCTTCCCAAGTAATTTGCAGAATTTTTCAGAGGCAGCGTTGATGGAATCTTTCAAGAAGTTGGAGGTGGCGTTTGTAGAGGGTCCATGTTTCACAGGCGTACAGAAGGGTTGGTAGTACAATGGCTTTGTAAACAAGCATTTTGGTCTCCCTGCAAATGTCCCGATCCTCAAACACTCTACGCTTCATTCGGGAGAAAGCTACACTCGCAGAGCTCAGGCGATGCTGAATTTCAGCGTCGATGTCGGCTTTTGTAGATAGATGGCTGCCGAGATAAGAAAAGTGATCGACATTTTCTAGTGACACACCTTTAAGCTGGATTGATGGCGCTGCGGAGGGATTGGTTCGAACTTGCTGGTAAAGCACTTTGGTTTTTTTAATGTCAATCGAGAGGGCGAGCTTTTCATATGCTTCTGCAAAGATGTTTAGGATAGTTTGAAGATCTTCCTCGGAGTGTGCACAGACTACATTATCATCAGCATATTGAAGTTCTATAACAGAATTTGCAATTACCTTATTTTTTGCTTTCAGCCTACTAAGATTAAAAAGCTTTCCATCTGTTCGATATATAATTTCTACACCAGTAGGAAGTTTCTCTTCAACAAGGTGCATAATCATAGCGATGAAGATAGCGAATAAGGTTGGAGCAATAACACATCCCTGTTTAATGCCGGATTCCACTTTAAATGGATCGCTTTGAGAGCCATTGTTATTCAGGATTGTTGCCATCATGTCGTCATGGAGTAACCGCAAGATGTTCACAAATTTATCAGGGCATCCGATTTTCAGAAGGATGGTCCAGAGAGCAGTACGATTTACAGTATCAAAAGCTTTAGTCAGATCAATAAACGCCATGTACAGAGGGCGGTTTTGCTCCTTGCATTTTTCTTGAAGCTGTTGTGCAGTGAAGATCATATCCACTGTTCCCCTGGAAGGGCGGAAGCCATTTTGCGTTTCAGGGAGGATGTCTTCTGATACAGATAGGAGACGGTTTGCAATGATCTTTGCCAGGATTTTGCCTGCTATGGCTAGAAGGGAGATGCCTCGATAGTTTCCACAGTCTGTTCTATCACCCTTTTTAAAGAGAGTGATAATTATGGCATCCCTAAAGTCTGCTGGAATCTCCTCCCTCATCCAGATTTTTTTGATGAGCTTATGAAGTTGTTGTGTAAGTTCAGGCCCGCCTTCTTTAAAGACTTCAGCAGGAATCCCATCAGGTCCACTAGCTTTGTTATTTTTCATTTGTTTAGTGGCTTTACTGACTTCCTCCAAACTAGGGGGTACTGCAAGCTCATTTCTTATTTGTTTTTGTGGGATTTGCAAGAAGACTTCATCAGCCACAGTAGAGTGACGATTAAGGAGATTGTAGTAATGCTCTTTCCAGCGCAGTGCAATAGACTCTTTGTCCTTTAGAAGTTTAGCACCATCTACTGAGCGTAAGGGATTTGTACCATGGTTTGTTGGTCCATAGATGGCCTTTATGGCATTAAAAAAGCCCCGTGCATCATGAGCATCTGCAAAATGTTGGGTTTCTTGGGCTTTTTTTATCCACCATATGTTCTTAAGTTCTCTAGTTCTTCTTTGGACTTCTGCCTTTGCACTGGCGTAGATTTTTTTCTTAACGGCACAGTTAATATCTTTTTGCCATATCTGGAAAGCTTTCCTTTTCTTGTCAATAATATGTTCAATCTCACTATCGTTCTCATCAAACCAGTCCTGATGTCTCTTAGTCTGGTGTCCGATAGTTTGTTCACAGGCTGAAATAATAGAAGTCTTCAATTTAGTCCAGTGTTCCTCAACATTTTCAGGAAGTTCCATAGGCAGATGTTCCTTGAGAGTTGATTGAAAGCAAGCTCGTTTAATAGGATCTTGAAGGGCCAGTGTATTCATTTTACGCCTTGGTTTTCTTCCTTGGAGCCTACGATGAGGGACAATCTTTATGGCCATCGTGGATCGAATTAATCGATGGTCTGTCCAGCAGTCATCGGTGCTCGTCATGGCTCTGGTGAGAAGTACATCACGGCGATCTCTAGCACGGACAATTACATAATCTAAAAGATGCCAGTGCTTCGACCGTGGGTGCTTATATGATGTTTTAAATTTATTTTTCTGGCGAAAGAGTGTGTTAGTAATGACAAGGTTATGCTCTGCACATTTAGTCAGAAGTAAGATTCCATTCGTGTTGCTGTTGTCAACTCCTTCTTTCCCAATGATCCCTGGCCACAAATCAAAATCCCGCCCAACTCTTGCATTGAAATCGCCCAGGAGGATAATTTTATCCTCCTTTGGTATCTCTGATAAGATGGTGTCCAGCTGGGTATAAAATTTTTCCTTGATATCCTCATCTGCATCTAGTGTTGGTGCGTAAGCACTTAGGATAGTTGCCTGTTGGTTTTTGGCGAGTTTTATTCGCAGAGTTGAGAGTCGTTCGTTAATCCCAGTGGGAACTTCTGACAAGAGCTTCACAATGTCGTTTTTGATAGCAAAGCCTACCCCATGTATTCGTCGTTCTTGTTCAGGCAGTCCTTTCCAAAAGAAGGTATAACCTCCTTTTTCTTCCTTCAACTGTCCTTCTCCTGCTCTTCGAGTTTCTTGGAGTGCTGCTATATCAATATTAAAATGTCTCAGCTCCCTTGCAATAATGGCAGTCCTACGTTCAGGTTGTTCACTATCCATATTGTCTTGCAGTGTCCGTATATTCCATGTTCCAAAATTCATGTGTTTTTTACGACCGCTAGATGGTGACCCCACTGGTCGCGGTAATCCAGTCAGGGAGAAAATGAGGCAGACTATGTTTAGGGCACCTTTTCTAGCCCCCTCCCCATATGGGGTGAGCAGAGTGGATCCTAAATAGGGCTGCTCAGTCGTGGATACAGCTGCCGAACTACTCAACTGCCTCGATCCTTGAGTCAGGGCGACTGAATCCGTATCCACCGCCCATGTGCTGGTCCATGACTAGGAGCTTCCGGATTTCACAGTCCTGCCCCCGTTGCCATTCGTCAGTCGCCATGGGACTTTTGGTTGTTTTGGGTTTGGTGTGGTTGGAAGACGCCTGTGCGTGAATTTGTTTTATGTGTGGAGATCGGTGCACAACGATCAGCACACAACCTTCACAGAAAAAGGCTCTAATCCAATGGCATGGATACCATGACGATTGGTGACCTTTTGTCTGCTGCAGCCTTCATCCGCCTTCGCAGCCGTTGTAACAATACACCTTGTTATCTTCCGCCTGTTCTGCCGTTGAGGACTTTCTTGGATCGTTCTTTGTCTGGTTCCTCCCCCTGGACCTTACCGCCATGGGTGACCCTGCCAGGAGTACATGACTCCCGACGGCTTCTCTCACAGGGTTCATTGGGAACACACAAGCCCACTCACCACAACAAGGTGACGATCCAGCGAGTGAGAGGCAAGAAGAACATTGGAACACAGCTGAGGATAGTCAGTTTGAGTTTTGGTGAAGTGTTAAAAGTAACCAACCTGTCCTTTGTTTTAGTAAGCTGTAGGTTCCAGATGAGTGTTCAGAAAGACATTTCTTCCTGATAATACTCTGCAGTGTAAAGCCAGCTTTGTTGCCCAGGGATTTGTTGCACAAAAGGAGTTTGTGAACTGTGAATCTAATGTATGCACCCACAGCTAGGCCAGAATGTTGACGTGTGGTGCGTTTTCTGGTTGCGTAGCGTGGAAACAGGTGTCCATTTACATATTGTGATGTTGACACAGCATATTTGAATATAGATCTCCCTGAAATATTGTGTGTAAGGCAAGCTTGTGGCTCTACATGTGTGACAAAGTCCCAAACAATCCATTGACTTAACAGGGTGCTTTATGGATTTTAAAGCAGGCCAGTCATTGATAGCATGGTGGAGATGCTAACTGGGATGTGTAGAACAGTCACGTGCTGTTTTCTGTGTGTACATAAGAAAGTGTAGGAGTTAGTACTCCTTACTTATGTAGTGGGTTTTTGCTTAGAAACTGAATCTTACCACCTTGTATAAGAATTTGTCAGTCAGCTGAGGTAGTCTTTCCAGCTGAGGGGGTAAGGCACAAATTCAAACATTTATCTTGGTGATGAAGTTACAAAGGCCCAGAACAGAGAATCCTATGGTTCTTGAGAGTGTCAAATGACAGAGTGTCACAGAGTGTCATTTGTGTAAAGGAAAGCTTATCCTTACTTTGTTGTATATCACTCTGCAATAACGCAGTGGACATGCCCTGAATTAGTTTTGCCCAGGTAGGGTACCAAGCCTGCGAGCTTGCAAAGGGTTGAAAAAAGTCCTGCGGTTTTTCTTAAAATCAAAACAAAGCCTTTGCTTCAAACAGAGCAGCTAGAGAGTTTGGAATTTCTGCCTATCTATGCCAGCTGCAATTTTTGCAAAGGGGACAGGACATTTGAGGGCAATGTTTTTCTGTTTCTATGTAACTGTTTCTGTTCCTGCATAATGTGTATTATTATGTATTTGTATGTATCTGAATAAAACATTGCATAAAGTGTATATTGTGCATTATACATATGTGTAACAAGCGTTTTTAAACCATTTCTAGTTTCTGGATGACTATTGGTTGTAAAAAACTGTAACTTGAACAGTGTGATTAATACATGTACTAACCATTTTTGTTTCTGTTTCTGTACAAATGTATTTTACAGCTTTGAACAACTTCCATCATTGTTTGCATTGTGTTGAAATCCAATTTGGAGGGGTGTCAGATTTCTCATATGAGATTATCAAATTGGGTTTCTCTACAAAGCAAAAGTGTTTTGGCAAATTGCATCCTCTACAAAGCAAAGGCCTCTCATGGTGACGTGAAGTGCAGGTGCAAGATAACAACGGTCACGTGTGTATTGTTATGGCTAGTTTCTGGATCTTCCCATGAGAACAAATCCTCCTGATTTCCTCTGTGGGAAGCCTTGCCCTGTGAGAGCAAGGAGGGGGGGGAACTCAGTGCTTAGATGCAGCACTGCTACCCAATAGCAGGACATGCTATGTGCTTTAGGCCTAATGCTTTGGGCCTAGTGTGTGTCACAGCTACCTTCCAGCCAATCAGAAAGCTAGAAGAACTGAATATACAACCATGCAAAATGGTGTTCTATGTTTCTTGATTTCTAGTGTCTTTTAGCCATGTAGTTCTTCACGTGTTCACTTTCCGTGGACTGGGCAGAGTGAGCTATGCCTGGCTTAGGGTATAGGCCGTGGCGTGAGCTCTGGCCCTGGGATCAATACACGGAACTCTGCTTATAAGTTTGTTTTTGTTTTTCTTTTTACAATGCTGTATCATGTATATTTAACTTTCCTTTTTGCGATAATGTGATTGTATATACATTATTCCCTTATGCTACCAGTAAACACTGTTAGCCCTACAAGCTGCATTCTTGTCTGTTCATTCTCAAGCCTCGAGTTTTTCCCCTTTAAGCCAGCGTACATCCCATCAGATGTGGCAGTGACGACTCATACTACAGGTGCTGTGATTTAGTTAGGTGTGGCAGATGATGAGAGTGACCTATAATGTGATTGGTCAGTTTATGTATTTAAGCAGAGAAGATCTGGTGTTCTTTCTTCTCGTTGCTGTTAAACTTCTCATCGCTGTATTCCATCTCGTTGCTGTAACATTTGTTACTGCTGTTGGATGTATTTGGACTACGTATGTATATAAAGTAAATAGGCTATTTTATCTAATCTCTGCTTGAGTGTCTATTTACTGCATAGAACGTGGATCACTGGTGTCTTGGAAAAAGGAGCAGGCCGCCCCATGGTGCGTACTCTGACAGAAAATAACATCTCTTTTTGGTGTATTATCCAGTAGTTGCTGCAGATCCTCATAGAACTGATCTACTTCTGCTTCTTCAGCATCTGTGGTTGGGGCGTATATTTGGATCACTGTGATGTTAAATGGCTTACCCTGAATTCAAATTGAGATCATTCTATCATTTTTGGATTGTATCCAAGCACTGCTTTAGCCACTTTATTATTAATTATGAAGGCTACTCCATTTCTTCTGTGGTCCTCTTGTCCACAGTAGTAGATCTGGTGGTCATCTGATGTCAAGTGACCCATTCCAGTCCATTTCAGCTCACTGACACCTAAAATGTCTACATTTAATCTTGACATCTCACCAATAACCACATCCAATTTACCCTGGCTCATAAATCTTACATTCTAGGTTCCTATGCTGTGTTGATCTTTAGAACATTGGATTCATCGTTCACCACCAGCCTCGTCAGCCGCTAGCCGTCCTTTCAGATTTGAGCTAGCTGTGTCGTCACATTTGGGGCTAGTTGAACTTATCCTTTGTTCCTCCCCAGTAGCATTTTGACCATCTTCCGACCTGGGAGTCCCATTTTCCAATGGTATACCGACATATCTCTGGTTGTACTGATCCATTTAGTTTTCATGGCAAGAATACTGGGGTGGGTTGCTGTTACCTTCCCCAGGGATCGTATTTAGTCTGACCTCTCTGCCATGACCTTCCTGTCTTGGGTGTCCCTTCACAGTTTAGCTCATGGCGTCATTGAGGTGCTCAAGCTCCAGCACCATGACAAGGTAACGATCTCCTTTGCTGGAGATTGTCAAATTTTTTGTCAATGTTTACCTTTAGCTAATCAACATTCTCAAAATTTAACTTTTTAGAAAAGAAGTAAAGTCCATTAAAGCCCATGCAGCCATTCTAAAACTAAAGATTTTGGTACTTCAATTGTTTCCTAGTACATGGCCATATAGCAGCTTTACAATTATTTGTTTGCAAAAATAGCAGGGAAGACAAGATTTAGGAGGGAGGGAACTGCAAGTTTTAGTTTGATTTCCCAGAATTTTTCCTGACTGTTGCACTTGATATGTGAAAGACAGAGTAGTGCATCTTCCTATGAGATGGTGTGTTGACTTGAGAACTTCAAGGCCCAGAGTACCTTACTTAATGCTGGTTTTTTCTATTCTTTGGAGAATTCAACAAGGTAACTTGCTGGTTGCAGGAGAGGGAACAAATTCAAGTAAGAAAATGCAGTGATCCAGAGTAAGAGCCATTGCTGCTGCTACAAAAATAGACCTTGAAACTTGTAAATGAAAGCTTTAAGAAATTTATGACCAGTGGGATTTTGTGATTAAAATGGTTAAAGAATAATAAACAGCTCTAGATTATTACTAAGGTTCTTAGGAAGAACCTAAGAACAGCCCTCACACCTATCTAGACTAGCACCCTACAATGCTTCTCTCTTGGGATGTGGTGATGGTCATCGGCTTGGATGGCTTTGAATTCATGGTCAATCAATGGCTCTGAGTCTGGATGGCTGTATGCCAGGCTCCTGTTGCAGGAGAGCAAGAAAGGCCATCTGCTTCATTTGTGGGCTTCCCAGAAAGGCATCTTGAGGGCTGTTATGTGAAACAGGATGCTAGATTAGATGGGCCTTGGGCCTCGTCCAACAGGGCTGTTCTTACGTTCTTAAATCCCCATATGAAGGCATAGTTTTTGGATCAGCTAAGGGTTTGGTCACAGGAACAAAGAACATGTCTTGCTTGATCTTTGCTCTGATATACTCTTATGTCCTTGCTCATAGTAAAGGGGCAATAGAGCCTATACTTATATATGTTGTTGCCAGACATAACATTTTATTTTGAAAGATCAAACATGCAGTAACATGGCACTATTGAGACAGGAAGGAAAAGAAGAGATTCCTTCCTCTTGAGAACACAGAGACTGTGAGTTTCTCCTGTGCTGGTAATGTTGGTAGTTGCTAGGCTGTAAAAATGCTTAAAATTCTGGCAAATGCATTGCACCCTGACCAGTAGATTAATCAAGCTAAACATGTTGGGGCAAGTCATGCTCTAGAGCAGTGTTTCTTAAAATGTGGTCCTAGGACCCCTGGGGGTCCCCCAACGCCCTCTCAGGGGTCCACAAAATCAGAATTATTTGCCAGCCTATGTTGAAAAATAATACAATATTTAAATCCCATCAAACAATTGTGAGAAGCGGTAGCAGCAGCAAATGCATTGATTTTAAGTTTTAATACGGTAAATATTGATAAATATAGCTCACCCAAACAAAAGCTGCTTTGGGATCCTCCATAATTTGTAAAAAAGTGGCAAGGGGTCCTGAGAGAAAAAAGTTTAAGAAACACTGCTCTAGAAGAATACATTCCACTGAGATAGCGTTTTGCAAGTCAGCTACATGAGGGATAAAAGTGTGCCCCAAACTGAATAGATCTGAACATGGCCATTTTTTTTTTAACCACAGATGCCAAAGCATTTATGCTCCTGACCTGCTTAGTGTGGTCTCATTGACAATGTCCTAAGTGGATATTTTAGTATTAAGAGGCAACAATTAATGTATCTTTTGAGTCTGCTGGTGTTCAAAATGTAGCCCCCAAGTGCCAGTGAAGATACAGATTACTTCACATGAGAGAAAAATTACAACACTACTTAATGTTGAATTGCTTTAATGTACTAATACTTCTGAAAATCCCGGTTGACTCATATGATTAATCAATATTTATTGGTTAACTGGCTATCACCAATTCACCATATGGCCTACCATGATATTGTGCAATACATTAAAAAAAATTCAGTTCCCATTAAGAGCATCTCACGTGGAGATAACTGCATGTTATTTTTGTTCATGATTGGTATTCAAGGCCTGCCAGTGTAACCTTCAGATGCTTTAGAAATGAACTAAAATGAATGTATTATGATACAGTATATTTATCCAGAGACTGACAGCAGTGAGCCTCCAAAACCTAGGCCTTCAGACAAGGCAGAATAAAGTGAGCCAAGCCAGATAACATTGAAAAGTCAGAAAAAAACAGCCATCCAGTATTATAAGGAATCAAAAAGGATCAAGTGGCATGATTTGTACATTGATAAGAAAGGTCAGCCTTCCGGGCAAACTGTAGGTCGATGTCTAGGGCGGCCATATCTGGGCAGCAAAAATCTAGATGACAAGCAGGTGGTGGCAGAGAGATACAGAAAGCTCTCCATGAAATGCTCCTCCAAACGTTTGCAGCTCAGGACGGATAACTCTACAGGGTTCGTAATGATGAAGGCAAAGACTTACAAACAAGCAAAGTAAACATGGTTTGTTTGGCCAATTGGTTAGTGTCCCCAGTAGCAGATGAAATCCCAAATGAGAATTACAGTATAGTAGCTGAATAGGACTAAAACTAAATGGATCAGTACAACCAAAGATATGTCGGTATACCATCGGAAGATGGGACTCCCAGGTCGGAAGATGGTTAAAATGCTACTGGGGAGGAACAGAGGATACGTTCAACTAGCCCCAGATGTGATGACGCAGCTAGCTCAAAGCCGAAAGGACGGCTAGCGGCCGACGGTGCTGGTGGTGAACGACGAATCCGGTGTTCTAAAGATCAACACACCATAGGAACCTGGAATGTAAGATCTATGAGCCAGGGCAAATTGGATGTGGTTATTGGTGAGATGTCAAGATTAAATATAGACATTTTAGGTGTCAGTGAACTGAAATGGACTGGGATGGGCCACTTCACATCAGATGACCACCAGATCTACTACTGTGGACAAGAGGACCACAGAAGAAATGGAGTAGCCTTCATAATTAATAATAAAGTGGCTAAAGCAGTGCTTGGATACAATCCAAAAAACGATAGAATGATCTCAATTCGAATTCAGGGTAAGCCATTTAACATCACAGTGATCCAAATATACGCGCCAACCACAGATGCTGAAGAAGCAGAAGTAGATCAGTTCTATGAGGATCTGCAGCACCTACTAGATAATACACCAAAAAGAGATGTTATTTTCATTACAGGAGACTGGAATGCTAAGGTGGGTAGTCAGACGACACCTGGAATTACAGGCAAGCATGGTCTGGGAGAACAAAATGAAGCAGGACATAGGCTGATAGAATTTTGCCAAGACAACTCACTGTGCATAACAAACACTCTCTTCCAACAACCTAAAAGACGACTTTATACATGGACTTCACCAGATGGTCGACACCGAAATCAGATTGACTACATCCTTTGCAGCCAAAGGTGGCGGACCTCTATACAGTCGGTAAAAACAAGACCTGGAGCTGACTGTAGTTCAGATCACGAACTTCTTATTGCAAAATTTAGAATCAGACTAAAGAGAATAGGGAAGACCCACAGATCAGTTAGATATGAGCTCACTAATATTCCTAAGGAATATACAGTGGAGGTGAAGAATAGATTTAAGGGACTAGATTTAGTAGATAGGGTCCCGGAAGAACTATGGACAGAAGTTCGCAACATTGTTCAGGAGGCGGCAACAAAAAACGTCCCAAAGAAAAAGAAAACCAAGAAGGCAAGATGGCTGTCTGCTGAAACACTGGAAGTAGCCCAAGAAAGAAGGAAAGCAAAAGGCAACTGTGATAGGGGGAGATATGCCCAATTAAATGCAAAATTCCAGAGGTTAGCCAGAAGAGATAAAGAATTATTTTTAAACAAGCAATGTGCGGAAGTGGAAGAAGACAATAGAATAGGAAGGACAAGAGAGCTCTTCCAGAAAATTAGAAACATCGGAGGTAAATTCCAGGCAAAAATGGGTATGATCAAAAACAAAGATGGTAAGGACCTAACAGAAGCAGAAGAGATCAAGAAAAGGTGGCAAGAATATACGGAAGATCTGTATAGGAAGGATAATAATATTGGAGATAGCTTTGACGGTGTGGTCAGTGAGTTAGAGCCAGACATCCTGAAGAGTGAGGTTGAATGGGCCTTAAGAAGCATTGCTAATAACAAGGCAGCAGGAGACGATGGTATCCCAGCTGAACTGTTTAAAATCTTGCAAGATGATGCTGTCAAGGTGATGCATGCCATATGCCAGCAAATTTGGAAAACACAAGAATGGCCATCAGATTGGAAAAAATCACCTTATATCCCCATACCAAAAAAGGGAAGCACTAAAGAATGTTCAAACTATCGAACAGTGGCACTTATTTCACATGCCAGTAAGGTAATGCTCAAGATCTTGCAAGGTAGACTCCAGCAATTCATGGAGCAAGAATTGCCAGATGTACAAGCTGGGTTTAGAAAAGGCAGAGGAACTAGAGACCAAATTGCCAATATCCGCTGGATAATGGAGAAAGCCAGGAAATTTCAGAAAAACATCTATTTCTGTTTTATTGACTATTCTAAAGCCTTTGACTGTGTGGATCATAACAAATTGTGGCAAGTTCTTGGTGGTATGGGGATACCAAGTCATCTTGTCTGCCTCCTGAGGTATCTGTATAACGACCAAGTAGCAACGGTAAGAACAGAGCACGGAACAACGGACTGGTTTAAGATTGGGAAAGGAGTACAGCAGGGCTGTATACTCTCACCCTACCTATTCAACCTGTACGCAGAACACATCATGCGACATGCTGGGCTTGAGGAATCCAAGGCTGGAGTTAAAATCGCTGGAAGAAACATTAACAATGTCAGATATGCAGATGATACCACTTTGATGGCTGAAAGCGAGGAGGAATTGAGGAGCCTTATGACGAAGGTGAAAGAAGAAAGTGCAAAAGCTGGGTTGCAGTTAAACCTCAAAAAAACCAAGATTATGGCAACGAGCTTGATTGATGACTGGCAAATAGAGGGAGAAAAAGTGGAGGCGGTGACAGACTTTGTATTTCTAGGCGCAAAGATTACTGCAGACGCTGACTGCAGCCAGGAAATCAGAAGACGTCTACTTCTTGGGAGGAGAGCAATGGCAAATCTTGATAAAATAGTTAAGAGCAGAGACATCACACTGACAACAAAGGTCCGCATAGTTAAAGCAATGGTATTCCCTGTAGTAACCTATGGCTGTGAGAGCTGGACCATAAGGAAGGCTGAGCGAAGGAAGATAGATGCTTTTGAACTGTGGTGTTGGAGGAAAATTCTGAGAGTGCCTTGGACTGCAAGAAGATCAAACCAGTCCATACTCCAGGAAATAAAGCCAGACTGCTCACTTGAGGGAATGATATTAAAGGCAAAACTGAAGTACTTTGGCCACATAATGAGAAGACAGGATACCTTGGAGAAGAAGCTGATGCTAGGGAAAGTGGAAGGCAAAAGGAAGAGGGGCCGACCAAGGGCAAGATGGATGGATGATATTCTGGAGGTGACAGACTCAACCATTGGGGAGCTGGGGATGGTGACGGCCGACAGAAAGCTCTGGCGTGGACTGGTCCATGAAGTCACGAAGAGTCGGAAACGACTGAACGAATAAACAACAACAGCTGAATAGGACAATTTTGCTTATGTATTTCCAGGAGTTCATAGTATAATGTGTGTGTTCTCTCTCTGTGAGAGCTTTGTGGAGTGGATCTGTGCTTTTTGTTTGTTCAGCTGTGGGCATTTGTCGCTTTACCCGTGTTATACTTTTTAATGGCTTTTTGATGTTTATATTTTGCCTCTGTTTGTGGGGGACAGTTATGGGGTAGAGGGAAAGTTCATTTTCCCTGTGTGTTTATGGGAGGGTTTATTGGGGGAGTTCTGAGGGGGCAACTGTGGGTTTTCTGAAGGGAGCACTAGCCTTTCCTGAGCTTAGCTATTTTCTCTTTTGAGAAATGGGAACTCTGTTGTGTTTTGTAGAAACAAACATGTGATTTGGCATTTAGAGGTCAGATCCCTATCGCTTTCTTCTGTCCAGGGAGGAGTTGGATATGAACAGAAGAGCGTTGCCATGGTGATTGAAGAATAAGAAGAGCCTGAAGAACGGGGACTTTTTCAGCAGCTCTTACCTTCTTCTGTGGGCTGGCAAGAAGCTTGGGATGAAATTAGGAATAAGCCAGTATTCCAGCCATTAAAGATAACCTACTGTTTAAACCAAGCAGAATTTATAAGTCAGTTCTGAACTGTGGTTTCATAATATGGTTTTAGCCAAAATAAATCATGATTGGTTTCCTGGAGTATAGTCAAACATTTCATTTAACTAGAATTAGGCAAAACAAATTCCAATTTAGCATTATGTACAAACAAGGCAAGAGAATGCAAAGGTATGAGTAGTCAAACTTCCCCTAGATATCATATAATCATAAGGTTGGAAGGGACCTTGGAGGTCTTCTACTCCACCACCCTGCCCAGGGCAGGAATCCTCATACCGTCCCAGACAAATGCTGTCCAATCTTTTCTTGAAAACTTCCACTGATGGAGCACCCACAACTCCAGGAAGCAGACTGTTCCACCGCTTAATAACTCTCACAGACAGAAAATTCCTCATTTCAAGTTTGGATCTCTCATTGTACAGCTTCCACCTGTTGGAGCTTATCTAATCCTCAGGCATTACAGAGGATATGAATCCACACCCTTTCCCCTGTGACATCCCTTCATGTATTGGAAGATGGCTACCATGTCTCCCTTTACCCTTCTCTTCTTTAGGCTAAACATACCAAGTTCCTTTAATTGCACTTTGTATGATTTAGCCTCCAAGTCCCTTATCATCTTTGTTGTTCTTATCTGCACTCTTTCCAGTTCTTCACCATCCTTTTTGTATTTTGGTGATCAGAATTGAACACAGTATTCCAAGTGTGGTCTGATCACTGCAGCATAGAGTGGTACCATCCCCTCCCGTGATCTTGACACTATACCTCGATTGATACAATTCTAAACTGTTCTGGCTTTTTTGGCAGCTGTGGCACATTGCTGGCTCATGATTAATCTGTGGTTTACCAAGCACTACTGCTAAGCCAGATACCACCTATATTGTACCTGTGCATCTGGTTTTTCCTGCCTAAGTGCAGAACCTTACATTTATCAACATTCAACAACATTTTATTGGATAGGGCCCAATGTTCAAGTCTATCAAGATACTTTTGACACTTGAGCCTGTCTTCTGTTAGCAATCCTCCCACCTTTGTATCATCCATAAGTTTATGAGCATCCCTTCTATTCCCTCATCTAGGTCATTTATGAAGATGTTGAAGAGTACTGGTTCCAGGACATTCTCTTCTATTAGAACCCTGAAATACCCCACTGCATACTTCCCTCCATGTGGACATAGACCAATTAATGCCTATGCATTGGCTACAGTTGTTCAGCCAACTATGAATCCATCTGGTAGTGGAACCATCCATCCCACATTGTTCTAATTTATCAAGAAGAAGTTTATCATCTACTTTATCAAATACCTTGCTGAAGTCTAAGTACACTACATCCACAGCATTCCCTCGGTCCACTAATCTAGTCACATTGTCAAAGAAAGCAGTAAGATTTGTCTGGCATGGCCTCACTTTAAGAAATCCATGTTGGCTTCTGGTATTCACCCTGTTCATTTCTAAGTGTTTGCAAACCCACTGCTTGATTATCTTTTCTAGGACTTTCCCAGGTATTGATGTCAAGCTGATTAGTCTGCAGTTTCCTAGATCACTTTATCCCCTTTTTAAAATATTGGAACAATGTTGGCTCTTCTCCAGTCTTCTGGCACTTCCTCCGTGCTCCAGGATTTCTCAAAAATTTCAGTCAGTGTCTCTGAGATAGCATCCACCAGTTCCTTTAATATCCTACGATGTAATCCATCTGGTCCAGGAGACTTGAGTTCATTGAGGGCAAGTAGGTGTTCTCTCACCAACTCCTTACCTATTTTGATCTGAATTTCTCTTCTGTTCCCCACAGTGCTGCTTTTGACAAGTTGGACTGCTGTTCCTTTTGTGAAAAGACAGGTACAATGTAGGAATTAAACAATTCAGCTTTCTCCTTGTTGCCTGTCATCATCTTGCCATCCTCTCCAAGTAGTGGATCAACTGTTTCCTTGACTTTCCTCTTGTTCTGGGCATACTGAAAGGACCCTCTTTTTGTTATTTTTGGCAATTATAGCAAGCCTTAGCTCATGCTAAGACTTAGCCTTTCCGACCCCTTCTTTTTAGATTCAGGCTATTTCCTGATATTCTGCTTTTGTTATGTGCACCTTTCTATTTTTTAAACTTTTCCTTTTTCTTTCTTAGTTTATCAGAGAGATCTTGTGCAACCACAGCAGTCTTGTCAGGTGTCACCCTTTTTTCTCCCTCTCTTTGATATTGGTTGTGTTTGGGCCTTAATTATCTCATTTTTCAGAATTTCCCAAGTCTCCTCAGAATGTCCATCCATGGACCTGTCAGAGTCCTGTCTGACTCTGACTCTGAGCTAGAGTCTTTATGGACATTGGTTTCGCCAAAAAGATGAAGGTTCCTCAGAAACCAGTTTGCTCACCCTGGTTGGTAGAAACCATAGATGGCAGAACCTTATGCTCTGGCCCTGTGCCATACTCCACTCCAAAACTTACTATGAGGATTGGGGACCACTGCGAACAAATCGAGTTCCTTTTGGCAGCTACACCCCAATTTCCCATTGTTTTGGGATTGGAGTGGTTAAAGATTCATGAACCTTGTATCAACTGGAATACTGCTGAAGTATCCTTCTCTAGCCCTCAATGTACAGATCATCTAGTCAAGACCTTAGCAGCAAGTCAGGAAAAGTCCCCCAAACTCTTGATTCCACAGCAGCTTCAAGACTTCGCAGATGTCTTTGATGAGAAAGAAGCAGACCAGTTGCCACCTCATCGTTCATACGACTGTGCCATAGATCTCGTACCTGGTGCAAAACTTCCTATTGGGAGAATCTACTCCCTTTCAGAACCAGAGCATGCAGCTCTTAGAGACTTTCTAGATGTAAACCTAAAGAAAGAGTTTATCAGACCTTCTACCCCTCCTCTAGCAGCACCAGTACTCTTTGTCAAGAAAAAATCGGGTGAATTACGCTTAAGCTACGATTATCGTCGCCTTAATGAGATAACCGTCAAGAATCACTATCCTTTGCCCTTGATATCTGAACTTTTAGAAAGAGTAAAAGGTGCATAGGTTTTCAACAAGTTGGATTTACAAGGTGCTTATAACTTGGTCCATATAAAAAAGGGTGATGAATGGAAAACAGCATTTCGTACCCAGTACAGACACTATGAATACACAGTCATGCCTTTTGGTCTTTCTAATGCATCAGGTGTGTTCATGCATTTCGTGCATGATGTGTTCAGGGACCCTCTAGATCAAAACCTGATTATATATTTGGATGATATTTTAATTTTTTCATCATCACTGTCAGAACATTTCCACCATGTAAGGAAAGTACTGCAGCGCCTCAGGGCGAACCAATTGTATGCAAAATTGGAAAAATGCCAGTTTGCTCAGCCTACCATACACTTCCTTGGGCATCAAATATCTCACCATGGGCTAGCTGTGGAGCCGGACAAAATAGAAGCCCTTCAATCCTGGCAACCACCTCACAGAGCCAAGGACGTTCAAAGACTATTGGGCTTCGCCAATTACTACAGAACATTTATTCCACAGTTTGCCAAGCTAACAGCTCCACTTTCTGACCTACTGAAGAAAAGGTCCAGATTTTATTGGGGGGAGACTGAAAACAGAGCATTTCAACAACTCAAGCAAGCTTTCATGTCTAAACCCATTCTCAGACATCCAGACCCTACTCAACCTTTCTTTGTTGAAACTGATGCCTCAGAAGTCACCATAGGAGACATTCTTTTCCAAAGAGATCCTCAAACAGGAGTGTTATGTCCCTGTGCATACTACTCTCGCAAATTGTCACAGGCAGAGGGCGCATATACTATTTGGGACAAGGAACTTTTAGCAATCAAGGTAGCATTCAAAGTCTGGCAACACCATTTGGAAGGAGCTTGTCATGCAGTAGAAGTGAGAATGGATCATCGTAACCTTGAACACCTTAAAACCGCACACAACTTAAACCAAAGACAGATCCGCTGGTCCATTTTCTTTTCACGTTTTAATTTTTGAGTAACTTACATTCCCCGGGGGCATAACCAATGAGCTGTTGCCCTCTCCAGAAAACCTGAATATGAAAGAACTGCACTAGCCTTGCCTCCTCGCCCAGTGATTCCCATCAAGAAATTTGCAGCAACCACAGTCAATGAAGATCTGATGCAATGACTTCAAGAACACCAACAAAAAGACTCGTTTGTCCGAAAATAAAAGAAAGAATTGGAACAATTGTCGCCCGAGCAAGCAGCCTAGTGAAGCTGGGAACATGGACTATTGTGTTTTCGGGGTCATTATTATGTACCTCCTGGAGAACTTCGAGAAACAGTCTTAAGATGGTGTCATGATAATCCAGCTGCAGGTCACTTCGGATTTTTTTAAGTCTCTCAACCTCTTGTCACGAGAGTTTTGGTGGCCACGCATGCTAAGCTATGTCAAGCAATATGTAATCTCTTGTCCTGAGTGTCAGCGGGTCAAGCATCAGACGGGCAAATCTGAGGGTCTTCTCATGCCGCTACCCACACCACAGCGACCTTGGGAACTTTGGCAAGCGATCGTCCAACTGGCAGCCACAATAATGCAGCACCAACAGCAAGTAGATGACCAGGTCAACAACCTCCAAGCAGCAATGCTACAGCAGATGCAGCAGCCAGCTCCAGTCGTCCAGCAGCCGGTTCCAGCAGCAGCACCCCCACCAGTCATCCTGCGGTCCCCAGGATGTTTGCCAGAGAAATTTGGGGGTGAGACAACGCAGCTCAGGACCTTCATCGCCCAGTGCACCATGTTTTTCGACAGCCGACCAGCTGAGTTCCCAACGGAAAGATCCAGAGTCACCTTTATCTTAAGTTTACTGAAGGGCTCAGCTGCCAGATGGTCCATCCCTATGGTGGAAGCCAGTGACCCAATTCTAGACAACTACCAGAATTTTATGGCCCGTTTCAGAGCCCATTTCGATGACCCAATCAGAGAAGTCACTGCTAGCCGAGAGATCCGAAAGCTCAGACAGGGAAACAGGAGAGTCGGAGCTTACATCGCAGATTTCAAACTGCTAGCAGGGGATTTGGGTTGGAATGAGGTTGCATTGAAAGATCAGTTTAAACAAGGACTGGATGAAGAGATAAAAACTGAGTTGGTGCGTCAGGGCACGCCAGCTACATTGGAAGCCTTATATCAATTGACAGTGGTCATAGATGCTCGGCTGGAGGAATTAAGGCAGCTCCAGCCAGGGAGAGGCAGGGCAGGAGCCCGACCGGCGTTTCCAGGTTTTGCAGCCTTCCCCAACACGGTTGTTTCTCTGGGCGCAGAGGAACCTATGCAAATTGGGGCCTCACGAAGGTTGGTTTCTGAAGCTGAGCGGCAAAGAAGAAGGGAGAATGCACTTTGTTTCTATTGTGGGGGGCCAGGACACATAGCAAGGGCTTGCCCGGCCAGACGCCAAGCAGCTCCGGTAAGATTTACAGCCCAGGAGACAGAGCAGGCACAAACTCCAGCTTCGTCTTCCCAGCAGTTAAACTCCACCGGCCCCCCTCGCCAGAGCCCCACAGGGAGGCCATTCAACAATTAAGAAGGGCTCAATCTGCAGATTTCAGCCAAACGTTTTACCTGGTTCCAGCCACGCTGACAACAGATTTCAAGCAACCACTACCTGTAGAATTGATGATCGACTCCGGTGCAACGACAAATTTTATAGATGTGGAAGCAGTGGAAAAGTTTCAGATTCCAACAATTACCTTACCAAGCCCCATACAGGTCGAAACCATTGACGGGCAACCTCTCAAAGCAGGTCCAGTTACACACTGCACACAGCCGATTCAACTCTCTATTGCAGATCACACCGAGTGGATTCAACTTTATGTCACAGCCTCATTGCAAGTTCCTATCATCCTGGGCACTCCATGGTTAAAACTTCATAACCCCTATTTGGACTGGATGACCGGGGCGGTTTCCTTCCTTGCTCAAGACTGCCTGCACCACAAATTACAGGCAACCACCCACTCCCCAGCGACGGCTGCAATCTTGGAAGCAACGGGGGCTCACCTACCAACAAAGTATGGGGACTACGCAGAAATTTTCGGTGAACAGGAGGCCACAGCGATGCCACCCCATAGACCCTTCGACTGCACGGTGGACCTAAAGCCCGGCACCAAGATTCCTTCTAATAAATTTTATTGAATTTTAAAATACATATTAAAATATAGAACAAGAAATAAAGAAAGAAATACAAAGTAAGAAAAAAGTAAAAGAAAAGTGAAGTTAAGAAAAATAATATACAAAAGAAGTATAGAAAATAGATGGCCTCCAATCTGTCTTTGGTCTTTAAGTGCAATATTTGCTTTAAATGTTGGTCTTTCATACAATGCACAGGAACCTTTCTTTGTCATATACATTTCAATTTATATAGTCCAATCTTCTAATCTTCATGTAAATTTCATCTTTCTATCAATTCTCCATTAGTCCATCTGTAATTTCCACTCCTTGAGGTAATATCAATTTAAATATTCTTTACTGCATCAATTTCCATTTTTACATCCATGTTCATATCCTTGATAAAATCCAATTAGTCTTAAAACATATATATAGCAAGTAAAGGCCTTATTTTATCTCTACGGTAATTTGTATTTTATTCTAATTCTAGTAAAATAAAATATATTCTGTTCATACATATCCATAAAAACAACCTTAATTTAAACTTAATCTATAATTAGATTATAATTATACCATAATCTACATCCCCCTACATATTTACCTATTTAACAAATTTTTATATCTATTTATTCCCCTAATACATAGCCTAACAACAGTTCTCAATAATATCCATACTAGTAAAAAAATAGTATACTAGTATAAAAATAAGTCCTATAATAATATTAATTCTAATTCAAACTTAACATCCCATCCTTCATTTGTTGTTTATTCGTTCAGTCGCTTCCGACTCTTCGTGACTTCATGGACCAGCCCACGCCAGAGCTTCCTGTCAGTCATCGCCATCCCCAGCTCCCCCACGGTCGAGTCCATCACCTCCAGAATATCATCCATCCATCTTGCCCTTGGTCGGCCCCTCTTCCTTTTGCCTTCCACTTTCCCTAACATCAGCATCTTCTCCAGGGTATCCTGTCTTCGCATTATGTGGCCAAAGTACTTCAGTTTTGCCTTTAATATCATTCCCTCAAGGGAGCAGTCTGGCTTTATTTCCTGGAGTATGGACTGGTTTGATCTTCTTGCAGTCCAAGGCACTCTCAGAATTTTCCTCCAACACCACAGTTCAAAAGCATCTATCTTCCTTCGCTCAGCCTTCCTTATGGTCCAGCTCTCACAGCCATAGGTTACTACAGGGAATACCATTGCTTTAACTATGCGGACCTTTGTTGTCAGTGTGATGTCTCTGCTCTTAACTATTTTATCAAGATTTGCCATTGCTCTCCTTCCAAGAAGTAGACGTCTTCTGATTTCCTGGCTGCAGTCAGCGTCTGCAGTAATCTTTGCGCCTAGAAATACAAAGTCTGTCACTGCCTCCACTTTTTCTCCATCTATTTGCCAGTTATCAATCAAGCTGGTTGCCATAATCTTGGTTTTTTTGAGGTTTAACTGCAACCCAGCTTTTGCACTTTCTTCTTTCACCTTCATCATAAGCCTCCTCAGCTCCTCCTCGCTTTCAGCCATCAAAGTGGTATCATCTGCATATCTGAGATTGTTAATGTTTCTTCCAGTGATTTTAACTCCAGCCTTGGATTCCTCAAGCCCAGCACGTCGCATGATGTGTTCTGCGTACAGGTTGAATAGGTAGGGTGAGAGTATACAACCCTGCCGTACTCCTTTCCCAATCTTAAACCAGTCCGTTGTTCCGTGCTCTGTTCTTACCGTTGCTACTTGGTCGTTATACAGATTCCTCAGGAGGCAGACAAGATGACTTGGTATCCCCATACCACCAAGAACTTGCCACAATTTGTTATGATCCACACAGTCAAAGGCTTTAGAATAGTCAATAAAACAGAAATAGATGTTTTTCTGAAACTCCCTGGCTTTCTCCATTATCCAGCGGATATTGGCAATTTGGTCTCTAGTTCCTCTGCCTTTTCTAAACCCAGCTTGTACATCTGGCAATTCTCGCTCCATGAATTGCTGGAGTCTACCTTGCAAGATCTTGAGCATTACCTTACTGGCATGTGAAATAAGTGCCACTGTTCGATAGTTTGAACATTCTTTAGTGCTTCCCTTTTTTGGTATGGGGATATAAGTTGATTTTTTCCAATCTGATGGCCATTCTTGTGTTTTCCAAATTTGCTGGCATATGGCATGCATCACCTTGACAGCATCATCTTGCAAGATTTTAAACAGTTCAGCTGGGATACCGTCGTCTCCTGCTGCCTTGTTATTAGCAATGCTTCTTAAGGCCCATTCAACCTCACTCTTCAGGATGTCTGGCTCTAACTCACTGACCACACCATCAAAGCTATCTCCAATATTATTATCCTTCCTATACAGATCTTCCGTATATTCTTGCCACCTTTTCTTGATCTCTTCTGCTTCTGTTAGGTCCTTGCCATCTTTGTTTTTGATCATACCCATTTTTGCCTGGAATTTACCTCCGATGTTTCTAATTTTCTGGAAGAGGTCTCTTGTCCTTCCTATTCTATTGTCTTCTTCCACTTCCGCACATTGCTTGTTTAAAAATAATTCCTCATCTCTTCTGGCTAACCTCTGGAATTTTGCATTTAATTGGGCATATCTCCCCCTATCATTGTTGCCTTTTGCTTTCCTTCTTTCTTGGGCTACTTCCACTGTCTCATCAGACAGCCATCTTGCCTTCTTGGTTTTCTTTTTCTTTGGGACGTTTTTTGTTGCCACCTCCCGAACAATGTTGCGAACTTCTGTCCATAGTTCTTCCGGGACCCTATCTACTAAATCTAGTTCCTTAAATCTATTCTTCACCTCCACTGCATATTCCTTAGGAATATTAGTGAGCTCATATCTAACTGATCTGTGGGTCTTCCCTATTCTCTTTAGTCTGATTCTAAATTTTGCAATAAGAAGTTCGTGATCTGAACTACAGTCAGCTCCAGGTCTTGTTTTTACCGACTGTATAGATGTCCGCCACCTTTGGCTGCAAAGGATGTAGTCAATCTGATTTCGCTGTCGACCATCTGGTGAAGTCCATGTATAAAGTCGTCTTTTAGGTTGTTGGAAGAGAGTGTTTGTTATGCACAGTGAGTTGTCTTGGCAAAATTCTATCAGCCTATGTCCTGCTTCATTTTGTTCTCCCAGACCATGGTTGCCTGTAATTCCAGGTGTCGTTTGACTACCCACCTTAGCATTCCAGTCTCCTGTAATGAAAATAATATCTCTTTTTGGTGTATTATCCAGTAGGTGCTGCAGATCCTCATAGAACTGATCTACTTCTGCTTCTTTAGCATCTGTGGTTGGGACATAGATTTGGATCACTGTGATGTTAAATGGCTTACCCTGAATTCGAATTGAGATCATTCTATCGTTTTTTGGATTGTATCCAAGCACTGCTTTAGCCACTTTATTATTAATTATGAAGGCTACCCCATTTCTTCTGTGGTCCTCTTGTCCACAGTAGTAGATCTGGTGGTCATCTGATGTGAAGTGACCCATTCCAGTCCATTTCAGTTCACTGACACCTAAAATGTCTATATTTAATCTTGACATCTCACCAATAACCACATCCAATTTGCCCTGGCTCATAGATCTTACATTCCAGGTTCCTATGGTGTGTTGATCTTTAGAATATCGGATTCGTCGTTCACCACCAGCACCGTCGGCCGCTAGCCGTCCTTTCGGCTTTGAGCTAGCTGCGTCATCACATCTGGGGCTAGTTGAACGTATCCTCTGTTCCTCCCCAGTAGCATTTTGACCATCTTCCGACCTGGGAGTCCCATCTTCCGATGGTATACCGACATATCTCTGGTTGTACTGATCCATTTAGTTTTCATGGCAAGAATACTGGGGTGGGTTGCCATTACCTTCCCCAGGGATCGTATTTAGTCTGACCTCTCTGCCACGACCTTCCCGTCTTGGGTGTCCCTTCACGGTTTAGCTCATGGTTTCATTGAGGTGCTCAAGCTCCAGCACCACGACAAGGTAACGATCTCCTTTGCTGGAGCCCATCCTTCATATATCTCCCTAAATTTTTTTCTATTTTTCAAGTACTCTATAACAACAATTTATATTTATATCACTAATTTTATAACCTTTTATCTATGATTAAAATATCATATTTTATACATCCATACAGTTTCACATATTAATTTTTAACATTTAATATTCCCAACAGTTATATTACTAATAGTTAATACTTTTACATACTCAATATCCAGTTAAAATCCATGGTTTCAATACCTTTATATCCCACATAATGTTAAATCTCTTATTCAAGTTATACCAAAGTCATAATGTGTAACCTTTTTTGTTCTGTATCTCTTATAGTGTGTCAGAACCCATGTTTCACAATATCTATCAAATTGCATATTCAGCCTTTGTCCTAACCACAACTGTCCCAATATGTTTGTACCAAAGTTATATTGTTTTGTTGTCTGTCTCATATCGGGTGTAGGAATGATTTTTTGAATCAATGTGTTTGAAATTCCCCCTTCTTGCCCTTCTTCTATCTCAAAGTTTTTTTCTTCTGCTTCCATTTCTATTTTTTTGTTCTTTTTGTTCCTGATCTTGCAAAAATAAAATTAAAATTTCCAGTGATTTTTTAATTTCCGAGAGGGCTTCACAAATCTCCACTTTAAATTCTTGAATTGCTTGAGTTACTGCTGCAGTTACTGTTGAGAAACCCATTCTTCTCCACCCCCTCTTGTTTTCAGGCTTCAACAACGGCCGTTCTAGCCAAAACAAATAAATGGTCAGCTGATCTATTCATGGAAAATTACCGGCATAGTCCATTAAGTAAAAAGTTTTTTTTTTTTAAATAAAGGAAGATGAAAAGTTTCAATAATCAAAAATAGGCAAGAAGGTAATACCTCAAACAGTTCATAAAAAGAGAAAGAGAAACTAAATTTCTACCATTATAAAAAGAAAAGAAAAAGAAAAAGAAAAATCCAGTTCAAATGTTAATCCAACAAAGTATATTCACAAGATATTTAATATCAACTCTTATACTTCCAACTGGGATTGAGTCTTCTGGTAAATTAGAAAGATAAAAAGTAAAAATTAAAAAATGCAAGCATTATTATGCTTCAGACATAAAATCCATTATATTTCCATCTTGATTGTTATAGCAAAGAAAGACAAAATTGCCAACATTTTGTGCAAAGTCCAAAGATAGACCCTAGATGGTAAAACAGTCCAATTTAAATGAAAAAATATAATAAAGTGGTCTAAAAGCCAGCTTAGCTCTAACTTACGATTCCCTGTAAGAGCTTGTTGTTTCTCTCCGATCGTTTCACTGTCTCCAACCCCTGCTCTCTCCGTAGCAGAAAACCACAGAGAAAAAGCAGGAGGGGGCAGCTCCAACGACCCCGTGAGTAATCTTCTGCTTCTCCCCTCTCCAGGGAGAACTTCAGTGGTCCTATAATTTCCATAGACCACTGCAAAACAGGGAAAGGTTAGCCAGGCTCTGAAAAACCTGACTTGTCGAGCTGGCAGCTGACTCGGAGTCCCCGGCGCCAAGATTCCAGCGAAGAAACATTATACTATGTCACCAAAGGAGCTAACTACCCTGAAGGAGTATGTGGATACAAACCTCAAGAAAGGATTCATTCGCCCATCAACGTCTCCAGCATCTGCCCCTACCTTCTTTGTCCCAAAGAAGCCAGACCCCTTCACTCCTTCGGCACAGGCTGGTGGAAAAGGGGCTCCCATGCGCACTGTCCATGAGTACAGCGCACTCAACGCAGTTACTGTCAGGGACCACTACCCCCTTCCACTCATATCGGATTTACTCAATCGCCTGGAAAAGGCACGCATTTTTACCAAGTTAGACCTCAGGAATGCCTACAATTTAATCAGAATGAAAGAAGGGCATGAATATCTCACAGCCTTCGATACCAGGTATGGTAAATTTGAATATTTGGTCATGCCTTTCAGACTAAGTAATTGTGGGGCTGTATTTTCCAGATTTATGAACCACATTTTTTCAGATTTGCTAGATAAGTATGTAGTCATTTATCTTGATGACATTCTGATATTTTCTGATGACCCCACGTCTCACATAACTCATGTACGCAATGTTCTGCAGAGACTGAGGGAGAACAAACTTTTTGCTAAGCTAGAGAAGTGTGCCTTTGATTTAACTCAATTGGACTATCTGGGCTACAGAATTTCCACAGAAGGCGTAGCCATGGATCCCTCAAAGGTCAAGGCAATTCTCTCTTGGAAACCTCCCCGTAATGTCAAGGAGGTCCAGCAATTTTTAGGGTACGCGAATTTCTTTCACAAATTCATTAACGGCTATACAGAAAAGGCACGACCCCTTGCTCAGCTTTTAAAGAAAGGCACACACTTTTGCTGGGGTGAACAACAACAGGCTGCCTTCCAAGAGTTTAAGCATCTGTTTGCCTCCCCTCCTCTCCTGAGACACCCTGACCCACAGCGACAATTCTTTGTCCAGACTGACGCCTCTAATGTGGCGATAGCCACCATTCTACTCCAAGCGGCGGACCCAAAAGGGGAGGACTTGCTTCCTTGTGCCCATTTCTCTCACACGCTGTCACCAGCAGAGAAAAATTATGACATCTTTAATAAAGAATTACTTGCTATTAAGTCAGCCTTTCAGCAGTGGAGACATTGGTTGGAGGGGGCAAAATTTCCAGTCAAGATTTCCACAGACCACAAGAACTTAGAACTTTTGCAAAAGTCTGGATCACTCACCCCCCGCCAGGTCAGATGGAGTCAATTCTTTTCACGTTTCGATTTTGTAATCTCTTACCTGCCCGGCAAGCAGAATAAACTGGCTGACGCCTTATCCAGGCAGCCGCAGGACATTACAGACTCCCACCAGGCCACTCCAGTGACAATTTTGCAACCTCAAAATTTTGAGAGGCCTCCCAAAAGGGACCAAGCAGAGATCTTAGCAGCTGTCAGGCAAGCGGACAATCTCCTTGCATGAATCAAGGCTCAGCAGCAACAAGACCCCTATGCAAGGGCTAGGCTGGATGACCTCCAGGGGGCCCAGCATGGAACACTGTCCCCATTCACAGTAGAGGTGGGGACCCTTTGGCATAGCGGGCAGCTGTATGTTCCCATTACCCTGAGGGAAGAGGTCCTACAGCTATGTCATGATAGCCCAACAGCAGGACATGGGGGGTGTTCAAAACGCTGCACAGAACTCTCAGAGATTGCTGGTGGCCCAAGATGGCTGCACACATTAAGACTTACGTGGCCTCTTGCCACACATGTAGACGTGCCAAAACCATTGCAGGAAAGCCGGCAGGCCTTTTACAACCCCTGCCCACGCCCTTCCAGCCTTGGGACACTGTCTCCATGGATTTTATCACTGACTTGCCGCCGGCCCAAGACCTTACTTCCATTCTCGTGGTGGTGGACTGTTTTACAAAGATGGCACATTTTATTCCCTGCAAGGGCCTTCCAACGGCACAAGCAACAGCACAGCTCTTTTTGGACAATGTCTTCCGGCATAGAGGCATGATTAATCACTTGATCTCAGACCGTGGTTCGCAATTTACTTCCAGGTTCTGGGGGGCGCTTTTCCAGACATTGGGGGTCAAAATACACTTATCCTCTGCGAATCATCCTTGCAGTAATGGAGAAGCTGAAAAAACTAACCAATCATTGCAGCAATATCTCAGATGTTACATTAACTATCGCCAGGACAATTGGCCAGACCTGCTCCCCATGGCAGAATTTGCTTACAACAATTCAGTGCATTCCTCGACCAAGATGTCCCCTTTCCAGGCACTCTATGGCTTTAACCCATGGGTTTTGCCTCTCTCCTCCTGACAAGCAGCCGTCCCAGCAGCCACTGATTTCATTGCAGAGAGGCAGGCAGCCCATCAGCTGTTAAAGGAGCAGCTTGACATAGCAAAAGCAGCCTATAAAAGACATGCAGATGCACACAGACAAGAAGGGCCACTGATTGCTGTGGGAGACAAGTTCTGGCTCTCTACGAAGTTTTTGTCCTCCAGCAGACCTTGTAAGAAATTGGACTCTAAGTTCATCGGCCCTTTCCCAGTGTTACAGCAGATAAACCCTGTGGCTTATCGTTTGCAGCTTCCACACCCCATGAAGATCCACCCAGTGTTTCACAGGTCATTGTTGGTCAAAGAGTCCCCTCCAAGCGCCTTGCGTTCACAGACTCCCCCCCCCCCCACCTCCAGTCCTTGTCGAAGGAGAACAGGAGTATGAAGTTCAGGACATTTTGGATTCCAGGCGGAGGGGCCGGGGGATCCAGTATTTAATACACTGGAAGGGGTATTCTCAAACGGAGCGCTCCTGGGAAAACGCCAAGGACGTGCATGCTCCCTTGCTAGTACACAAGTTTCATCAGCTTTTCCCCAATAAGCCACAGCCTAATCAACTACCAGAACTGAGCCCATTGCCTGAAGACGACGAGGCCGCCCAGCCTGAGGAGTTTGTAAGTTACCAGCATTCGCCTCAGCACCAGGCACCGGGGCCAGCGAGGGGGGAGGAGGGGGATTCTCGGCCGTCCACCTCTGGGTTGCAGTTCCCAGGGGGGAGGAGGGAAAGCCTTGCTAACCCTCTAGCTGTTTTTCAGGAACTGCCAGCTGCAACCGAGATGTTATCTGATCACACAGACACCGACACTTCTTCCCTTGACATTCCTTCTATGGAGGACTTGCCGCCTCTGCCCAGCTCTCAGGAGGAGTCAGAGACGGAGTTCGATTCCCACGGGACTCTTGCTGACACCAAGGACACAGGCGGGGAGGGGGTTTCGATGGAATGTTTTTCTGGAGGGGGAGGTGGTGTCAGGGAGATAGAGGACGGCGGCAGGGGGAGTTCCCTCAGAGAAGGGAGACGCATGCGCAGTTCAGAAGCATTGGCCTTGTTTCCCAAACGCCTCCGGAAAGCTTTGCCCTAGCCTGAACTTATGCCTCTGGGATTCTTCAAGCCATGTTAGTTTAGCAGGATTCTGTGAGCAGGTAGCAAATAAACACTAGAGACTCGATTCCTTGCCTCGGCGTGTTATTTCTGCACCTACATCAGGACACCAGGCTTGTCGATCCAAAGGTCAGCGGTTTGAGACCTGAGTGCTGTGTGACGGAGTGAGCTCTCGCCCCAGCTCTTGCCAGACTAGCAATTTGAAAGCATGCAAATGCAAGTTGATAAATAGGTACTTCGGTGGGATGGTAACAGTGTTCCATGCTCATCATGCTGGCCACATGACGATGGAAGCGTCTTCAGACAGCGCTGGCTCTTTGGCTAAGAAACGGAGATGAGCACCGCCCCCTAGGACACGACTGTACAGGGGAAATCCTTTACCTTTTCAACACCATTTTCGTTGAAGTGGACACTATGACCAAGATGGCTCACTTCATTGCTTGTTCTGATCTTCCTACTGCGCAAGGAACAGCTCAGCTATATATTTGCCACATTTTCCATTTATGGTTTAGCCAAGTATTTCATCTCAGATCGAGGTACCCAATTCACTGTCAAGTTCTGGAAGGAACTTCTTAGGAATCTGAAGATCCAAGGAAACTTCTCATCGGCTTATCACCCTCAATCATATGGAGAAACAGAACGTGTCAATGCTATTCTGGAACAGTATTTAAGATGCTATATTAATTATGGCCCCTAGAGTCGGACACGACTGCACAAATGTGCGGGGGGAACCTTTACCTTTTTATTAATTACCAACAGGACAATTGGGCAGAATTGTTGGCAGTTGCAGAATTTGCCTATAACAACTCTCAGCATACCTCAACCAAAACCACACCTTTTATGGCAACTTATGGCTTCCATCCCCACCTATTCCCTCTAGAACCTCCAGCTTCTACAGTGCCTGCATCAAACCACTTCCTCCAGGAACTTCAAGCTTGCTACCAGGTACTTCGAGAAAATCTAGATCAAGCCAAAGATGCGTATAAACTATTTGCAGATCGTCATTGGAAGGAAGGCATTCCATTGACTGTGGGGGATTTAGTTTGGTTGTCTACCAGGCATCTCCCTTCTATGCGTCCTTCTAGAAAGCTGGACCATAAGTTCATTTGTCCTTTTCCCATTGAAGCAGTGATTAATCCTGTAGTCTTTCGGCTTAAACTTCCAAGTCACCTAAAAGTACATCCAGTCTTTCATCATTCTTTGTTGGTACGGGCTTCACCTCCCAGCCCGTTAAGAACCTCTAGAACTCTACCTCCTCTGGTTTTTGTCAATGGAGAACCTGAATAAGAAGTCAGTAAGATCCTGGACTCTTGTAGAAGACATGGCAAAATCCAGTATCTTATCACATGGAAAGGATATGGCCCAGAAGAAAATTCTTGGGAAGATTCCTCAGATGTACATGCACCACTAAAAATCAAGCAGTTTCACCGTCAATACCCCTTGAAGCCAGGCCACACTCCTGCGGGAGGAGGGGGTCCTGAGGGGGGGGGGGATAGTGTCAGAGTCCAGTCTGACTCTGACTCTGAGCTAGAGGAAAACAAAATTTACCCAAGAAACGAAACTCATCTTGTTCAACCGACAAGCAGAACTCGTGATGAACAGGTGCAGGTTCAAAAGTGCAATGCTCATGATCAGTCTCATCATGAGCAGGTGCAGGAGTCCGGACCCAGAGATGACCCAGCAGCGTGAGAGAATCCTGAGAAGCCGATTGGTTCCGAACCAGGAACCAAGGCAGGAGCACCAATCAGCGCCAGAGAGAGGCGGGAAGATAAGTGTACCAAACAGAGGGAAGCCCAATTGGTTTCCAAGGAGAGAAGGTGCGCTGAAAACAGGATAAAAGGGCGCCAGTGCAAGCACCTGATTGCAGGAGACAAACGTTCCACCAAGCTAACAGCTTCTTCGGGAGAAGTCCAGCCGGAACAGTCCTTGGAGTCCTGCCCTGTAGCCACCACAGAACCAGAGCCAGAGCCTCGCCTCATTTCTGAATTGACCCCTGCTGCATTAGAAGCCGGTTCGCTTCAGCATCAAGGAGACGGAACCTTGTCTCGTAGTCTTTCAGCAAGCCCAGCTAAGAAGGCTTCGGTCACTTCAGGTGTTCATCAGCTTGCATCAATAGCTACACAGCGTTCAGCAGCCTTGGCAAGGCAGTGTTCCAACACTTCAGTTAAGTACTCCATTCGTCCTCGTGCATTTTGTTGCGCTAAGCCAGTGCAGCCGTGTTCTGCCGTTGGAGAGTTTTCTAGTATAGTTCGTCCTGTCCTGCCTAGTCCTTCAGGCAGAGTTGCCTAGTGGTTCCAGTCCTGTCTGCCTTACAGTTCCAGTCCTGTCTGCCTTGCAGTTCCAGTCCAGTTGCCCAGTGGTTCCAGTCCAGTCGCCTAGTGGTTCCAGTCCAGTTGCCTATTGGTTCCAGTCCTGTCTGCCTTGCAGTTCCAGTCCAGTTGCCTATGGGAACCAGCCCAGTCTGCCTTCTAGTTGGTGCAGTGAATCCAGTCCAGCATGATTGCAGCTCCAGTCCAATGTAGTCCTGAGAATCCAGAGGAACCCTGTCCAGCCCAGCCTTGCAGATCCAACCCAGTGGTATCCTGAGAATTCAGAGGAACTTTGCCAAGAATCCAGTCCAGCCTTGCCTTGCAGATCCAGCCCAGTATTGTCCTGTGGACCCAGAAGAACCTTATCCAGCCTGCCTTGTAGTCTTCTTGTTCCAGTCTTCAGCCAGCCATGCCAGGTAACCAGTTCAGCCCTTTCCAGTGTTTCAGAAGAATCCAGCCAACCTAGCATCTTGATCCAGAACTGTTATTCTATTTGTTGTTGTCTACTTGTTATTCTACTTCTAGTTGTGCCACTGCATAGCTGCCTACCTCCAAGTGCAACCAGTTGTGAATCTCCAGTTGATCCAAGCAATCTTCAGTTGAGTTTATGGACTTAACTTTGTAAATAGTTTTTTACAATAATAAAAACTATTTTCTTAAAGTTCTGGTGGTCTCATACTCCGAAAACAACAGGACCCTTCCTACTTTTTCTCTTAGCTTGTTGAATATGTTGCAAACTGTACTCTCCTCTGACTGTGAAGATTAACTATGTAATTTATTTTTGCTTCCTTTTCTTTGTTTTTCTGCTTCCCCATTTTTGTTCTGTTCACACTGGTCATAGCCATGATGTACCAATACTATGAGATATGCTGATTAGTAAAGTTCAATGTTATTTCCATTAAGTTATGATAACAACTTCTCTTTAAAAAATTAAACAACTGTGAACAAGGAAGCAGGACTAATAATGTGAAAAGGGATTTTGAGCCATTATGATAAATATTCCCAAACCTACAAAATGAATGCATTATAAGGTGCACATTGTTAAAATCTATGCAGATATTAACTGAAAACAGAAATGACATGGTTGCCCTAATACACAGTTCCATTTGAAATTATGTATTTTAGTGGCTATATTCAGTTTTTAAAGTAGTAGGTTTAAAACAGATGTTGGTACTGAGAATGTATTTCTATGTGAAAAGAAAACATCAAATCAAAAAATATATACTGTACAATATACTTCTTCATATCAAACTATCATGAACTGTCGCATTCACTTAAAAGAAAAGGATTTTTTTTAGATTTCTTTGAGTTTTTTTAACATAAAAATGCCCGCAATGAATTTTTAAAAATAAGTCAAACCAGGCAAGGTAAGCCACTGGTAATTTGTAATTTATAACAGTTTTCACTTTCACTGAAAGCAAAGGTAGATAAATCACAACTTCTTTTGAAGCCTGAGGTACTGAAAAATTAAATCAGCAGGCCTTGTTATTGATGTTTTTTCTAGCACAAATGTTTTGAAATCCCTGCCTTTCATATGTCCCTGAGAAATAAAGAGAATTGTGTGATGAATCATTTGATCTATTAATTCCTTTAACAGATTAATATCCAACACTTTCTTTCTTATATTGGTCACTATTTGTCCTCTAAACAACCTTTTCCAGAGACTGATTTTAGGGCCCATCTCGCGTTTTGTAAGCCTCTGCGGTGATTCCTCTTCATGCAGAATAGTGATGGGGGGGGGACTCACATGAGGAGACAAAGTGTCCTCTTGAGTAATTAAATGATGAGTGTAAATTAACTCCAACAAGTGCTATACCATGACTTCTGTAAGTTTCAGACAACTTCAGCCTTCTTACCTGTGTTGTTTAAAAGACTATGACAAAAAGGTAAGAGAGATTCCTTCACTGATCCACTGTAAAGATACCCATTTTCTCATTATACTAATTTCCTTCCCCTTCTCCTACTCATGTCCATTCAAGCTATCCCAGGAGCTTTGAGTTAAGTGAAAATGTTTCTTTTCTTCACATCCTCTGCAATACGTGGAAAACTTGGGCAAGGACCAGGTTTACTTATTATTTATTAATTTTTGTAGACCACCGTGACTCAGAAGGACTCTTAGTGGTTAACAAAAAAAAATTAAGATATCCAAAGTAAATTAAAACAACAATTGAAACATCCATGATAAAATCATATCTCAAACATAACAATAAATGCAGGAGCAAAACTCAGTATATCCTAAATTATTCCCCAAACACTCTCCAAAACAGCTCTGTTTTGACTGATTTCTAGAAAGATAAAATAGAGGGGGCTAATCTAACTTCTGGAAGAAGACTGTTCCACAAGACTGGGGCCATCAGCAAAAAAAGTATGTTTCCAGGCCTCAGACCACCTCATTCCACGAAAGCAGGGAACCACACGAAGCTTCTTCCAGAACTCATATATCAGGCATGTTGATTTCAGTAGGAAAAGACAGTCCTTGAAGATACCTAGATAACAATAATTAGGGCTTTATAGATTATACTGTAGGTTATAGCATTTGAATTGCATCCAGAAACCTACTGATAGTCGATGTAGGACCTGTAATAGTGATTTGTCATTGTCGCTCATACCTGCCCACAAATGAGCCTGTGTGTTCTGTACCAATTGCTGTTTCCAAGTGGTCTTCAAAGACAGCCCATATTAAAGTACATTGCAGCAATCCAGGCATGTTGTGATAAGGCATGAATTATCACTGTAAGGTCATTCTACTTCAGTTAGGGCTACAACAGTCACATCTGCCAAAGCGAGACAAATGACCTCCTGGGCATAGTCTCCACTTCCCCATCCAGCAAGTAGCCCTGAGCCCAGAAGAACCTCCTGCTCCTTCAGGGCTCCAGAATCAACACTGGGGCTGGAAAAGAACTTCTATGTAGAAACAGTACCACCATCAAATTAGGGTTTCACTTCAGCCTGTTTCATCAGTCCAGACCTCAACAGCCACCCCAAACTGGGCAGAGACTTTCATAGCAATATCAGATCAGCCTGGGGTAGAGAGATACAGAATCAGCATACTGGTGATACCTTACCTGAACCAACAGATTACCTCTCCCCGATATTTCATGTAAATATTGAAGGGAAGTGGGGAGAGGACAAAACCCTGCAGGCCCCACATGAGGAAATTCTCTCCAGCAGAGCTTTCCAAACTGTGTGTCGGGACACGTTAGTGTGTCGGCTGCAGTGTCTGGGTGTGTCGCGGCTGCTGCTGCCTCCAAACCTGCCGCCAGGATTCCGCACAGGTCCTAGTGCCTGCCTTGTGCCCTGCTGTAAGTGTGTGTCGCGAAATGATGCCTTGCGGTAAGAGTGTGTCGTGAAATGATGCATGTCTAAAAAGTGTGTCAGCAACATGAAAAGTTTGGAAAGCCCTGCTCTCCAGGTTGACTGCTCATCTCCCACAACACCATCTGGAACTGAAAGGAATGGGACCACTGCAAAATAGTGCTTCCAACCTCAATTTCCACAGGCAGTCCAGAGGAATATCATGGTCAATGATACTGAATGCCACCAAGTGATCTATTAGAATCAGGAGAGGTGCATCAGTCTGATCTTGGTGGTGACATAGATCATTCACCAGAGCAACAAATGCTGTTTTCATTCCAAACCTGGGCCTGAACTCTAACTGAGAAGGATTCACATATTTTGTTCTAGACAGCTCAAAAAAGTCATACAGGAAACTTAAAAAAACTGTCAAAGTTATGATTTTCCCAAGAGCCCCAGGCAGTGTAAAAAGGATAGCAATGAGGTCAGTTTAACTGGGCCTTGCAGAGCTCTGTGCCTTCGCATTTATCCAGATACTTATGCCATCTGCTGTGGGGGAGGGGAAACTAGGTTGAATGATGTAGGGAATGTTGAATTAATCTGCACATTGATTTCTGGCAAGCTACTGGAATTTATACTTGCTTCACAATCCCAGACTATCTTAGATGAAGTTGATGATGTTCATACATTTCAGGTAGCCTTGTAGTCAGGTAGGGTTAGGTACAGTAGATCCCCCAATAACCCAATGCTCATGAAGGACAATGGCAAGATGATATAGATAGAACGGCATGGGTCATATCTTCATAGGCTAGGTACAGTTCCCCAAGTGTAGTGAAAGATTGTGGCCATTGCCAGCACCAAATGAAAATTCAGCTGGTTGCCTGGTTAGTTTATGTGCATATGGTGGAAGGACCATGACCTTGTATTTCATATTAGATAGCATATCAGCTTCAGCCAAACATTGGCCAGTTTCTCAACTGCAAAACAGTGATACTGAAGGGGAGTTGATAGCCACTGAATACATAATTATAGAATTGATCTAAAAATACATTTGCCACCAGCCATCCCACCAAAAAACATTAGGGTTATCATAAAATTATCCTTTATTCCTATTAGAAGAAAAATAACTTGACTTTTTTCTTCAGAAACTGTTTCCTCAGAATATAAAATAGAGAGCTTATTAAATTATAAGTCCACTTCCTCTAAAGCAGCATGCTGGCTGGGGAATTCTGGGAGTTGAAGTCCATGCATCTTAAATTTGCCAAATTTGAACAATAAAGACTTGTGAAAAATACAGTATTTATTTATTTATTATTGTATTTATACCCCGCCTATCCCCTCCCTAACGGAGGACTCTAGGCGGCTTACATACATCGTTATATATATACATCGTTATACATTATTTTATTAAACCGCGCTTGAAATATCTAATATATATTTTAAGGAATAAGTTTATTTTATTTGTTTATTTATTTTTCAACTTCTATCACCGCACCATCTCCCCCAAAGGGGACTCTGTTCTCGGTTCTCTTCATGGTTCTTAACCAGGTCAAATACAAAGGTCTTACAATGTGGGCAAAAGAGATTTGAAAACAATATTGCTGCAGTCTTTTTGACAGATCTTGGGCAATGCCTGCTGCCAACAAGACCCACCTATTATGGTAAAACAAATAGATGAAGATGATGCCTGTTGTTTAAAAAAAACCCTAATTCCCCTAAGTAATCATATCTTAATTGATAGTGCTAGAGGTCAAGTAAGTAATACACTTAAGAACATTATTGCTTTTGACTATTTATTGAATTATACAATGATGGTCCAGCCAATCACAACTGATTTCTTGAGGGGAAACTTATCAAAAAGGAAGAAAAAAGACTTTTGTTCTTACAGCTGTAAGAACGCAGTCCAATGGCTGGAAGAACTTAAAATAATGCCCTCTTAATGCAGTAGTTAGTCATGCTGAATATTTCTAGCTGTGTTATTGCTATACCGCTGTTTGCTAGAAAAAAATAACAAATTGTGAAAACCATACACACAACAGCATGTGTAGAAAGCTAATACATAGCTGTAGTTCTGGTTCAACAATTCAGATGGGATTTCCAGAATCATTCCACGGGGCAGCTCAGCAAGTTGGCAGTCTGGAAGTCCAGACTGTAGAAGTTATGTGGAAAATCAGCCATCAGGGTGGAGCAGAAACGAAGCAAACAGGACAGGGGACTGAGTAGGTAGCCTGATAATGACTAATATTATTCCAACACTGATCTGGTACAGACCAAAGGCTTTATGCTTCTGCTTTCCAATCCTCAGTTGCTATTTATCAGTGAGTAACTGGTAAAAAGTACTGGGGTACAACCTCAAAAACGACAGAATGATCTCAGTTCAAATCCAAGGCAAACCATTTAACATCACAGTGATCCAAGTCTATGCCCCAACCACTGATGCTGAAGAAGCTGAAGTCGACCGGTTCTATTAAGACCTACAACACCTTCTAGAACTAACACCAAAAAAAGATGTCCTTTTCATCATAGGGGACTGGAATGCTAAAGTAGGAAGTGAAAAAATAACCGGAATAACAGGCAAGTTCGGCCTTGGAGTACAAAATGAAGCAGGGCAAAGGCTAATAGAGTTTTGTCAAGAGAACAGACTGGTCATAGCAAACACTCTTTTCCAACAACACAAGAGACGACTCTACACATGGACACCACCAGATGGTCAATACCGAAATCAGATTGATTATATACTTTGCAGCCGAAGATGGAGAAGCTCTATACCAGAGCTTTCCAAACTTTTCATGTTGGTGACACACCTTTTAGACATGCATCATTTCGCGACACAGTAATAACAGGACTCCCCACTCCCCGGCCCACGCGATTGGCTCCCGCCTGCAAACCCTGCCCCCCGGCCCACATGATTGGCTCCTGCCTGCAAACCCCGCCTCCGGCCCATGCAATTGGCTCCCGCCTGCAAACCACTTGGCAAGTTCCCCCCTTTTGCAGCTTTCAGGACAGCCTGGACACAGCTCAAATGCGGCAGTAGACCCGGGCGTCCGAAACCGCCCCTTTTCACCCACCCGGAACATGACGAATTTCGCCGTTTTTCCCCATTTTTGGGGGGTGCCTGCTGCCTCTTCTGTGGTCGGGGGACCCCACTGAGGACGAGGGGCACCCTTTCCACCACCACCACCACCACCCTCCCCGGAGTGCCAGAAGACTTTTTTTGGCAGCTGCAACCGTTTATTTTTTGGCATGGTTTGCCTTTCAGGAGCTCAGCTGAGCCTCGCTGACCTCCCAGCTGCCGATCAGCTGTTTTTGCCATGTTTTCTGGGGCTTTTTGGCTATTTTCATGCCCAGCCTCACCTTCTCCAGCGTCGGGAGAGCTTCCATGAAGCCTCTAGACCATAGCTTTCCAAACTGTGTGTTGCAACACTTTAGTGTGTCGCAACAAAACCCGGAGTGCTGATGGCCCCTGTGGCGGTGTGTGCGGTGGCAGCAGCGGTGCACCATCAGCGCTTCCGGGTTTTAGCGCAAAACACGAGGCCGCCGCCATTGCCGCCACCGCTGTGCATGCTGCCGCCGCTGTGCACACATCCCCACCACTGCTGCGCATGCCCTCATGCCGCTGCGCACGCCCTTGCGCCGCCGCCGCCGCTGGTGTGTCACCAACTACGGGACTTTGGAAAGCACTGCTCTAGAATTTGGCTCCCCGAATTCTACTCAGAGCCTTTGGAGGAGAGGGACAAGCCCTTTTCAGTCCCACGCTGAACAGCTGAGCAGTGCTGAGGGCAATGCCCCCACCATGGAGCTTGTAGCCACACCCAGCAGAGTTCTCTCTAGCTGAGGGCGGAGAGGCAAGGCGGCAGTGCTTACCGGCAGCACGGCAAGGGCTGGGTGAGACTCCAAAGGGGACTCTTCGGCGGTGGCGGGCGTCTGCACTGCTCGGCCTGCCTCTCTGCCCTCCTTTAGTGCGTGCTGATTGGAGGGGGTGCCTCTTCTTCTGGTTCCCCCCCACTCAGTGCTTCCGGGTCGTCTGGTGACACACCCAGACACTGCAGGCAACACACAGTTTGGAAAGCTATGCTCTATACAATCAGCAAAAACAAGATTCGGAGCTGACTGTGGCTCAGATCATGAGCTTCTTATCGCAAAATTTAGGCTTAAATTGAAGAACGTAAGGAAAACCACTAGACCACTCAGGTATGACCTAAATCATATCCCTTATGAATATACAGTGGAGGTGAGGAATAGATTTAAAGGATTAGATCTGGTAGACAGAGTCCCTGAAGAACTATGGATGGAGGATCATAACATTGTACAGGAGGCAGCAACTACAACTATCCCAAAGAAAAAGAAATGCAAGAAAGCAAAAAAACATCTACTTCTGCTTCATTGACTATGCTAAAGCCTTTGATTGTGTGGATCACAACAAAATGTGGCAAAGTCTTAAAGAGATGGGAGTACCAGACCACCTTACCTGTCTCCTGAGAAACCTGTATGCGGGTCAAGAAGCAACAGTTAGAACCGGACATGGAACAACCGATTGGTTCAAAATTGGGAAAGGAGTACGACAAGGCTGTATATTATCACCCTGCTTATTTAACTTATATGCAGAGTACATCATGAGAAATGCCGGGCTGGATGAATCACAAGCCGGAGTTAAGATTGCCGGGAGAAATATCAACAACCTCAGATATGCAGACGATACCACCCTAATGGAAGAAAGTGAAGAGGAACTAAAGAGCCTCTTGATGAGGGTGAAAGAGGAGAGTGCAAAAGCTGGCTTGAAACTCAACATTAAAAAAACTCAGATCATGGCATCTGGTCCCATCACTTCCTGGCAAATAGAAGGGGAAGAAATGGAAGCAGTGACAGATTTTATTTTCTTGGGCTCCAAGATCATCGCAGACAGTGACTGCAGCCATGAAATTAAAAGACGCTTGCTCCTTGGGAGGAAAGCTATGGCAAACCTAGACAGCATATTAAAAAGCAGAGACATCACCTTGCCGACAAAGGTCCGTATAGTTAAAGCTATGGTTTTTCCAGTAGTAATGTATGGCTGTGAGAGTTGGACCATAAGGAAGGCTGAGTGCCGAAGAATTGATGCTTTCGAACTGTGGTGCTGGAGAAGACTCTTAAGAGTCCCTTGGACTGCAAGGAGGTCAAATCAGTCAATCCTAAAGGAAATCAACCCTGACTGCTCATTGGAAGGACAGATAGTGAAGCTGAAGCTCAAATACTTTGGCCACCTAATGCAGAGAGAGGACTCACTGGAAAAGACCCTGATGCTGGGAAAGACTGAAGGCAAAAGGAGAAGGGGACAGCAGAGGATGAGATGGTTAGATAGCATCACCGATGTAACGAACATGAATTTGAGTAAACTCCGGGAGACAGTGGAGGACAGGAAGGCCTGGCGTGCTATGGTCCATGAGGTCACGAAGAGTCGGACACGACTAAACGACTGAACAACAACAACAACAACAACAACAACAACAACCTGGTAAAACAGATTACTCACAATAATGTCACTAATGCACATAGATCCTTTATTTCCAGGGAATTTTCTCTTGCACATACACTCTCCTACATCTGCCAAGCCTGAATGTTTCCGGCAGCTGTGTTCCTAGGGCATCAGCTTTTAGACTGGAATTTGATCCTACCATCCCACTGTTGACACATGAGACTCCCATCCAACTTCACCTAATAGAACTAAGCTCCCAATGTTGCTGGAGTCCTGCTCTGGAAGAACTGGTCCAGAAGGATCATGACAGGACCCTTGATTAGCTGTGGCTCACCACTGTACGTAGTCTGTATCTTTATTATAGTCACTGACCAGCACTTTATACAATTTTGTAAAAGGGTTACAGAACTCAGATTAAAATACATAAATATTTTATGGATGATTGATGGAAATAAAATAGATCAAACAAAAAACCCTATTTTAAATACAAGTAGCAGAATGCTAAAACATTTACATACTTCAAACTAATTTGCTAAATTATGTATAAAAATACTTTGTGATTAAAATACTAAAACACTAAGTGAATTTGTGCGTGTGTATCTCTATCTTTACTGTAGTCAAAGTGACATAAAGACATAAGGCAGCATTAAAAACATAAGAAAATGTTGTATATTTATAAAATTCTAAATTAGAGTATTTTCCTGTATAAAGTCATGGCAGCTGAAAGAAATTTTGCAACTCTTCTGGAGATATTAAGGTTCTGGGCCAACAATAAAATCAAATGAAATTATTTTCAGAAATGGTAGAGCTTCTATTAGCAAGCAGAGTTATGAGGGTATGGCACAAATTATGGCAGAAGGGGCACTGAAGGAACAGATTGGCTGGAGCCTCAAGTCCTTCCTAGTGACAGGGACAAGTTTGCTCTGCAAAAGGAACATTATTATGCCTTTTCTCCAGTATCATGGAGGGCAACACATTAAAACAGGTTAAAAAAAAGAGCTCCACAATGCATTGGACAGGTAATATTGAATAGGAGGTAATTTGCTGACATGAAGAGTATATATTCTGCCAGTATTGGTTACCCAGATCAGTTCCCCTGGCTGGGGAATTTTGGGAGGTGAAGTCCACACATCTTAAAGTTGCCAAGGTTGAGAAACACTGACCTAGATCACTCTGGTCTGCCTGGAGAGCACTATCAAACACCTGTTGCCAGATTGCCACTCTAGTTCTTGACAGCCCATGGCCAGGAAGACTTGACATGAGAAGCCACATGGGTCTAGATCATTCTGAATTCTAGTTTTCCAGAAAGAGGAGAAAATTCTAGGAGGATTATGGTGGCCAGGGAATTGTTAGAGAAATGAAGCTTGAGCCAGAAGTAGAGCCAGCATATATGCCAACCCTAGATTCCAGTGAGATCATCTCTATGCAGATTGCTGCATTTGAAACACAGCGAAGTACTAGCAATAGCGCTCTTGTAGACTGGATTGTATCTAAAGGCTTTAAGTTATAACATGCACATACCCAAGAACCATATAACTTCAGCAAGATGTATTTAACTTCAAAGAGTTTCATGGCAGCAGACACGTTCTTGCCTCTTTCAGTGCAAAAGATACCCAGTGTGGCCTAAGCACTAGATTTAATTTGTTAATGCCAGATTCCAGAAAGTTGGCATCCTATGCTGAGGTATTTGAAGGATGAAACTTGGCCTGTATTATTATTGTTGTTTTCTGCCATTGATGTTTGTGGGGGGGAAATGCAATTCACCACTGTATTTACTGCATCTTTAGAGAAACTTGGGTGCCCATCCCATGTTGTATGTGGGGAAATCTCAGTATACATGATACTTATGTAAAGCAGCCCTTAAGCAAGGAGCGGGGATCAGTAATCTGCGAGCAAGATATATATAGTGGGGCCTCCCTAAGCAAGCTGACAGCGTTGTTTCCTTTCCCTCCCCCCACAAGTTGGGCTTTTTAGAAAATCTCCGTTGGTAGAAACAGGAAGCTTCCTCCTACTGCTCCAAAAAACAAAAAAACAAAGGGTAGGTTTCCCCACAGGGACAAAGGACTGACTCTCCCTTCCTTGCACGTTCCTCTCATGACCTTTAGGCTAGGAAATGTCTCCCATTGAAATAAGATGGAATCCCTCCAGAGCAATAAATGAGAATTCCTTTTTGATTGTACTACAATGTACCTCAACATGGAAAAGGTTGCAATTATAATTTGTCATTTTTATAAATGAAACATAACAGAATCTGTATGCATCATAGAAACGTTTTCTTAGAAGGGTCATGTTTTTCAGTAAGGCACCAGATCTGTAAACAAAGAAGGGGCAAAGGTTTACAGAGTACAGTACCTTTTGGGGTAAAATAGCAGAATGGAAAGGGTTCTTCAATCAGGAGATGGCAGTTTTCTAAAAAGAGGTTGAAAGACACCGTAATTAGTGATTCAAAGATAGTAAAGCACTTAAGGAAGGAGAAGCATTAATGCTTTTTACTATTGTTAAAAGGAAAAAAGATTTTACAATAGCAAATTGAAATGAATGGTGACAGTAAAGCAAATAGAAAGGCTAAAGATTACAATAATAATTTTTTAAAAATCTGAAGCAGACATTTTGGTACAATACTCTTAGTTGACATACTAACTATTTGGGGGTTTCTAACTTTGCTTGGCTACTGTGACATATTTTGTTTGGCCAAAGAACATGAGAAAAAGCACATTGCCTTGTAAGCACTGAAATGTGACTTCTGTAAATGTGGTCCATTATCCCTTTCCACTGTCAAAGAATCAGGCAGGAAGCAAGTATGTGAGACGTTCTGGGCCTGAAATGTCTTCTTATGTAGCAATTCGAAGGCAATTATGTCAATTTCTCTTAGCTATAAATCTATTGATTGCAATTTATGTGGAGTTCATGTTATTGCTGCTCTTTTTTTTTTAGCTATAGCTTCAATCACATCTGCGCTATAGGTAAACTTTCGAACTGGAATCTTTGGCCTCAGTGTATTTGATAGGTGGCAGAGACAGTAGCATATACTGCATTGACAGCAATGGAAGGGCTGTGCTTCAAATACTGTTGTGTTTGGTCCTAAAGATGGACCAAAGTATCATCATCCTCCCAGCAGACAAAGGCCGCACCACTGTCATTATGGACAGATCACAATATATACAAAAAGCCAAAGATTTACTGGAGGACAAAGAAACCTACACCCCAGTAAACTCCAATCCGATACAGAAACTTGACAGCCAGGTCAAAAGAATCCTCAACGACCTAACCAAGAAAGGTCAAATCAGTAAAGAAGAACAGAGGCGGATGAAAAGCAGTGGACCTATCATCCCACGCTTCTACGGACGCCCCAAAATACACAAGCCTGACATACCACTCCGTCCAATTGTATCATTACCAGGCACCCCCACATACAACATAGCTAAAGAACTTACAAGAAAACTTGGGCATCTCACAGAGGAGAGTGAATACTCTATCAATTCCCCACTACAGTGCCTCCAGAAAATCAAAGACATAAAAATAGATGAAGATGAAATTATGGTGTCATTCGATGTCACTGTACTCTTTACATCCATAGACCAAGCACTAGCGATTGAATCCATGGCAGCAGTTCTACGTAACACACCTGACCTAACAAGATACACCAAGATCAAAATACCCAGAATCATGGACCTCATCAACCTCTGCCTCACCACCTACTTTCAGTTTGATGGACAAATATTCCAACAAATCAAAGGAACACCTATGGGATCACCACTCTCAGGACTCATAGCAGAGATAGTAATGCAACGTCTAGAAAGGATAGCACTCCCACACATACAACCCAAAGTATGGATCCGGTATGTAGATGACACCTTCGTCATAATAAAAAAGGATCAACTGGAGGAAACACATGAAGCCATCAACAACATCTTCAAAGGAATAAAATTCACAAGGGAAGAAGAAAACAACAACACACTACCCTTCTTGGACATCCTCATCAGTAGAGGAAATGATGGCATTCTAGAAACACAAGTCTACCGGAAATCTACCCACACTAACCAAGTGCTCCACTATCAAAGCAATAACCCAACCTCACACAAGAGGAGCTGTGTAAGAACACTATTCAGACGAGCACAAACACACTGCAGCAACCCAGAACACCAGAAAAAGGAAACAGACCACTTATATAGCATCTTCCAGCAAAAATGGATATCCACACAACTTTATCAAAAAGTGCCTGACCACTCAACCCACCACAGCAAAACCAACAGAAGCTATGAAAAGGATTACACTGCCATACATCAGAAACATCTCAGAAACTACTAATAGACTGTTACATCCACACGGCATCACTGTAGCACACAAACCTACCAAAACCCTTCAGAACATTATAAGTAAACCAAAAGACCCAGTAGCCCAAGAAGAAAAAACAGGAGTTATCTACAACATACAGTGTAAGGACTGTAACAGCCACTATGTAGGACAGACTGGCAGAAGACTAGCAGAACGCATCCACGAACACCAACTAGCAGTCAGAAGACATGATGAAAACTCCTTAATCTCACAACACATGGACAGACTTAACCATACTTTCAACTGGGAAACTGTGAGCATATTAGACCAGGCCAAATCCAAAAATGCTAGAGAATTCCTAGAAGCTTGGCACTCAGACAAAGCAGCCATCAACAGACACATAGAGGTTAACAACATTTACATACCATTCATAAGAGACAATAGAATAGCCAGAAGACCAGAACACCCCTGGGCCAGCAATCAACAACAAGATATGCATAGATTAACAGCAAGATTAGCAGCAGAGGAGCAATCAAACAACACAATCGACCTTAATCAAGGAACTATTAACTCAGTCAATCACCCAAACAGCACACAACAGCCCAATCAAGGAACTACCAAGGAGAGTACAAGACCCCCACCAACACAGGCAGGACAAGCCAGGGTATATAAACAGACAGCAAGTTCCACTCCCTTTTCGCACTGAAGATGTTGCCTAGCCTGGCAATGAAACGTCTGCATGAAAACAACAAGGCTCAGAGAGCACCAAAGACTCCCCAGTTCAACCCTGAGCTACAAATATTCTCTTCGATTGGTACTGTTGTGTTTGCCATACATTTGTTATTACGCTGGTCACAGGGAATATGAAATCTATAATAGACAAGGTGATCTTTTTAACAAACTTTATATTGGGAATAAACTCTGAGGTAGCTTGCATATTCAAGGATTAGAAATGTACTGATCAAGAGGTTATTTGATTCTTCAAACATTCACTCAAAAGGCCTGGGTAACATTATTGTAAATTAACAGCTTTTTAAAATGTGTGTACAGCCCGGTTCATACAAACTGGCATTTTGGGGGTTTGACTTAATATATTGTATGAATCCATCCAACTCTGGTTAATTAGTTATTTCCTGGTTAAAGAAATCATGGCTATCTAGACAACACAGCTGAAAGAAAGAAATATAAAATCTAATGTATTATTATTATTTAGATTTATTATAGCCACCCACTCCAAAAGTGCTTTTTTTTCTGCACAGTCTCTCACCTGTCATAGATTGCCAAGTCTATAATAAATGTAGTAACACCAAGTGCTACACAGATATGTAGCCAAGATGGTTGGCTATGATATTGAAGTATGAACAAAGATAGAATATTGAAGTCTTTCATAATAAACTCCTGGCACAATCCTGTTTTTATGACTTTTCATTATTTTACGTTATATTTTAGGGAGACAAAAAAGAAAACTGTTTTTGCTACTTGTGAAACATCTTGGCAATATTTCTGTCAAAAAGAGGTTGGTTTGTTTAGAAATACATATATGCCACTCAGATTAGTTTGCAGCTATTTAGAGCAGTAAAAATAGTGTATCGTGGAAAGGAATAAACAATTCCACTGGTCAAGGAATAGAAAGACTACAGTGTAACATAAAATAATGATTTACATTATCATTCTACTAGGTGTTGCATTGCAACATCATACAAAAATGATATATGGCACAATTTTGGATGGTGATGGATTAGGACACAGCAACACAAGAGATTATTTACCTATGTGAATGTATTTATTTACAAGATTTACGTCCCATCTTCAGGGTTTGTAATAGCCAAAAGGGAGACATACATTTTCTAATTAAATAGAATATGCCATTGTGATTTTCCAACTACCTGAAGATGTTTTTCACTTGCATTGATTCAGTGTCAAGGCCTGAAGGGCTGGAAAGCTCAGGAAACAAGAATCATTTGGATTTCTGGAAAGATCTTTATTGCTAGTAGGGTAATGTAAAAGAATCTTGAAAGCCTACCAAAGTAATTCTTCCACACAACGTACTGTAATTAAGGAGGAGTTACTCTGAGTCTCTTTTTCATGCTTCTCCCCTCCCCTGGGCTCAGGAATCTTGTCTGCAATGGCCCTGCTTCCTCCCTTACCTCTCTTGCTGCCTCCTCTGCGTTCCCAGGGTCTGTTAGGCATTCTGTCACAGGCAAATATTTATTTTAACAGGTAATCCCAGTGAAATTTCAGTGAAAGTCCAAAATAATAAAGTAATATAATTTGCTTTAAACAAGATCCCATGGTAGCTCTTTCAGGACTGACTTGCTGTGTTCACATTTCACATTAAATCATGGTTTGTTGAATAACCCATAATTGACTATGAAGGTTCTCAGTCATCCAGGTGGAATTGTCTGTAGCTTGAATCATGTCAACTGGATTTCTATTTTCTCAGTGGAAACGTTTCGCTCCTTGGTAAGCTCCTTGGATAAGGAGCGAAACATTTCCACTGAGAAAATAGAAATCCAGTTGACATGATTCAAGCTACAGACAACCCATAATTGAATAAGTTCACACATCACCCCAGGCCATGTATAAAGCCTGTGTGGTGTAATAGGAAAGATGTTAGACTAGCCACTGAAATCACTGGGTGTCTTTGGGCCAGTCACTCTCTGTCAACCCAGGATTGTTAAGGTGAGGAGAAAATGAAAGGCATTTCCAATATAAGCCACCGTGAGCTCTTAAAATAAAGGCAGGATATACAATAAATACTATAAATAAGCAAAGAAATTATGATTGGGTTCTCACAATATGCTAGGTCAAAACTAAACCAACAAGAGTATGGCCCTTATCTCCCATGCTGCTCACAGCTGTTTCTTAAGCAAACTTCAGAAATTCCATCTGGACTGTGGTCGGTTGACAACAGGGATGGGCCAGTGCTTAGTCCAGATTGTGGTAACCACAAGACCTGACTGGTCATTCCATGCAGGAGAAGCAAACCTTGCTGGTTGGCTCCTGTGTGGACCAGTCTACCAATGCCTGCCTTTCCCTTACAGGGATTGTTCCCTCCTCACTCAATTGTTCCCGTGTGCTTTTCCTTTGTTTTCCCAGATATTTGCACACATGGATGCTTTTACATCCCCCCTTCCCTTATTACCTTCCTGGCCACTAATTCAGACCCTTTCCTTTTTTAACCTCTCTTATGATAGTATCGTTGTTCTGATGCTAGAATCATCCAAGCCACAGGAACCTCCTATTGTTCCTACTATTCTGTATGTCTATAGACACTTTATAGCAAGAAGGAAATAACTGATAGTTCAAGGTCATAGCAACATTCCTAAGTTGCAGCTTCAAGATGCTTACAAACAAAAGGAAAGGTAAGGAAAACTTTGCACTACTGTGGGCAGGGTATGAGAAAGCAAGGTGAGCATGCTTCACCCAGCCTGGGCAGAAATGGAAAATGTAAGGGTTGAAAGGCACATGAGCTTCTAGGGTTAAGGATACTGTTTGTTTGTTTGTTTGTTTGTTTGTTTGTTTTCTATCCCACCTTTATTATTTTTATAAATAACTCAAGGTGGCGAACATACCTAATTCTCCTTCCTCCTCCTATTTTCCCCACAACAACAACCCTGTGAGGTGAGTTGGGCTGAGAGAGAGTGACTGGCCCAAGGTCACTCAGCCAGCTTTCATGCCTAAGGCGGGACTAGAACTCACAGCCTCCTGGTTTCTAGCCCGTTGCCTTAACCACTAGAGCAAACTGGCTCATTGACGTAAGGGACCATCATTGGATTAATTGCAAGATCATGTTAAAAAACAGCAACTCTGACTTACAGAGACTATAGCAGCCTGGCACCCCAGGACAAAATGGTTGCACAGGAGGGGATGAGGCATGCCTGGTGCTGCAGCCAATCAAACCTGGAGTTGCTACTAGAATGGGCAGCTCAAGCTGGAAAGCAGCCATTTTAAATCAAAGCTGGAAAACACAGGCCAGTGTGCATTTGCAATGGTCTAGGAGTGAGAGGAGGATTACGTCATCCATACTTGTTCTCAGGAAGTGGTGAATAGCCCATATTGGTGATGGGCCAAACAAAAAGTGCAGGTCTGCCCTTAGTGTAATGTGTAAACTCAGTCTATACCTGCTAATTGCTCCCATCCATACAAATGATTAAACCTCATACTTCTTCACCCCAGATATGTTCAAGTAATATCATGATTATTATCGTCACCACCACTACCACCATCATCATTGTTGTTATTAAATATTACGAGTAAAAATCTAAAGGGAAGATGTAGTAACCTGCCCCAGATCAATCACTTTGTCTATGGTTAACATGGTATTTGTACCTAGATCTACACACAGTCTCAAATGAATATCAAATCCACTACTCACCTTGTCTAACCGTGTACATCTCTGGGGCAAAAAGTGCAGCTTAGGGACTGTATCAGGACCGCCAACATTCCTTGTGTGGCGCATGCGCGCACGCACGCACGCACACACACACACGTTTGTTTTTTAATTTTAGCTTTGGTTGGATTTACCATGCAAAATTGATGCCTTAAGCCTTTCAAATGCTTAAAGCACCCATTTCACTCCATAAAATTCCCAAAACCCTCTCCCAAAATGGGTTCTGGTCCTGCTTGGTTTTGCAGAGCATCCTCCAAAGGCTGGTGCCCCCTATAAATTGATGGAACTTTGGCATCCTGACCTACATGAAGCTCTTCTTTTACATTGCTCAAAATGTCTCCTTTCCAGAAGGAGAGCAAAAATGTACTTCTACCTCTGAAGAGTTAATAAAACCGTAGAGAGTTAAAGACTCATACATTATCTATGATCACCCAAGCCAATGTATAGGAAGTCTTACTAGCTCTAAGTGCTGTATGAATTGCACTATTATCTGGCATAAAGATCTTAAACACCATAAATCACATCAGGGTGCCTCCCCTTCTGGTTGCTGATCCATAATCCCTCAATGCCCAGAGCTTTCAGAAGGTAATCTTTCAACAATGGGATGAGCTGAGAATTTTGTTCTCCAAGGATTTGTGTCAAAATTTAATGTGAATGGCTTTAGGCACAGCAAGAGGCACTTGTATCCAGTTCATAATCTGCAAGGATTCTTAAATTCCAATTTTGCATTGAAGAAAGCAGCTTTTTCTTTAAAAACGTATATTCTACCCATCACTACAAAAGTTTTCAGAAATATAAAATGGGTATCTTCACTCTTCTCCATGTAACTAATCAGCTTCTAGAAAAACAATCAGCTTTCTAGAAAAGAAAAGATTTCAGGGAACTTCAACTTGAAATATTTCAAAAGCGGCATTTGGTAAATCATGCCCCATCATCATGCCCCATCATTGTCCCAACATGTTTCAGCAACCAGACTATTAGAATTCTCAACTGAACTGGGACTTCCTGGCAAGGTCCAAGAGTATTAAACCAACTGTTGTTCCACTGACTGGCTAAGGTATCCATGTTTCCAGCTAAAGAACAGCACATAGATTATGTTGACTGAGCAACAAAGGCAGTTTGTTGATTATGCCTACTTACAATATTTCTGCCAATACAGTATAACTTAATTAACCAATTTAACTGACATATGTTCTGTTAAATATTTTCTAGGGTTTTTTACAGCTAAGAATAATGTTAGACTTTGTTGTTTATTTGTTCAGTCGCTTCCGATTCTCCGTGATTTCATGGCCCAGCCCACGCCAGAGCTTCCTGTCGGCCGTCGCCATCCCCAGCTCCCCCACGGTCGAGTCCGTCACCTCCAGAATATCATCCATCCATCTTGCCCTTGGTCAGCCCCTCTTCTTTTTGCCTTCCACTTTCCCTAGCATCAGCATCTTCTCCAGGGTATCCTGTCTTCTCATGATGTGGCCAAAGTTTTGCTTTTAATATCATTCCCTCAAGTGAGCAGTCTGGCTTGATTTCCTGGAATATGGACTGGTTTGATCTTCTTGCAGTCCAAGGCACTCTCAGAATTTTCCTCCAAACCACAGTTCAAAAGCATCTACTGTATCTTCCTTCGCTCAGCCTTCCTTATGGTCCAGCTCTCGCAGCCATAGGTTACTATGGGGAATACCATTGCTTTAACTATGCGGACCTTTGTTGTCAGTGTGATGTCTCTGCTCTTAACTATTTTATTAAGATTTGGCAAAGTATTGTGTGGAGGGGGAAAGGTCTATTGCTTGGACAATCTATTAAAATTAGACTTTATCTGATTTATTCCCCATCTAAGTGCCTCCATACTGACAAGGAAAGTATTACTTTATTTATTTAACAGCATTTATACCACACTGCAATCCTGAAGGATTGCACCCCGTTGGTGCACCCCCTCCTCAAGAAGCCATCCCTGGACCCTACCATCCTGGACAACTTTCGTCCAGTCTCCCACTTTCCCTTTTTGGGAAAAGTGGTTGAGAAAGTGGTGGCGTTGCAACTTCAAAGGACCCTGGATGAAGCGGATTATCTTGACCCTTTCCAGTCAGGTTTCAGGCCGGGATATGGGATGGAGACTTCATTGGTTGCGCTTACGGATGACCTCTGGCGGGAGTGGGATGGAGGTAGTGCATCCATCCTGGCTCTCTTGGATCTCTCAGCGGCTTTCGATACCATCGACCATGGTATCCTTTTGGGGCGGCTTGGGGAGTTGGGGGTGGGCGGCGTAGTTTTACGCTGGTTCACCTCCTTCCTCCGGGGCCGCTCCCAGTCGGTGGTGATAGGGGAGGAGAGATCCAGCCCGCGTCCGCTCCTATGTGGGGTGCTGCAGGGTTCGGTTCTCTCTCCTCTCCTATTCAACATCTACATGAAACTGCTGGGCGAGGTCATCCGACACCATGGGATGAGGTATCATCAGTATGCGGATGATACTCAATTGTATATCTCCATCCCTGGTGAAGTAAGTGATGCAGTGTCCACCCTGTCCCAGTGCCTGGGGGCTGTGAGGGCTTGGATGGGGAACAACAGGCTTCAGTTGAACCCTGGTAAGACCGAGTGGCTGTGGATTGATGGCTTAGCGTCTTCTGGGAATTTATCATCTTTGGTTCTCGATGGGGTAGCACTACCCCGTTCAGAACCGGTGCGTAATCTGCGGGTTCTTCTAGACTCACGACTCCTGCTCAAAGAGCAGGTGGCAGTCGTGGCTAGGAGGGCTTTTGCACAACTTCAGTTAGTGCGCCAGTTACGCCCATTCCTGGATCGCGACGCCCTCCGTACAGTCACTCATGCTCTCGTCATCTCCCATGTAGATTATTGCAATGCGCTCTACATGGGGCTACCCTTGAAGACTATCCGGAAGCTTCAGCTGGTGCAGAATGCGGCCGCGCGGGCAGTTTTGGGTGCTCCAAGATCTGCACATGTAACACCGTTGCTCCGCGAGCTACATTGGGTGCCAGTTTGCTTCCGGGTACAATTCAAGGTGTTGGTTATCACTTTTAAAGCCCTACATGGCATGGGACCAGAATACCTGAGGGACCGTCTTATCCCCATGTTATCGACCCGCCCCACCCGGTCATCCAGAGAGGGCCCGCTACGAACCCCATCAATTAGAGAATGCCATCTGATGGGGTCTAGGAGGCAGGCCTTCTCTATGGAACATCTTGCCCCCAGAGTTGAGACAGATTTCCTCCCTCCCGACCTTTAGGAAAGAGCTGAAGACCTGGTTCTGCCGCCTGGCATGGGAAGGAGGAAGGGATAGTTCCTCATGGAGGTGGCTAATCCCCTAATTTTAATGTCCTTCTTTTAATGAATACCTTGTCCATCTGGATTTTATAATTATTTATTGTATTGTATATATTGTGGTTTTATATATTTTTAGATTTTACGTTAACTTATTTATTGTGAACCACCCAGAGTTCCCCATGGGGGAGATGGGCGGTCATATAAGTTGAACAAATAAATAAATAAATAAATAAATAAAATAAAATAAAATAAAATAAATATGCTACAACCCTCCTTTTTAGAACAGCTTTCCCCAACCAGATCTGGCCAGATTTCCAGGCAAGGTGGGCAGGGGACTATTAGCTTCTGAGATGGAGAAATGTATATTCAGAATCACCTCTGCATTCAATGAATTATCTCCTTTTATCAGCTTTCTGAACAATCAGTGACTTAGGACTACAGCTGGGAGATACTGATTTTCAGCAGATGCGTTTTCTCTTTCCTAGTCGCCAAACAAGGCAGACATCAATTCATTGCTTCTACAGTTTTGGTTCTTGATGACAGCCAATGTACAAATGTGCAAAACCAGTTTCTTTCTGCATGATCTACATAGCAGTTATCTCGGTTTGTAAATTCATTATTTTTTATTTTACAGGAAGTTCACCACTAGTCCCGCCTTATGCATGAAAGCCGGCTGGGTGACCTTGGGCCAGTCACTCTCTCTCAGCCCAACTCACCGCACAGGGTTGTTGTTGTGGAGAAAATAGGAGGAGGAAGGAGTATTAGGTATGTTCCCCCCCTTGAGTTATTTATAAAAATAATAAAGGCGGGATAGAAAATAGATAGATAGATAGATAGATAGATAGATAGATAGATAGATAGATAGATAGATAGATAGATAGATAGATAGATCTTTGCTTGCTGTATAGGCTGTATGGACAATATAAACACGCCAGAGATATGTGTGTGATACACATAAAAAGTGGATGGAGTTTCAATTGCACCAGCATGGCTTCCATCTAACTTTTTTTATCATCTTGCAGTCATCCCTGTTGTCTGCACAGTCATGTATGATAGTGCATCACATTACAATATTACCATGATGCTGATCTACTAAGATTATATTTTGACTGAGATTACAGGCCATCAATGAATATAAACTTTCTACATGGAAAAAAAATCTCTATTACAGAGAGGGCTTTTTGTACATGCCATTTATACAGATTAATTCAATTCAATTCAATTCAGTTTATTAAATTTGTTGTAGCCGCCCACTCCATTAGATTCTGGGTAGCTTACAAAATCCAAAAAACCCATTAAAACAGTTAAAACACATATAAACAGGCAGCCCGGACTAAAAGAACCAGAACAAATATAACAGGGGCCCAGAAATACATTAACAGACACATTAACCTTAAGCCTGGGAACAGAGCCAGGGCTTACAAGCTTAGACGAGAGTACCAATCAAAGAGAACGACGAGAGTGGATGCCATTCATATCTCTGGGGGATGCTGTTCCAGAGGGTGGGGGCTGCAACAGAGAAGGCAAATTTCCTTGGTCCCACAAGATGGCAATATTTAATTGAAGGGACCTGGAGCACATCCACTCTGCCTGAACATACCAAATGGGCAGAAACAATTAGAGCTAGGCAGTCCCTCAGATAACTAGGCCCTACGCCATGAAGGGCTTTGTAGGCTATGACCAGCACCTTAAATTGCACCTGGAATCCTACTGGTGACCAATGCGTGTAATGTGACCCATGGGTGTAATGTGAAGTGCCCATTACTGCTCACACCACTGCATTTTGTACCAGCTGTAGCTTCCTGATGGTCTTCAAGGGTAGCCCCATGTAGACCACATTGCAACAGTCCAATTGTGAGATGACCAGGGTGTGAGTGATCATCTGAAGGGCTTCCTAGTTGAAGAAAGGGTGCAACTGACACACAGGATGAACCTGTGCAAAGGCCCACCTGGCTACAGCTGCTACCTGCTCTTTGAACAGGAGCTGTGAGTCCAGGACCACCACAGGTTGCACACCAGTCTTGAATGGGGAAGTGCAACACCATCCAAGACCAACGCTGAAAATGTCCTTGGCCCAGGGGGCAAACAGCCATACCCGCTCAGTATTGTCAGGATTGACCCAAAGTCTATTACTCCCAATCCAGAGCTGAACAGCCTCCAGACACTGGGTCAGTATCCTGACAGCTTAACCTGTGCAGCCCAGGGTTGAGATGTAAAGCTGGGTATCATCAGTGTACTGATGATACTGAAACCCTGAACACACCGATGACTTCACCCAGCGGTTTCATGTAGATAGAGGGGAAAGCATCAAACCCAGAGGCACCCCACAAGTGAGGGGCCATAGGTGTGATCTCTCCTCTCCCATCAACACTGATTGAGACCAACCATCGAGGAAGGAGGTGAACCACTGTAAGTGCCTCCCACTCCCAACCCCTGGAGCCAGTCCAGGATACTGTGGTCAACAATATTGAAAGCCACTGAGAGATCAAGAAGCACAAAGATGGATGGGTCTGAAACCCAACTGAAATACGTCTAGATAATCTGTTTCCTCCAAGATCCTCTGCAACGGGTGTCCAACCACCTTCTCCATAACCTTCCCCAAAAAGAGAAGATTGGAAACTTAACAGTAGTTGTCCAGAATGGAGGGGTCTAGCAATGTATTCTTGGCCCACCAATTGCGGGGAAGAAAAAGTAAAAGGAAATACTCCCTTGAATGAAGCTTGACTCCTAGTTTTCTTGGCAGCAGTATGGAATTACCACTGCATTCTTCTAGGATTTATTTATTTATTTCCTAGTCTAACATTCAGCTTGGCACTGCTTGATGGTTTCCCATCAAGTCCAATGCAACTGAGATTCTTCAAAATCAGCCAAGATTGGGAACTTCCGGTGGGGAATATGGCCGACTGACCAGCTGTGTCTGCAAGCTCCATGGACAGAACTGACAATGCGGTGAATTTTGGGGCTCAGGCAGGCTTTTTCCTGAAGCCCTGGAGCGCTTTCACGGCAAAGAAACCATTTGGAATCATCCCATCTGTTCTTCAGAACGGCGACAAACAGCATTCGCGATGATCAGGTAAGAGCCGCCGGGAGACTGGGACGTCACCATTTCCAAGCTGCACTGTACCCTTAAAGAGATACTAAGTTGAGCCACCCCATTTCTAAATCACCCAATTTATATATTTTTTAAAGTTATGTATCCCAAGAGAGGCTTTCTACAGCAAGGAGAAGCGATCTCTCTTGGTGCCTATCGTTATTTCTGGATTAATTTTTTTTAAAAAAAATTAAGCTTTGGCTCGCTTTCCCATTTAAATATTAAGGAGGACTGAGAATAAATAATTGCCTCCCTGCTATTATTTTTGTACTGAATTTGAAGGATTTAATATTTTCCTACATGTTGAATCTGCTATTTTGAATTTTCAGTCTTCTGCTCACTTTCCCTGGGAGCTGCTTGTTAACATACTTTCTCTTATGTCAACAAATTTTGGAGATCTTCTATTAACTCATTAACTCCTACGTTCGCCAGTCAAGTATCTAGGGGGCGCCATAATCTACTGCCTGAAACATGGAGGAGTTTAAGGAGACTTTCTCAGAGTTTCGTTGTGAGCTTGAACAGTCCATTAAACAGATCTTTTCCGACTTCTACCAAGCTTTCTTGCAAGATATTTGGGACATTGTGGAAAATACTAGTTTTAAAATGTGTCATCTGGATGAGGACATTGTAGAAGAAGCTGAAGATATTAACAAAGATAGAGATGTTTCTACTGACAGCGAGTTTGAAGTTTTTGCTGAAATTCCAGGCAACGATTACATTCTGGTGTTGAAGGGGTTACAGTCTGAGTTGCAAATTACAAATGGAGTTGGTTTTTTTCTGATGGAATGTTGTGGGAAAGAAGAAGCTCTGTTCTGTGGAAGGTTTTTTACTGAGAAGTCTGAGTCTTCAAGGGGGGCAGTTGGGCTGTCTGATTTCTGTATGAAAAATGCCCTTTGTGTAATATGGAGATATGTGAATCCTTTAGTATATTTTGAAGCGGGGTGAAGATTTGAGAATGTTTATCTGGATTGATTTTAAGGCTTGTATGATTCCATTTTTTTAATGATTTGAATTAAGATTTACTGGATTGTTTTTAAGATTTTAAGATTGATTTTTAAGATTTATAAGGTATGATAATAATTGCTTGGTTTTAGGTTTAATAGGGTTAAAATTGATATAGTATTATTAATTATAAAAGTAGATAATTTACATGTTTTCATAATATTTTTATTATAGTGGACAGAAATATATAGAATAGTGGTAGGAAGGAAAGGCAACCAGCTTGACTGATAACTGGGAAATAGATGGAGAAAAAGTGGAGGCAGTGACAGACTTTCTATTTCTAGGCACAAAGATTACTGCAGATGCTGACTGCAGCCAGGAAATCAGAAGACGTCTACTTCTTGGGAGGAGAGCAATGGCAAATCTTGATAAAATAGTTAAGAGCAGAGACATCACACTGACAACAAAGGTCTGCATAGTTAAAGCAATGGTATTTCCTGTAGTAACCTATGGCTGCGAGAGCTGGACCATAAGGAAGGCTGAGCGAAGGAAGATAGATGCTTTTGAACTGTGGAGTTGGAGGAAAATTCTGAGAGTGCCTTGGACTGCAGGAAGATCAAACCAGTCCATACTCCAGGAAATAAAGCCAGACTGCTCACTTGAGGGAATGATATTAAAGGCAAAACTGAAGTAGTTTGGCCACATCATGAGAAGACAGGATACCCTGTAGAAGATGCTGATGCTAGGGAAAGTGGAGGGTGAAAGGAAGAGGGGCCGACCAAGGGCAAGATGGATGGATGGTATTCTGGAGGTGATGGACTCAACCATGGGGGAGCTGAGGGTGGCGATGGCCGACAGGAAGCTCTGGCGTGGGCTGGTCCATGAAGTCACGAAGAGTTGGAAGCAACTGAACGAATAAACAACAAAGGAAGGAAATAATTGAATAAATGTTGTTTTGGGGGGGGAAGTTGATTTGGAGGTTTATACATTTTTTCTTTTTTTCTTTTAATATAAGGGGAAGGAGCAATTGTATTTAGTGATTTTTATTATTTATTTATTTATTTATCATATTTATATCCCGCCCATCTCCCTCACAAGGGGGGACCCTGGATAATGTGCTAATGGAATGATTTATAGAAACAATGTGATCTTGGTTTGATATAGAGCAAGGGATTGATTATGGAAATTGCTGTATATTCTTGTTGTTGAAAGTCGGAAGTCACTTCTTTTATGTAATCTTTAAAATTCTTTTTTCTTGTGTTTCACACTTTTTTAGTTTTTTTCCCTTTTGTAGTTTTTTTTCCCTTTTTTGTAGTTTTTATCTTTGTTTCAAATTTAATAAAATTCTTATTTAAAAAAAATCAGCCAAGATTGGCTAGGTGCTACTGCAGCTGCTATAAAGCAGCAGTCTTCAAAGTTAACATTTTACATAATGTGGTTATCATGGTATTATTCCACTGGAAATAATGAACTGCTGTACAAAAGTAAAAGGGCCTGAAAATTTTTAAAGGTGAGCACCTACAGACTTTTGGCTCCTTGCAGCTCACAGAGCTTCCAGGAGCCAAACTTGCAGCAGAGAGCCAGCAAGCTGTAGAAGATTACTCATAGAAGAGCCAGCATTCCTGTTAACCCCGCTCAAGATGCACCCAAAGGGCCTTTCCACTTAGTATAGAATTGTATTATTAGTTATTCAAAATTATTCATTAACGTCTGTATAAAATGCATCATTAAGAACAGAAATAAAACAAGGATGCCTCTGAAAGTTGGATCATTTACTGCTCACAAGCAGTTTTCAAAGTAGTCCCAGTTTGGTTAAACAACTTGTACCTGTCCAATAGAGCTATACAGAAATTAGATGCAGGAATTAAGTTTAAAAGGAGCATTGCCCATGAACATCAGAAGGTCTAATAGGCAATTAGGAAAGAAAGTCCCAGAACCAACCCTCAAGCTGGGACTTTCCATACATCTTCAATAGATATGAATAACAACAGATCTGGGTTGCAAAACTTGGGACATCCCCTAGATGGCAGCAGAGAGATACAGAACATTCTAATGCTTTGCTGCCCTCTATTGGTTGTCTGGGTCTTTACAAGACAGATCCAGCAGCTCTAAGCTATGCATTTCTTCAACTGACGTAACTTGTGTGTCAGAATGCCATTAACCATACAACAGCAATCACTAATCCCTATTAATATTATGAAGTGGTTAGAATAATTGCTACTGGTTAAGCATTTTTCTTGATATCACATTAATAGCTCACTCGCTATATGAATAGTTGAAATCACTGCCTTAATTCTACAAAAGGTTGATCTGCATAGCTTTGGTCTGATGCACATTAATTTAGAAGTCCAATTGAATGCCATGGGGGATTTAAATTTAATATGCATCTATATCTAAGCAAAGTGCAACACTTGTTTTTCCCCTACAAACAACGCTGTGGGGTAGGTTCTGAATAAACACATTTGGGATCTTGCTGCTCAGTGGTGGCTTTGGAAAATATTTTGCAAACCAACGTAATTCTAAGATGTAGTCAAATCCCATTGTTATCTAAAACTTTTTTGGAATCAATGCCACACTAAAGAAGGACCAGGGCATTTCTATGATTTTAAAAATACGGTGAGTCACCAGCATTCTGCTACACGTGTCTCTTGGCAACCCAAGGTGGAAAGGCTGAGAAATAAAAGCCACAAACAGTGGAAGTAGGTCTTTTTGATCCATAACATGGGAATGTACTGTATGTAGTGCAGCTTCTTTCTGCTTCCCCTCCACTCCCCACCTGCCCAGATTCATTTGATGTTCCCAATCCCATCAGAAGGTTAATTGTGTTAACAGGAGATACTGCCACGGGGGAAGCATGATCGAATGCTGAGCGCAGTTTTAGTTGATAACCTGCAAGTGACTGAAAGGGCACAAAAGGGGGCTGATCTGTTCTGAAGGGGCTGTCAGCCACAGAGAAAAAAATGTGGCTATGGGAGAGAACAGCCTTATCTCCCAGGAGGCAAGAAAGAAGATAATCTCCAGGCTGCACTTGTTCCAGCTCCCATGTCTCCGCCTGCAGGCCTGGCATCTGAGCAAGAGATATGACCAACCCGGCCTTTCATTGCGTGTGAATCATAAACAAACAACTAACCGGTTCGGTATATTTTTGTGCCCTATGCATTATTCATCACTGGCAAATAGGAGTTTAATTTAAACAACAGCAACAAGGAAATAAACATCCAATAACAACTTGACATTTCAGTCCAATGAGGGCAAATCTGCACATATAGCGCATACACACACACACACACACACACACACACTAATGGAAAAATGCAATTATTCATTTTAGATTGTCTTTTCACACTGGTGGCTCTAGATCCTCTGTTTGAAGGCGTATACAGTCAAGTCTTGTTTAAAGATGAAGAAGCCTACCAAGACAGTACAGGAACACCAAAGCTGCCTTTAAACAGTTAGTACTCAAAATATATCCCTATTGTGATGAGAAATGTTGTATCTTGATTTAAATAATACTTATTTTTAAAGATTCATCAATGGATATAAGTTGGTTAAGTATCTTCAAAATCTTGCAAGAACAATGCTACCTGGAGTGTTTGGGGCAGTCCTGTGTGAGAGAGATTATGCAATATTTTTATAATCTCACATGAGAATTTACATCTGGGGAGTGCCTGGGCCTTGGCATGAGATCACAAAATGTCCAAAAAGAGGAATATCAATGGAAGAATGTAGCCTGAAACAGGTAAATGAGATCTTCAGCAGAAAGACAGTTGCCCGCTGCTTCCCTAAACCAACATGCAAACTATGGCAATACACTAATTCTCAGGGCACAAACCTTTGCTGCAGTAAAGATGTGCTAACCACACATTTAGCTCACCCAAACAATAGATGAAGTAGTACATTTGCATCCTGCTCCACTATATAATACTCATTGCTGAGTACAGGAAGGGTGAAGTGTTCAGAAAGCTTCTTCAAGATATGCAGTGCGTATGTATGGTTCATTAATTTACTGGGTTATACAATTGAATCTTGATTCTTTATAGGGTCTTTCCCCACTGCAGGGTTATATGCCCTTTACCTACCCCTGAGTCAGCAGTAAACTATACCAGCATGACGTTTGCTGCCCCATTACTAATCCTATTGGTTGTTGTGGGTCTTCCGGGCTGTGTGGCCATGTTCTGGAAGTTGTGGTTCCTAACGTTTCGCCAGCATCTGTGGCCGGCATCTTCAGAGGGCAGGAGCACAGACAGAAGCGCTCTTTACGTTAGGAACCACAACTTCCAGAACACGGTCACACAGCCTGGAAGACCCACAACAACCATCGAACTCCGGCCGTGAAAGCCTTCGACAATACACTAATCCTGTTGTTTGTTCTGATTCACCACTGAATGCTGCTGTCTGGGTTTTGCATGTACAGTGTGTGCTGAGCAATATGACTGGTTGTCTCTTTCAGCATTACCCTCTTCCTTTTTCTGTATGTCACCAGCTGGCAGGAAAGCCATCCAGCCTGGGAGGCAGTGCAGGAGGAATGGTGGAGGGATGACTGCAGGACCCTGTCCATCGTGCATGAGCTCTTTCCTGTGCCCCTTTGCCTATATTCCATTCTGTTGTAAGCTGAATAAAGTTTATAAAAAAACAGATTGGAGTCACAAAGACAGTTGAGTTACAAGCAAATTTACTGAGGACTTCTTGCTACCTCCTTTTCCTTTTCTTTATACACGCAACAAATGCTGACTTCCAAATTCCTCTGTGCTCTTTTGAGGAGGAAGTGGTCCATTACCCCAGTGGTTCTTTATATCAGAAGCACAGAATTAAAGCATCTACAATACTGCCAGCTGATTAACGTGCAGTTCTGATAGACACCAGCACAGCACTATTGTGTCTGAATGTTTAGACCAGGGTTTCTCAACCTGGGCCACTTTAAGATGTGTGGACTTCAACTCCCAGAATTCCCCAGCCAGCATTGGAACACTACTTTAACAATGGCTTTAAGTAAGTAACTAAGGCTGTCTCACTCAAGAAAACAGCATCAAGAAGTTCCTGAAGAAGAAAGATACTATGTTTGGTGCAAATGGGGAAAGACCCTTACTATTAAGGCCACGCACAACACCATTTGCCAAACCTTTATACTGCTGATGCAATAAAGATTCCCTAAACATGACTATCCAAAGTAGGCATGGAATTTGGAGTGGGCACTTTTAGCACCTCTGAACAAATCCAGAATACCAAAAACTGCTGATGCCCAGTTCCAAGCCAAAAAAGATCCTGCAAGAATAACTCTAACAACTCTGAACAAAATAAACAAAAATGCTTATTGACTTGGTAGCAGGATAGGTCAGTTTGAAGTATTTGATTCCTGACAGCAGTTAAGCAAGAACTGTATGTGCAAAGTGTAAATCCTGCACTTGTTGATTTGTGACATAAAAATCAATGAAACTGTCTGTACCCTCATCGCTTCGGTTTAACTCTCCTGAATAGATCAGAAGACAGTAATTATATTTCTGCCTGACTAGCAGGGATAGAAAGCTGTTCCATTTTGGATCAAAAACCTTCCCAGTAGATTACATCTCCTAACTGCTGCTTATCAACACTTAACAATTGCTTCTGCATTTACAGAATGTTGTGCTCTAATTCCAAGGGAAGATCATGAAAGGTTTTGAAGTTTAGTTTCTTCCAGGTTTCAGTATGAATTTTCTTTATACTCCAAATTTTGTGCTGGAAGATATTTAGAGATGTATAATATCCACTCACGACTAAAATAAAGCAGAGTAAAACAATGTTTTTTTCCCAAATGGCTCTTTAGATTTAGAGCTAAAGCTTATATTTAACTCTCTTATATCATTGACTTTTATTTCAGTTATGACCAATGCTGTTCCCTTTTATGTAAACTGATGGCATTTATAATATCAACAGAATGTCACTGCCCACCTTTGTAAGTAACAGCTTTAGATACAGTCTGTTAATGCTGGTAAGGTAAAGGTTCCCCACACACATTTGTGCAGTCGTGTCCGACTCTAGGGACCGGTGCTCATCTCCGTTTGTTAGCCGAAGAGCCAGCGTTGTCCGAAGACGCTTCCACGGTCATGTGGCCGGCATGACACACGCGGAATGCTGTTACCTACCCACCGAAGTGGTACCTATTCATCTACTTGCATTTGCATGCTTTCGAATTGCTAGGTTGGCAAGAGCTGGGGCGAGTGCGGGAGCTCACTCCGTCACACAGGGCTAGGGATTCAAACCTCCGAACTTGCGATCTTCCGATCGACAAGCCTGGCGTCTTACCTGCTGAGCCACTACGCCCCTAATGCTGGTAGGTCAAGTAATTGGAAGGAGAAAATAAGCTGCAGTTCTAAATTTCGATTTTTGGCACTGAAGTTACCAATAGTTGAATAATAATGTCGGGGGGGGGGGGAATCACACCAGAATCAGGTTGGTTTTAAAATATTGTGAGAACGGGAGCCAAACAAGCAACAGGCAGCACCAGCTATGTTCTCGATGAAAAGTACTCAACTGGAAAAGATGTGATAACTTAACATCAGTGACGGCCAGATGCAGTGCATTCATGTGTGAGGCCCAGGAGAGCCGCTCAGCGAATTCCAGGCCACAAAAGCAAGCTTTAGAAGCAGATTCCCATCATGGACACCATCTGGCAATTCCCATTCTAACCTGTGGGAATGCCACATATTATCCTGTGGGTGAATTTTGTTGTAATCCATTTACAATCATACAGTTTACATTTACTTAAATATTCTGCTAAAGCTAAATAATAAGATAGTTTTAATTAGATCTTAACTGCTGGAGTAGTCATCATAATAAAGAATCAAAATAGCAACAATAGAAAGTGCTGTGCACTTAATATGTTTCCAATGTCACTGAAACATTTATACCTTTAGGTTGTTTACAAATTCAGTACAAAATTAAACCAAACTTAAGAACATCAGTGGAACGTAAAGTTCTTAACTATGGTCAGACTGTATCCTAAAACTGTGGGGGCCCTTGAAAACCATCTGGAAACTCAGCTGGTCTAGAATGCAGCGGCTATACTGTATGCTCACTGGCCTGTCTTGATACTGCCACGTTACACCGCTGCTTTAGGAGTTGCACTGATTTCCAGTGTATTTTACCCAAATAGTCTTTGCCCCTCCAACCCGGATGGCCAGAGCTCACCAACCAGGATGTGCGGTGGAAAAGGCCCAACGTTGGGTGTTCTCTGTGGCAATTCCCCCCTATGGAACACCATTGTTTTCAGTCCACATGACCTCTATACACATTCTCTGTAATAATTTTGCATTCCACAAGCAGAATTTACTCTATAAAATACCGCAAATATAGTTTCAGAATTACTTCTCGGGGGAATATAATAGTGACTGTTGAAGCCTCATATTATTCAATCTATAAATAAAAAACAAATCTGAAAAGTACAGTAGATCATTACTGTTCCAGCTGTAGCTAAAAACCCTGCGTCTACAAGAACGACTGACTCATAGAAACTGATTAAATTCACCGCTGAGCAGAAATTTGAACTCAGATTTCTAAATCTGAGGACATTATTGTTCACATTCAATCTAAATTGAGGACATTAATGTTCACATTTTAGACAGAGAAGATAGGTGGTTTGAGAGAGGGGTCAAGGAATCCATTTATGCCAACTTGGAAAATCCTTCCTTGAATAGAGGTGGGGGCCTCAGGCACAATCTTTCCCCTATTTTCATCGCTGCTTTGTCTTCTGTGCCTAGGAAGATTAAGACCATTTCGCAAGCTCAACAGCAGCATGGTGATCTTAACGATCCTCCTTTAGATGATAAAGGGACTTAGAAATAACATCTCAAAATAACCATGACCTAGCCCCAGGTGTAAGGTCACACAGCCACCTAGAAACATATTTAAGGATTCCCTTACTAACTTTGCTCAGACTGAAGAAGCTCCTTGGATAAGGAGCGAAACGTTTCCACTGAGAAAATAGAAATCCAGTTGACATGATTCAAGCTACAGACAATTCCACCTGGATGACTGAGAACCTTCATAGTCAGATTTCTAAAGTCAAAATTTCTCTTATAACTGGTTTTGACTAATCACATATCATACAACTATTCTCACATTACTTTTTCATTATGAAATATCTATACAGGGGGTTATTTGTTTTATTATTGGGGGGTTGCACAAAATAAGACAGTTCTTATAAATATATAATGCAAAATTAGAAGAAATGATCACGTTAAGGACACCCTTTCCCTGTATATTTGTTCTTTTGTACAATTGACAGGTTGCTTTGTCTTTTGCATATACAAACATTTGCCACCTGCCATATTTTACACTTAGAGCTCCATCCAAGACTCATTTACTTGTGGGAAAAGATTAGACTGAAATGCAGTTTCTAGAATTTTAGTGTATGGATTTATATAGCTGCATTAACAAGCATGAAGCTATTTATTTAAAATATTCCCACATTAACAAAAAGGATTTTAGAAGAAGATCCATTTTCATACTTTTTTGTACCATATAATTATGTTACGTTTTTTCTGCAAAAACATGTTTATTTTGGTCTAGTGTGTTTCAAACAGCACATCAGCTGAGAGGATTAAATTGTAGCTTCACACTGTTGATTTGCCACACATTTGGATTTACTGCATATTCGATCGTTCACCCTTTTTCTAGTCTAGTTTTACACTAGACTCCACAGTGTGTTTTAATCTGTTTGTCCATAGTATTGCTTTTCTCAAATCAATATAGCAAATCTAATATGGAGTATTCACCGGATCCTCTCCATGCAGCACAAAACCATCCAGCTTTATAAGTCATGATGTGAGACATTTTTCTTACTGAGACTTTTTAAGGGAGGGGGGAAAAAACCCAAGAATCTTCCTCCCACCCCCTCTGCAAATTGCTTGATTATATGAGAGGTCTATTTCTAGACAGCCCCCATGGTGGAGAAATGTTGAGTGCTCTTTAGAGTGGGCTTCACAGCAGCAAAACATATCAAAATAATGTTCATTGTGCACAATATATTACCTTAGAATTAGAAATAGTCTTTAGATCATGACTGAACATTAAACCCCTTTAAGTCCCACGAGTTTCACTAAAAATACTAAGTAAATGCTTAAGCATTTTACATGCTATTTTATATGCACATATCTGCAAGTAAGTCCTAATCAGACATAAATAAGCAAACCTCTAAGTATATATGCACGGCATAGAGTCAGTGAAATCAATGGGATTTAAAATCCCTGTTCTGGCTTGTTTCTACACTTCATGTCTGAATAATGTGGTTAAATGAGAAATGAAGCAAAAGTTGCCCTCTTAGCCTGTGCCTCTTTTTTCAGTGCAGTGACTGTATGTATGCATATTTCTACGCTGCCCCTTTTCCCTTCTCCTTGCTGTATTAGAGACACTGTTCTATCTTTTTGTTCATTTCCATGTGAGAAGCCGTGCTTTGTCTCGAAACTTATTTTAATTTCTATTCTGATGCTTTTTCTTTAAATAGTGATTATGAAAAAGATGCACTGAGTTCTGTGTACTGTATGTCTGTCCCAGTCACATAGGCATAGGAATTACACATAAGCTATTTCCAGGCAGAAAATGTTCTTAGACCTTTCTCTATAGATGCCAATTAGAAGATTAACGTCTTTTCTCTGTCTCCCCCCCACCCCCGCCTTTTCCATTAAATAGTCACACAAAAGCCGAGCTGACAAATTGCTCTCTCCATGGCGTTACACAAAGACAGACAATAGATGATCATCATTTACTATACTCAAATTCTATTAATCAGAGATTAATGAGAACATGTCTAGTAGGGAAAAATTACCAGAATGTGGGCATATACTCATGTAACATCTGCTCTAGCTTTACCTTTAATGTCATGTCATCTTTTATCATCCTGGAATAATGTTTGCTCCAGAAACATAATTAAGATAATGGGAACCTCCCTTTAACAATAATCTGGCTTCAGGGAAATTTGTATTTCTTCGACAGTTAATTTTCTAAAAAAAAATCTTAGTTTCCCATAATTAATTATTAGTGAATTTAATATGAGAATTGTACTTATTATTTTGTGCAGGGAAAAAAGCCTGCAAAGCTATGACAATTATCCTTATTATAATCAAGTGTTAGTATTACTGCAAAATGGAGATATTGATGTAAGAACAAACAGCAAGTTTTGGAGGTTTTACTTCATGTTCAGGAAAGTATGATGAATTGTAAGCTTTAAACAAAAAATGGGAATGTATTTTTAGACCATGGAACTTGGGGATTTTGATATGTATTGTGGAAATTTTTATTATATCTGATGCATACATTCTTGTGATTCTAAGAAATAACATTTTTCTATTAGTGAAAAATATTTTCTACCATTCACATTTATTATTAGTTATGTATTAATAATGTGTTATCAGTGAAATGATCTTTTCCTACATATACTCATTTTAAATATTATCATTGCATAGTTCAGATCTTATTTCACTCTCCCTTTAAAAAAAAACCTGTTCTGAACAAAAATACCACTTCAACAAAATATATACTTTTCCCTAGCAATGGGGCATGGAAAGGAAATTTAAAAGGAACATACAAAGTGACCCTAAATCACCTGTTTGCCTTTAATATCTGAAATTGAAAATTTGGGTTGAAGTGATTAGTCTTTTCTTGGGGGGGGGGCGTGTCTCCTAATGCTGTTATTCCTCACCTTGGCAGAATCTCTTGCCAGAATAAACAATAAAGCAATTAAATCTGTAGTCAGCCAATATCTAAGGAGGACTGCAATCTATACATTTTATGTGCTTTAAATTGGCCTTGTTTCCTAATGGCCTGGGTAGATGCTTGTCGCTGTTGGAGAGCTGTTGTGATTAGTGTGCACAAGGCTAGCTTCCAAGATTAGCCATGATCTAAGTTTGTGATTAAGCCGCGATTCAGCACCACACAGATCAGAACAGCTCCCGCAATCCAGCGCAGCCAAGGAAGGAGAGGATGGGGAAAAGAGATTGCAAAAAGCTTCTTAATTAATTTTTAATTATTGCTAATTAGAAATGCTCTGCTTTTTAAACATCCTAATGGAGAAAATCAAGAGTGGTTCCTGTCTTTTTTTGTAAAAAAAAAAAAAAAGGATTCCATTAATTAATTTCTCAATGAGAGATTCACAAGAGGGAGGTCAGGCTTTGGGACATTTCAAGAATCACAGCCAAATGAATTGAACAGCTTCTGTACATATATCACTAAATTAGAGGTTAATTATACTCAGCCACCCAAGGGATCCCCTAACCACATATAGAACAATAGCTTTTGGCTGAGAAGTATCTAAAAGTGGAGCCTTGGGCATTATGCAAAGCACATGCCGTACTAATGAGCTATAGATACTTCATAAGCTACAGAAAGGAAGGATTGCACAAAGGGATTCATCTCTCCCTCACTGTTTATTCGCTACTTCCATTTATTTGGAGCAGCGATGCTTGATGCCACAGACCTCTTGCCATTATTTCGGGAGATCTTTTAAGCAACACCACCAGAAACTGACGAGTGCCTGAGAGCAGACGTACACACTTCACATGCAGTATCTCATATTCCCATCCTCTTCTACATTTCACCTGAGGATGGAGAAATGAATTAGGTACATGTTTACCCAGATGCATACATGTACACCTAGGCTGGACACACAGGGCACACTAAGCCATGGTTTTCTGAATAAGTCACAATGAAATAAGCCACTAAGTTTATACATCATGCTAAACTATAAAAGTTGGTTTTCAAATCACAGTGGCAATGTTAACACAAGCACATAAGCCAAAAATAAAAGGTAAAGGTAAAGGTTCCCCCACACAGTCGTGTCCGACTCTAGGGGCCGGTGCTCATCTCCGTTTGTCAGCCGAAGAACCAGCGCTGTCCGAAGACGCTTCCGCGGTCATGTGGCCGGCATGACACGCGTGGAACGCTGTTACCATCCCACCAAAGTGGTACCTATTTATCTACTTGCATTTGCATGCTTTAGAATTGCTAGGTTGGCAAGAGCTGGGTTGGGGAGTGTGGGAGCTCACTCCGTCACGCGGCGCTCGGGTCTCAAACCGTCGACCTTCCGATCGACAAGCCTGGTGTCTTAACCGCTGAGCCACTGCACCCCCTTTAAGCCAAAAATAAACTAATGATATTATGGTTTAGTGAGATGTACAGTCTCAGGCCCTCACATGTACATCACAGGGTATTCCTTTGCTACAGCAGAATATATTCAGTATCACAGTATCGGTTTATGAATCAATTGTAATCTATACAGAAAATTTGTGGACAGTGAGTACAAGTTTTGTATTTATTCATTTCACGTACGTGCCACTTTTCTTCTATTACAGAGCTCAAGCTGGTGTATATGTGCAGCTCAGTTAGTATCCAGTCTAAATATTCTCCAGGCTGGACCTTACCTTCAGCAAGGTAATGTGTTATATTCCTGTACTTCAAGTTGTAGACCTCACCAGCATAACTAATGATCATGCTGGATGAATGGGATTTGTAATCCTGACACACATGAAACATGCCTAGTTGGATGATGTGCTAGCAAAGACATATGTCGAATAATTGTAGCACATGGTCTTATGTATGTCACAGTTCCACTTATTCTAAATTACCACCCTCATTCATGTCCCAGCCTTTCTTTATGAAACTCAGGCAATGTGCATGAGGTTCCCAGTCCTATTTATATTCAGCAAGATAGTTTTCAAACCTTTCTACACTTGACTCTGTTCAGTAAAGAAAACAGGATTACTGTGGTAGAGAAACCCTTTTTGATTTTAACTGTACTTTTGTTTTCATTGTATTTTTGTACAGATCAATCACTATATGCTCCAATTTTTTCCCCTTCATGTTTCTGTAAGGCGTTACAGGACAATCCTATGTATACCTTCTTAGAATGAAGTTTTGTTAAGTTCAGTTGGGCTTATTCTGCTAGGTAGACATAGAACTGTAGCTAAATTAACACCATGAGGAAAACAAGTTATGCATTCATTTTGCATCCGCCATTATTTGGAAACCAAATGATGAAAACCTGTGCAAGAAACAAAGGAGGATCCTCTCTATCCAGTCAGCCATTACTAATCATTAAAAGCCCTTAAACCTTTCCCATGGACAGTCCCATTTATTCCAAATGATCACTCTCATCCATTTCCCAACCTCTATTATGGAACTCAGGCAATGTGCATAAGATTCCCAGACCTACTTATTATTCAGCAAGATAGTTTCTCTATTTGACTTTGTTTTGTTTCTATATAGGGCCATGGGTGAACAAAAACAGCTCTTTAGGAACAACATACTCAGTCTGCATTCGCAAAATGTAATTCCCCAGTTTAATCAATTAACTCAATTTCCTGGGTTTGCACAATATGCTTAATCATAGATTGCAATGTGAGTTGATTTGCACAAGAAGCCAGGTTAAAATGTGACTAGTTTGTAATGTGGTGTGTTATAAGAACATTGCTAGAGAGAGGTTAGACAGGGATCTAGATTAAGCATGAACAATTAAAACTGTATACCAGGTGAAGGGGGAAAAATGGCCAAATTTTCAATGCAGTAATTAGACATTACATTTTTTTTTCTGATAAAATTGGTGGGTCTGGCTGCCTGACAGATTATAACATCCATTATGTTGACATTAATTTCACAGTATTTATTTAATTTATTTTCCCATCTTTTCGCAGGCAGGACATAAAATAATGTCCACCTAAACATCTCTGTCTTGAATGCAGGAAGAAGAAATTCATTCTAATCACTTGAGTAGGAACAAGAGGAGATGGAAAGCAGGTACCATTAGCATTGAGAAAATTAACAAAATCTGTTTAACAATTGAAAACATTTACAACTTTTAAATTACATTTGAAATGTCAATTTAATTTCATAATTTGTTTCCTAGTTAATAATGTTAAGAGCCATGCTGTTACAAATCCCTGAGTTAATTACAATAAAATCCACCAAATCAAATTAAATGGCTGGAATCAATAGTGGTTATCTGCCAGCTATCCCTTATGACAATCATGCAATTCTTTTGACGTATATTTCCAACATGCCTTACTTTTATCACCTTCCCCAACTTCAAGTGAGATCAATGTATGTTAATTCACACCTGTTAACTGTAGCATTTTCCCCCTTCACTAACCCTCTAAATTTGATGGTAACATGTGTCAGCAACTGTTTCATCTAATTTTTGAAAAAAGGTAGCAAGACATTTCTCACATATCAGTTTTGAGGACAAACCTGACAACAGGAAGCAGTACATAAATATCTTTTTCAAATGGCCTTCCACCATATTTTAACTGCAATTAATGTTAAAGTCTGTCATATATTACATTTTAAAAATATTTACGTTAAGATTTAAAGTGAAAGAATTGAATGAAGAGATCTGGATGGACCTCCCTCTGCTGTTGTTTAGAAGAGCTGTGAAGACCCAGGCCTTTGGCAAGGGACAGTGAGACCCCCCACTTCATTCCATCTGGTCTGCTGTTCTCGTCTTTTATCTTTTTATTGGTTTTGTTGTAATTTCTTTGTTTTGATTGTTGTGAGCCACCCAAAGATGTTGGGAGTTGGGTGACATACAAGTTTAATAAATTATTATTGTTATTGTTATTATTATTATTCACTTGTTTCACATATTTTCAGACCATAAGGATAAAGATGGCAGGTCAGATTATTTGTCCATCTAAGCCAGGGGTGGGGAACCTTTTTTCTGCCAAGGGCCATTTGGATATTTATAACATCATTCACGGACTGGTGGGGTGGGGTTTGCGGGCGGGAGCCAATCACGTGGAAGGGGGCGGGGTTTGCGGGTGGGAGCCAATTGCGCTGAAGGGGGCGGGGTTTGCAGACGGGAGCCAATCACAAGCACCAGGGGCGGGGTTTGCGGGCGGGAGCTCCTAGATTTACTGAATTTAGAGTCCCGCCTGCAGTTGCCTTGGCAGGGCCAGACCAAATGATTTCGCGGGCCTTATACGGCCCATGGGCCTGATGTTCCCCACTCCTGACCTAAGCCAAAATGGCCTTACTCCAGTTCCAACCTGTTTGCCAGAGTTACAAGAAGTTGATTGCTTGCTAATTGAGCCTTTTATTCATGATGCTGGGTAAATAATTTGGAACCTTTCTGTTCTAGTTGAAGCTAGTTGCCAAGAGCTCTTTTGAAATTATAGAACTGAACCCTACAGCAAGCACTATCAGAAAGTGATGCCCTGCTGCTGAAAAAGAAGCAGTTTCAAAGATGCACACATTGTGATTAGCCATGATTTGTTTAACCAATAAACTTAAATTGACTGATTTGACACAACACACTAAACTAAGGTTGTATAACTCTCCACAACTTGAGGGCCACATCATTTTGTCTCTACGTCAAGGACTACATTTCAAAAGTGAATAGATCCAAGGTTTATTTTTGGAGAGGGGTTCAAGTGTTTTAAGCGGTGAAATGGGTACCTGAAGTACCTGCAAGCCTCAAGAAACCCATTTCCCCCACACACACAAAAGCTCCAGAAATATTTTTTTTTTATTTTTTTATTTTATTTATTAGATTTGTCACCGCCCATCTCCTCCCACCAGAGGGACTCTGGGCAGTTTCAAATATTCAAAGAATGGTGCAGATATTAGGCCCCATCCAAATATTTGGGAGTGAAGGACAAAAATGGAGCAGCAGAAATAACTCTCCTGTGTAGGAACTCCTGCACCTTGTGACTGTGTGGTTTTCCAGGAGGACTAATGCTTGCTTAATTATAAACTGGCATTAAATCACTTTCAAACACTGGACTATGAATAAAATAAATTTATCTACCATAATCCATGATATCAAATTGTGGTTAAGGCAGTCCTCCCTAACCACAGTCTGATTTGTGGTCTGGGTTTGCACATTATGTTAAACTAAGTGATTCACTGGGTGAACCAGACGTAAAACTCCACAAACATAACTTGTTTCAGCCAACCCTATTCCAAAGCCGGCCCTAGCAGAAGAGCAGCTGGGCTGCTCCATTTGTCTGCTGCAAAACTTTTGACTCTCCCCTTCCACAACTTTGTACTGGAGAAGTGCCTGAGTTTGCCAGTCCATCCCAGCCCTTTGGTGTTCTGTCTTGTAGATTTGAAGCCTGAGGGCAGGTCCTACTTGAATAATTTTACTGCTTGGGCTGAAAGATTTATTTATTTATTCATTTATTCATTTATTTATTTAATGCATCATATTTCTATGACCGCCCATCTCCCCCACAAGGAGGGACCCTGGGCAGTTCACAATAAAAACAATTTAAAATTCAATAGAAGTCATAAATATATACTGTAACAATAATCAGTGAAGATATAAAATACAGTCAATCCAAGTAATGGTAGTTCTATTTCAACCGGTCCATGGCAGATCTAAGGAACCAGCCAACCCCAAAGATGGCTATTCCCCTCCCCACTCCAAGCAGGGTGACAGAACCAGGTCTTCAGTTGTTTTCTGAAGCCCAGGAGAGAGGGGGCTAACCTCACTTCTGGGGGAAGGATGTTCCAAAGGGCGGGAGCTACTGCAGAGAAGGCTCACCTCCTGGACCCCGTCAGATGGAATTCTTTTACAGACGGGGTCCATAGAATGCCCCCTCTGCATGACTGGGTGGGACGGGTTGATATAACGGGGATGAGACGGTCCCTCAGGTAACCTGGACTCATGCCATGTAGGGCTTTAAAGGTGATAACCAACACCTTGAATTGAACCCGGAAGCAAACTGGCACCCAATGCAGCTCGCGGAGCAAAGGTGTTATATGTGCTGATCTTGAGGCACCTAAAATGGCCCACGCGGCCGCATTCCAGATCAGTTGCAGCTTCCGGATGCTCTTCAAGGGTAGCCCATGTAGAGCGCATTACAGTAGTGTATATGAGAGATGACCAGGGCGTGAGTGACCGTTCGAAGGGTCAAAATAAAACAATGCTTCTCCCCATTCTGTATGCTCCTGGCAGTTGAATCTTACTTACTAGCAAGACAACACCATTCTCTGCTGCTTCTGAAGGAGCCAAAGGCAACCCCTTGTCCCCACTTCTCTTCCCATCCCTCAGGGTCTGACCCCTGAGATGTCTATCTCATCTTACAGCAATGGCTCTTACCTCTTTCCCACCAATCAGAAAGTCAACCCAGCAAGAGGGCAGGGATAATATTATTTTATTATTGCTTATCTTTGCAGGGGGGGTATATAAAAAGGGGGGGGGGTATATAAAAAAAACTCAAGATGGCCATGACCATAAGATTGTAGTCCACTCCTTTTTACACAACAGACATAATAAGTGGTTGTGGCTGCCATCCTGACTTTTTTGCCCACCTCTCCTGTGAATGCTGCTCTCCAGAAAATCTTCTTTCAGTTGGTAGCATCAAAACAGGCTTTTAATGAGTAATACATCATCAAGCAAATAATATGGCTAATTATTAGCAAAAATCCAAATTTAGTTATCTTTGTAACCAGTATGTATGGGTTTTATTCCTTTTATTCCTGAAACCTTTATCATACCCATAAAACACTAAGCTAATGCCAGAGAACTCTGAAAATAATTGACCCCTGACAACTCTCATCATGTCATGTAATAAACTAGTAATGTAATGTGCTTATTTATTTATTTATTTTATTTATTTATTTCCAACTTATATCACCGCCCATCTCCCCCCACAAGGGGACTCTGGGCGGTTTACAGTCAAGTTATCATAATATCTAATGAAAGAAATGTGCCACAGCAAGGAAGTATGTTCACTTCTGTAACAACTGAGGCAATTGATTCTTCAAAAATAAAGTAACAATTTGGATTAAGGTTATTAAGGTATAATAAAAAAAAAAGAATGATGTTTGGTTTTGGGTTTGACATGATTAAAATTGTTAAAATTGCTGTATTATTAAGTATAATGGTAGACAATTTGTATGTTTTTTAGTTTGATCTTTATTATAGTAGACAGGAATGTATAGAATAGTAGTAGGAAGGAAATAATCAAATAAATGTTATCTTTGGGGGGGAAGTTGATCAGGAGATATATACTGTGTATGTACGTATGTATATGTATGTGTGTCACACTGTATATATAATATATAAATAAATAAATAAATATTTATTTATTTATTTTCTTTTTTCTTTTAATATAAGGGGAGGGAGCAACTATACTTAGTGAATCTTATAATGTGCCAATTGTATGATTTATAGAAATAATGTGATCTTGGTCTAATATTGAGTAAGGGATTGATTATGGATTTGTTGTATATCCTTGCTGTTAAAAGTCGGAAGTCACCTCTTTTTGTAACTTAAAAAAAATTATCTTGTGTTTCTATACTTTTTTAGTTCTTTTTTTTTCTTTTTGTAGTTTTTTCTTTTTCTGTAGCTTTTATCTCTACTTGAAACTTAATAAAATTCTTAAAAATAAAGTCTCATTGCATATTTGGCATGTAAGGTTTTTCTTTTGAAAAATGGACTCTAAACATATGCAGTGATGTTTTTCCTGTTGAGCAGTTACAGAGAAGTCTCAGGATACAAAGAAAGATTCTAGGCTTACAGTTCTGTAGCTTGATTATGCAGTCAAAGAAAGCCAGCTGGCTATCAGATACATTCAGCCTCCCCAGAGCAGATGGGTTCGTAGGGTTGTCTGGGGCCTGGTTTTGGTTTTTGTTCTTTGGGGAGGTTTAACTCAGAATATGCAGATATTTTAAGGAGATATGTGGCAGTTATTTCTAGGCCCCTGCCCCCATTGGTTTTCCTTATGTCAAGACTTCACCAATATTGTAATTTATTTATTTATTTATTTATAATTCCATTCATATTACTGCTCCATCTCCCCCGATGGGGACTCTGGGAGGTTTACATAATCAATAGTTAAAATGGATAAAATACATACAGTATATATAACTACAATAAATTAAGAATAAGATCCAAGTGGCACAAAATTGTTTTTAAAAGGGCTCTATGGGACCAGCCATCCCCAGGAGGAGCTGTCACCCTTCCCATCCCAGGCGAGGCGGCAGAACCAGGTCTTTAAGTTCTTCTGGAAGGCCGGGAGCGATGGGGCCTGCCTCACCCCCGGGGGTAGAATGTTCCAAAGGGCAGGCACCGCCACAGAGAAGGCCTGCCTTCTGGACCCCGCCAAGTGAAACTCCCTTACCGACGGGGTCCGCAGCATGCCCTCTCTGCATGACTGAGTGGGAGGAGTGGAATTTGATTTGATTTAATTTATTTAATTTAATGTATTTAAATATTTAAATCAAATACATAAATAAGTATTGTAAGAAAATACCTCAAACACTAGGGCTATGATTTTGTATGTATTTAGAGTGAGGAATACAACTGTACAGCTAAATACACATGAACAGGATTGCACTGTATCTTGTTCCACCAATATACTATATTATGGGTCCTTCTATTTTTGCAGTGTTCCCAACTTCCTAATATCACTCCCTCCACATTCCTGGGATGACTACTTCCATCATCCCTAGCCAGCACATATAATCTAGCACGCACAGAAGACTTCAGGTTGGGTACAGTAGGCTTAGTGAAATAGAGAAAATAGCTATTCTTAGCCCCAGTGCTCTCAAGATGTACTGGATTTTTATTCCAATAATTCTGAGCCAGCTCAGTCTTTGGCTATGAAGGCTCAGAATTATGAGAATTGAACTCATCTGTTGGGCACCAGGTAAGAGAAAGAGAACCCAGGGAAGATGGGTTGTCATAATCCAGAAGATGAATCATTGATGCCTGTTCTTGTGTGCTACTGGTTCAAACAGTCCGTACTAAGCCTTGATTGATGTTCCAGAGTTCCTAGTAGTTTGGCTAACTACCCCAAATTTTCCATTGATTCGTTAGCAGACAGATTCATCTTGTGTGCCAATTGTGCCCTTTCTTAGATCAGGAGGCTCTTATAGACACCCATGCCTTGGTCACCTCTCGTTTGGACTACTGTAATGTTCTACAGTATGGGCTACTAATGGGCTACACTTGAAGACCACTAAGAAGCCACAACTGGTCCAAAATGTGGTAGTGCAAGTAGATATGTTTGTGTTCCTCAGTATGCCTATGTAATCCTTCTATTTCATGAGCTGCACTGGTTGCTAGTTGGCTTACTGGTCTTCTATAAAGCCCTTCATGGCTTAGGGTCTGGTTATTTGCAGGACTGCCTCATTTGGGCCATCCTATAAGAGTAGACAGGGTCAGCATGCTCCAGGTCCTCTTAATTAAGAAAGGCCACCTTATGGGACCCCAGAGGAGTACCTTGTTTGTTGCCATCCCTGCCATCTGCAACAGTATTCCCCTTGAAATCCTCATGGCCCTGACTCTGCTGTCCTTCAAGAAAGCCATAAAGACCTCGTTCTTCCAGCATGCCCTGGACTGGGGGATTTGTGAACTCACTGGAACAGTTGAGGTTTTTTTTTTTTTTAAGTTTTTGTATTCTCTGGATGGTTGTATGTTATTTCTGTTCTTCTTTTATTGTTATGTTGTACTTTTAACTTTTGTTCTGCCTCAAATCACATGTCAATTAGACAGTCCCACAAATCAAGTAAAAAAATAAAGCCTACAATCCTATTATCTGGGAAATGTGTATGTCGTTCTTCGGTATAAAACTCTTCTGCAACTTATGGTTTAACTTTATAAAAGTTCTTGGAACAATAAAAAACAGCAGAACAGATAAAATCACAGTTAAAAATTAGCTTATACTGTCTGGTGAAATGCCTAGATAAATAAAAGCATATTCAACCTGGTGTCAAAATAACATCAAAATTAGTGCAACCAATTTTTCTATGAAAGGTCTTTCCATAGATAGTTTGGTGCAACCAAGAATGCCTTCTCTATGGACCCAGAAATGGTGGGAGATCCCAAAAAAATCCCCTTGTGACCACAAAAAAGCATGTGCATGTTCATGTTTTATCTTGTTGCCCAAGTTTTAGATGAGCACCAGTGTTTTGAATTGTGCCAAAAAGTCCTGCAATCATGTTTTCTGCTTCACATTTTAACCTAAGTTCAAGAAGAATATTAAGACTTAAATAAACTGCATCTCCATTGAGGCCCAGTTTAAGAACCTCTGAAGTTTTCCTTAGACGGGTTCTTTGCTATCTATTTCATTGGCGATCACTCGTAGCCGAGTAAGATTGTCTTCCAAAGGTAAAATTTTAACAGTGGATCCGTAAGTGGCTATAAAGGCCAATTCTGGATCCACACAACCTCCCACAATGAGGGCATAGGTGTCCGGGTGGGAGACGGCCATGATGAGGGTTTGCCTGACGTGCCTTCCTTTTAGCTCTTTTCTCCTTTTCGCCCTGTACTCGTGCTTCTTCAAAGTCCATAGCGCCATTAATAAAGGATTTTATTAATGGATATCTATAGCACTCTGCACTTTAGCTAAATGAATATTGGCCCCACCGTCTCTGAGGTGCAACATTATATTAAAAGGAAAGCATAGGAATTTCATCTTTCCCAATATGTGTTGGCACCACAGTTCCCAGAATTCCTAGCTACTGTATTAGCCTTACTCACCAGAAATCCTGAGATTTGAATTCTTTGCATCTGGTGGACACCAGGTTTGGGAAAGTTAAAACCTTCATTAATACAAAGCCGGCAATAAAAAGATAAGAAAGCAGCTAGTACTACGAACCACCATGTAAATGATTTTATGGAAGGGAAATAGCAGACGAAGCCAAAGACAAGCAGCAGTTATAGAGCCATGGCTAACTGAGCTCCCTTTTTACTAATTACATTAATGCCACCCATGCCCCTAAGACTTCCATGAATATAAGAGTAGAAAGTGGATTCTGCAATGAATGGCAGAGGTTAAGAGGAATTCTTGAAGCTTGTGCATATATTGTGCAGCAGCAGCAGCAGCAGGAAGACAGGGCTGGTGAAATCGTAGCCTAATGCCACATGATTTCACTACTTAATTCCCCTCATCCATTCCCCCCCTTCCCAATGCTAAAGACCTTTGCTTGGAAATAAGTCTCAGTGATTTCAGCAAAATAGCTTTCCAAGTAAATGTGCTTAAGATGAGAATCACACATTTATACTTTTGAACTAAAAATGCCCAGAAGCTGAATCAATTACTGATTAACAGACTAATTGCCAGAAGATACCAAAAGGTATCCTCACATAATGATGACTATACAAAGGCAGAGCTACTGTATATAGAGGAAAAATCTGAGACTCGTGTGAAGTCTATATGGATAGCAAGAAGGCAGGCAAATCCCTGCAGGGACTGCTTCATCAGGGGAGCAGACGTTCCTACAGCAGCCTGGAAAGTTTGACGAGTCCAGAAGTTGGGGTCCTGGGAGCAGCTGGTGCTGTACACATAGTCACGTGGGTCTGTAGGTGCTGCCATCTAAAATCTAGTTGACTGCCATAGAGGAGAATCTGCTGAGGAACTGTGGTCATGGTGTGAAAGGAGTGGAAAGAATAACGGAAAAGGAGGAAGAGACAGAAGAGGAAGACGACTGTAAAGGGCTGTGAGAATAACCTTGTGAAGATCATTCAGTGGCCTGTTAGAACCAGTGAATGGAGCAGAGCTTAACGTTGTGTAAACTCGTGTACAGAAAAAGGAATATTGTTTAAAAAAACAGCCTATGAGCACATTAGAGAGATTCAGGTTCTTATTCTTACAATTTTAGCCCACCCAAGCATAAAGAAACACACACTTAGACATTGCAGGTACAAAAAGTAAGTACAAAAGAGTACTTACATTTATTCAGTCCAGGTACAGCCATTTCAGTAGGAAAATGATGTTTCAGTTCTTCTTTCTGTTCCCTAAACTGTATACCTCTGGCCCTGTTTGCTGCCAGAGGCTACATGGAGAAAGGGGGGAAAGCCTCTGGAGTTGAGGCCTAGCACATGGCCTCTCCATGGAAGGAGCTAAGGCACATGTATCCTACCCCATTGGTGGAAGAATCAGAGAGAGAGAAGAGGAAATGGGAGGGGCAACAAGCAGCTTCCTCTGGAAGCACAGAGTTTGCCTCCTAGAGCAATCACCCATATGCTAATGAGGCATGCTTGATTTGCCAGATTCCAACACCTTGAGAGACAGGAGGAAGAGCCACAGCCTAGACAATGGTCTGATAAGAGAAACCTGAGTCCAAAGCAGGAATGGGAGTGGAGAAAGCATCTCTGGGCGGTTTACTCTGTAAACCACCCAGAGTCCCCTATTCGGGGAGATGGGCGGGGATAAATTAAATTAAATAAAAAATAAATAAATAAAATCTCAGAGTCGACCCTCCCTGGTTCTCTGGCATGTAAAGGCAGGGGAGGGAGGAAGCACTTTCAGACTTGTAAGATTCTATTACTGTAACCTTACAATAAAAGTAGAATTAGTATTCATGGTTTTGGTTTCCTGGTCTGGACAAACTTGAAGGGCTGACAAAGATGGTGCAGGGTGAAGCAGGGTGGAAGAGCTGGAAAATGTATGGTGTGCCTAAGAAAACTGGGCTTGGCCTTGCTTCATCCAGGGCTAATGTGGTGAATGTTGGATTGATGGCTAATACAGTGGAGGAAGGGTAGGGAAGGAAGAGGAAAGAACCGCTTTGCTTCTTGTGTGAAAGACAGGAAGCTGAGAAGAAAGGCCCTTCCCTAGAGTGATAAAACAGGAAGGGGGTCCACCTATTTTCTTGACTTGTATGAAAGCCGAATGGGGGAATTTGAGGGGGAAGTGAAAATTAATATGGGGAAGCTGGATGAGAAGGGGATGATCTCTTGATTGGACATAAAATAGGTTGAAATGTGGGCTTGTGCAATTGGGTGTTGCTGCCAAGTATAGGTGAGTATAGCCAAGTTAGAGCCTTGCTGGGGAGTTTGTTCCTATCTTGGGTGATTGGAAGAGGAAAGCTGACTATCTAAGGGGGATAAAGTGGAGGATAATGGTGGTGATGGGTAAGGAGAACTTGGCTGGATGAAGAGAGGAAAGTATCCCTCACTGATATCTGTCCAGCTGAGTCTCAGGTGATGCATCAGTCTCAACCTCAAGATAGGGGAAGGGGAGTATCACAGGTTTACAGGAAAATCCTAGTAGTTGTGAGGAACACCCTTTCACAAGTGGATAGATGTGAGGATATATTTGTGAGACTGGAGCAGAACAACAAGCTGGGCGTGTTGTCATTGTACTGTCCTCCCAGTTGTATAGGAGCATCCCTACCTGAGCTGATTGATCTTCTTAGGTATTTATGGATTTTAATTTCCCCTCTCTTGTTGGAGGTGGCACAGGAATTCATGGTTGCCAAGACAAACATGGACCTGTTCCAAGTTATCACTGGTCCAACATATGTAGCCAGCCACATATTAGGTCCATTTCTCAGCTTAGAGCAGATAAGACATGATCTGGTGCTGGGAAACATTTTGTGGGCAGGTCATTTTCTCATGACCTTTGAGTTAACTGGAATAGCCCATCTCCTCAGGCCTGATGGGGAGAAACAGGCTCAGACTTAACCCAAATAAGGCAGAGTGACTATTAATTTAGAAGCCTACTAATTCTGGAATGATACCGACTTGGAAAAACTTCTTGATAACATCTGCATAACGGTGTAACATTGTACCTATGGAGGTTCTGCGTTCTCCATCCCTGGATGTTGTTAAGAGGTTGGACAGCCACCTCTCATGTATAGTTTAATTGGTTTTCCTGCACATTGCAGACAGTTGGACTAGATGAGCCTTATGGTCTCTTCCAAATCTACAATTCTGTGTTACTATGGAATTGTGTTCCCCCTGAAAGACCAGACCTTCAGTGTGGGATCTTCCTGAACTCATGGCTCCTGCTGTAAAAACAAGTGGAGTCTGCGGCCTTTACCCACCTTCAGCTGGTGTACCAGTGGTAGCCTTACCTCAAACAGGATGTACTGAGGATGGTCATTTATGCCCTTGTCACCTCTTGCCTGGATGACTGCATTTCACTCTGCATGGAACTGCTCTTGAAGACTTCTCAGAAACTTCAGCTGGTGCAAAACGCCCATGTGAATACTGTACAGTCTCGATACTGCCACATAACACCATTGCTACAGGAGCTGCACTGGCTATCTGTATGTTTCTGAGTGCTATTCAAGTTGCTGCTTAGTGTGTGTGTGCATGTGTGTGTCCCTTTGAGTCAGTGTTGACTCCTGGCAACTGCCTGGACTGTCCCTGCAGTTTCCTTGGCAAGATTTTTTGAAAGTGGTTTGCCATTGCCTCCTTCCTAGGGCTGAAAGTGAATGACTGGCCAAGGTCACCAAGCCTGCTTCGTGCTTAAGGAGGGACTACTGAAGAACTCAGTCTTCCAGTATCTAGCCTGGTGCCTTAACCACTATACCAAACTGGCTCTCACTTATCACCTATAAAGCCCTATATGGCTTGGGGCCTGGATATACATGAGACTGTCGATCCCAGATAGATTCTTCCTACTCAATCTGTGCAAACAGACTTAGAATACCTGCCAAAGTCTTCCACCTATTAAGAGGTATGGTGTGGGGCAGGGTGGGGTGGGGTGGGGGAGCACAGAGGCAGGCATTCTTGGTGAGGGCTCCTAGATTCCTAGTTAAAAGGCAAAGGACTGTTAGCCAGGTGCGAAGTGTTTGTCTTGTATTTAGAAAGTTTCAGATTTGACCCCTGCCATCTCTAGGTGGAAATGGAAAAACAGAGCTGTGGTCTAACACAATATAAGGATGCTTCCATTGATCTTAACAGCCACAGGCACTCCTTTTGTCAGAACTGGCACCTTAGGGAGTGTTTTTAAAGCTTTTTAGCTTTGAAAAAGATGGCTAGATGAAATCTTAGAGAGGTTCATTTTGAGTGTAGCACATAGGCCTGCACAAGCACACACATCCTGCTACAATACCAAGAAAACTAATTAGCAGTAGACACAGAAAAACAAAAGGAAATATTTCATAAAATACAGAATACATTAACTGAAGCCTTTGCCATATAATACCGAGAGAGCAATTTGCATGGGGAAAGGTAATTAGGGAAATGAATGAAGAGCATGGGTATTGAAAATAGGACATTCTGTCTGTTACTGTGGCATGGCTCCAGTCATCACAAGCACACCAGAAGCACCTTGCTGGAGCAGCTACAGCCCACGAAGGCTACCTTCTTGCTTCCAACAGTGATCAGCCAGATGCTTCTGGGAGGACCTCACATACTCTAAGTAGGCATCAGCCTTCTGCTCTTTGAAGGCTCACTGCTTCTGAACATGGAGATTACATTGAAATATCATTCCCAAACTACTTTTCTTTTTCACACTACATATTAAGCCACAGTACGATTTGTTTGGCTTTGGCTTAGCATACTAAGCTTATTGAGGTTGGCTCTAGTAACATAATCTTGCCAGTCTGATTGTGCTCCCCCCACTTTTATAACCGCACAAATTAGGGAGGTGTCTATCTATTTGAGAAGTCTGCGTACACTTTCTACATGTCCCGTACTTCTTGTCTCTTTGGTAACAGTTCTCCCCTCTCTCCCTCAAGGCCATCCTCATCACTCTCTACACTATGTGACCCACAACTGCAGTTTATAAACCATAGTTTATGTCTAAAAAATCAATGGTTTCATGCAATGCTGAACTTAGTCGTGGACAATCAACAGGTAGTTCTCGCTTAGCGACCACTCATTCAGTGACCGTTCAAAGTTATGACAGCACTGAATGAGGGGCACTTATGACCAGTTCTCGAAGTTGTGGCCATTGCAGTGACCCTGCAGTCACGTGATTGGAATTTGGGCACTTGGCAACTGGTTTGCAATTATGACAGTTGCAGCGTCCTGCGGTCACACAATCACCATTTGCAATCTTCCCTGCCAGCTTCCCACAAGGAAAGTCAATGGGAAAGCCGGCAGGAGGTCGCAAGTCACTCCCACAAGTTGCTTCCGCTCCTGCTTTTTCTCCCGAGGAACCCCCAGGTGGCATGGGGATCTTGTAGTCCATAGCACCTGCCCGTGGCACCCACCTGCCTGCCCGTAGTGCCTGCCCATGGCCCCTGCCCACCCGTACTCCATAGCACTTGCCCACAGCACCCATCCCCTCGCCAGCCTGCTTGCTTGGGATGCGGCCTCAGCGGTGTAAGCAAGTGTTTCTGGATTCCCGCCTCTTCCCATGTCGCAGTCATGTGAGGTCCTTGCTTAACGACCCGTGCGGTCCTCGCTTGACAGCAACGGGAACTGCCAGGATTGCTGTCGCTAAGTGATGGGGTCACGTGATGTCTCACTTTACAACCTCATCGCTTAGTGACAGAAATTGCAGTACCAATTGCCATCGTAACCCGAGGACTACCTGTACCTTGTTCAAGTGATCAACAGTAACATGCTGCCACTCTAACTTCATGTGGAGTAAAGAATTCTATGGGTTGGGCAGCGTTGGGCTTCAGAGTTTAGTGACCCTAGTCTCTAGACAACAGGTTTTCTGATGTCTCGCCAGCCACTGTGGCTGGCATCTTCAGAGGCAGGGTGGTCTGCAGAATTCTGGGGGCTGAAGTCCACACATCTTAAAGTTGCCAAATTTGAAAAACACTGCTCTAGAAGAGTCACTCCCTTCCTGCTGCAACGCCTAGATTGGTGGATGTTTGTCCTGCCAGCTGGCAACCTGGTGGAGACAGAGAGCAGCAAAGCAGGAGGACTAACTGGTGATTTACATAAATGATCAGGATAATACCACTTGGCGGGGACTCAAGACAGACACAGGAGAGGTGGGACAGGGACTGGCAATGAGTAGAAATAATTTCATGGGATGGGCAGATAGTACTAACTCAGCAGTGGGGACAGGCTCAGTGCATGAGATAGGATTTCATGGAATGCATATGGCACCTACTGTGGATGTCAAGCATGCCTGTGTAAAGGGGTTGCTGTGCGTGTGAAAGGGTCTGAGATAAGCCAAGCATCCAGGATGACTCTGAGAGAGGCTAGGAGATAAATGCACATCTTTCAAGTGTTCACCACAAGACCATCTTCCCATCACATCCTTAATAAAAATTTCACTTGCAGTCCTTGAAATGAATCATTCAGTAAAAGCAATTAGCAGTGGAAGGGCACTAGACACTTGTAATTATCTAAATGCTTTCCCATTATCCAAGTGTGGGGATAAATCTCCACAATTAAATTTGTTGGTGAATGCTAATTGCAATCTAGTGAATAACATGTTGTTTCATTTGATTAGGTAAGAGAATTCGACTGGGTCACAATTAGATTGTGGAAAACAGCTTACATTTATTTATTTTTTAATTTTTAAAAAAGATTTTGATCACGGGGAAAATGAATTGTCACTGACACACCTGAAAAATACATGTATTTCAGTGGTGAGAGGTATTGCAGGCTAAATCCATTGATGTCCCGGTATGAGCATATGTATTAGTGACATCTGCTGTGTTATGAGGGAATTACAACAACAAAACTTTTGGTCAAACAGTTTTTTCATAAATAAATGTCATCTACTTAACAGGTAACCGACTCAGAAGCCTAAAAATTCTAATCCATAAATAATTCTAACTTAAATGGTAAGTCAGTGACTATTAGAACTGTTCTTTAGGTTTTAGACTCTGAAATGTCCTATATCAATGTTTTTCAAACTTGGCAACTTTAAGGTGCTGGCTGGAGAATTCTGGGAGTTGAAGTCTACACATCTTAAAGTTGCCGAGTTTGAAAAACACTGCTCTATATTGTTATTACTATTACTATCAGTATCACTTTCATCATCTTCAAAGCATTTTTAAGACTTCAATATCTACGGAGAATATATTCTGACCCTGTCAGGTATAGATTATAGATTTCTCTTGCCTATACACACATCCTGGCCGATCCTCAAAAGAAATAAGTTTAGAGAAGATCTGAAAACCAAAAAGGACAAAAACAGGAAATGGAAAGAGGACCATATCACAAAAGACAGGTAATCCAATAATTTATTTATTTATTTGTTTGTTTATTTAATTTTTATCCTGCCTTTATTTTTATAAATAACTCAAGGCGGGGAACACACCTAATACTCCTCCCTCCAGTGCAATGCAATCCAGTGCAATGAGGAGTGCTCTGAACTCTACATTGGAGAAACCAAACAACCTATGTACAGGAGGATGGCCCAACACAGGAGAAATAACACCACAGGACCAGAGTCAGCAGTTTATCTTCATCTAAAAGAAAAAGGACACTCATTTGAGGACATTAATGTTCACATTTTAGACAGAGAAGATAGGTGGTTTGAGAGAGGGGTCAAGGAATCCATTTATGCCAACTTGGAAAATCCTTCCTTGAATAGAGGTGGGGGCCTCAGGCACAAACTCTCCCCCATCTTCCTCCCCGTGTTGTCTTCTGTGCCTAGGAAGATTAAGACCATTTCAGAAGCTCAACAGCAGCATGGTGATTTTAACGACCCTCCATTAGATGATAAAAGGACTTAAAAATTACATCTCAATATAACCATGACCTAGCCCCAGGTGTAAGGTCACACAGCTACCTAGGAACATATTTAGGATTCCCTTACCAACTTTGCTCAGACTGAAGAAGCTCCTTGGATAAGGAGCGAAACGTTTCCACTAAGAAAATAGAAATCCAGTTGACATGATTCAAGCTACAGACAATTCCACCTGGATGACTGAGAACCTTCATAGACATACTCCTCCCTCCTATTTTCCCCACAACAACAACCCTGTGAGGCGAGTTGGGCTGAGAGTGTGTGACTGGTCCAAGGTCACCCAGCCAGCTTTCATGCCTAAGGCGGGACTAGAACTCACAGACTCCTGGTTTCTAGCCCAGCACCTTAAACACTAGACCAGGGCTTTCCAAAGTTTTCCCGCGGCAACACACCAACCACCATTGGTGTGTCGCCGTGGGAAAACCCGGAAGCGCTGATGATGATCAGCGCTTCCGGGTTGTGTGGCGATACACCAGACTGTGTGTGGCGACACACTTTTGTGTCGCGACACACAGTTTGGAAAGCTCTGCACTAGACCAAACTGGCTCTGTATGTAGAGCTGTATGTATGAATGTAGAGTTGGCAACAGAAAAGCAAAAGCTCAGAATGAGATGAAGTTAGTGAAGGATGCTATAAAAACTGAAAAGAGCCTCTTTAAATATGTTTATAATAATTGTATTATTATACAAGCTTGATATTATACCAACTGCTCATTGATGTTTGCATAATAATATTATCAAGCTCATGTCATCATTTTAGTGTTGTTATTTCTAGTTGTTTTTAATTGACTAAGCTACCAGTCATGTGTCAATTGGGCAGCCATATAAATTTATCAGTCAATCAATCAATCAAATTTATTAGATACCACTGACATTTGGTGTCAGATGACTGGAAGAAATCAAATGTCCCTCTCTTCAAAAGAGGAAAGGAAGATCTTGCAAACTATAGACCAGAGCTTTCCAAACTGTGTGTCGCGACACAAAAGTGTGTCGCCACACACAGTCTGGTGTGTCGCCACACAACCCGGAAGCGCTGATCATCATCAGCGCTTCCGGGTTTTCCCGCGGTGACACACCAACGGCGGCACGCAAAAACCCGAAAGCGGCAGCAGCTTCCGGGTTTTTGCGCGCTGCCGCAACGGCGGCATTTCCAGGTTTTCCCGCGGCGACACACCAACAGTGGTTGGTGTGTCGCCGCGGGAAAACTTTGGAAAGCCCTGCTATAGACCAATCTGACATCAATATCAGATTCTAGAGGAGTTAATAAAGTCATCAGTCTGCAACTACCTCAAAAACCATCTAATTAATCTTGCCAGACTAACACCTCTTTTTCTGTTTGTTTGGGTAACTTCCTTAATAGTTTGTGAGACTTCTGCAAGCACACCTTGATTTCAGCAAAGCATTTGACCAAGTACCCCTTGACACGCTGATCAGCAAGCTAGTTCCATTGAGCAGCAACCTAATATAAAACCTCAAAACATTCAATTAATTCTCATGTGTATGTGAGGTTACCTCGTAGACAGTCATTCTGTCCCATGATGGTGACCTTCTCAGGGTGTATCTGTGTTGCTAAGTAGCAAAATTTTGTCAGAGTGGGTTACTTTGGCATTTATTTATTGATATTATTTATTTATTAAACATAGTTGTATGTCACCACAATCATAAATGACTCTTGGTGGTTCACATAGAAATAGGATAGAATAGAGCCAGTTTGGTCTAGCGGTTAAGGCACCAGGCTAGAAACCAGGAGACTGAGAGTTCTAGTCTGAAAGCCGGCTGGGTGACCTTGGGCCAGTCACTCTCTCTCAGCCCAACCCACCTCACAAGGTTGTTGTTGTGGGGAAAATAGGAGGAGGAAGGAGTATTTGGTATGTTCGCCACCTTGAGTAATTTATAAAAATAATAAAGGGGGATAGAAAATAATAAATAAAATAAAATAAAATAAAATAATAAAATAATATAATAAAAAAATAAAAAATATATAAAATTAAAATAAAATAAAATAAAATAAAATAAAATAAAATAATAAAATAAAATAAAATAGTAAAATAAGTAAAATAAAAAAATAAATAAATAAAATAAAATAAAATAAAATAAAATAAATAAAATAAAATAAAATAAAATAAAATAAAATAAAATAAATAAAATAAAATAAAATAAATAATAAAATAAAATAAAATAAAATAAAATAAAATAAAATAAAATAAAATAACTAACAAAGATTTCTGTCCTTGATATGGTAGTTCATATAACATTGTTCTGTGTGACCAGGAAGATTTTTCTTAAATGACAACAGTAGCTGTCACCTTAAATCAGAATAAAAGGCACACACTAAAAATAAACAAACCATGTTCCATGGATTTAATAACACCTGATCCACATGGCATAGCCTCTGTGACATTAGAATATTTTGAAATCTGCCTTCCAGGATGGCTGAAAGAAGAGCATTAAAGCAAGCCCTAAAAAGGCCCATCTATAATTGGAGTAAAGGGGGCGTGGTGGCTCAGCGGGTAAGATGCCAGGCTTGTCTATCGGAAGATTGCAAGTTTGGAGGTTCGAATCCCTAGCCCTGCGTGCAGAGTGAGCTCCCGCACTAGCTCCAGCTCTTGCCAACCTAGCAATTTGAAAGCATGCCAATGCAAGTAGATGAATAGGTACCACTTCGGTGGGTAGGTAACAGCGTTCCACGCGCGTCATGCGGCCACATGACCGTGGAAGCGTCTTCGGACAACGCTGGCTCTTCGGCTAACAAACGGAGATGAGCACCGGCCCCTAGAGTCAGACACGACTGCACAAATGTGCGGGGGGAACCTTTACCTTTATAACTGGAGTATGTGAGAGAATACAAATATGTGGTTGAGAGATCTTTATATGGCTCAACTCATTGTGTAACTCTCATTCAATTCATTGCCTAAGTATTTCCTTGGCCTTATGCAAGCCCCAAATCAACAGGAATTCAGGAGTCAGACAGATTAGATGTACTGTATGTTACTTACCACATGTGTCTACCAACAAGTTCTAAGACTATCCCTTGTAATTAGAGAAATCAGCCCACTTCAGGCCAGGTTAATCTTTAGCCATGTAAATAAAATTGACTGCCAGATCCTGGCCTCCATCCTGGGAAGTCCAGCCTGCAATTGCATGCTGCACTGGGCACACATCTGGGTGTCATAAATAAGGATCTCAGAAACCCAGACAGTACTTTTCCATAGGCTGTGAACTGGAATCAGATCCAAGCTGAGACCCATATAATAGCTGGGCAGCAGATTTTGCATTAAATAATTTAATAGCAGCTGGAGATCAGCATGATAGTTAAGTGGGATGGACAGCATGACAATTAAATGGATATACAGCTGGCTCAAAATCATACTCAAAGAGCATTTATCAGTGATTCCTCTTCAAAATGGAAAGAAATATCAAGTGGGGTGCCACAGGATTAGTTCTCCTAGGTCCTCTACCCTTCAAAGTGTTCATTAATTATTGAGATGAGGAAGGAATGCTTATCAGATCTGTAGATCATGCAACATTGGGTGGGATACCTAATACCCTCAAAATAACATTCAAAATTATCTTGAGAATGGGCTCAAAGTAACAGAATGAAATTTAACAGAGACAAGTACAAATTCACTTAGGACAAAAATCAAATGCACAAGTATAGGGTGGGGAATACCTAGTTTGGTAACAGTGTTTGCAAAAAAGTTTTTGCAATGCAATTGTGGTTAATTGCAAACTGAATATGAGTCAGTAGTGCAATAGAGTTGCAAAGAAAACAAATGCAATGTTAGGGTGCATCAACAGAAATTTAATTTCCAGATCACAGGAAGCCACTTAGAGTAAAAATGACTGAAGCAGCATACAAACATTTATAATTGACTGATTGACTGACTGATTGAGTTATTGAATGAATGAATGAATGATTAATAAATAAATAAATAAAATTCTGCTTCAGCCAGACCTTACTTCAAATGCTGCGTCTAGTTCTGGGCAGCATACTTTAAGAAAAATTCAAAAAAGCTGGAACAGGTTGGAAAAATGTCAGTGAAGATTATTTATTTATTTATTTATTTTATTTATCAAATTTATCACCGCCCAACTCCTCCAAGGGGGACTATGGGCGGTTTACAACAAAATTAAAATCATTAACATACAATGATAAAAAGAATAAAATACACAGTAAATAACAATTTAGAATATAATGAATATAATAAAATCCAATGGCAGAATCTTAAGTTCGTAAAAAGGGTACTCCAGAACTAATCTAAGGTGCTAGCCATCTCCAGGTATATACATTCTCCTTCCCACCCCAAGCATAGTGACAAAACCAGGTTTTGAGTTTTTTCCGGAAGTCCAGGAGCGAGGGGGACTGTCTGATCTCTGGGGAAGAATGTTCCAAAGGGCAGGGGCAACAGCAGAGAAAACACGCTTCCAAGACCCCGTTAGATGGAACTCCTTAACCGATGGGGTCCGTAGCATGCCCTCTCTGCATGCCCGGGTGGGACGGGATGAAGCAATGGGGATGAGACGGTCCCTTAGGTATCCTGGTCCCATGCCATGTAGGGCTGTAGAAGATTATCACAGGAGTAGAAACTAAGCCTTAGGAAGAAAGGTTGAAGGAGCTCCATATGTTCAGCCTTTTATTTATTATTTTTTATTTATTTATTTTATTATTTCAATTTATTCCCCGCCCATCTCCCTTGCAAGGGACTCTGGGCGGGTTACAACAATTGAAGTTTAAAAAATACAAAAACAGTATCTAAAATACTTCTAATAATAAATTACATAAAATCCAAGATGGGGGGACCGTAGGATGGATTATATTACTACGGGGCCAGCCTTGACAAAAACCAGCTGAGAGAGGATATAATAGCACCCTTCAAAACTTGAAAGCATGTCACACAGAGGAGGAGGAAGACCTATTCTTCTTCATTCCAGAGCATAGGATACAGAATATGGATTGAAGCTGTACAGGGCAACCAGATCTGGGCTGCAAAAATGTGGACAATCACTAGATCAGAGCTTTCCAAACTGTGTGTCGCGACACAAAAGTGTGTCGCCACACACAGCGTGGTGTGTCGCCACACCACCCAGAAGCGGCGGCGCGCGCGTGCACGGCAGCAGCAGCAGCGGCGTGGCATCAGTGCTTTCGCGTTTTAGCGGAGGCTGCCGCCGCTGCCGCCACCGCCGGGCACGTGCGCACCGCCACACGCCCCCCCGCGCCGTCACCGTGCATGTGCACCCCCCCCACGACGACGCCGTGCGCGCGCCACCGCCACACTGCCGCCACCGCCACTGGTGTGTCACCAGCGGCAGCACTTTGGAAAGCCCTGCACTAGATAGTAACAAAGAGATACAACATGTTAGAAAAAACTTCTTAAGAGTAAGAGCACTTCCCCCAGTGGAATCAATTCACTACATAGGTTAATGTGTGTCCGTGTAGAGCCTAGACAGCTGTCTGATTGGGATGCTTTACTTTGGAGTCTTCCACTGGGCAGGGGATTGGACTCCGTAGCCTAAATGGCCCCTTCCAACTCTATGATTCTGTAACGTTCCCTTTTACATTATTAAGCAGCCAGTACTTGTTCCAGCATTAGAGATTGTTTTTGTATGCACATAAACCCAGTGGTTATTATGGTTTAATTACTATGCACACAGCTAATAATGTGAAAGTAGCAATGTAAAACATTTAATGAAAATTTGAACAATGACAGTTGTCTAATGACAGTCCTTTCTTATCAGTTTCTATCTGAGGGAGTAATTTGCAGGAAACAGGAAGGATCACTTGCTAGCCACATCACTCTGCTCCTGTCAGCTTTAAATATAATTGGCCTTGCTTGGACCCACGGAAAGAATTCAGTCAATGACTAGAACAGAGCTTTCCAAACTATGTGTCGGGACACCTTAGTGTGTCGGCTGCAGTGTCTGGGTGTGTCGCAGCTGCTGCTGCCTCCTGGCTTCCACGCAGGTCCTAGTGCCTGTCTTGTGCCTTGCTGCCTCCAAACCAGCTGTGATTCCGCGCAGGTCCTAGTGCCTGCCTTGTGCCCTGCTGTAAGAGTGTGTCGTGAAATGATGCCCTGCTGTAAGAGTGTGTCGCGAAATGATGCATGTCTAAAAAGTGTGTCACCAACATGAAAAGTTTGGAAAGCTCTGGACTAGAACCTTAGGCTGAAAGCAGCATAATAATGTAAGATAATTGGTAATTCAAACTGGTAATTCAAAACTCATTTTGGCCATAATCAGAGCTCCCTATGGTGGTTTTATGATATCCTCAGCATCTACTGATGCCCTTGGCCTGTTTCAAGATGGTGGTTGGCTGGAGGCTAGTATATAATTTTGGAATTCACCCCCGTCACCTGATTTTTTTAAAAATCAAGAGACTGCATGCATTCTAAAACAAAGTACCAGGCACTGGCAAACCTCCATATTGCTTTGCTTTCCACAAAATCATTATGTATTCCATGAAGTAACTTAGGAGCATGATTATAAAAAAAAAAGAATGAAAAATGGAGGATGGTTGGAGGTGAGAACTTCAATCTTTTACGTACCAAGGAGTGGAAGACCTAAAAGGACCCCCACATAGTACTTTGAACTAACAGCATGACTGGGGGTATTGACGAGAAGAAGATTCTAATGAATATATTTTTATTTCATTTTATTAAATGTACTTATTTGACATCCATCTCCAATGACTCTCAGCAGTAACATTAAAACGACACATGCGGTATCACAGTAACCTTATGTATAATGTAAAACAGGGCTGCTGTCACTAAATATGAAAGAACATCAGAAATCAATCTCCAAACATTTGATTTAATATGCCTCACCTGTCTTGTGAAACATCAATCAGGAGGATGCTTGGTGCATCCCTGAGCAGGGATCCCATTACAGAAAATAACTGCCTTCAGGTCCATGTTGTCTTTATTGGTAATAGGGTGGGACCCTAAGCTCCCTTTGCCTGCTTGCACATATGAGCTGGGTAGAACCCCCATGGAGTAGAGTTTCCTTAAGGTACCTTGGAGTCAAGCCATATAGAGCTTTATTGCTCATCGTGACTCTCTGCATAGGACCAGAACCTGTCAGTAATGAATGTAGTGACCAGAGAAAAGGTGTTACATTACAATGGCAGTTCTCTCCTGCTAACATCCTGGCAGCCACATTTTAACAGTTATAGCTTCTGGGTTGTTTTCAAAGGCAGCCCTATGTAGACGGTGTTACAATACTCTAGCTGTGTGGTGAATGTGGGAGAGCAAGCTGCTGGAGAAATCACAGGCACCTGTGCTGCCTCCCTCCCTCCTATTTCAAACCTCCTCCCAGCGTCAGGATGGCAGAGCGGCTGATAAAAAGCCTCAGCTTTGTAACAGCTGGGGAGGAGATGCGAGGAGATAAGCAGAGACGGGTGTGTTTGGAGGTCCTGCAGCAGCCACAAAGGAAATCAGCCAAAAGAAAAGAAGTGTTTGTTTTCCGCACAGAGAGTTTGAGGTCCCGAGGAAACAGAACAAAGAGGCAAAGTCCTGCAGCAAACCAGTGAGAAGAGGCAAGTGTTGTGCAAACAGCCCAATAATAGAAGCTCCATACTAGCTGTAGTAACAGTAGGCTAGTAATAGTAGTAGTAGAATAGTTAGAATATATCTGTATTAGTATAGAATAGAAGTAGTAGTATAAGGCATAGTAAGATAAGAATAGACTAACATTGTATAGGATAGTTTCCTTAGTAATACAGTTTCATTAGTAATAAGCTAGGATAGTTAGATATTAGCTCTAGTCACATAGTTTTGAAAGATTCACTTTTATACTGTAAATAGTTTTGTTTAAAATAAAACACCTCCCCAACCTATAAGGGGAGATATAAAAACTCTAGTGTTGTAGAGTGCAGTGCTTTTTGGGAGATCATTTTGAGCCTGAAACAATCAAACTTTGGGTATAAAAAAGAACCCATGACAAATTGGTGGTAGAAGTGGGATATCCAGGATTAAGGTGAAATTGGTTCAGACTCAAAGGACTCCTTAAGTACTGTGTATGAAAAGAAAACAAACGTTGGTTGCTAAAGGAAGGGAATTTGGCCCTCGCAGACCTCAGACTTTGCAGGCAATAGCCAACATTCTGGCTGCAGAAACCAGACCCCTCACTAGAGCCTACATCAAACAAGCAAAGATGGAAAAGGCAGAAGGGACTGATTCTCCTATAGACACAGAAGAGGCTACTACTATGGTAGAGACAGGTGTTGTTAAACCAAAGGAAAAGGTAGAACAGCCAGAAAAGGGGCTAGGACCAGATACTTGGGCCAACATTGTTTCAGAAATGTTGAGGCAACAAGAAGAAGAACGGCTCTGGAGAGAGACAGAGAGAAAAGATAGGTTAGAATGGGAAAAGAGAGAGAGAGAGGCAAGGAGGGAAGAGTTTAAGGGGCTGATAGACCTGCTTAAAGGGATACAATCTCCAGGAGGGGCACATTCACCTCTAGGGTCTCCTGAACATATAGAGGGGAAGTGGTCCCAAAGATATTAAAATCCCTAAATTAACTGAGGATGAAGATATAGAACTGGGGAGTCTTTGGTGCTCTCTGAGCCTTGTTGTTTTCATGCAGACGTTTCATTGCCGGGCTAGGCAACATCTTCAGTGCGAAAAGGGAGTGGAACTTCGCACTGAAGATGTTGCCTAGCCTGGCAATGAAACGTCTGCATGAAAACAACAAGGCTCAGAGAGCACCAAAGACTCCCCAGTTCAACCCTGAGCTACAAATATTCTCTTCGATTGAAGATATAGAAGCCTATTTCACTATGGCTGTTGTTCTATTACTATTACTATTTCACTATGTTTGAAAGGGTTTCTACCTCTTGTAAATGGCCTGAGAGTGAATGGGTGGCCAGATTATCCCCTGGTCTCACAGGAAAAGCGCTAAGGGCTTATAGCAGTCTTCCAGCTAGGAAAATAATGTATTATTATTAAGTGATTATTTTATTATTATAGATTATAATATAGATTATAATATTTGTTGTTGTTCAGTCGTTTAGTCGTGTCCGACTCTTCGTGACCTCATGGACCATAGCATGCCAGGCCTTCCTGTCCTCCACCGTCTTTTCCAGGGAGTCCTCTCTTCGCATTAGGTGGCCAAAGTATTTGAGCTTCAGCTTCAGCATCTGTCCTTCCAATGAGCAGTCAGGGTTGATTTCCTTTAGGATTGACTGATTTGACCGCCTTGCAGTCCAAGGGACTCTCAAGAGTCTTCTCCAGCACCACAGTTCGAAAGCATCAATTCTTCGGCGCTCAGCCTTCCTTATGGTCCAACTCTCACAGCCATACATTACTACTGGGAAAACCATAGCTTTAACTATACGGACCTTTGTCGGCAAGGTGATGTCTCTGCTTTTTAATATGCTGTCTAGGTTTGCCATAGCTTTCCTCCCAAGGAGCAAGCGTCTTTTAATTTCATGGCTGCAGTCACCGTCTGCGGTGATTTTGGAGCCCAAGAAAATAAAATCTGTCACTGCTTCCATTTCTTCCCCTTCTATTTGCCAGGAAGTGATGGGACCAGATGCCATGATCTGGGTTTTTTTAATATTGAGTTTCAAGCCAGCATTTGCACTCTCCTCTTTCACCCTCATCAAGAGGCTCTTTAGTTCCTCTTCACTTTCTGCCATTAGGGTGGTATCGTCTGCATATCTGAGGTTGTTGATATTTCTCCCGGCAATCTTAACTCCGGCTTGTGATTCATACAGCCCGGCATTTCTCATGATGTATTCTGCATATAAGTTAAATAAGCACGGTGATAATATACAGCCTTGTCGTACTCCTTTCCCAATTTTGAACCACTCGGTTGTTCCATGTCCGGTTCTAACTGTTGCTTCTTGACCCGCATACAGGTTTCTCAGGAGACAGGTAAGGTGGTCTGGTACTCCCATCTCTTTAAGACTTTGCCAGTTTGTTGTGATCCACACAATCAAAGGCTTTAGCGTAGTCAATGAAGCAGAAGTAGATGTTTTTCTGGAACTCTTGCTTTTTCCATGATCCAGCGAATGTTGGTAATCTGATCTCTAGTTCCTCTGCCTCTTCGAAACCCAGCTTGCACTTCTGGTAGTTCTCGGTTCACATACTGCTGAAGCCTAGCTTGTAGGATTTTGAGCATAACCTTGCTAGCATGTGAAATGAGTGCAATTGTACGGTAGTTTGAACATTCTTTGGCATTGCCTTTCTTTGGAATTGGAACGTAAACTGACCTTTTCTAATCCTGTGGCCACTGTTGAGTTTTCCAAATTTGTTGGCATATTGAGTGCAGCACTTTAACAGCATCATCTTTTAGGATTTTAAACCCCGCAAACCCCGCCCCCAGTGCTTGTGATTGGCTCCCCCCCGCAAACTCCGGCCCCCGGTTCACGGAAATCCCAGAAACCCCGCCCCCCAACCCCCCGGTTATAAATATCTAAATGGCCCTTGGCAGAAAAAAGGTTCCCCACCCCTGATATAGATTATAGATTATAATTAAGTGATTATTATTAAGTGATGCGGTGGCCACCCTGTCCAAGTGCCTGGGGGCTGTGGGGGCCTGGATGGGGAAAAACAGGCTTTGGTTGAACCCTGGTAAGATGGAGTGGCTGTGGATTAATGGCTCCTCGGCATCTGGGAAATTGTCATCTTTAGTCCTGGATGGGGTTGCACTGCCCCAGACAGCCCCGGTGTGTAACCTGGGGGTCCTCTTGGACTCATGACTCCTGCTCAAAGAGCAAGTGGCAGTCGTGGCCAGAAGGGACTTTGCTCAACTTCGTGTTGTGTGCCAGTTGCGCCCTTTCCTGGAACAAGAGGCCCTTCAAACGGTCACTCATGCCCCAGTTATCTCCCATATAGACTACTGTAATGCACTCTACATGGGGCTACCCTTGAAGAATATCCGGAAGCTACAACTGATCCAGAATGCAGCCGCGCAGACAATTTTGGGTGTCCCAAGGGTGGCACATGTAACACCTCTGCTACACGAGCTGCACTGGGTTCCAGTCTGCTTCCGGGTCCAATTCAAGGTGTTGGTTATCACCTTTAAAGCCCTACATGGTATGGGTCCAGGTTACCTGAGGGACTGTCTCATCCCCATTACATCGACCTGTCCCACCCGGGCATGCAGAGAGGGCATGCTACAGACCCCATCTGTTAAAGAATTCCATCTGGCGGGGTCACAAAAGCGGGCCTTCTCTGCAGTAGCCCCTGCCCTTTGGAACATTCTTCCCACGGAGGTAAGACAGGCCCCCTTGCTCCTGGACTTCCGAAAAAAACCTTAAAACCTGGATTTGTCAACATGCCTGGAGTGGGAAGGATAGTGGTCATCCTTGAGGATGGCTAGCTCCCTAGAATGGACCTAGAGTGGCCCTTTTAATCATGGACTGAAGAAGAACCTCTGCCATCTGGATTTTATTACATTTTATAATTGTATTAGTTTTATATCCATCTTGCTGTATCTATAATCGTATTTTAATTAATTGTGTTTTTATTGTAAACCGCCCAGAGTCCCTCTCCCGGGGGAGATGGGTGGTGATAAATTTGATAAATAAATAAATAATAAATAAATAAATTATTACGTTAAAGATATAATCCTGTACAGGTATGATGTAACTCCTTATACCTATAGGCAGAGGTTTAGGGGCTACACATATGACAAACGTGAAGTTCATGAGTTGTGAGCAAGACTGGATGACTTAGGTAGGAAATGTTTGAGGCCAGATGAAAGGAGCAAAGAAGAGGTGGTAGAGGAAGTAATTTTAGAACAATTTCTACATGTACTCCCTACCAAAGTGCGATTTCGGGTGCAGGAACACCACCCAAAAACAAGTCAAAGGGCTCTAGAATTGGCTGAGGATTATCTGCCAGCAAAAAGGGCAGAGGATGATTGGAAGGGAAAAACAAAAGAAGAAAGGGGAGGGAGAAGGCCTGTTTCAGAAAGCAGGAATCATAAAGAGCAGGAAGGGTTGAAGGAGAAAGGTGTAAAGAAACCTTTGGCTCCTGCCCAAATGAAAGGAAGACATTGGGAAGGTAGAGAGGTTGGACTACTCTAAGCAATAAAAGAAATACATTGTATTGCACTCTGCCACCCCATAATATATTATGAGGACATGAAAAAGGCTCATGAAGCTGCCTCTTCCTTTTCCTCCCCTTCCTGACCTGCTCAGCCCTCCAGATTAAAGGGAAGGACAGAGTTAACCAACCTCCACAGAGACAATTAGGTGAATCTCTGGCAGGAACAGCCAGGGTAAATTAGAAGGACACTGTATCACTCTTGGATAGCTCCTTCTGTTAGAGTGGAAAATCAAGAAATTTGCCCTCTAATTCTTTTGTTCATAGAAGTGGCACGAGAACATTTCATCTTCCCATGCAGCCTCTTTTCAGTGTTCCAGGATCCAGACTGCTTTTAAATTCTCTTTCAGCTGCAATTAAGTAGTCTGAGTCAATATAGAGATATGCTTTCTCTGGATCAGCAGTACTAAAAGCTGAGATTTTTTTTAGGGGTGGATATAGCTGTTTATTTGATTTTTGTTGTTGTTCTGAACAGAAGCTATTGGCTCAAGCACAAATCTTAATTTCTACTTTATATTAAGAATGTTCAAGTGAAACCTTGTCGTCATTAGATGTACCTGTGGTTAAATGGGAATGGAAGCCGAGTGGATGCACTGCCACATAATATAAATGCCTGTGGAAAAGTTACCATGATGAATCTGTGGCTTGAATCATGTCAACTGGATTTCTATTGACATGATTCAAGCCACAGACTGTTCCACCTGGATGACTGAGAACCTTCATCGACATATTACCATGATGAATTAATTACTAGTATTATTACTGAAGCCGCAAGTGGCTGGGTTCACACAATGACTAAGCAGCAAATCAAGGGTTACAAACCATAATGTTTGGGTTCATATATTTTTATTTTTTTAATTTTCTATCCCGCCTTTACTATTTTTATAAATAACTCAAGGCAGCGAACATACCTAATCTTCCTCCTCCTATTTTCCCCACAACAACAACCCTGTGAGGTAAATTGGGCTGAGAGGAGTGACTGGCCCAAAGTCACCCAGCTGGCTTTCATGCCTAAGGCAGGACTAGAACTCACAGTTGTTGGAATCATCAGGGGGTCAACTCAGCATTGTCTCATAAGCATAAGAGGGGTCCTTCTAGTAAACACATCTCTATTGTGCTTGTGGAATGTTACATGGGTCACCTGATTTCCACTTCCTTTCTCCTTCTTGAGTTTGGGGATTAACAATCTCCATTACTCTTTGGGCACACCTGCAAGCAGGAGGTGCTGCAGAATGCAGTCTCATCCTTTCATCTCGCTTGCACGCAGACATTTCCATTTCCGTACCAATTGTCTACAAAGAACCAGTGATGATTAAGTATTTTCTACTATGAATCTACTTGTATCCAGATCTACTGAATAAATGTAAGCTACCTCTATTTTCTTTTCTTCATCTAACTACTGTGTGAAGACTGAATTTATTTCTGAACGTAATTAAGCTTAATGTGCAAGTCCTTTTTGGTTCACGCTTCTACTTTGCAAGATTGTTGTTAGCTGCTTGGAGTTATTTTATTAACCTTCAAAACTCCATCAACAGTCTCCTGGATTCTAGCCTGGTGCGTTAAACCAACCAACCACATACTGGTTTAGTACACAGCAATATATTTGTATCAATACCTTGTGGTTTTATTAGATGTGAAATATCTATTTTATTTTATTTATCTCTATTTTAGTGCCTTTAAGACTATGGTCTCTGTGTTGCAGAAATCTGGGCATTTACTACATGGTAGCAAAGAAATAAAGGAACACTCAGAATCTACGCTGCCATGTAGTGATCAAATGAATTTTTGCAGCCCAAATGCAATAACCCTTTTAAAACTCCCACATGCACACAAATAAAGCATCAATACAAGACTTTCCTCCAAATTACAGGCTAATCCTACTTGCAGGTAGAGAAGAGAGTGGAGATGATTAACATTATTGTTGTACAAATTAGGCTGAAGTCATATGAGAGAGACCCAATAGGAGAGAGCTGGTGAACATTTGGTGGAGTGGAATTTGGCTCAGGCACCCATAAATTTCAGGCCCCACCAGATCCACTGGACCATGTATACACATCTGGAAATTTTGATGAAGCAGCTTAAGAATCTGACCTATCTGCAACACAACATTGTAGTGGCAATCTAGAAGCCCTGGACCAACCACCATTATTCCAGTGAACATGGTTGGACAGTCTGGATCACATGAAATACTGACAATCACAGCTTTATCCTTTATAACTGTGCAGAAATACAAAAAAAAAGATAATGAAAACAGGATTACTGCAATGAATAGGAATCTCAGCTCAACTCTCAGTCTACCCTCACAGATCCCAAGTTACCCTTTTGCCTCTAAATATATAATGCATGCATGCTATCAGTATTGTGCTTCCTCAGAACACAAATGATTATATATATATATATATATATATATATATATATATATATATATATATCTCAATCAGAGCTTTCCAAACTTTTCATGTTGGTGACACACTTTTTAGACATGCATCATTTCGCGACACACTCTTACAGCAGGGCATCATTTCACGACACACACTTACAGCAGGGCACAAGGCAGGCACTAGGACCTGCACGGAATCACAGCAGGTTTGGAGGCAGCAAGGCACAAGGCAGGCACTAGGACCTGCATGGAATCCTGGCAGGGCTCGGAGGCAGCAGCAGCAGCCGCAACACACCCAGACACTGCAGCCGACACACTAATGTGTCCCGACACACAGTTGGGAAAGCTATGATATATAGGTTTGAACATTCCCCCATACCATATAACACTCCATAGTTAGAAGGATTCTTAAGTCATGTTCAGTCATAATGTGAATGGTTTGGTTTTGGCTTAGCATGCAATGGGAACTCAATTCATGTAGTTTGTAAAACATGGTTTATGGCCTAGCATACTGTACAGGCCCAACCAATAATAATGCTTTGCCTAAACCATGGTTAAGCTAGATATGGCTTCATATTATGTGTGAACCAAATCACACATTATTACAATGTAGGAAATTAAATCCAATTGCAGGAAGATCAGGCACTTTTTATTTTTAAAGAGTGACAGTATATAGTGGCAACCCTACAAGCGAGAGTTTAGATTTTTTTGGTGGTTAAAGTGAGTTGTGAACATTTTGATGTGATTGTGCAGAGGAGATAGATGAGGGGAATGTGAAGTGCTGGTAGATGTTTGAGTGGGTACATGTGGAAGGTACTGAGAGACTGAAGAGAGAAATAGAATGTATGGGAAGAAGGAAATTGGAAAGAAATGGGGATGCCTGACTAGGGTGAAAAGATATTGTCTAAGAATACTGAGCACCAAAGTTGGCAGAGATCGTACGTTTAAAAAGAACATGTAAATTATGGTCCCCTGGTTTGTTGATCTGGAGGGTGGGCTGTTGAGTGAGAACAGTGGGAAAGCAGAGCAACCAACAAAAATACTCCGGGAGATTACTGGAGGCCAGAGAGTAGCCTCGGCAGATTCAAGGTTGATGTTTGGTCTGGAAAACCATCGCTAAGTCACCTGGGGTCAATAGATTGTAGGTTGCTGGAAAAACCTTGGGACAAGATTCTTGGAGCTCCTGCCGGAGCAGCTGTGAGAAGTTACTGGAGTGCAAAGATTGTGAAGAGAGATCAGTAGCAGCAAGGGACCAGTTTAGGTATAGGAAGCTGTGGGTTGGGAAGCCTTCTTGGGCCACAACTTGTGAAAGTTTAGTCCAGGACGATCTCACCTGGTAGAGGAAAAAGTGAATTGGATTGGTATGCTCTCTCCGTCTTTTTAACTTTGTATATTTTTGTATATTTTTTACTCTCTTTTTACCTGTAAGCCGCTTAGAGTCACTTACACAGTGAGATGGGTGGCGTTGGTGTGTCGCCGCAGGAAAACCCGGAAGCGCCGCCATTGCGGCAGCACGCAAAAACCCAGAAGCGCTGCTGCCGCTTTCGGTTTTTGCGTGCCGCCGTGGCTGCGGCGCTTTTGGATTTTCGCGCGCTGCTGCTGGTGTGTCGCCGCAGGAAAACCCAGAAGCGCCATCAGCGCTTCCGGGTTTTGACGCGACACATCTGGGCCCCGCAGGCGACACAGTTTTGTGTCGCGACACAGTTTGGAAAGCTCTGCCTTAAGTACTCATTCTGGCATGACCATTGCTTCCAAATCCAAAAGAACCTGTGACCCAACGCTGCTGGGCTGGGGACAGAGCAATACAAATGATAACTACTAACCAATCAATACAAATAACTGAAGAATATTTGTGGCTAACACAACAGAACATCAATTTTATTTTGGTAGGATTAAGTCTGAGCTTCAAATCAAATCTTTTTTTTACAGTCATAGACCAGCATATAAATCTGAGCTTGTTTCTCCCCATCTTGTCCCTAACAGACTCCAGACACTGGTTCAAGACTCCCACAGTATCTCTAGTTTGGCCCAGCGCGGCAACGTACAATTGAGTAGCATTGGCATATTGATTCATCTCACCCCAAAGCAAAAGATGACCTCATCCAGCAGTTTTACATAGATATTAAATAACATGAGGAACAGGTCCAAGCCCTATGGCACCCTACACTTGAAACATGAAGGACTTGTGCACTCATCCCCATGACTATTGACTAGCATTGCCCACTCAAGTACAAGCAAAATAGCTGTAAAATAGTGCCCCTCACTTCCGACCCTTGTAAGCAGTTCAGAAAGATATCACAGTCAATAGTTCTGCACGCCTCCAAAAAGTCTAGTAGGATGAGGGGGGCACATTCCCTCATACCAGTCCCAACTAAGGTCATCCACTAAAGGAAGCAATATTGTTCCTGTCTCATGACCAGGTCTGAATCCCAACTGAAAGGACTCTAGATCAGGGTTTTTCAAACTGTATTCTGCAGAGCCCAAAGGTTCCATGAGAACCTGATGGGGTTGAATGAGAGACTAAGAGCAAAAAAGTTCACTTGAACACAGCCAATTTTTAATCACTAGAGCAGAGCTTTCCAAACTGTGTGTCGCGACACAAAAGTGTGTCGCCAGACACAGCGTGGTGTGTCGCCACACCACCCGGAAGCGGCGGCGCGCGCACGGTGGCAGCGGCAGCCACCGCTGCCGCCACGCGCGTGCCACCGCACGCCCCCCTGCGCTGCCGCTGTGCGCGCACGCCCCGCCGCACGCCCCCGCGCCGCCGCACACACACCCGCGCTGCCGCCGCACACACACCCGCGCTGCCGCACGCCCTCCTGTGTCGCCCCCGCGCATGCACGCCGCCGCCGTGCCGCCGCCGCCGCGCCGCCACTGGTGTGTCGCCAGCGGTGGCACTTTGGAAAGCCCTGCACTAGAGCTTTGCCTCTTGATCAGGGGTTCCAGGAAATTCTTATTCTTTTAACTAACAAAATTGAAAACCCTTGTTCTAGATCAGTGTTTCTCAAACTTGGCAACTTTAAGCCATGTGGACTTCAACTCCCAGAATTCCCCAGCTAGCATGCTGGCTGGGAAATTCTGGGAGTTGAAGTCCACATGGCTTAAAGTTGCCAAGTTTGAGAAACATTGTTCTAGGTACAGTAATCCATTTCCTCTAGGATCATCTGTAGCTGACCCCCCACCCGGCTTCTCAAAAAAGGAAAAGTTGGAGACTAGGTGAAAATTGTGAAATAGAGTGATATCAAGATATGGTTTCTTCAGGAGGGGGTGCACCATTGCCTCTTTTAGATATGGAACCAAAACACCCTCCCCCAAACTAGAATTAGCTCCCAAATCCAGGTGTACACACCCTGCCTTGTCATATCAAGAAGTCTGGCAGGATATGGACCAAGCCTGCAGGCGGCAGAGCTCATGCTACAGAGAACCCTATGCCTTTCCCCAGCTTACACAAGGTCAAAAAATCCCAAATGATAACACAAGACATCTCCTTGCTCACCTCACTGGGTCCTGCCCAACTGGCATCAAAGCCTGAGCAAAAATGAGCAATCATCCAAATGCCCTAAGAAGCGGTCCCCAACCTTTTCGGCACCAGGGACCAGTTGTGGAAGAAAATTTTTCCACAGACCGGGGGGGGGGGGGGGGGGCAGGGTTTGCAGGCGGGAGCCAATTGCACGCACTGGGGGGATGGGGTTTGCAGGCGGGAGCCAATCACGTGCACCAGGGGCGGGGGTTGCAGGCAGGAGCCAATCGCACACACCGGGGGCAGGGTAATTGTGTGTACCAGGGGGCGGGGTTTGCAGGCGGGAGCCCCGTGGCCCACTTCCTAACAGGCCGCGGCCCACTAGAGGGCCGCAGCCCACAAGTTGAGGGCCCCTACCCTAAAACATGGTTTCTCAACCTCAGCAACTTTAAGGTGTACTTCAACTCCCAGAATTCCCCAGCCCTGAGAAACCCTGCCCTAAAAGTTCCTTCTCATGCCTACCCTTCCTAAAAGGATCCAGGTCATCATGAACAAGGTGGACTCTGCAGACCCAATGAGCCTGAAGAACACTTTCCCACTCTTTTCACCACACAATAAGAGTTCTTTCTAGTGAGAAATCATGTTCAGTTGGGGGTGCAGTTTAAGGAAGGAGCAAATCAAGTAAATGAGCGTGGTGGCTCAGCGGGTAAGACGCCAGGCTTGTCGATCGGAAGATCGCAAGTTCGGAGGTTCGAATCCCTAGCCCTGCGTGCGGAGTGAGCTCCCGCACTCGCCCCAGCTCTTGCCAACCTAGCAATTCGAAAGCATGCAAATTCAAGTAGATGAATAGGTGCCACTTTGGTGGGTAGGTAACAGCGTTCCGCGCATGTCATGCGGCCACATGACCGTGGAAGCGTCTTCGGACAACGCTGGCTCTTCAGCTAACAAACGGAGATGAGCACTGGCCCCTAGAGTCGGACACGACTGCACAAATGTGCGGGGGGAGCCTTTACCTTTTTAAATCAAGTAACATAATCAGGAAAACATATCCATTAGGCCACTAGGGAGTTTACTTCAAGCTGAAGGAGACTGTATTAGTGCTACATTTTCTCTCTAGGAAATGTGGCATCCTCAAGTATGCTTGATCTTCCGTTTTTAAATGTGCAGAGTGAAAGCAGAGAAGGAAAATATCTACTTCAGGAATTGTGTCTCAAAAGTATTAAACTTAGTTTAATCAGGATCAAAAACACACAACCATTATATAATATGAAAACCTTACCCTCATATTTCTGAATGATGTAGCAGAGATTTTCATATTTGCAGGCACAGCTCTCATGCACCAAACATGCAAGCCACATCAAACATGACATTCTGCCTCTCCACAGCATTACTTCTACTGTTTTTCCAGCCAGAATTGCTGGTTTCATTTAAACCTTGGAAGTTGTTCAGGGATACATTACCTTTCAAATAAAGAATGTAATAAAAGAAGCCTCCAGCAAAGATGAAACCACAGATTAAAATGTTTACCTGATGGAGGAGTAGTTCGGTTGGGAACAGAGTCACTTGCACAGCTAAAATGAGTGGCTGTTCCCTTATCGTGAACAGATAAACTGCTAACGTGGCTCGCTGCCAGCAAGTAGAAGGTCATACAATGTGAAGAGCTGTGCAGAAGGGACTTTCAGCAAACGCAACTTGTCCACTCCTTTTTGACATGAGTCTTTTCAATACAGGTAGTCCTTGCTTAACGACCACAATTGGGACTGGAATTTTGGTTGCTAAACGAAGCAGTCATTAAGAGAATCGGACCCAATTTTATGACCTCCTTTGTGGTGGTGGTGAAGTGAATCACCATGGGCGTTAAGCAAACCACATGGTCGTTAAGTGAATCACGTGGTTCCCTGTTGATTTTGCTTGCCAGAAGCCGGCTGGGAAGGTCGAAAATGATGATCATGTGACACTGTGATAGTCATAAATACAATCGGTTGCCAAGTGCCCAAATTGTGATCACGTGACTGCGGGGACATTGCAACAGTTGTAAGTGTGAGGACTGGTCATAAGTCGGTTTTTTCAGCACTGTCGTAAGTCCGAACCATCACTAAACAAATGGTTGTTAAGTGAGGACTATCTGTAAGTGCACATTCTCCCTCTTTTATGGAACTGTAAGGGCGGCACAGGCAATTTGGGCAATGCTTCTATGGGGCTCAATGAAAATAGTATGCAAGCTTTCATCTCCACAACTGGCTGAAACACGTAAGCAGCAGGGAAAGAAGAGAAACATTCTTCTCCAGACTCCTCCTTTTTGACCCAGAAAGTCTATTGAAAAGTCCTGAATTGAAGATCTTTCGTTTTTATTCTTTCCAACCCAACAGAAGATTGGAAAGAAATTGTGTAAAGAAATAAGGGCTGTGGAGAAAAACATTCCGGAAAAAAATTCTCCCTGAATCCCTGTGGGCAGGAGCTGGAATGCTGCGGATTGCTCCATTTTAAGGACAGCTACCTCCCATGACCAGGAGCAGAGCATAGGCAGCGTGCTTTGTGCCTCTCTGTGTGCGCTCACTCACACACACACACACACACACACACACACACACACACACACTAGATGGAACCCAAGAGAAAAGCAGGAAGACTCATACATACGAACTCACACACACACACATTTTTTCCTAACACAAAAGAAAATCCAAATGCCTCCTTTAGCTGCTGCCAGTAAATAGGCTGGAAAGGACGCAGGAGGTCATGCTTTGCGGGCTTTCCCTGTAATATTCTAGGCCAGCGTTTCTCAAGCTCAGCAAGTTTAAGATGTGTGGACGTCAGCGCCCAGAATTCCCCCAGCCAGCATTCTGGGCGTTGAAGTCCACACATCTTAAACTTGCTGAGCTTGAGAAACGCTGTTCTAGGCAACTCCACCAGGTGGCAATGCAGACATTTTAAATTGTTGAGATCAGCTGTCTTAATCTTCACTCAAGCAGAAACGGAAAGGAACCCGCTCCCCCATTAAAAATCGCCCAGCAACTACATTGAAACTGGGTATTTCGCAGTACTAAAGCCTCGGCATGCAAGTCAGCGCCTGACGGATCCAGGCTCTCGACTCTGTTTCCACCCATCTTCCCCCCAACTGCACTTTTAACCTTTTAGAGTTGTTGTGTGTGGGGGGGGGGTAGTTAAGGAGAGTGGCTTTGCGTTCCCAAATGCACATCAACTTCCTTCACATCCACGGTTATTTTTTTCAAGGCAAAAGCAAGGGAGGCCCTAACATCAGCTCCTACAAGCAAGAGCCCACGTTCTTCTTGTTGCACTTTGTAGTCTAAAATAATACGAAGCTTGAGGCAAGTCCACGAAGCAGTTGTAGGAAGGAGATCCTTCGCCGATACATTTCTGCCTGCCTCAAGCCGTTGAAGACGAAGGAAGCCGCGAAAACTGGCCACTTTCAAAAGCAGAAATTGCTATGTGCAAACACGAGAAAATTACACCCTTTGCTACTTGCATTGTGTGTGTAGGGGGTTGTGGAACAGACCAGCGATTCTCATTAGCAAGGTAAAGCTGAGGTGCTGCCCCAAATTTAGAGCTTGCGATTCCCCTCCCCGCTGGAAGGACCGCTTTGCTGTGCAAAAGAACTTTCCCACTCTCCGCCGGGCGAGGCCGACAATCTTTTCCAAACTAAAAGGAAATTTACATTCAAATGAGGGAATTCCCAAAGAGGGGCGTTCAAGGAATTGCAAGCTTCTGCTTACCCTCAATCCGTGCAAATCCGCAAAGAATTGCACAGAGGGAAGAAGCGCAAGGCAGGGAGGAGTGTAACGGCCCTAGTCACGGCGAGTTGTAAAAAGTACTTTCCCTTCTGTAGAAAAAGGGAAAAAAATCCCAGAGAATGACTGAGGGAGGGAATTCCTCAGCCACAGCACCCTTCGCTCCGCTGCGGCAGCCTCCAGGCAGGACCAGACTAGTTGAAGCCTCGCCGTTCTACTTGGTTGGGAAATTCCCAGCCACCCGAGCTCCGCCCCGTGCAAAAATCCCCTTGGCCGAGGCTCTATAGACAAGTGCTGCCGCCGCCCGCCAGCGCCTCAATAGCGAATTTGCAACTGGTTGAAGCGGAGAGCGAGCGCGGGAGTTACTGTTTGCGCACTCTCGTACAAGGTCATGCTGAGTCCCAGTACTCTGGATTACCCGATGGATTTTACGATGGACGTCCACCCCCGGGAGGTGTTGAAGAAGGACAGGCAGCTCAGCCTGATCCAGGACGATAGGCACGACAGCGGCTTAGGCTCGATGAAGGACGAGGAGTACGAAAATCTCGTCCGGGAATTGGAAGATATTCGAATCCAGCCTGTGGAGGCCACCACCGGCCTCCAGACCGACTCTAGTCACCCAGCCCAGGCTTGGAAGCAGCAAGTGACTGAAGACGGAGACACGTAAGTCTCGGGACGCTGGTTGCAAACGCAGGAGGTGGGGAGGTGTTGAACATGGGGGGGGGGGAGAAAATTAAGTGGGAAGTGGCGGAAAGATTTATTTCTGAGCGGGCATGGACGAGATTCTGCTGCAGTTTAGGTGGTTCGGCGTTGTCTTTCGGTATTTCTTTGATCTTCGTCGCCGCCACCCCGCCCCCGAAATTCTAATTCCATTTTAGAACGATCGCGAAGGAAAAAGCGACCAAGGAAGGTGTAGGCGAGGGGATTGAGTGGGATTTGTAAGCGAGCGGTAGGCCGTGTACAGATGGACATTCGTACACGGGCAGATGGTGTGGGGCTAAGCGCTAGGACCCGCTGAGAATGTATACGCCGCGGCGAGAAACCTTGCCCGGACGTTGGTCTAATTGTTTCGTTCAGAATAATGGCTAGTGGCTTCGGAAGACACGCATCCGAGTATCGGAGCAACGGCGCCTTTAATTTAGAAAAGTAGAATTTTAAGCCTACGTTGACATCCAACCCGTGTAGTCTGAATCACCTTTTTTGTGCTCGGAGTTGGAAAGAGTGAGAATTTCCGTGTTAGAATTTCCGTGTTGGTCTCGAGAAACGAACGAAGGAAGCGGAGGTGCGTTGGGAAGAATGATTCCTTTGATGTCCCTCCTTTTTGCTAGTTACCTAAAAAAACCCGGGTGTGTTTTTTTTTTTTTTTTTTTTGCAAAACTGGGTTTTTCCCTCCCACGTCGCTTGCTTGTACTTGGCTGGTGACCAGGTTGTGGAACTTGGTGTACTGGCTGTGGGAGGGAGGAGCCAGAACAAGGCGCCGGGCGGGGTGCAGGGTGAAGTGCGCTGGAAAGTCCCTGGCGCCTTGCCCGGAACACTCAGCTTGTCCGCGGAAAATACCAGGCAGCGCGCAGCTTTGAAAACCCCAGGCTTTCGAAATCGCCTCTTTCCTCTATGACTCCATCGGGCACGTTGCCCACGTGACGAAAAGAAGCAAGAAAGGTAACTGGGCTTCTGGAATTTTTTGGCTCATCGGGTTTTCCCCACTGCTTTCCTATTGCAGATTTCTCCATCTGGCCATTATTCATGAAGAAAAATCCTTAAGTTTGGAAATCATTCGCCAAGCACGATGTGATACGGCCTTCTTGAATTTCCAGAACAACCTCAACCAGGTACTTCCTTAACTTTTTGCGTTTTCTTTTTCACTTTGATCAGACGTGGTGCTATAGCCAACATGGAGGCAGTTTCAAATAAACCTTTAAAGCAATAGACAAAAGGTACAATAGGAGAAAATTACAAAAGAGTATAAGCTGTATACAAAATTACAGACACAAGTATCGTCATGAGTGCCAAAGGAGCAAATATATTTTCTTAAACTTCTTCTGTGTCCATCGCCAAGAATATTTGATGTTAAGAATACCTATTTAAGGAATGTTGGGCTTCACTAGCCTTAAATTATGCTCACTTAGAAGTGGCTTTCCATGGTTGGTGCCAAAAAGGACATTGGCCTGAGAGCTTCAGCATCACTTGCACACTAGTGTCATATTTTCACAAGCGTTGGGAAAGAAAGGCTCTCGAAAGTAAGGAAGAATTCCCCATTTGTGTGTTGAGAGAGCCACAAAATATGCTTTACCTAAGGCTTCTCTAGATACAGGAGAATGCATTCCTTGCAGCCATGCAAGCTCACTGGAAGACTTTGGCCAGTCATTGTCTCCCAGCTCAGCCTACTTTACAAAATTACTGTTCTGAGAAAAAAATTAAAAAGAGTAGCATGCACACTGCCTTCACTTTCTGGAGGAAAGGCAGTCTGTAAATCTAATGATTAATATAAAGTTGCAGACTTTTAAGCCTTCTTTAAAATGGCCGATCCTGAACGAACACACACACACAGAGCAGGATTCACTAACTGAAAGAAATGAAGGGCTGTGTGGGGATATGTATATCTAAGACAGTGTTTCTTAACCGTGGCAACTTCAAGCTGTGTGGACTTCAGCTCCCAGAATTCCCCAGCCAGCATGGCTGGCTGGGGAATTCTGGGAGCTGAAGTCCACACAGCTTGAAGTTGCCAAGGTTGAGAAACACTGATCTAAGAGACTGTGTTGTTTCTCTAGCAGATTGCCTTACTTTCTCACTTATGCTTTGTAGACTGCACTTCACTTGGCGGCAATCACAGATCAGCCTGAAATTGCTGAGACTCTTCTGAAAGCAGGATGTGATGCAGAAATCAGAGATTTCCGAGGAAACACACCGCTGCACATTGCTTGTGAACAGGGCTCCCTCAGAGGAGTATATGTTCTTACGCAGTATTGCCAGAAGCAACAGCTCCATTCTCTCCTACAGTCAACGAACTACAGTGGTAAGTGCAGACTTTAACTTGATGGCTGGATTGCTCACTGCAGCGTTGCTGGCCTTGACATCATACTGTTTCCTTTTGATTCAAAGTTGGCTTGCATTCTCTTTGAAAGTTATTGTAACAAGTATCAGTAAAGTAAGAAAAGAAATGCATGGTGTCCCTTGTCTTTGTACAGTAGCATTTCCCAAATTAGTGCCCTCCAGATTGTTGGGTTCACAGTCTGTGCTGGTTGAAAACACTGAGAATTCTCCCCTGGGACAGACTCTCCCTTGGGACAGACAGACTTGCATTAGATGTGCAAAGGAAGTTTTCTTTGTTGGGATAGTAGTATTCAAAGAACAACTAACAGTTAAGCCCAACTCATCAAGCTACTTCATTTACCAATCGAAGAGATTGCTACTTCATCAAGCTACTTCATTTAGACAAGCTGTGATAAATAATGAGTAGAAAATTATAGTGTGCATGACTTTCAAAATTGCAGCCAATGTCTTGGAATAATTTCTTATCACGGAATAATCATGTCCTCCTCACCTGTGCTTATTTAACAGGACACACATGTCTCCATCTGGCTTCTATTCAAGGATACCTGGCCGTTGTAGAATGTCTTCTGTGCTTGGGAGCAGATGTCAACGCTCAGGTGGGTTCCTGTCTGGGGAAAATAAGCAGATGGTATCATTATTTTGAAGGTAACTCTGATGGCTTTGCCATTGCTAACTAAATGTTCCCTTTTGTTTTTCAATAAACAGGAGCCATGCAATGGTAGAACTGCCCTGCATTTGGCTGTAGATCTGCAGAACGAAGGACTGGTATCCCTTTTGTTGAAGCATGGAGCAGATGTGAACAAAGTAACCTACCAGGGCTATTCTCCATACCAGCTCACGTGGGGAAGAAACAGCTCCTTCATACAGGAACAGTTGAGACAGTTTACCACACTGGATTTGCAGATGCTACCAGAAAGCGAAGATGAAGAAAGCTGTGAATCGGAATCGGAGTGCGCAGAAGATGAAGTAAGTCGCTCTTCTTTCTGTACAGCCAGAATTCTACTATACTTTTCACACCCTTTTCTAACTCCATGAGACGGGAAGTGTGAAAATCCAGGGTCCGTGAATAGATGATATTTGCCTTCAGTTCCATATAATCCTTTTACTAGTCAATTAAATTATTTACAGTCATCTGCAAACTAAAGCTTTGGATATGGAAAGCTGTAGAGAATTTTCTGATTCGGTGCACTTGCATCAAGTAAATCACTGCATTAAATCACTTTTTTTTAATGCACACAAGATGTTGACAAAAGTATTTTGCACATTATACTGTATAGCTAGTGATCTGATTACAGTCTTGTATCTGTGTTTATCTTTAATCAGTCAATCCTCCAAAGGCTGAGAGTAGAACTACTTTTTTAAAAATAATTTTATTAAGTTTGAAACAAAGATAAAAACTACAAAAAGAAGAAAAAAAAGAGTGTAAAACACAAGAAAAAAGAATTTTGAAGATTACATAAAGAGGTGGCTTCCGACTTTCAACAACAAGAATATACAGCAATTTCCATAATCCCTTGCTCTATATCAAACCAAGATCACATTATTTCTATAAATCATTCCATTAGCACATTATAAAAATCACTAAACACAATTGCTCCTTCCACTTATATTAAAAGAAAAAGAAATATATAAACCTCCAAATCAACTTCATCCCCCCAAAAAAACATTTATTTAATTATTTTCTTCCTACCACTATTCTATATATTTCTGTCCACTATAATAAAAATCAGATTATAAAAACATTTGAATTGTTTACTGAGAGAGTAGAACTTCTTGACAAGTTTAAATCACTATTCCCCTTAGATTTTTGGAAATTATACTGGTGCAAAATGTGATACCAACTTTCTTGTGTGCATTCGGTTAAAGTTAATGGTGTATTAGCTTGTGCAGCGCAGAAGTAGCAGTTACCAGAAATACTCATATTTAAAGCCATCCGTAAACTGATTTTTTAAAATTTTCCTTGTCTAGCTTCTGTATGACGACTGCATTATTGGTGGACGGCATGTGTCTTAAAGGAGGAGAGTTGTTGAAAGATCGCAAGTACAACCATATGAACAGTTATGGAACTGCTGCACTCCCAGCACAAAAAACAACATTGTGAAAACAGCAAGATGCCGCACGTGGTTGAGTTCAGATACCCGTGGGTGAAGTTTGGTTGTCTAACGGTAGATACCAACATGGTCTCATTTACATCAGAGAAGAAGAATTGAGAACTGCAGGATCCACCTGTGTGTTCACTGTGCGCTCTACAACGGTGTCCAGATCCATCACCTGTTGTGACTTTTTGGAAGACATTCCATATATTTCTACTTGACTGATGATAACCTGTTCCAAGGACCGAGAGAAGGAGCTCTCTGTTGTGCACAGCAAGCAGAGTTATTGAAATCCTCAGAATGATTGCTTGTCCATCTCCTAGAAGGCTAGGGATAACATTCAGGCTGTTTATTGCAAGCCCTATACTTTGCAATGTGTATATCATGTATACTTTGTAAATTTTGTGAATAGTTTTCTTACTTGTGAGATGTATATTTATTAAAAAAAATGAAAAATGACCTGGCTTTGGTGAAGTCAAGCAGTTGATGAAACTCAATTCATTTCTGTATACAATTTCACTATAGAAGGGAGCCAGTATCTGGGTTAATTATTCAGGGCAGAGATTGGAGGAGGGACCAGTCACTACCCAATCATGTCTTCACTTCTTTGTAGAGCTAGGGTAGCTTAAAAATACATTGAGACCACTCAGCGTTCCGTTGAAAATAGTTAGTTACTTCAAATAACACAAATAATTATTTGCTATTATCCCCCATTGTATTAAGAACGCTGAGCATCTTTCAAATGTTTTAAATTATTACTCCTTTTGTAAGAAACATGCTTATGCTTTGGTAAAATTGGTGGGGATGTTTAAGTTTGTTGGATCAAGGAATACTTTTGGTACAGTTGTCAATCAACCGTCATGTATTGATTTATATGGTTCTCTAGGTCAGTGTTTATTGATGTTTTATATTTTAAGTACCACTTACCACTTATCAGAGAATCTAGGTACCTCTAAAATAGAAATGACAGTCCCACTTTTTCTGAGAGGGACAAGTGTTCCATTATATTTATTATTTAAGGTAAGTTGAATGTTACAAGTGTCAAAAGAGACAACTGAGTCACACCTGCAATAACGGCCAGTTCAGAACCTCTGCTCTGAGTGACCCACAAAATGAATCCAATTTTCAATGGATTGAATTCCAGTTTTTCTGATGGCACTAGTATTCAATGAGCAGTTTCTTTAGAGCACCAGGGGACTGAAATGGGAGGGAATGTTTACTGGTTCCTTCTGCAAACTCTGAGGAACCCCACTCCTGTTGTACCTTCTGAGTGGTTCTTCATGTCCTGGAACAGATGAGATTGATGGGAAATTAATAAGGAACAGGCTAGATTTAAAAAAGCCAGCAGTATTCCTCTGCTGGTTTATAAATTCACACGCAGAAGAGCTGCTCTTGATCGTGTTCAGATTTCATCTTTCCATCAATTTAATGGCCATGAACAGTAACAAAATGAACACAACAAATACAACAGTTTACTCTCCCTTTAACATCTGTGCTGCTAAAACTTGCTTAGGTGCCATAAGGCTTGCCTAAAAATATATTTGGGTGTTGGGAGGTTAATGTAGACTGATCATCCTTAGGAATTCCAGAGGTTAGGGGCAGCCACCAGGCAGGACCACTTGTACAGTTCAAGCTAATGCCCTTGACAATGGCCAGACTAGGAGAGGATCCTCCCCTATGGCCTTAAGCTACATTGTTGTTATGGTTCATAACAAGCATTAGGAATTGTACCCAGAAACAGCAAGTACAGCTGCATTAACAGGAAGACATGCTGCAATAATGGGGAATATATGAAGCTCAGGGGTGAATTGTTGGGTTCTAGTTGTACTCGGAGCTTGTTTTTCTTCTTGCAGATTTTCGTTACCAGGTTAGGTAACGTCAAAAAGTAGGCTCCCTTTGTCTACCCTTGGCATTCTGATCCAACTAAAATTTCTGACCACTTTTCAAACCCAGTAGTATGTGGCAGTGGTTCCAGTGAGACATAATGAAGGAAGCAATACAGTGGCTGGGTCATTTTCAGGAAAAGCTACAACTACCACACTAACTTCAACTGTGGAAACATACTCCTCAAAAAATCAGAGTATACACCTTCAGTGCTGAATCTGCACAGTTGAATCTATTGCTTCCTGATCTGCATATGGCATGATCAGGTTCTCTATCCAATACTCTATAAATAAAAATGTTCACATATTACACCAGTCATACTGAGCTACAGTCCACATACTGGCTGAATATGTTGTGTGAACCAAGCAACAGTGCTCATATACTGTAGCTGTTCTGGCCAAGCAGCCAGGTTGATTATGAGATCTGTATCTGGTGATGATAGCTGAAAATGCAAATGATCTGCAAGCTCTAGCAATGAGAATCAAGAAGCACAGTGAAAAAATTGGACTACAATTAAATATAAAGGACCAAACTAATGACAAAAGGGACAGCAACCAGCTTTAGAACTGACAGTGAAGACACTGAAGAGATGGATAGCTTCTGCCTTTTAAGACTGACTATCAATAGTAAAGGAAGTAGCTGTCAAGAACTACACTTCAGACTAGCACGAAGTAGTTTAGGATTAAAGGCCTTGAACAAGATATTGAAATGCCTTGATGTGTCTTTACCTACAAAGATAAGAATCATGCAGGCAAAAAATTTCCCTGTGACACTCTAAGGAAGTGAAAGATGGATTTTGAAAAAGCAAGACAGAAAAAATATTGATGCTTCTGTACTCTGGTGTTGGAGAAGACTCTTGAGAATACCATGGGTAGCCAAGAAAACAAACAAATGGAATATAAAGCAAATCAATCTAGAGTTCTCACTTGAAGCACAAATGACCAGGCTCAAATTATCATATTTGGACACATTATGCAAAGACCTAGTTTCCTTGAGAAATCCATAATGCTGGGAAAGGTGGAAAGAAAGATAAGAAGAGGATGACCAGAAGCAAGATGGAGGGACTTGATTACAGCAATGATGGGTGCACTGTTGGGAGACCTGAAGGGCCAGGTTGGGGACAGATCATCCTGAAGAAGGTCTGTCTACATGGTCACTAAGAGTCCACACCAAATTGATGGCATATTACCAATCAATCTGGTGAAGTCTTACATATTTTCCTGGGACTTTTGTCAAGTTCATTCCAAAGCACAGGAAAGTACCATGCTTGTACACCATGTATATATGACACTTGCTCATGTCTGAAGTTTCAGTGTGTTAACTACCTCTGGTTTGCTGGGTAGGGAAAAGACAGTAAGCACCTATGTTGAATAATTGCTCAGACATGCAGCAAATTAATACTGCCTTGAGCCACCCCATGTTATCAATCTGCCAGTTGTAGTTAGTACTAATAACCAATTCCAATAGTTTATCTTCTATGCCACATGTTTAGCTCAGTATGATTAACTCTCTTATAAATTGCATACTCAACTTTCTTAAGTATGCTATAGAATTTACCTGTTCACTTCAGTAATGGATCCTGCTATATATTGGATGAAAAGATGGATGAACTCTAAATTTTGTTAAGTTAACCTTTCGGGCTCTTTCTCTACACAGTATTATTGCACCTTTTATACAATACGTAGTATTGGAGTTCCTATCCAGTAAGCTTTTCTCAAATCAATGCTTACTCTATAGCTTTCCAAACTGTGTGTCGCGACACTTTAGTGTGTCGCGACAAAACCCGGAAGTGCTGATGGTGCGTCGCGTGCGGCGGCGGCAACAGTGGTGATGGCAGCAGCGCGCCATCAGCGCTTCCAGGTTTTAGCGTGAAACACGAGGCCGCCGTGCACACCACGACAACGCGTGTGTGTGCCACCGCCACCGCCATTGGTGTGTCGCCAACGGCGGGACTTTGGAAAGCACTGGCTTAATCCAAAGCAATAAATTCCCATGTACAAAGTGTCAAAACTGAAGTACTTTGGCCACATAATGAGAAGACAGGATACCCTGGAGAAGAAGCTGATGCTAGGAAAAGTGGAGGGTGAAAGGAAGAGGGGCCGACCAAGGGCAAGATGGATGGATGGTATTCTGGAGGTGACGGACTCAACCATTGGGGAGCTGGGGATGGTGACGGCCGACAGAAAGCTCTGGCGTGGACTGGTCCATGAAGTCACGAAGAGTCGGAAACGACTGAACGAATAAACAACAAACACAAAGTGTATACTTGTTCTGTGTCGCCTTTTCATAGTTCTGAGCAAGGTCCTTGAACCTTAGCCATCATAGGTTTGAAAGGAGGAATCCCAAATCAGGAGATTTAAGTCCTTGCTGCCTTGCATTAGATCTTGGCTCTTTGGAAATGATGATAGATTGTGTCATTCTGAGTCAGGGTTATTCCCATTCCTTCCATGCTTTTGTCAGCATGATCAAAGGTCATGCTTTAAAACTTCCTGGTAGTAGGACAAAAGATTATGTGCTGCTAATAATGCAGTCTGCAGTTTAAATTTGAATTCTTAGAAATAAAAATCCTGCACTTTTATTATAAAGAGATAATTGCTTCACGCTTGCATAAATGAGCTTATTTTCTGTTTCTGCAAATGCAGTTCATGTTTAACTGGATATTTGAGGCTTTGCAAAATGTATTGATTTATGTTTATTGACTGGAAGAAATAGTGTCATTGGATGAGCATATAAGGGAAAAAAGCTTAAGCATATTATACTTACAGTTCCAGAAAGATAGGCTGAGAAAATTACCTGAGCAATTTTCAAAAAATTATAACACGTAGATTTTTTCCCCTTAAAAATAAAATCAAGGAACTTGTAATTAACCATATTCACCTATCAAACACCCTGACCATGCTGTTGGATTTTATCTCACAATAAAAATTGGTCTCTTTCATACACAGTTCCTGCATAATTTAAAATATATATGCAAACACATAAGGGGTGGAAATTTGCTTTTAAGAAACTACATAATTACATCATCAAAAATTGAGATTCATCTGCAGACACCATCTCTAATCGTCTTTCATAATGAAATGAAAATGAGCTATTTTGAGAATTATCCAAACACCACAAAGCAAATTCAAGAAGTACCTGGAATTTGTTTACGGTTTCATAAGCACTGCATGAGCAATATTAAGAAAGAACACTCTTAAAGATTTGGAATCTGGATTATTTCTTCATTCTACTTCTGAATAACCTTTTTCTTGTTCATTAATTATCTCAAAATAGCTTTCAGGCAAGATGAAGAACCTGATAAGTAAACCCATATTATTTGTTCTGAGCACCTTTGCCTGATATGAGTGTTTTGGTTTGATAGGAAAGCTTTTAAAACAATTTGAAAAACTGATCAGTGAGATTCACTACTCAAGGGTAGACAGAATACTAGTTTTGGTCCAGCTGCCCTCCTCTTAGAGCAGGTATAAAGTCAACTACAGACTTCCAGATATTGCTGTTGGGGGCAATACAAAAACTACGATGAGTCAGTGTATTCCAAACTCAGTTCTTTATTGCTCTCACCATACAGACAGAATCTTGCCAGACTAAAGCTACTCTAACTAAGCTAAGCACTAATAACCCAGGAGACTCTAGGGCGGGGTGACCCTGAACCTCTTTGCTTTCCCACCAACACTCTCCGGACTCCTGAGAATCCGTTTATCTCCTTGGAATGCACTCCCTCCTTCCTGAGAACCAGCGGGAGCGCCGACATCCACCACAAATGCTCTATTAAAATTCCCAGCATCGTCACCATTGACCATGCTGGCTTGGCTGCTGGGAACTTTAGTTCAGCATTAGCTGGACTCCCATAGGTTCTCCACATGTGGATCTCTATGCACAAGAGATATGTTCAGGGGCAAACATATCAGTTCTGCCGTCCCCACAACATTATTCTCAGTCATAGCCGGAGATGTAGGGGATGATTGTGTGGTAGCAAGCCTCTTCTAGCCATGAGGGCTGGTGTGTAATTTCAAACCGGGGTTGAAACAGTTCTGCATTCTTTGGGTACTCTTTATGGACAAGAGCAATGATCAATTGAAAACAGTTACCTTATATTTATGGGGGAGAGGAGTGAATTGGTTGATGGACTTAGTCTGTCCCTGTTCCTTCTCCTCTCACATAGTTAAACACTTCAAGAATACAAAAATCTCATGTTTCTCCCAGTTGAAAGCAGGTGTTCCACATGGTTAATGTTTGGAATGCTGGTTGATGATACTTCTGTCAAACTTGGGATTCTCTCAAACTTGCCAGTACCACCATCCCTTGCATGTGGGTAGTGCCACTTTGGCTATAAAGAACTCAAAGGCCATGTTAGCATGATGCCACTGACTGTCAGCTGTTTCTCCCAGGTTATTGACTCACCTCTTCACACCGGTAGCACATGATCAGAAACAATCTAGTCAGTTGGGGAATAGCCATTTTCAACATCCTGTCAGCTGTGGCAAAGGAAGCTAGATGGGTTATGGCACTTCCTGGGTTATGATTTTTAACTATAGCCAACAAACAAAAAGAAAGGGGAAAATCCAAAGTGACCACACAAGAGGTTGTGCTACTAGAAATGGAAGAGGGATGTTATCTATTCCTCTTCCACCACAGCAAACCAAGTGGATGTGGTAGAAGTGTGTGGAATGCAGAGAAACAGAGTGCCTAGAGCAGTGTTTCTCAACCTTAGCAACTTTAAGCTGTGTGGACTTCAGCTCCTGGAATTCCCCAGCCAGCATTGGTGGCTGGGGAATTCTGGGAGTTGAAGTCCACACAGCTTAAAGTTGCTAAGGTTGAGAAACACTGGCCTAGAGAAATCCCATTTCTTCAGGGTTGTTCTAGAACCGTGATTCAGCAACAGTAAGAGAAGGGGAATCTTCCATTCAACTTCTCTCTTACCTATTCAGGTAAACATGTTTGATTGGAGGGCTAAATACAACCCTAGCTGAGTTGACTAGGCAAAGTTTGTTTAGCCCCAAAAAGATGACAGAGTATTCACATAACATGGTAATCCCCTTTTGGCCTGGTTAATCACCTGATCCTAACCAAATTCTTCTTCATCTGTCCTTCGTGAAAATGTGGAAGAGGGAAAAGTCACTACAAGTCTTTCCCAGCCTGATGTCTTCCTGATATCTTTGATTACATTTTGCACAATTCCAGCCAGCATGGCCGTAATGATTGCAGCTAAGAGTTACATTCAACCCATTTGTAGAGTGACAGGTTGGGAAGGCTGTTTTAGGAAAATATAATGAATAAAAGGCAATTGTGGCATTTTCCATTCCTACTAGAACCTGAAAATGCATGATTTATAATTGCCACTACTGAAGTGGGCCCAAAAGTCCCACTGAGATGGAAAGTTAAACAGGAAGTGGGCAGATAAAATCAGCTGCTTAAGAAGTGGGGAATCCCCTTGGCCATCTGCTCAAGGTTCAGACTAATAAATGAATCTTATCAAACTGCAGCCATGCTTAATCTGAGGCAGGGCTCTGTGGCATCCCATTCAGACAATCCGGATTCAGCGCTGTATGCATAGGCAGTAGTTGTCATGAGTCTCCTGTTCCAATGGCAGCCGTATTTTCTCTCCCCTGCATGGTTGTTCTCCCTGATAAGAAAACCTTGTGGAATTGTTCCCCCATCCAAAATGTGAAAGAGTTGGAAGGGGAGAATTGGCACTGTAACTCCATGGATACTGAGAATCTTCTTTGGACCCTGACTTGTAAGTCTATGAATCATAAGGCTCAATTAATGCAGAGTGCCTTTCTGTCCCTTCGTGACCATTCATAATCCCACATCCATCAAAGATTATCATGGAAATTTACAAAACACACTTATTCACATACACAAACCAATACCTGCTCTAACAAGACTGTTCTTTTTAGAGGTGCCAACAAAGTGAATGTATATTCATTCATTCATTGTATTTAAAATCCATCCTTTATCATATTATGCTTCTTCATTGTTTAACAGCCTGGTATTCAACTAATACATCTTAGAAAAATGTAGCCTCCTGCTTTCCAGCAGAGTGCCCTGAATAAGGATGTTCTGGATGCCAAATGGAGCCTGGTGACAGGAAGGGAAACAGTTGAAGTACGTATGTAGCAAAATTGTGGAGTGGCAGGACATTTTTTTAAAAAGTCAAAATTGGCAAAACTCAGCATGCTGGGCAATTTTGTTCACAGCTGAAAAAAAGAGGAATCATTCATAGCTGGCAGTGTATATTGGCTATAGCTGATGAAAGTGGGAGTTGAACCTAATTATAAGGGAGTTGAAGGCTGTAATAAGGGGAATTATGAGCTGAATGCAAGTAATGTGGATATTTCACTCAGCAAGCCCCACAAACTACTCTGCACAAGCTCCCAGGTGATTTATAATTTTCCCTAAATACCTTCTATTTCAAAATAAATAAAAATGAAGATAAAGAACCTAATCAAAAGCACACATTTCAGATGAATAAATAAAGTAAGTATGGAAAAATATGGAAAAAGGTAAAGTAAATGTCAGAAAATATATGGAAAAAGGAAAATTGTAGGAATGTTTAGGCAAATGTTAGGGCAACTAGTAAAAGATTAGGGGAGTGATGGCTGATTTGACAGACACATCAATTTGGGCAACTGCAAGTCATTGTTTAGAATATCACTTGAACTCTATGGGTGAAAAAAACTGACCAAGCCAACAATCAGTGCTGGGGAAGGCCATGGGGGAAAGGGGAAATATAGCAGAGGGATACAGGCATTAGATTTCTTAGAGTCTAGATTACTTGCTTTGAGTAGCAGGTTGGATTAAGTGACCTACAAGGCTTTCTCCAGTTCTGCAAGTTTATGAAGATAAGCAGTGGTCATGAAAGCAAAGGATAGCCCTTGCACCCAATACCAGAAGCAGTAATTTATGCTTACATTAAGCTGACCAGTTGCTTAATGCTTCCACTTCCCAGTTGTCTCCCAAAAGAGTGAAATTTTGTTCTGCACCTGAGTGCACCAACAAGGAGTTCTACTAGCACACAGCTTCACCTACTGTTGCCGACATGCTGTTGAGAAGTCTAAATTGGAGGTTTTGCTGGTGTAGAAGGACAATGAAAGTGCAATCAACCGGAGTTCACTCATTGTTGGGAGGAAAGGCCAATTGAAATATGTCCATCATTACATTTTGGAATATGAAATATTCCCAGTAACAACAGAGAAAAATAGCTTTGGACATAATTAGAATCTCGGTCACACCCTTTCAGCATCATGGAATATCCAGATGAAGCACCTAGATGGATGTTGATATCAACTTACAGTAAATATAAATATTTACTTGTTGGTACTGGTTCAATTTAAAGATGATTTCTGGTAGGATAACTCACAAATTGAGAAAAAAACTGCTAGCTTTGGATACAGATTCAAAGGGAAAAACCAAATAAGAATTCCTTATCAGGAGATTTGGTGTAGGGAAAAGGTGCTGGCATATGATTTGTGTATGACAGTAATTTCTCAAAACAAACAAGCTTGCTTGCTTTCACCCTTTCTATGTTGATTCACTGCAAGAGAAATTTAAATATGAGATGAAAGCATTGGCTCGCTATCTTAAATATGGCTGCTAGGAAGTTAATCTCAATTAACTTGGAACTTATTTCTGAATACATTTGATTTAGCCAATTTAAACTTAGAACTCCACTCAGTTTAGACATTTGTTGTAACAGGTTTTTGCTGCCATCAACATATTTTAGCAAAATAATTTCAAAAATCTCAGAAAAATCTCCAAAACATAAATGCATCTTTAGCCCACTTTCCACTTGAGCATCTGAGTCAAGTACTGGCAACATTTGGTATCTCCCAGGCTCCCTAAACAAACTAACTTGATTTTTTAAAAGATTATTTTAATTTTTTTTTAAAAGGAAAGCTGACATCCTGCAAAGCAAAATGCCAACACTTGCATCACTTTATTTCCAGGAATACCTCTGGCCTCTGTTTTTGTCCTACACACATTCTTTAGTAATAACAATCTTGGATGGCTGCAGTTCTGTACTTCATTCAGAAATCTACTCTGAAAAAAAGATAAAGGAAAGCTGAATTGGGTGGCAGAGTCAGTCATGATGATCTAAGGTGGAATCTGTCTTTTAGTAAGTAGTTTTCTGGCTGATCACAAGCATTATAACAGTCATTTGGTGAATAGGCAAGTCTACTCCTATAGCAACTTGAAATGCCTACAACACACTCTCAAAAGGTGCTCAGGAGCCTTCCCTCAAAAGTTGTCTACTCCTGATCTAACTATTCTTTTGATAATGATTGACATTATGCTATACAAAATACAAGCAGATGTGGAGGCGAATCTAAAAAGTTATCTCTTAATTATTTTCTTTTTCTGTATTCTTTACCACCATATTTCTCATGTACTGCATCTCTCTGAACAGGACTTTTCAGTTAATAATGGAAAGAAAGTTGAGGTTTTCTCTTGTCTCATTAAACATCCGTTCACACCATTCCGGTTTATCCAACCAAGCAGTGACTGAAATATAGCTCATAAACATTCATGCTTTTGACGCAGAAGCATTGGCTGGTCCTCTGTAGTCATGCCCATGGCATATCTGTCAGAGTTCGGCAGACCTCTGCCATTCAAACAGGCAGGGAGGGGGAGTAAGGGCGATGAGAAACTGGCAAGGAAAGACAATGGCAAGGAAGGAAGAGCTGCCCGGAGCGAGGTGCGAAGTGGAATTCAACATCTCCGGGAGGGACTGTCTGAGCACCCGTGAACCTGCAGGCTACACGTGTTGACAACCATGGATACTGGGGAGGGGATGGTTAAATACACTGTACCCTGCCATGCTTAGTCATTCAGGTCTTTGTTCTTGTTAAGCCTACATGCACCAAAGTAAATCCTTTGCTACTGAGAAAATCTTGTGTCTGTGATTTACCTGAGAGAGGGGATCGTTTGGGCATCGTAGAGGAGCACCTTACAATATCATTGCTCAAGGAACTTGGGGGTCCTCCTGGACTCACGTCTCCTGCTTGAAGAGCAGGTGGCAGCTGTGGCCAGGAGGGCCTTTGCGCAACTTTGGGTTGTGTGCCAGTTGCGCCCATTCCTGGATCAAGATGCCCTCCGAACAGTTACTCATGCCCTTGTCATCTCCCATATAGACTACTGCAATGCGCTCTACATGGGGCTACCCTTGAAGAGTATCTGGAAGCTTCAGCTGGTCCAGAATGCGGCCGCGCGGACAGTTATGAGTGCTGTAAGATCGGCCCATGTAACACCTCTGCTGCGCGAGCTGCATTGGGTACCAGTTTGCTTCCGGGTCCAATTCAAGGTGTTGGTTATCACCTTTAAAGCCCTACATGGCATGGGACCAGGTTACCTGAGGGACCGTCTCATCCCTGGAACATCGACCCACCCCACTCAGTCATGCAGAGAGGGCATGCTACGGATCCCATCGGCAAAAGAGTTCCATCTAGTGGGATCCAGGAGGCGTGCCTTCTCTGCAGACCTAAAACAGCGACAGATAGGGCTGAGACTCAGAGTAAATGAAAGAACCTGGTCATTCCCTACATGGCTGGCGTGTCTGAAAAGATAAAACGGATATTTGGCAAACACCACATACCTGTATATTTCAAACCCACCAACACACTGAGACAGAGGCTTGTACACCCCAAAGATCAAACTCCAAAACACAAGAAAAGCAATGTAGTTTATGCAGTCCAGTGCAGTGAGGAGTACTCTGAACTCTACATTGGAGAAAACAAACAACCTTTGTACAGGAGGATGGCCCAACACAGGAGAAGTAACACCACAGGACCAGAGTCAGCAGTTTATCTTCATCTAAAGGAAAAAGGACACTCATTTGAGGACATTAATGTTCACATTTTAGACAGAGAAGATAGGTGGTTTGAGAGAGGGGTCAAGGAATCCATTTATGCCAACTTGGAAAATCCTTCCTTGAATAGAGGTGGGGGCCTCAGGCACAATCTTTCCCCCATCTTCCTCCCTGCTTTGTCTTCTGTGCCTAGGAAGATTAAGACCATTTCACAAGCTCAACAGCAGCATGGTGATCTTAACGATCCTCCTTTAGATGATAAAAAGGACTTAAAATAACATCTCAATATAACCATGACCTAGCCCCAGGTGTAAGGTCACACAGCTACCTAGAAACATATTTAGGATTCCCTTACTAACTTTGCTCAGACTGAAGAAGCTCCTTGGATAAGGAGCGAAACGTTTCCACTGAGAAAATAGAAATCCAGTTGACATGTTTCAAGCTACAGATATTTCTGCACATAGGATTGGAGGTTAATACCAGCACATTCATATATACATTTTGCTGTTGGATAATGAGCATCAGTTCTTTCAGACCCTTTCCCTTTTGAATCTAACATTTCTTTCCTAATAGGGCAGTGGACAGATTTGCTTATTTATTATTTATTATTTAAATTTATATGACCGCCCATCTCCCCCAGCGGGGGACTTATTAGGAGAGGAACTCTGTAACTGATGCTGACTGATGGTATATTTGCTACACTCTTGAGTCAAACCGCGTGTGATTATTTTTAAGGACATCTGTATCTCTGTTTATAGTTATGTATCTTCAAGAAACCAGAAGAAATTGCTTTAAAATGCATACTAATTTGTCTAATGTAATATTAAATAAGTCTAGGCTCAAGCTGTTGAAGCTGACTCCTCCATTTGAAATATTGTCTGTATCTACACTTATAACAGATCCTGTATACAGAGCTTTATTCTGGAAATATGCCTACCCTGTGTTTCAGAAGCTATATGAATGTGCAAAAGCATCCACTCATCGAATAGTATAATAGAAAAGAAAAACAATAATATCAGGAAACTTCTAAGTGATGGTGGTAGAGATAGAAATATGCTGTTGTAGTGTCGTGGGATGTGGGTGGAATGAAGAAGCTGGCAAAACCTTGGTAAATCTAGTTTGCTGCTCATTCAGAAAAGATTAAAATCTCTCTAAGCTCCAACCCCTGGCTACTTTCCCCATGTGTACAAAAACATGATTTGTATCCTTTAAAAAGAGATTATTATTATTATTATTATTATTATTATTATTATTATTATTATGTTGTTGATGATGATGATGATGATGATGATGATGACAATGAATGTACAGTTAACTGAATATACATGTAGATGGGGGGAAAGGCAGAAATATAGAAAGAAGAGAAGGAGATGGTGCCCTCAGACTTGAACTCCTTAGATGTGCAAGACGACAAGTCCCACAAATGCCTGCTACCGTGCTGGTTGAGAATTTGAGAGTTGCATTCCCAACTCATCTGGAGGATGCCTAGTTTGTTGGTTTATTCAATTTATAGCTGCCCATCTCACACATGTGACTCTGGGCAGCTCACACAATTAAATAACAGAAAACAATAAACAATTGCAAATAACTAGAATAAAAATCAGTTAAAAACAATTAAAACCATAAAACATAATCCACAAGAGAGTACAATCCATGCATTGGCGATCACTCGTAGCCGAGTAAGATTGTCTTCCAAGGGTAAAATTTTAACGGTGGATCCGTAAGTGGCTATAAAGGCCAATTCTGGATCCGCACAACCTCCCACAATGAGGGCATAGGTTTCCGGGTGGGAGACGGTCATGATGAGGGTTTGCCTGACGTGCCTTCCTTTTAGCTCTTTTCTCCCTTTCGCCCTGTACTTGTGCTTCTTCAAAGTCCATAGCGCCATTAATAAAGGATGACCTCCAATTGAAACGCTCATGAGTTAGGGCTTCCCAGTTCTCAATGCTGGTATTACATTTTTTTAAATTAGCTTTGAGAGTGTCTTTGAATCTCTTTTTCTGTCCACCAATATTCCGTTTTCCATTCTTAAGTTGGGAGTAAAGTAGCTGCTTTGGAAGACGATGGTCAGGCATTCGAACAACATGACCGGTCCAGCGAAGTTGATGTTGGACAATCCATGCATTACTAACAGTACAACCAAATCACAGGCTCCATACCTCCACCGGATGCCCAGGCACACTGCTAAAGCCATGTCTTCAGAGCCTTCCAAAAGGCCAGCAGGGTCGGGGCCAATCTACCCATGGGAAAGACTGGGCAAGATTAGATAACACAATCCATGTTCAGACTAGTGGTTAAATCCACTGCCTATCATTTGCATTCAGCCATAGGGCAAAGCTGGGCCCATACTGCATGGGAAAAGTATTCTGCAAGTCCTTTAGTGGTATCTTTGTATGTATTTACATCTGTAGCCTTAGAAATTGTAGGTTCTGAGGACAAAATTTCGAAAGTAAGGAATTTCTCCATTCACAGGCTCAGCAACCTATCTGCCTCTTCAGACCAGTGAATGGTTAAATAGCAGGGAATATATTACATACTGTGTCGGAAGAGCATCTCTTTATAGCAGAGCTTTCCAAACTGCGTGTCGGGACACGTTAGTGTGTCGGCTGCAGTGTCTGGGTGTGTCGTGGCTGCTGCTGCCTCCGAGCCCTGGCAGGATTCCGCGCAGGTCCTAGTGCCTGCCTTGTGCCCTGCTGTAAGAGTGTGTTGTGAAATGATGCATGTCTAAAAAGTGTGTCACCAACATGAAAAGTTTGGAAAGCTCTGCTTTATAGAATTGTAAAGGAAAACTCCAGTATTTTTAACTGGACCTAGAAACAATTAGACACCCAATGCTGCTCCTTGAAGCATTAGTGCAATATAACCCCATCTGATCATACAGTCTGGAACCTGCATTGGAGCATAATGCAGCCTTTTGACTTTAGTACTTAGGCAAGACATTTTGCTGAGAAAAGCAGAGGCCAAAGCTGTTAGCACATGACTCCCACTGCCCTGCTGTTCAGTCTACAGTCCAGAGGACGAAGGCAAGACAAGAGTAAGCATTTCTAGTCACAGTGCAAAGGACTGGAGATGCACAAGCAAGCACTTCCCTTTCGATGCAGAAGCACATGGGGGGCAGGGAGGGGGAGAGAAATTACCAGGGATTGCCAAACAACTAGAGTATTTGTCTTCCTGCAACAAATCATCAGCAGATTACAGCTGACTCTGAAAGCAATAGGGTGTTTTCAAGGAGCAGGGGCAGGAACTTCACCAGGTGGGACAGACCTCACTGTTTATCTGTGCTCTTTCTCATGATGCACCCTGAAGCAGATGACTTGACCCTCTGTTTATTTTCCAAAAGTTCTTTATATTGTTGCTATCATTATCAAGGCAGAGCTCTCCCTTTACAAACAAGAGTTCTTCTTGCCCCTGAGTCATGATCCTAGTGTTTTGTAACAGTGTTTGTGGAAACTGGTTATTTATTTCATAGAAATGATCTGTGGCAGGAATGAGATAGATCAGTGCTTTCCAAAGTCCCGCCGTTGGCGACACACCAACGGCGGCGGTGGCGCAGGGGTGTGTGCGGCGGTGTGCACGGCAGCGGTGTGTATGGCGGCGGCGGTAGCGGTGGCCTCGTGTTTCGTGCTAAAACCCGGAAGTGCTGATGGCGCGCTGCTGCCATCGCCACTGCCGCCACCACCGTGCGCACCGCCGCCGTCACCACGCGCACGTGCCATCAGCACTTCCGGGTTTTGTCACGACACACTAATGTGTCGCGACACACAGTTTGGAAAGCTATGAGATAGATATTTGAAATCTCTGCTGCGGTCTTAGATGCAATAAAATGGTTCCTGATTTGTCCTTGGCGTATTCAAGATGGTTCTAATGTGGGGAATTAGATTTTATCATTTCTGTGTTTTTATTTCTGCAGAAACGCTTCATTCTGCAGTGACATCTTACAAGAGCACATGGACAAGCTGAAGACCACCATCAGCTATGCCCATAACTTTCTTAAGAAGTCTTACTACAATGTCCTATCGCTCTGGCGTATTTGCAGTTGGGTTACGTGATCTGACAGGAATACAAGGGAAAGACAGTTTTCCCCTCCTAGCTTCCCTAAATAGCAGGTAGCATAACACTATGGAATTCCTCTATCAGGAGAAAATTTATTTATTTATTATTTATTTATTATTCAAATTTATCACCGCCCATCTCTACAACAGTAGACTCTAGGCGGTTTACAATAATATTATAAAAACAATTAAAACCTATACATCTAAAATCCACTATAATAATAAATAGAAAAATCCGAAGATGGTGAGTTCTTAAAAGGAGGGTATTACTAAGCCAACCACCCCCAGGAGGAACTATTATTTCCTTTGTTCCAAGCGAGGCGGCAGAACCAGGTCTTTAAAGACTTCCTGAAGGCCAGGAGCGAGGGTGCCCGTCTCACCTCTGGGGGCAAGATATTCCACAGGGTGGGTGCTATCGCAGAGAAAGCACGCCTCCTGGACCCCACTAGATGGAATTCTTTTATTGATGGGGTCCAAAGCATGCCCTCCCTGCATGACCGGGTGGGGTGGGTAGATGTGGTCGGGATAAGACGGTCCCTCAGGTACCCTGGTCCCATGCCATGTAGGGCTTTAAAGGTGATGACCAACACCTTGAATTGGATCCGGAAGCAAACTGGTACCCAATGCAGCTCACGGAGCAGCGGTGTTACCTGTGCTGATCTTATAGCACCCAGAACTACCTGTGCAGCCGCATTCTGGACCAGCTGAAGCTTCCGGATAGTCTTCAAGATTTCCGGATTACTCTTCAAGATCCTCAAGATTTCAAGATTCAAGAAAATTGCTAAGATTCCTTATCATGGGACACCTAGTTAATTTTAAAAAATCAGTCAAGTTTTTAAAAACTTGACTCGAACAAGGTTTGAGTTTTACCTTGTTGTTAATTTGTAGGTTTTATTGCTATCAATCTTCAATTATGTAAAGCCTTAGTACTATCATTAGTGTTATAGTTATTGGTCCCTACTGATGGAGTCTTGAACGTTAAAAAAAAACCTCCAAGAAGCTAACAACAATCTTGCAGAGTAGAAGCGTGAACCAGCAGGGAACTTGCACTTTAAGCTTCCGGGTGAGCTGCGATGGCGATCAGCGGAAAGGACGAGCTCCGCTGATGTTATGAATCGCTGCGTTGGGAGAAGGTCTCGCTGAGGAAAAAAGAGGAGAGATGGCTCAGAAGGGTGAAGTAAACCCCTTCTGAAAAGAATTTCTGCTGTCACGGAGGGGAGCGAGCCGGGCAAGTGAGCGTTTTGTCTTGTTTGCTGTGTGTCCCTGTCGGAGTTGTATGGAGGCTTGCGATACCGAGTGACACGAAAGGAAAAAACTAACCAACGGGCGAAGTTGGACAAAGAGTCTAACGGGGTTGCTATCCCAGCCACAAATTACAACGAACAACTAAAGAAAAAGAAGATGAAATTTCCTAACGAAGGATAAATAAAAGACTGGGTAAAGACTGAAATACTTCCTTATAAAACTTATAAAATTGAGACTTAATTATTTAATTATTAAACGTGGCCATTTTGAATACAATGTAACAGTACTTCTAAATATTAGATTAGAAACATGAAGTATATAACTAGAGGAAAATATTGTAAGTAATTGTTTTACTCTATCTTTAAATAATTGTATGGCATATTATTAAGAATAATATAGATTTAAAAATATTGTAGGGATAATAGATTATAGTTTTGGTGTTGGAAATATATAGATAAAAAATAGAAGGTTCTTTCTCTTTCTTTCTCTTTTACATATTTCTTTGCTTCTTTCTTTGATAATATAATCATGGCCACAAAAAGATTAGTAAGAAAAGGATCAGACACGTTAGAAGGAGAAGGTCTTAAGGCTTTATTTGATGAATTCACAGCAAAGACAACAGAGACTATAACACAGACTGTGAAAAAAGTACTTGAAGAAAAATTAGAGGGACTAGAAAAAAAAACTGGATCAAAAGCTGGACATAATAGAAAGAAGATTAAAGACTGAGATACAAGAAGTCAAAAAACAGGCGGACATTAGTGAAAAAAGAAGAGAAGAAGAAGAGGAACGCATAGTTTTATTAGAATTGAAAGAAAAAGAACACTATGTAAGAATAAGAGGGGTGGCGGAGGGTAAAGAGGAAAATATAAAAGGGTTATTAGTACAAATGATTGCAGATTTGGTTGAGTGGGAGGAGGAAAAAATAGAGGAAGAAATTGAAAAAATATATAGAGTAAATTCACAATATGCTAAAGTTAATAGAAAACCAAGGGATATAATTATAGAATTTTCAAAAAAAAAATAATACAGGGATATAATAATCCAAGCTGCATTTAATAAAAAAATTGAAGTGGAAGGTGAAGTAGTAACCATATTTAAAGAGATCCCAGGGAAAATTCTAAAGAAGAGGAAAGAATACAAATTCCTTACAGATATACTGAAGAAGAACGAAATAAATTTTAGATGGGAAAACATTGAAGGACTAAATTTGTTATATAAAGGACAAAGATACAGGTTACATTCCATATTTAAAGCAAAGGAATTCCATAAAAAATTAGAGAAAGAATTGGGAAATAAAAAGGAGTCAACAAAAGAACAGGAATAGGTCAAAAGAACACAAAGCATAAAAATAGGCAAAATTGAAAATATAGGAAATGAATAAATTAAATAATATAACGTGGAATGTTAACGGGCTTAATTCACCAGTCAAAAGATTTAGATTATTTCAACTGTTAAAGAAACTAGATTTAGACATTATTTGTCTTCAAGAGACACATATTAAAAAGAAAGATGAAAAATATCTAGAAAATAAAAAACTAGGAATACCTTTTATAACGGCAAATGAAAGAAAAAAAATGGGATTGTAATATATATTAAACCTTCGCTTAAACCCCAGCTAGTGGTAAAAGATCAGGAAGGAAGATTTGTAATTGTAGAAATAGAATGTCAAAATATGAAAATAGAGATAATTGGAATTTACGCCCCAAATACTAATCAGAAGAGTTTCTTTAAAGGCTGTTGTGGGTCTTCCGGGCTGTGTGGCCGTGTTCTGGAAGTTGTGGTTCCTAACGTTTCGCCAGCATCTGTGGCCAGCATCTTCAGAGGGCAGGAGCGCAGATAGAAGCAAATCTCTTCTATCTCTTCTAAGAGATTTTGCTTCTATCTGCGCTCCTGCCCTCTGAAGATGCTGGCCACAGATGCTGGCGAAACGTTAGGAACCACAACTTCCAGAACACGGCCACACAGCCCGGAAGACCCACAACAGCCATTGAACTCCGGCCGTGAAAGCCTTCGACAATACATAGTTTCTTTAAAGATTTATCAGATGTGATTTCAGAAAACAGTATTAATAATTGGATATTGATGGGTGACTTGAATGGGGTAGTGGAACCTGAGATTGATAGAAAGTCAGAAAACCATATCAATAAAAATCAAGGAAAACTACCAAAAGAATTCTTTAATATGGCGAAGAATCTAATGTTGATAGATGTATGGAGACATATTAAAGGAAATAAGAAAGAATATACTTATTACTCTAATAGATTCAATTCCTTTTCAAGAATTGATATGATATGGGTGTCAAAAAATTTAGAAAACAAAATAAAAGATATATCAATACTTTCAAAAACAATTTCAGACCATAACCCCGTACAAATGACCTTAAGTATAAATAAAAAAATATATAGATGGCGAATGAATGAAAGTATACTAAAAGATAAAAAAAAACGTAGGTGAATTAGGGAGAAAATTACAAGAGTTTTTAAGTTGGAACATGGATAATGAGGTAAACATAGAAATAGTATGGGAGGCAAGTAAGGCATTTATGAGAGGTCATCTGATATCGATCAATAATTATCAAAAAATAATTAAGCTTAATTGCGTTCAGAAATAAATTCAGTCTTCACACATTAGTTAGATGAAGAAAAACAGAGATAGATTACATTTATTCAGTAGATCTGGATAGGAGTAGATTCGTAGTAGATCTGCATGCAAATGAGATGGAATGGACGAGAGCTGCATGGTGCAGCCCTCCTGCTTGTAGGTGTGCCCAAAGTGTAATGGAGAATGTTAATCCCCTAAAACCAAGAAGAAGGAGGAAGAGGAAGTCAGGTGACCCATGTGATATCCCACAAGCACAATAGAGATGTGTTTACTAGAAAGACCCCCTATTATACTTATTTTTTTAATATTATTTTTTTTAAATGAAACTTTATTATATAAAATTATTTCAACATACAACATATATACATACACATATACATATTACATATATACATACACACAAATCATATATACATACATATAAAAAGAGAAAGAAATAAAAAAATAAAAAAAATAAAAAATAGGTGTCCGATTCCCGATTATCTTTACAGTGTCTAGTATATCAATACAATTTTTTTCTTACTTGTCTTAGTTACATTTTGATACATTTCTATTTCTAATATAGTTAATCGTTAAACCCTATATTAATTGTATTATTTTTTTGTACATTTTTCATATAGACAAGAAATGGTTGCCAATCATTTTTAAATTGGTCTATATTTTTATCATTTAACATTTCTGTTAACTTTGCCATTTGTGCAAGGTCCATTATTTTTGTGATCCAGTCTTCTATTGTAGGGATGTTTTCTTCTTTCCATCTTTGTGCATAAGTGAGTCTGGCTGCCGTAATCATATATAATAAAAGTTTTCCATGTTTTTTTCTTAGTTCATCGTCCATGAGTCCAAGTAGATATAATTCAGGTTTTATTTGTATATCCATTAATGTAAGTTCTTTAATAGTTTTATGTATTAGTTCCCAATATCTCTTTGCTTTCTTGCATGTCCACCATAGATGATAAAATGTTCCTTTTTCTTTGTTACATTTCCAACATTTATTTGATACATTTTTATACATTTTTGAAAGTTTTTCTGGAGTTATATACCAACGGTACATCATTTTATAAAAGTTTTCTTTCAAATTATATTTTAATGTAAATTTTAGTCCTTTTGTCCACATTTTTTCCCATTGATCATACATAATATTGTATCCAAAATTTCTAGCCCAATTTATCACACATTCTTTGGTTTGTTCATCTTCTAATTTTATTTGTAATAACATTTTGTAAAATTTCGTTATAGTATGTTCATTACTGGAATATAATTGGTTTTCTAACCACGTTGGTTCTTTTGTAAATTTATATTTCTTTTTATCTAATTTGAATTGTTCTTTTAACTGTAGGTATATGAACCAATTACACCGATAATCCTTCTCTTTTTCCAATTCTTCTCTTGTTTTTATTTCTAATTTGTCATCTTCATAATATAGTAAATCTTTATATCTAAACCATTTACATCTGTCAGCACTTTCTTTTCTAGTGAAGGCTTCTTGGGAAGATAGCCAATAAGGCGTATTTGGTAGTAATCTTTTCTTATATTTGTTCCAGGTTTTTATTAAGGCTCTTCTTATACAATGATTATTAAACGTTCTATTTACTTTAATTTTGTCGTACCAAAGATATGCATGCCAACCAAATCTTAAATCATGACCTTCCAAAAGTAGTAGTTTATAATTTTCTAATGTAGCCCATTCTTTTATCCACATGAGACTAGATGTGTCGATGAAGGTTCTCAGTCATCCAGGTGGAACAGTCTGTAGCTTGAATCATGTCAACTGGATTTCTATTTTCTCAGTGGAAACGTTTCGCTCCTTATCCAAGAAGCTTCTTCAGTCTGAGCAAAGTTAGTAAGGGAATCCTTAAATATGTTTCTAGGGTGTCTGTGTGACCTTGCACCTGGGGCTAGGTCATGGTTATTTGAGATGTTTATTTCTAAGTCCCTTTATCATCCAAAGGAGGATCGTTAAGATTACCATGCTGCTGTTGAGCTTGTGAAATGGTCTTAATCCTCCTAGGCACAGAAGACAAAATAGGGAAGGAAAATAGGGGAAAGATTGTGCCTGAGGCCCCCACCTCTATTCAAGGAAAGATTTTCCAAGTTGGCATAAATAGACTCCTTGACCCCTCTCTCAAACCACCTATCTTCTCTGTCTAAAATGTGAACATTAATGTCCTCAAATGAGTGTCCTTTTTCCTTTAGATGAAGATAAACTGCTGACTCTGGTCCTGTGGTGTTACTTCTCCTGTGTTGGGCCATCCTCCTGTACAAAGGTTGTTTGGTTTCTCCAATGTAGAGTTCAGAGCACTCCTCACTGCACTGGATTGCATACACTACATTGCTTTTCTTGTGCTTTGTAGTTTGATCTTTGGGGTGTACAAGCCTCTGTCTCAGTGTGTTGGTGGGTTTGAAATATACAGGTATGTGGTGTTTGCCAAATATCCGTTTTATCTTTTCAGACACGCCAGCCATGTAGGGAATGACCAGGTTCTTTCATTTACTCTGAGTCTCAGCCCTATCTGTTGCTGTTTTAGGTCTGGTAGACTTAGATTTAGTGAAGGCCCAATTTGGATATCCACAGGCCTTCAGAGTTGTTCTCAGGTGCTGATTTTCATTCTTTTTGGAATCCATGGAGGTGGGGATGGTACCATATACCTCCGGAAGTCTGGGAACTACATTTCAAGATGATGTATGAGGAGCCATCTAACCAAACAGCATTGAAAATGAAGGAAGACCTACCAGACTGGCCCCCCGTATCAGCGCACGAAATCAAGTTGCTTATAGGACAACTTAGAAAGAGGAAGGCCCCGGGTGCTGACCTTATACCCCCAGAATTATTAAAGAACAACGTGGAGTGGTGGACTCCAATCTTAGCATCACTCTTTACTTTTATAGATTCCACTGGACAGATACCTGAGGATTGGGGCGTGGCTATCATAGTTCCAATTTTCAAGAAGGGTAAGAGAGATGACCCTGCAAATTATAGGCCAATAAGCCTACTAAATATAATTAGTAAGCTCTATGCCAAACACCTATATGAAAAATTAAAGATCTGGCTGGATCAGGGAAACCTGATAGCTGATGAACAGGCAGGGTTTAGAGAAGGCCGGGGCACTGTTGAACAATATGTGATTCTACAGCATTTAATTGAAAAATACTCATCGAATAAAATAACAGCACTCTATGCTGCCTTCATAGATTTGAAGGCAGCTTTTGATTCGGTTTCTAGAAATAGACTCTGGGAGAAGCTGGAAGCAACATCAATTGATCGTAGGCTTCTCCATCTAATTCGTGCCCTATACACAAATACAACCCTCAAGATTAGGTGCAATAGGCAAGGGGCACTCTCGAAGCCAATAAAAGTCCAAAAGGGGGTGAAACAGGGATGTATTTTGGCCCCCCTACTTTTTAATTTTTATATCAATAATTTGGTGAACTGCTTAAACAAGCCAGAATTTCACCCTCCCAAATTAGGAGATTACAGAATTGCTATGCTACTATATGCAGATGATGCTGTAGTCCTATCTAGAACTCCTATAGGACTCAAAAGAGCTCTGAAATCCTTGGCTCGTTATTGTAATAGCGAGAAGCTGGAAATAAACTATGAGAAAACCAAGATAATGGCATTCACAAAAAGACCGAAATGTAACTCATGGAATATCCGCGAACACAAAATAGAGCAAGTGACCAGTTTTAAGTACTTAGGCATAGTTATTCATAATACAGGTTCGCGGAAAGCTCACTGCGAGTATGCTGCAGCCAATGGTCAACAATCAGCTAATGCTATTCTAAAATTCTTCCGATATAAGGGGGGATCGTATGCCCCAGCAGCACTTAAACTCTTTCGGGCTAAGTCTTTAGCCCAACTCCTGTACGGGACTTTAGTCAGCCCTTCTCCTTCATGCTTCACATCACTAGAAAGAGTACAAGCTAAATTTATTAGAGCGCTACTTCAGATGCCTAGATGTGTGTCAAATGCACATCTACGACTTGAAACTGGCATGGTTAGGGTTGTTTCCAGAGTGTGTTTAGCCTCTTTAATCCTTTGGCTAAAGTTCAAACTATACCCTAAGGGCCTTGTACCTCTTATCTTTCAAGACAATTCTCAATCTTCATGGATCAAGGCCATCAATGCAAACCTTCTAAAGCTAGGATATTCACCAGCCACTCTCCTTGAGATGGATTATAACCGAGCAAAGCTAGAGCTAAAACAAAGGATAATGGATATAGAAAGACAAGCAGACATAGGTAAGGCGCCACTTTTTCTGTCTCCTGCTCATAAAAAATATATTGTTTCTGCTGCCAGCTACCTTGAGCAACTTGAAATTCCCTTCAGAAAGCCTTTTCACTAGCTCGCTGCCATGCTCTCCCTTCTGCAGTGTTGGAGGGAAAATATAAAAAAATTCCATTGGCCGCAAGACTTTGCCCATGTGACTCAGGAGAGGTCGAAACTATAGACCATGTCTTTTTACACTGTGATTTTTATGAAGACATTCGTATTAAATTCATTACACCCCTCATTATTAAACACCCTGGACGTACAGATTCAGAGTATACGCAATCGTTGCTTATAGACGAGACTTCTGCAGTTACGGCACAGGTAGCGAGGTTTTGTGCCGCAGCAATGAAGATCCGACATACCAAGAGAGGCCAATCTATGTAATGTCTTGTATTCAGCTGTAAATTTTATAGTTTTATCTATGTTTGCAATATGGCCGTGAAGTAGTCTTTTATGTCTTTTATCTTATGTTTAATATACTTTTAAAATTCTGTATTCTTGGGTGGTCGAGATGGGCCACACCTTGGATTTTATGCATGGAGATGGACAGATGGTAAATGTGTTTTAATTGATTTAATTGGATTTTAATATATATTTATTGTATGTTGTTAATGCTCTAGCTGTGAGTATGTTTATCTCACAAAATAAGTCCAATATTGTACTGGTCTACGACCGCAATAAAGTGTATTGTATTGTAAATAGTATTGTAAATAAAACTAGGGGCGTGGTGGCTCAGCGGGTAAGATGCCAGGCTTGTCGATTGGAAGATCACAAGTTCGGAGGTTCAAATCCCTAGTCCCGCGTGCGGAGTGAGCTCCCGCACTAGCTCCAGCTCTTGCCAACCTAGCAATTCGAAAGCTTGCAAATGCAAGTAGATTAATAGGTACCACTTTGGTGGGTAGGTAACAGCGTTCCGCGCATGTCATGCGGCCACATGACCGTGGAAGTGTCTTCGGACAACGCTGGCTCTTTGGCTAACAAACGGAGATGAGCACCGGCCCCTAGAGTCGGACACAACTGCACAAGTGTGCGGGGGGTACCTTTACCTTTACCTATTGTAAATAGTAGAGTTATTTCTTTTTCGTTATGGACTTGGGCATATTCTATTACATTTAAAATATTTCTGATATTGTCCTTTATTTGTCTTTTTGGAAGAAAACCACTTTGTTCTTGTTTAATTATTTCTTGCATAACTCTTTTCAGTCTTTCTGTCAAAATTAAAGTGAATAATTTATAATAATTATTTAATAATGATATAGGTCTATACTTTTGGCAGAGTGATGTATCATGACCTTCTTTAGGAATTAGAATAATGTTGGCTTCCGTCCATGATTTTGGTATCAGACTTCCGGTCAAAATTAAGTTTGCCAATTCTTTAAATGGAGAAATAATTTGATCAATAAAACATTTATAATATCCTGCTGTAATTCCATCTGGACCTGGAGCTTTTCCTGATTTCATTTTTTTTTATTGCTTCTACTATTTCTTGTGTTGATACAGCCCCATTGAGAATTAATTTCTGATTATGAGTCAGTTTAATAATCTTGTGTTTCATCAGATACTCATCTATCTTCTCTGGTGCAATTTCTTGCTTTTCATATAATTTAGAAAAATAGTTTTGAAATGCTTTTTGAATTTTTACGTTATCAACCATATCCGTGTTATTTTCTTGAATTTTAGTAATTATTTTTTTCCCTATCTTTTCTTAATTTATAGGCCAGCCATCTGCCTGTCTTATTTGCATATTCAAAGTTCTTTTGTTTATCATATCTCAATTTCAACTCAATTTCTTTAAGTGTAATCATATTTACTTGTTGTTGTAGTATTTTAATTTGATGGATTATTTTGTTTTCTGAAGGTTTTTCTTGTAATTCTTTTTCCTTTAATTTAATTTGTTCCAAAACCGTTTGCAATTTCTGTTGATTTATCTTTTTCATTTTTCTGTTTAAATACATAAAATATCCTCTCATACTGTATATGCTTTACTAGTATCCCAAACAGTGCTGGCATCTACTTCATTGTTTAAATTTATTTGAAAAAACTCATTAAGTTTTTGTTTACAGTCTTCTACCAATTCTTCTTTTTTTAAAATATCTTCATTTAGTTTCCAGTTATAGCATTTTTGATTTAATTTTATTGCAATATTAACTGGATTATGATCCGAGAAAGTTTTAGGCAGGATATTAACATTTGTAATTTTATTAGCTAAATTTAATGAAATCCAGTAAGCCGCCCAGAGTCCTCCGTTAGGGAGGGGATGGGCGGGGTATAAATACAAATATAAATAAAATAAATAAATATTGATTCTTGAAAATGACTTGTATCTATCTGAATAAAAAGTGAAATCTTTTGCTTTTCCATTTTTATGCCTCCAAGCATCTACAAGTGTTAAGTTATCAATTAGATTAAAGAATGATTGGGGTAACTTCCCTTGATTATTTTTAATTGATTTTGCAGATTTTCTATCTATAATTGGGGTGGTCACCCCATTCCAATCTCCTAATATACACCAGTGGCTATATGAAAAAGTAGATAATTCATTCAATAAATCTTTGTAGAATTTGTTTTGGTTTTCGTTTGGTGCATAAATACCCACTATTAACATTTTCATTCCATGTAGTTCTATTTCAATTAACATATATCAACCATTTTCTTCTGATTTTATTAATTTAGGGTTTAGATGAGACTTAGCGTATATTACTACTCCATTTGGTGTTTTTTTTCATTTGCAGATATACAGTAAATTCAGTGCCCAATTTTTTGTTCACCAAATATTTAATGTCTTTTTTCTTGATATGAGTTTCTTGAATACATAATATGTCTTGTTTTAATTTATATAAGTAATGAAAAATTTTCTTCCTTTTTGCGAGAGCATTTAAACCATTAACATTCCATGTTAAGCATTTTAATTCATGCATTTATTTCAGGTTCTTTAGAGCTCAATGGTGTTTCCTCTCTAGTACTCTCTCTTTCTTTTGTTTCTGAATTGAGTCCATTTTGTTCTAAATCCTTTCTGTATTTTCTGAAAAATTCCTTAGCTTTCATGATAGACGTTAATTTGTATCTTTCTCTTTGAAATGTAAAGCTTATTCCCTCTAGTCTTTCCCATCTAAATGGAATTTCATTTTTCTTTAATATGTCAGTTAAGAAAGTATATTCTTTTATTTTCTTTAATATTCTTAGAGGTATTTCTTTTAGTACCAGTATGTCTTTACCTTCTATATTAATCTTTTTATCATAGTTTGCCTGTAAAATCAAGTCTCTGATTCTTTTTCTAGAGAATTCTATCAGTAAATCTCTTGGTTTGTTATGGATTTTAGCGTATTTCAAATTTATACAATACATTTTCTCTATTTCTTCCTCCAGTCTATCTTCTTCCCAACTAATTAGATTGGCAAGCATTTGGATTACTATTTTCTCTATGTCAGCGTTCTCTTTTTTATCAGGTATACCTCTGAGTCTCAAACAGAAATCTTTTTCTTTTAATTCTAATAACGTAATTCTATCTAATTCTTGTTCCTTGTCATGTTCTAATCTATCAATCCTTTCATTAACTTTTTTAGTCTCAATTTCTATTTTCTTATCCATTTTTTCTAATTTTTGCTCTATGCTTCTAAGTTGTCTAATTTTTTGTCCAGCATACTTATATTTTGAGTAATACTTTGTGTTATTTTCGCTGTATATTCTTCAAACATCCCTTTTCGCCAATCTCCTTCCCCCATCCCTAATCCTGTTCCAGTTTCGTGTTTGTTTTCTTGTATTCATTTCTTTTGATTTCTTATAAATTTGTTAACTTATCTAATACTTTTATACTTTTATACTGTTCACTAGCCCAGTCTTTCCTTTTCCAAAAATAACCACAGAATTAGGTATAATATTGAGAAAATATGGCCGACCAAATTAATTAATTAATTAATAAGTCCGTTTCTTGTCAGTTTCTCCAAGTTCGTGAAATAGAGGAGACTCACCAAGCTGAAATGTTCTTTCACCGCTTCAGATAACCTCTTTTTTTGTAGAAATAGTTCTTTTCTTTTTTTCTTCTTTTAAGAGTGAAGAGGCAGTAGTTTTGCCTTCGGATGGCTGCAACCGTGATTCTTACCAAGTTCTCTCTCCGCTTCCCAGCTGATAGACGCTGACAGTCTTCGCTCACCAAAAACGAAGCCGCGTTGTTTTCTTCAATCGCTCAGCTGTCCGGAAGCCTTCTGAGTCAAGTACTGAAGTTTCTCCCTTTCCCGGAGTCGCCTCTTTGTCTCTGCAAAATCTTCAGAGCACATTATTAAATCGTGTTGCGAATTCTGGAACGGAGCTGCTCCAGAATTCAACCTGCCACCATCTTCACCAGAACTGGAACTATTATACTTATGAGACAATGCTGAGTTGACTCCTAATAATCCCAACACCTAATTTTAAAAAACTTTGATTTTGATTGGAATTCATTTTGCAAGCTGCTTTGGCTGCTTGGTTTTGGGGAAACAAAGTAAACTTGTTCAGTCATTCAGTCACTATCTCTTTCTAGCCCAATGGACATCATTTTGCTAGGGCTGTCTCATGCTTATGTCATCCATGAGAGTAGCCAGCTTTCTTGTCTTCTGTTGGCCTCTTTTTCAATTCCCTTTGATTTTTCTTCTATGATGACTCCTCCCTTTATATTATGTGTCTAAATTATGTAAACTTTAACTCCATGATTAGTGTTTCCAGTGAGCTGTCAGGGTTTATTTCATCTAGTATTGAATGATTTGTTCTTCCTGTGGTCCAAGGGATTCTCAACAATTTTCTCCAGTACCACAATTCAAAGGCATCGATTTTTCTAAATTCAGCCTTTCTGATGTTGAAGTTTCACGGCCATCTGTTACATCTGAGAAAACCTTGGCCTTGACAATACCTTTGTCAAAGTATTACCTTTCCTGTCAGTGTGATGTCTCTGCAGTTTAATATTTTGTCTAGATCTTTCAATAGTCCTTCTCCCAAGTAGCAGATGTCCCTTAATTTCATGACTACAATCACCATCCCTGTGAATTTTTGAGCCTAGGATTATAAAAAAAAATCTAAAACTAAATATGGTTCATTTTAACTTGAATTCTATCTACACGTTCAGCTTCTATCCACATAAATTATTTTCTCCACATCTGACAACATTAACTCTTTCGAAAAATTGGATAATGAAAATATTTTCATTCTCATGGTTTATCTGTTGTCTTCCTTTTTTTTTTAAAAAAAAGAACTTTATTAATTTTAAAAGTATAGCTAAAATACAAAATAGAAAATACAGAAAAGCAAGAAAATAGAACTAAAGAAAAATAAACAAACTATAAAGTGCAAATAGAAAACAAAAACAGAGAAGTGACTTCCTACTTTCTCCAATACAGATATAGATAAGTTTACAAATATAATCTCTTACCATTCATTAAACCATAGTAACATTATTTCTATTAAAATAAACCAATTAATCATTAAAACCCAAAATCAAAACATTTTTTTCTACCACAAGCAAGTACTCTAGAAGTGGTTGCCAAACAGATATAAATCCAGTAACCAAATGTTCTCTAATTAATGCAGTTAATTTAGCTGAGCCAGATCCATTAATTTAACAATCCAATCTTCAATTGTAGGTATCTGTGGATCTTTCCATTGCTGAGCATATTAAAGTCTTGCAGCCGTGATAACAGCAATACTCCATTTTGTTTCTCCAACTCCTTCTCCATCAAACCCAAAAGGAACAGTTCTGGCTTTTTTTGTATGTTCACATTTAAAATCTTTTGGATAATAATGCATATTTGATAGGCTGACCATACATACCATTTTGAATGGGTAAGGTAAAGGTTAAGGTTCCCCCCGCACATTTGTGCAGTCGTGTCCGACTCTAGGGGCCGGTGCTCATCTCTGTTTGTTAGCCGAAGAGCCAGCGTTGTCCGAAGACACTTCCACGGTCATGTGGCCACATGACACACGTGGAACGCTGTTACCTGCCCACCGAAGTGGTACCTATTGATCTACTTGCATTTGCATGCTTTTGAATTGCTAGGTTGGCAAGAGCTGGGGAGAGTGCAGGAGCTCACTCCACACGCGGGGCTAGGGATTCAAACCTCCGAACTTGCGATCTTCCAATCGACAAGCCTGGCGTCTTACCAGTCCCGTTTTTTAGCATTTTTCAACCGTCCCGTTGTTTTCATAAAAATCTCAATTTTGTCCCGTTTTTCAAACCCGGCAGGAATGGCACGGAAGGCGGATCTGAGCCGGAGTGCGGACCAGGGGGCAGGGTTTGCAGGCGGGAGCCAATTGTGCGGACTGGGGGGCAGGGTTTGCAGGCAGGAGCCAATTGCGCGGAGCGGGGGGCGGGGTTTGCAGGCGGGAGCCAATTGCGTGGAGCGGGGGGCGGGGACCCCTGTCTTTTTCATGAATACAGAATATTACATAAGACCCCGTCCCGTTTTGCCATCCTGAAATATGGTCAGCATAATATTTGATCCCAAAATTTTTTGGCTTTCTCACAAGTCCACCAGAGATGATAAAAGGTTCCTTCTCCCTGTGAACACTTCCAACAAACATTTGTTACACCATGTTTATCTGTTGTCTTCCTATCATTTTAGAAAGCTATATTGTAGCAATACATGTGACTTTCAATGTAACTGCAGCCTTCTGTGTAGCCGTTCATCAAGTTTGGAAAAAGGGGGTCCATAGCAGAGGATGCTTCCAGATAAGCTTCTTATTGTCCAATTAATTGTTTTGCTTTGTTTATGGAACTTTGTGAGAAGTTGGTTGGAGGAGGTCAAGATGACACTACATTTCATTTGTAACTATTTTGCTTTTTCACAGATGCTTCCACTTATTTTCGTACCACCAAAAAAGAAAGGAACAAGGAAAATAGGTCATTTGTCTGAAGGACTAAGAGCATTGGTAAAAGGAAGCACTGCTGTTTCTAGAGGACCTCCTTTAAAAACCTCCTGAATAATTCCTCCTTTTCTATGTTATTTGCCTTGTATTTTCTTGTTGTACAACACAACATCGTTGAGCCACCTTCTTTCCCTTCCCCAGTAAAACAGCTGATCTGCAGGATTTTAATCTGTTTAGCTCCTTTCATTGCTATTATTACATATGCTATGTTATTTTAACCCCTCTCCTGTTTTTCAGCACTGACATTTGTTCTTCTAAAATGTCCATTTCATTTGTGCATTCAAATGCAAGGTTATGAGGGGAAAGTGACAAGCCAATGTTCAAATGGTTTTGCTATGCCAGTAATCCATTATCTACATTTTTCTTTGTCTTTGGGCTGGTCGCTGTAGGATTAAATCACAGCAGATAGAGCAATGCCCTAAGTCTTGATTTAAACTAGCATAATTCATCACTTTTCTATTTCTGTATCCCCATCCATGAAAAATGTTACCCCACAGATGTCTTCAACTCTAACATACCATAATTCTCTGAATTTTATGGGAACAGCTTAAATTGCTGGTGGTAAGTTTATGAGAGCTTCTAAGTTATACAAAGTTCTGATTTCATTAGGCAGTTTTAAACCTACGTAATAAAGCATTTTGTACAGCAATTTAAACCACAACCACTCCATTCATATCTCCACTTTGTTTCTTAGCCATTTTCCTTTCTTTATCAAACCTGTAGGACAGACATTTCTGTTAAAGGGTAAGCAATTAGAATATGCCAGCTAACTTTGTGGGTAAATTGCTCTGGGTAAAAAGGTTTCTTTTTAAAGAAAGGCATGATGGCAGGAAAAAGGTGCCTTGGCTGCTTTACAACCAGCTGCATTGCTCTTGGAAAAGCAAGAAGGTGCACTCTAGGAAGCAGCCCATTTATTTAATCTCCAAATGTAGGCTACTTCTGAATAAACAGTGGATTCTTCTGGAAAGGCCATGCCTGGGGCCTGCAGCACAGACCTCTGGGAGAATTCAATCTAACAAGTAGCAACAGAAGAGCCTGCCTGTTGAAAAATTGGGGTCTGCAACAAAACGTTAAAGGGATAGTGTTCCCTTTCAGGATTCTAGCGAGACAGCCATGTTCTCACCCCCATAATCTGAAGCAGAATTTTATATTCAGCACACATGCTCAATCCCTACTACATTGTTTTTGGATTTATTCTCCCTTTTACCCCAGCTTGGATTTTCCCCTCATTTTTTGTACTTAAACCTTTGTTAACCCTTGATTCTACTGCTGCTAGAATTCATCTAATGAGGTTCTCATGGAACAAATTCTTACTACTGTCTTTAAAGCAGTGTTTTTCAACCTCAGCCACTTTAAGATGTGTGGATTTCAACTCCCAGATTTCCAGTGCAATTTTAATTTTTTAATTTAATTTTTTCATTGAAGAATATTTATTGGAAAACTTTAAAGAAAAAGTCAACCTTGCATAATAATTTTCTTCTTGTATCATTTGATACAACCTTGCATAATAATTTTCTTCTTGTATCATTTGAACAGGGGTGTGGTGGCTCAGTGGGTAAGACGCCAGGCTTGTCGATCGGAAGATCGGAAGTTCGGAGGTTCGACTCCCTAGCCCTGCGTGCGGAGTGAGCTCCCGCACTCGCCCCAGCTCTTGCCAACCTAGCAATTCAAAAGCATGCAAATGCAAGTAGATGAATAGGTACCACTTCGGTGGGTAGGTAACAGCATTCCGTGCGCGTCATGCGGCCACATGACCGTGGAAATGTCTTCGGACAATGCTGGCTCTTCGGCTAACAAACGGAGATGAGCACCAGCCCCTAGAGTCGGACACGACTGCACAGATGTGCAGGTGGAACCTTTACCTTTTTATCATTTGAACAGCTGTAACCTTGTACAGTAAGCATGCTTGTAGAGTCCCATTGCTGGGATTCTGTGCACTGTGGTTTTTGGAATGTTCAATTCACCAGATACACAGGATCCTAAGATGCTATTTCTGGCTGCATATATAGCAGCCCTCCCTCATTTACAAGGGTCTAGATATTTACCTAAAAGGAAATACCTATCCATATACACAAGGAAATGCTTTCCCTTGCTGAATGGGAACACTAGTGATTAGAACATTATAACTCATTGAAGCTGACATCCTGATTCATAAGATACGTGTGAATTGTAGTTGTGCCCATTCTATTGTTGGTCAACAAGAACATGATTTACTGTGTCTTGGAAGTAAAAACAAGGCTTTTATTCTTTCTTCCATGCCCCTTCTCCATGTTAGAAGTTTGAAGCTGCAATTAGGATGGAATTTGGTTCTTGCCTTTGTCATAGCATGCTTGGATAGCACTCACAAAGAACCACTAATGAGAGGAACTGGAAGATGATTAACAGGGAACACAGTCATATTTCATGCAAATGGAATTTCCTATGGATCATTATAGGAGATAAAATGTCACTTACAAAACCAATATTATTGTCTGGAAGCACTTACATCCTCACGAGGCAAAGAAATTGTAACTGCTGTTTGCCTCACACATTAGGGAAGTATAATCCTAGAACCCTGCAATGCTATCAGGGAGTAATGGAAGTTATTCCTTTCTTTGTATTTGCATTATGAAATGATTATGTTTGAATAAGGCAGGGTAGGACTTCCACAAGCCAAAAAATATAGCTAAGGGCAAAGACATATACAGTCTAAGTGTCTGTCACTTGGCAATTCATAAATTATTACAGGTGGTCCTCGCTTAATGACCACTGGTTCAGCGACTATTCAAACTTACAATGGCGCTGAATGAGTGGTACTTACAACCAGTCCTTGAAGTTCCAGCTGTTGCAGTGTCCCGCAGTCACATGGTTGCCGTCTGTGACTTTCTTTGCCAGCTTCCTACAAGCAAGGTCAATGGAGAATCCACAGAAGGTCACAAATGGCGACCATGTGACATCCTTGCTTAATAGTGGCACAGGATTCGCTTAACGATGGCAAGTACCGGAACTGCCATCACTAAGTGACACAGTCACATGATGTTGGGCTTTATGACTGTATCATTTAGTGATGGAAATTCCAGTCCAAGTTGCAATTGTTAACCAAGGACTACCTATATTATCCCACCTTTCCTCGAGAGCTAAAGATTGTATTTTATCCCCACAATAACATTAAATTATGTAGCATCTCATGATGGAATTGTTTGTATGCAAGTACAAAAAGAATGTTCACTACATCAGTTGTGCAGGATATATATGGATTATTCAGGCTGAAACAATATGGTTCTCAGCTGTTTCCAGAAATTTCTAGATCTTTAAATAGGCTGACCATATTTCCTTGAGACAAAAACGGGACATTGGGATGGCAAAAATGGGACGGTGTTAAACTTATGTAATATTCTGTATTCATGAAAAAGTAAGACAATAAAAAAAGTTTTAAAGAGTTTTTAAGATCCATTTGCTGGTCCTTAAACAGAATACTGTATATGCAAAAATATTTTTGTTTTCATTAAAATGAAAAAGTTTTATTACATGAACATATTGAGCTAACAATTATTCTTCAGTGACAGAACTCATACAAAAATTTAGGTAGACGTAGAGGGGGACTGTATTTGACAGGAGGCGAATGGGGAAAGCACAGCTCACGGGCTTTGTAACATCACAGATCGCAGGAAGGAGGGGAGGGGGGAGAGAAGAGAGGCAGGGAAGGGAGGATTCAAAAACTCCATGCCCGGCGAGGCTTCTCTTCCTTCTGCCTTCCCTCCTCCTCCTCCTGCTTTTTTTTCTCCCTCTTTCTCTCTCTCCCACAATCCCAAATGAAAGATTCTCTCTTGCCGAGCTGGAGAAATAATCAGTTCCACTCTTGAAAAAAAGGGGAGGGATCACATCCCAAAGGCATTTTAATAAAACAAACAGAGAGCAGAGAGCGACCAGCTAAGAGCAGAGCAGAGGCAAAGATCTCTCTCCCCGTCTCTCTCTGTCTCCCTCCCTCTCTCTCTTTCCACCTTCCTTGCCCCTCTCTAGTCTCACCCAACATCAGGCACCTCAATCAAGCACTTTTTAAATGATAATTGCATCTTGGCTGAATCAATCTTGCCATGCCTGACATTTTGCTAATTTTTTTTAAAAAATGGGACAAAATTGACATTTATATTAAAACAATGGGACGCTCGGGAAATGTGAAAAAAACGGTACTGTCCCATTTAAAATGGTACGTATGGTCAGCCTATCTTTAAACCATCAGGAAGACAGTTATTTCTGCTTGCCTGATCATGAAGGAGGCAAAGTAGAGAAATATTGTCAGTAGCAGTGCCCTTTCAGTGGCGGTGCTATACTGTATCATTGAAAGGCCCTCTTGAGAAATGTTTTTTGTTTTATTTATGCAAAACATTTTTATTCTGCCGGAACAGCTCCCAGAGCAGATTACCAATCAATTATATGTTTTATTTGCCATTGTCTTGGGCAGAACAATTCTGTACAAGACTGGAGTCTTTTAAGTTTTGGGGTGAAGCAGTATCAACTGCCTGTTATGTTCAGAACAGACTGTTTAATTGTGTGATTGAGAACACTCCATTTCATTTGTTTTATGGTGTGAAACCAAAAATGAACCATCTCAGAGTTTTTGGCAGTGCTGCATGGGTTCATGTGCCAAAACAACAGAGGAAAAAAGGAGGTTCCAAAACAAAGAAAGCAATTTTTGTTGGGTATGAAAAAAGCCAAAGAAGCTACAGGTTCATATTAGGCGATAAATTCATTATAAGCAAGAGTGCTTCATTTGCAGAACAAAACTGGGAAAAAATAAATTCCAATTCGCAAGTTGATCTGAAACCAGGGCAAAGGCAAGAAATTGCTGATAACATTTCGCAAGATTCTTCACCAAATTAGTTCATTAAACAAGAGGAGAAAGCTGAAAATCTGTCTGATGAGACAGATGCTACTCAGGAAAATGATGGAAGACAGAATATTAACCCTGTTACCCCTGTAATACCTCGCAGGTCGCAGAAATGAAGGAATTCATTTTGAGGTGGATATGGTTAAAGCTTTCCATGTTTACTCAGAACCAGAGTCTTTACAGCAAATAAATGATACGCCACCTGAGATTGCAAAATGCTGGTATGACGCAATGCAACAGGAATTAGATTCCTTGAAAGAAAATAAAACTTGGAAATTAGTTAATCTACCTCCCAATGAACGTTGTCTGGGTTGTAGATGGGTCTTCAAACTAAAAAAGGATGCTAGTGGGAAAATTCAAAAATACAAAGCAATGTTAGTTGCTAAAGGATTTTCTCAAAGAAAACAATTAGATTTTGACAAAACCTCTGCACCTGTTACAAAGGGTGAATCAATCAGATTGTTGTTGAAAGTTGCTGCACTAAAAGAGATGTCAGTTTATCATTATGATATTCAAACTGCTTTTTTGTATGGTGAATTAGACCAGAAATTGTACATGCAACAACCACCTGGTTTTGAACAAGGTAAAAATTTGGTGTGTGAATTACAAAAATCAATTTATGGTTTGAAACAAGCAGCTCGCTGCTGCAACATAAAATTAGATGAAACACTGCAAAGTTTTGGTTTTAGAAAAGGGAAGGCAGATCCATGTGTTTATGTTAAGAAAGACAAAGTTTTGTGTATTTGTGTTTGTATGTTGATGATTTACTGCTACTTACTTCATCAGACAAACAGTGACTTGATTTTGAAATGTACATGAAGAACAATTTTATGTTAAAGAATCTTGGCATAGTGACAAATTACTTAGGCTTGGAAATATACAGAGAAAAAGATGGTAGTTTCCTAGTGAGCCAAAGTAATAAGATCAAGAGACTCCTAGAGGAGACTCCAGGCTTGGCTGCCAGCTCGACCAGTCAGATTTCTCAGAGAAGCTGAGAACTGACTGAATTTCCCTTGCTTGCGTGGATTGCAGAAGTTGTGGTCCACTGAAGTTTTTTTTCCCCTGGAGAGGGGGAGACCAGAAGATTACTCGTGGGGCCATTGGGATTGCCTACCCTTGTTTTTTCTGTAGTTTTCCACCGCGGAAGGAACAGGGTAAGTGCAAGGCAATGGCCGAGATATATCAGGCTCTCGCAGGGGAAACAAGTCTCTTTGAAGAGACACAAGAGCGCCCAGCCGCTTTTAGATCACTTTAGGAATGTTTTTTTTAGATTAAAATATTTTTGAAATCTAAGATCTATTTTTTGGACTTTGTTGAAAATGTTGGCTAACTTTGTGCTTTCTTTGCTATAACTGATTCTGGTGGAAGTTTGATGGACTCTATATTTGCAACATAATGAAACGTCTGCATTTTTTTTTTACTTCTCTTTTGTATTAGAGGGATTTAAGAGACTCTGTTTGTAATTCTTCGCTTGATAAACTAAATGACTATTCATTTTTTGAGAAACTCTTTGTTTGGATTAAGCAGCTTGCAGCTTGAAGAACGAAAGCTCGCAGTTTGAAGAATAAAAACACAGGGTAACGTGTTTTTTTCCTTGTCTTCTTTTTCTACATCCTCCCTGGTTGGATTTTGCTTCATTTGGAATATATTTTTTATTTCTCCTTCTATAAACTGTTTAAAATATTATTCTCTCCTGTATTATGGATTATTGGAACTTTCTTTTTTCTTTTTACTTTAAAAAAAAAAAACAACAACAACGTTCTGCTTAATAGATTCTGCTGGTAGTATTCCATGAACAGATTACATGATTATTGTTTTGACTAGAAGGGTTGTTGTTTTAATTTGAAGGACACAGGAAAGATGGCTTTCCAACTTGTACCTGAGGAGCTCAGAAGAGAGATTACTGAGGCTTTTTCAAATATTCAAAGGTCGTTGGAATTACTGTTCGTAACTCTGCAAAACAGAGAGAAAGAACAGAGAACAGAAACGGAGACAGAAAGGAAAAATGTTTTTCAAGTGGAGGAGAAACAGAAGGAGGAAATTTTGAGTATATTAGTTCAGAAGAACATTCTGAAGGCTTTACACTACAATCTTGGTATAGATATGTTGTGGCAGTGGAGACAGAGTGAAAATATGGGTGCACAGTTGGATGGATGTTGTGAAATATGTGGAAAGGGAGAGAAGGTTGCTCTGATATTCTATATGAGATATAGAAAAGAGCAGGCTGTATATTGCGAATCTCCCACAGTGTATTGTGATTTTGGCATAACCTAAACAGAAGATATGAGAAACTGTATGGATATAAAGGCTAATGAAAATATGGACTTGAATTGTTATGAGAAATTGTATGGATATATAAAAAGTGATATTCTAAATGTAAGATGCTAAATACAAACACAAGTTGATATTATAGAATATTGTTTTCCTTAGAGATATATTTATGAGAAGATAATGATATGATGGAATTAGAATGATGGTTACTACAGGATGATATATATCAATATGTATTGTATGAATATTATAAGAATTGATATATTAGCTATTAGGTTTAAGTGATATGATAGATTATGCATTTAGTTTAAATGGACACTACTACAAGGAATGGAAATTACAGATGGATAATTGAGATTCAAGAATTCCTTTTTTATGGAGATATATATATATATTAGAATTAAATTATAGAAATATATATGTATGAACACTATAAGAATTGCTAAATTATGTATTAAGTTACATAACATGTTAGGTTATGAGTCATAATATGAATAGAATATATTGTAGTTTATTAGAAGTAAATAAGGCTTTTATTTGTTATACTAATTGGTCTTTATTGAAGATATAAATATGTAGTAATGAACATTCAACATTTAACTACTACTTCAAGGAATGGAAGCCAAAGATGGATTATTGGGAGACAGTAAGATGAAGGTTAGAAGATTGGATTAAAGAAATCAAAAGGCATATGACAAAGAAAAGTTCCTGTATACTGTATGAAGGACTAACATTTAAAATCAATTGTTGTACTTTAAGTTCAAAGATAGATTGGAGGACATCTATTTTCTATATTTTCTTTGCTTATTATTTCTTGACTTCACTTTTTCTTTATCTTTTTCTTATTTTGTATTTCTGTTTCTATTTCTTTTTTCTACTTTAAATTTTATTATGTATTGTAAAACTTAATAAAATTTAATAAAAAAAAAAAAAGAGACTCCTAGAGGAGTTTAACATGCAGGAATGTAAATCAGTCTTAACCCCTATGCTTCCTGAATTTCAGAAGGAGGTGGGAGAACTTGAGTTATCTGAGGCAGATGGGTTTAGATCTGCGATTGGAAGTTTATTGTACATTGCAAATCATTCTTGCCCAGATATTTCTAATGCTGTTTCAATTTTAAGTAGACAAGTAGAAAAACCAACTTCTACTGGGAAAGCAGCATTGAAAAGACTGTTTAGGTATTTGCAAGGCACAAAGGATTACTGTCTGAGGCTTCCTGCCTCTGGGACAGAAGAATTAGAAAAATTACAGGCATATGCTGATTCAGACTGGGGAGCAGACCTCAATTATAATAAGTCAACTTCTGGAGCTATAATACAGTATGCTGGTTCAACAATTGCCTGGCATTCTAAGAAACAGACACTTGTTGCTCTTTCTACAGCAGAAGCAGAATTTTATAGCCTAGCACAACTCTGTAACAAGATGGTATGGTTTAAACAACTGTTAAAAGACATAGGCATGGAATTGCACCAGCCTGTAACTGTTTTTGAAGATAATCAGGCTTGTATTCATATGGCACAGTCTGAGGGTTGTAGGAACAGAACTAAGCATATTGACATACGATACTATAATGTCAAGGATTCAATAGCCAAAGGTGAAATTGTGTTAAAGTACTGTGACTCAAAAGACATGACTGCTGATTTTCTAACAAAGCCCCTTGCTGCAGTAAAACACAAGGAGTTAACTGAAAAAATTGGGTTGCGACTTACACATTTAGTATAATAAGAGGAGTGTTGGTGTATTATTCTTCAAGGAGTAAGTCACAAGCCTTGTTAGTTAAGCACCTGCAAACTTTTAAAGGTCAGGCAGCACGTGATCCAGGTTGAAGAGTATAAAAGAACCTGCCTGCCTGCCTGCCTGCCTGGCCCTGCTTACTGCTTCTGTTTCTACGCCTGCTTGCTTACTCCTCCTCCTTGCTTACTACTTCTTTCTGGTATGTAGATTTGTAACACTTCCAGGGATCTGGAAGAGAACTGTAAATAGTATCTGTTTGAATGAGTAACTAATACAACTGCAACTGATTTACTACAATGACTGGCGTCATTTATTGGTCTCTAATGCTAATCGCTTTCTGATACTCTGTGTGTGCAAGAAAACACACAGATCAACAGTTCTTTATAGTAACTTACGTTGTTCACACCTTAAAACCAAGTTTAATTATTGTTTTTGCCCAGTGAAGATTACCTAGGAGCCTCAAGAAGTAGGGCTTAGACCTTCTACAGCTTGTTCCTGCGCTGTTCTTACCAGCTGAGCTACCAGCCAGATCATAGGGTCACCAGCTTGAATTATATATTTTCAATTTGTTTCTCCCTCCTTCTTCCTTGCAAAATATTTACCATGTCATGGACAAAACATTGCACACAATTTTCAGAACATTGTGCATGGTAAATCTTCATGGGGCTCAAAGCTTCCTTATCAGTGATTTTGGGGCAAGTCTGTAATTTGCATGTTACACTTGACCATTGAGATACAAACCCTATCTTGGAAAAGTCCAAGGAATGTATTTTTGTCAACCTATTTCTATATTGTAGGGACAGGAACAGATATACAGCAAGTCCAGACTCACCTACTTTCACCTACTTTCCTCCAGTCTATGAGGGGACACAAAAGTCTGCCAGAACAATTTTTTTTATCCCAACAGCAAACTCTGTTTTGCCTCAGCATCAAGGTTGGTAACAGGTGCTATCCTATCAGCTTTAAAGTGGACAAGTGAAGGAAACTGCCTGCTCGATTTCCAGTTGGTGGGGCAAACATCTACCTATTGTTCTCCTCAGTGTTGGGTGTATGGCTGGGACTGGACCAGAAGCAGGAGATGAGTTTTGACAGATAGCTTGACCCATGGGTTCAGCCCTCCATAAGAACCTGATTTGTGGAGTGGGGGCTTTCTACCTTTCCTGTTTTACTAAAAGCACCCACTCGTTGAGGATATTCCATGCATTATCTTGTCTGTCTGTCTCATGTTCTCTCTCTTGCTCTGTCTGATTCATCTTTCTCATGGTCTTGCTTGCTATGTCCCTCTTGTGCTCTCTTTCATTTGATCTGTTTCTTTCATGCTCTTTCTTGTTCTTTCCCTCAGGCTGTCTTTCTCATATTCTCTCACTTGCTCTATTTCTCTTGCATGTTATCTCACTTGTTCTCTTGATCTCTCGCTTGTTATTTCTGTCTCCACATTACTATCTCTCTCATTCTGTCTAAAACCAGTTGACAGGGCTGTTGAGCAGCACTGGGGCATGGACACCATTATTCTCCTCCCACCTGCCAACCCAGCTCTCCAGCCCTGGAATTGAATCTCAACCGGAACTGCAATCAAAAACTGCAGCATCCGTCCCTTTCCAAAAATGGAATAAACACAGGAGGGTTAGTCTGTAGCTTGAATCATGTCAACTGGATTTCTATTTTCTCAGTGGAAACGTTTCGCTCCTTATCCAAGGAGCTTCTTCAGTCTGAGCAAAGTTGGTAAGGGAATCCTAAATATGTTTCTAGGTAGCTGTGTGACCTTACACCTGGGGCTAGGTCATGGTTATATTGAGATGTTATTTTTAAGTCCTTTTATCATTATATATATATATATATATATATATTATATTATATTATATTATATTATATTATATTATATTATATTATATTATATATAACATCTCAATATAACCATGACCTAGCCCCAGGTGTAAGGTCACACAGCTACCTAGAAACATATTTAGGATTCCCTTACCAACTTTGCTCAGACTGAAGAAGCTCCTTGGATAAGGAGCGAAACGTTTCCACTGAGAAAATAGAAATCCAGTTGACATGATTCAAGCTACAGACAATTCCACCTGGATGACTGAGAACCTTCATAGACATACAGGAGGGTTAGCTTTACTCTAGGTTCATGTGTGTAGCTTAAAGAACAAACTTTTTGATGAAATTGTTTAACAATTGAGAAGAGAAGGCATAATTTTGCTCAAGAAGTCCCATTTTTCCATGGAAGGTTAAACCTCCTAGGCAGTTACTGGGGATAAAAAGTGTACCCATAAACGCTACAAGAAAAAGCAGCCCATAGACGCTGGGAAGATCCAGCTCATTGGTGTGTCACCACCACGACTGCCAGAAAAACACCAGAATTCATGCACATGTTGGAGACACAATGAGAGCTACATGTGAATGAGCTATAGTATGGTTTCTTCAACATCACCTTGTTAGTAGATGTGAGAAGATTGTAGTTCCAGATAAGTGGCCAAGAATGACACTTATTTCCTCTTGATTCCTAAGAATCTTCTATTCTTCTATTCATAGAATCTTCTATTCAGTAACATGCAGCCTCATTCTGACCAGTCTTCAAGGAGGAGAAAAATATCTGTTGCAGCTTTGTTACACAGGCAAAAAGCAGGACTCAGCTGAGTTGAGGACTGACACATGAATCACCCTTAGCCGTTCTATCAAAAGGAAACGCAAATTAATAATGTTAGATTTACTTAATTCAAATGTACAAATGTCTTCCTGCTTCCTTCCCATAATTTGTGCTGAAAAGGTCATTCTATAAGAGATCATATGCTTCTCCCAAAGTTGTATAATTTGTAATATGGCTCGGTAATTTTTGAATCACATTGTTGAGCACTATATATTAGTCATTTTTCCAGAACTGAGCATTGACTTTTCTATTAATAAAAAGGGAGATTATTCACCATATTTGCATGATGCTTTCACTGAAATCAGTACATGTTCTCACATCCCATAACAGACCAATGAGAATTCCCTTGTAAGGAAGTCCTAGTGTGTCAAGCAGACTAAAAAGCTAATTATCCTTTTTCCCAGGGTACTGTTGTTGTGTTAGCATGGCAGTGGCAAGTTTTTCTAGTTCCAATTTTGGAGTATCATTTAACTTATTGTTTCCTAAAGTAGACTACTGTATGCTTTTAATCAAATGAACTACCAAAGTTGTTTAATGGAGTCCATAAATGAATTTATTAAGCTGACTTTAGCTAAACCCAAAGAGTTCTGTGGGTTTTGTACCATTTCCCCCCACTTTTTTAGTGGGAAAAACCAAATCCACATTCCATACTGTGACTTGCATTTGAAATTCCCCACAATTTAAAAACAAGTTTGTTACCATTTGGAGTTAACGCTGTTTGAGAACAACAAGCTTGTCTGCAGCTGTTGAGAACTTCAGCTAGTCACAAGGATGTTTTTAGCTTCTGTGTAGAAACTGTCTGTTGAGCAATAAGTGCCACTGAGTTCAATGGACCTTGGGTATGTTAGAATTTTTTAAATTTCCTTACCAGGTTCATTTCTGAGCTGGGATCAAAGAAACAGGCAGTTGCATGAAATTAAGTTCTTTATTCTTCACCCAAGAGCAAAACCAATGACAGCAAGCTGTGGCGATCACAAGCAAGTGGGCGATCGCGCAGGACCCCCTCCTTACAGCACATTATATACATTTCATTTAACTCCTCCTTTAGAATCCCGCCTCTTACTCAGTTACCCATACTCCACTTTAACCTCATTCCATATTAGGAATTTCCTTCCTTCACTCTATCATAACATCATTCCATGTAAGGGACTTCCTTCCATCCTTGCTAGGGCCCCTTGACCATTATTAAACAATACCTTTCCTCTGGAGAAGCTATCCTTGGAATGTACACCTTATCTTGTTTCTAGGGGCACAGCTATCTGTCAAGGCCTGTTAGAAAGGAAGCGTAAGAAAGCCAACACAACTCTTCAAGGAAATATAACATGGTTTCAGAGCCATAATACAAGTGCAAAGGTTTCTAATATATGAATACTACATATAAAATATATGAAAATGAAATATATGTGTATTTAAGTTCTATATATGTAAAATCTTCTATCAGGTACGTGGGTGCAACCCTGCAAGACTTCAGTCTGTACATAAGAAATACAGCCCACTGGGTTCACCCACATATTCTTATTGGAGAGAGAGAGAGAGAGAGAGAGAGAGAGAGAGAGAGAGAGAGAGAGAGAGAGAGCTGTACAGAGACTGGATTGAAAGGCATAATGTGTTTGGGGTGCAATGTACATAGACTTATAGGGTACAACTTAGCCATATTCTTTTCCTGGGATGAAACAATGCTGGGTGATCTCAGGAAAAGATGTGCTTGGTTTAAGATGTTTCTGATAGGTGCTACATGTGTGCCTGTGCATGCTTAGAATCACATTTTGCCCTTCGAATCTGGATCTCTGTATAGCCCTCCCACAGGGATGTGGATGAACTGCAACTTCTAGGACCTTGATAATTGGCCATGGCAGCTGATGCTCTGGAACTTATTGTTCAGCAATATCTGAAGGACCGCAAGTCCCATATAGGTGTTCACATATTGTGATAAATGATGAATGGTTTTAACTAGGTGTTGTTTTTTAAATAAATTTTATTAAAAGTTTTACAAAGAACATAAAAACTAACACAAACCACTAAAGACTAGAAGCAAAGAAAGAGAGAAAAAAGAAAATGTGCAGAAAGAAAGAAAGAAAGAAAGAAAGAAAGAAAGAAAGAAAGAAAGAAAGAAAGAAAAAAGAAGCTTCTGATTTCCTTTGCAGCAAACATAAGTATAATTACAAAATTATCTCTTACTCTATGATTACAAAAAAAAGTCTCACTTTTTTCTATTATCCACTTTTTTTTTCTAATCACCAAAACCACAAGTCATAAGTGCGATTTTTTCCGTTTCCTGCAAAAAGCCTATAAAGCAGGGGTCGGCAACCTGTGGTCCGCGGCCCACCGGTGGGCTGTGGGCCATTAGGAAGTGGGCCGCAGGGTGAGCCGGAGCAGCTGATTGGTGGGGGCCCAGAAGAGGAAACACCTCCACATATCAGCTCGCAGCTCGCGGCGTGCGTGGCGAGGCTTTTGCCTTTCTGCCGGAACCAAGGGCATTCTCAGGGTCCCCGGACCCTGCCCGTTCAAAGGGGCAAGCTCCGGGGACCCCGAGAATGCCCTCTGTTCCGGCAGAAAGGCAAAAGCCTCGCAGCGCATGCCGCGAGCTGCGTGCTGATATGTGGAGGTGTTTCCCCTTCTGGGCCCCCACCAATCAGCTGCTCCGGCTTAAACAGACTTTCACAAAGTCAAGGACACTAGTGAACTGTTGCCTCAGAACAATGGCTACAGAGAGGCCATTGGAAAGCTGTTATATCTGTCAACCACAATGAGGCCAGATATTTCAACTGCAGTGGGGATCCTCTGCAGAAAGACCAGCACACCCACCCAAAGGGACTGGACAGGCGTTAAGCGGGTGGCAAGATACCTGAAGGGGACTGCAGACCTGAAGCTTAAGCTGCCAGTAACTGATTCTCCTGAACTAGTAGGGTACACCGATGCAGATTGGGCAGAAGATGTAACTGATCGCAAATCCACTAGTGAGAATGTGTTTTTCTTTGGGGGAGGGGCTGTGAGCTGGGCTAGTCGCAAGCAGGCTATTTTGGCACGCTCAACTGCTGAAGCGGAGTATGTCTCAGCAGCTGAGACATGCGCAGAGGTGCAATGGCTCAAGTATTTACTTGAGGATCTGGGGGTCAGTGTTCCTGCTCCAATAAGAGTCTTTGAGGACAGCCAAAGTTGTATAAGACTCTCTCTGTCACAGAAGGTGGGAGGGCAGACCAAACACATGGATGTTCACTACCACGTGAATAGAGAGGCACAGGAGACAGGACTACTACATTTGGAGTATTGTCCCTCAGATAGCATGATTGCAGACATCCTTACAAAACCATTTGAGAAGGGTGTCTACGAGGGACTACGAAGTGAGTTAAATCTTGTGTAGGCATGATGTATGACTTTTGATTTGAGAAGGGGTGTTGGAATCCGGCAAATCAAGCATGCCTCATTGGCATACAGGTGATTGCTCTAGGAGGCAAACTCTGTGCTACTAGAGGAAGCTGCTTGTTGCCCCTCCCACTTCCTCTCTCTCTCTGATTCTTCCACCGATGGAGTAGGATGCACATGCCTGAGCTCCTCCATGGAGAAGCCATGCCTAGACCTCAAGCCCCCTTTATCCATGCAGCCTCTGGCAGCAAACAGGGCCAGAGGTATGCAGTTTAGGGAACAGAAAGAAGAACTGAAACCAATTTTCTACTGAAATGGCTGTACCTGGACCGAATAAATGTAAGAACTCTTTTGTACTTACTTTTTGTACCTGCAATGTCTAAGCGTGTGTTTCTTTATGCTTGGGTAGGCTAAAAGTGTAAGAATAAGAACCTGGATCTCTCTAATGTGCTAACCCATGAGTTTACACAACATTAAACTCTGCTCCATTCACTGGTTCTAGCAGGCCACTGAATGATCTTCACAGTGGACACAGACCCCTGAAGTTCAGGAAACTTTGTAGAGGATGGGAGCAGGAGCAGGAACAGGCTGGGGGTTTATAGAAAGGATATTCCTGTTTTCCACTGTAAGAATTTGTGAATCCTTCCACCTTGTGCATACAAAAAAGTCTTGCTGCTGTTATCATATATAGAAACAAAGTCCCAAATTTTGTTTCAAGCTGTTTGTCCATCAAACCTAAAAGGAAAACTTCTGGTTTCAATTGTACATTCATCTTAAGAATATTTTGAATTGTAATACATACAGTATCTGCTCCCAGTATTTCTTAGCTTTCTTACAAGTCCACCATAAATGATAAAAAGTGCCTTTACCTTGAGAACATTTCCAACATACATTTGATACTCCCTTATACATCTTCGACAACTTATCAGGGCTTAAATACTGTCGATACATAATCTTATAAAAATTCTCTTTCAAATTGTAATTCAGTGTAAATTTCAAACTTTTGTTCCACATATTCTACCATTGATCAAGCATGATATTATATCCAAAATTCTTTGCCCATTTAATCATAGTCTTTAACATATTCATCCTCCAAGTTCACTTGCAATTATAGTTTATACATCTTAGCAATAACATGCTTGTCATTAATACATAAATCCACTTCAAACTGGGTTTTTTCATTCACAAAATTATAAATCTTCTTATCCAAATTAAATCGCTCTGTCAATTGTGCATAAGTAAAGCCATGACAAGTATAACCCTCCATCTCCAATTCTTCTCTTGGTTTTAATTTAGGTTATCCTTCAGCAAAGGTTAGTAACTTAGCATAGGTCAACCATGTTGGTTTCACACTCATCTCTCTTCTGAAAAAAGCTTCTTGGGGTGATAACCATAAAGGAACTTTAGGAGACAGATCGGGCCACACCTATGAAGACTCTATGCACATGGACCCCAGTGGGACCCCTGGTTATCAGTGGAACTCTGGGTGATGAAGCAGCATAAGAGACACCTAGAACACTGCTGAAGCGTGCTAGCCAACTATTTTATTTCTCTTTTATGTGAAATGGGGGAATTTGTTATTGCAATAATCCAAGGAAGGACTCTAATTTAAATATTATATTTGCACTCTTCTATTGGTCATCTGGAGGGAGCACTGGGTAACTCGTGGTGTTCTATCCATGTTCTCAGCATCCTGAGATTGACAAAAATGAAGATGAGTGCTAGTCAACTTCAACTGCTTCTAGAGAATTGGGAGTGGAAATGATCCTAGTGCGGAAGCTCTCTAGGTATGGTATGTTAAGTTTCAGTTCAGAAAAGCTGAGTATCTCTCAGCAGCTACTGCAATACAACCATTGCTGCTTCCTGCATTTAATTGCTGTGTTATTTCTTTGGCCCTCTTTTTTTCAAGAGGAGGAACTGAGAGCTCCTTTGGACAGCTGCCAACTCATTCCTTGATGTGATTGTAAAAGCATCTGCCAAACCCAAGTTAGGGTAATTAGCATGCTGGTTCCTCTGTAGGGTATTTACAAGAATATCAGGCTCTTTGAGTGTATGTTATCAGATTTGGCAGAAGGAATGAAGACTAGCTGGGTTAGCTTATTAATTTGTACATCTACTTTATATCCTATAAGGTAGGATATTCATCACTTGTTGAATTTCAGAGAGTTTACAAAATATTTCTAGACACTGTAGAAGAGTCTTAGTCTATGCTGGCAAAAAAAAAATCAGGAGTCTGGTAGCACCTTTTCCGACTAATACATTTTATTGAATGTATTTGAATGTATAAGCTTTCATGAGCTGCATCTGATGAAGTGAGCTGTAACTCACAAAAGCTTATGCTTTTTAATAAAATGTGCTAGTCAGAAAAGGCACTACCAGGCTTGTAAATATTTGTAGTTACTTAGACAATGCAGTATTTAGGGAAGAAGAAAAAAAGGCAGAGCAGAGATAAACTAGATCACCGGAGGCTTAGTTAGCTCTTTATTACGTCTAAATAATGGCCTCCCTGCTCTTAAGATCGATTCACCTAGATTGGATTTTATACTTATTTATTATATTATATTGTTTGTTGTAATTTTATACTTGTATTGGAAACCTTTGATGGACTATTTGCAAGAAGCAGGAGGAGTAAAGCTTGCTTGGGGTTTTGATGATTAGATTATATATAAATAGCATATAATAGACAAGAAAAATATATGAATGTTATATGAATAGCCAGCATGTAAGAACAAATTATCTATTTTATTCTTATGACCATAGATGGATCGGAGGTTATCTAATTTCTATGTTTGTCTTTTTCTTTTTTTCTTCTTTTTCTTTACTGCACTTTTCTTTTCTTTTCTTTTCTTTTCTTTTTAATTTGTATTTCTATTTCTGTTTCATTTTCAACTTTTAACTTTGTATATTTAAATATCTAATAAAACTTCAAAAAAAAAATAGACAATGCAGTATTTAGGGAAGAAGAAAAAAAGGCAGAGCAGAGATAAACTAGATCACCTTTCCCAAGGTGGTGCCCTTCACGTTGGGGAGGCTTAGTTAGCTCTTTATTACATCTAAATAATGGCCTCCCTACTCTTAAGATCAATTCACCTAGATTGGATTTTATACTTATTTATTATATTATATTGTTTGTTGTAATTTTATACTTGTATTTTAATTGTAGTTTTTATTGTAAGCCACCCAGAGTCCCCCAGTTCGGGGAGATGGGCGGTCATATAAATTTAAATAATAAATACATAAATAAATAAATAGTTACTTTGTACTTTATAAACTAGCCAAAATGTTAGTTTATTCACGATATAAACATTGCTTAAGTCTTCTGTCAGATGTGCCTAGTAGAAGACCTCATTCCCCAGCTAATTCCTGCTCATTTCTTTTTCTTGCCACATGAAGTCTGGGACTGATTAGGGCCGCATTTCTCTTGGAGAAGGCAGATACACATTAAGATAAGTCACCTGGGAAATTCTAATAATGATAAACTTCTTCACTTATATTTTTATTAATGGTTAATATGACCTTAGGGGGCGCGGTGGCTCAGCGGTTAAGATGCCAGGCTTGTCGATCGGAAGTTCGCAAGTTCAGAGGTTCGAATCCCTAGCCCCGCGTGACGGAGTGAGCTCCCGCACTTGCCCCAGCTCTTGCCAACCTAGCAATTCTAAAGCATGCAAATGCAAGTAGATAAATAGGTACCACTTCGGTGGGAAGGTAACAGCGTTCTGCGCACGTCATGCCGGCCACATGACCGCGGAAGCGTCTTCAGACAGCGCTGGCTCTTCGGCTAACAAACGGAGATGAGCACCGGCCCCTAGAGTCGGACATGACTATGCGGGGGAACCTTTACCTTTTAATATGACCTTAGTGTAAATGATAATACATATAAGCAGGAGTCTCTGTAACAAGCCACAATGACCTCAAAATGATGATAGGCATGATGATATCACCAGGCAAATGAGAGAGTTACATAATGATGTAATGACATCATTACATTGCACCATTTGTGTGAAGTTGTCTTCATGCATGTCATCATTTTCCCATCCCCTAGTTCCCCCTCTGACTCCCACAAACATAAGAAATTCTTCTGAGAGTCTGCTAGAATGCATAGTTCTGGTACTCAGTGTAGTCAACTACTTTATTGCAGCAATAGGTGTGATAATGTTTTCTTCCTACCAAATTAGGCTATGAACCTTTATAGGAAGGTACATTTGGAAATGTTGCATTTTTTATTTATTTGAAAAGGTTGACCTGCACAACTTTCTCAGGGCTACTTAACTAGATACCCCTGCTCCTCTTTTTCTGTTTCCTCCCTGCTGTTGTTGTTCTAGTTGTTGTAACTATTATTATTATCAGCATCATTCTAGATCAGTCTTCCCAAAGAGAATGTTATCAGATTTGGCAGTCCCCTTCTCCCAGGGAGGGAAACCAGTAATTGGGAGAGATGAGCAGAGGTACCCAAAGAATGGGTAGACCATCGTCTTCCAAAGCAGTTACTTTACTCCCAACTTAAGAATGGAAAACGGAATATTGGTGGACAGCAAAAGAGATTCAAAGACACTCTCAAAGCTAATTTAAAAAAATGTAATATCAGCGTTGAGAACTGGGAAGCCCTAACTCATGAGCGTTTCAATTGGAGGTCATCCTTTATTAATGGCGCTATGGACTTTGAAGAAGCACGAGTACAGGGCGAAAGGGAGAAAAGAGCTAAAAGGAAGGCACGTCAGGCAAACCCTCATCATGACCGTCTCCCACCCAGAAACCTATGCCCTCATTGTGGGAGGTTGTGCGGATCCAGAATTGGCCTTTATAGCCACTTACGGATCCACCGTTAAAATTTTACCTTTGGAAGACAATCTTACTCGGCTACGAGTGATCGCCAATGAGATGATATGCATGTGATCCCACTGTTAAATAGAATGCTGGCTTAGGGAAAGAGGTGCAGAGTAAACAGGCAAAGAACAGTTGTTCAAAGCTATTAAATCTTTACTTGTGGTTAAAGCAGATTATATACATATAATAATATACAGCTTACATAATCTTCTGTGTTGCTTCCACTGACAGACGTGAAGGAGCACAAACCTATGAGAGCCAGGTATAGCTACACACTTCTCAATCTTCAGGAGCAGAACACATGAAGGTGGCTAATAGATGAGCAGAAGTCAAGAAGCAAAGGAAACCATTTTCACAGCTAGAAATACAGTTCTAATCAAGCTCTGATTGGTTAAAAACTTAGGTGTGAAAAACACCAAGCACAAAGCATAGAACATTGCACATAGTATAACCTGCCATAGGATGGCAGTGTTGCATCTAAGCAAGCATGTGTTTCCCCCCTCCCAATTCAGGGCAACTCTTCCCACGATGATTTTCATGGCTAGACATAATAATAAGAAGCACGTGACATCACTGGCCACCTGGCTTCATTATCAGTATGTGAATGCTTTGTTTTGTATAGAAAGCAATTTGCCATTTCACATGAGAAATCTGACACCCACAATGTATGCCCAAAAGGGGCAGAGCCAACTCCCCACATCTCTGGAGATGAGGCAAGCCTATTTTACAATTTTCCCCATGGTGGTGAACTCTGTGTGATCAGCTGACTGGCAGGAAGATAGCACTGCTTTCCCACAAGGGCAATCAGTGGTCTATTTTCTAAGTCAGTTGCTTGACCGAAGCCTCTCACCTGACCGGAAAGAATGAAAGGTGACCCTAGAGGTGACCCTTTTTATAGGAAAGGGCCACAAGGTATACACTGAAGTATTTATTGCTTATTGATTTTATAAAATAATAAGAATAATAATTTATTACACTCATTTATCATTAAGTTTCTATTCTTTCTTTCTTCCAAATAGGTCAAGGTATTATATAACAGGTTTTCAAATTTGATATTACAACACTGTATGAAAAAGAGTGATTGAAGTTACCGATGGCTGAGAAGAGGACTGTATATTGTCTGCTCTCACTCATGGCCCATCTTCTGTCCATGATACCATTTTATCATAACAGTGTGTATAAGAGCCTTCACTGTAGAGACCAGACATGACAAAGGGAGACATCAATCTGCTACCTTCTGTCAACTGTAGAATTGTGGAGTCCTGTTGTTTGCTGCTTGGTTGATTGACAGAGTTAATAGTTCCTTGATTATGGTATATTGTGCTGTTTGATTGTTCCTCTGGTGCTAATCTTGGTGTTAATCTTAGCATATCTGGGTATTGATTGCTGGCAAGGAGGTGTTCTGGTCTTTTGGCTTTTCTATTGTCTTATTTATTTTTATTTATTTATCAAATTTATCACCGCCCAACTCCCCCAAGGGGGACTCTGGGCGGTTTACAACAAAATTAAAATCATTAACATACAATTATAAATAGATTAAAATACACAGTAAATAACAGTTTAGAAGATAATGAATATAATAAAATCCAATAGCAGAACCTTCTTAAGTTCATAAAAAGGGCACTCCAGGGCTAATCTAAGGTGCTAGCCATCTCCAGGTATATACACACTCCTTCCCGCCCCAAACATACTGACAAAGCCAGGTTTTGAGTTTTTTCTGGAAGTCCAGGAGCGAGGGGGACTGTCTGATCTCTGGGGGAAGAATGTTCCAAAGGGCAGGGGCAACAGCAGAGAAAGCACGCTTCCAAGACCCCGTTAGATGGAACTCCTTAACCGATGGGGTCCGTAGCATGCCCTCTCTGCATGCCCGGGTGGGACGGGATGAAGCAATGGGGATGAGACAGTCCCTTAGGTATCCTGGTCCCATACCATGTAGGGCTTTAAAGGTGATAACCAACACCTTGAATTGGACCCGGAAGCAAACTGGGACCCAGTGCAGCTCGCACAGCAAAGGTGTTACGTGTGTCCTCCTTGGGACACCCAAAATTGTCCGCACGGCTGCATTCTGGATCAGTTGCAGCTTCCGGATATTCTTCAAGGGTAGCCCCATGTAGAGCGCATTACAGTAGTCTATGTGGGAGATAACCAAGGCATGAGTGACCGTTCGAACGGCCTCTCGTTCCAGGAAGGGGCACAACTGGCGCACAACACAAAGTTGAGCAAAAGCCCTCCTGGCCACGACTGCCACCTGCTCTTCGAGCAGGAGTCGTGAGTCCAAGAGGACCCCCAAGTTACACACCGGATCTGTCTGGGGTAGTGCAACCTCATCCAGAATTAAAGATGACAATTTCCCAGATGCCGAGGAGCCATTAATCCACAGCCACTCCGTCTTACTAGGGTTCAGTCGAAGCCTGTTTTTCCCCATCCAGGCCCCTACAGCCCCCAGGCACTTGGACAGGGTGGTCACTGCATCACTTCCTTCACCCGGGATGGAGATATACAACTGGGTATCATCGGCATATTGATGATACCTCACCCTGTGGTGTTGGATGATCTCACCCAGCGGTTTCATGTAGATGTTAAAAAGGAGCGGGGAGAGTACCGAGCCCTGTGGGACCCCACAGGGAAGGGCCCGCAGGCTGGATCTCTCGCTCCCAATTAACACTGACTGGGACCAGCCTTGGAGGAAGGAGGTGAACCAGCACAAAACCATGCGGCCCACCCCCAACTTCCTAAGCCGTTCCAGAAGGATACCGTGGTCGACAGTATTGAACGCTGCTGACAGGTCAAGAAGAGCGAGAATGGACGCACTGCCTTCATCTCGCTCCCGCCAGGGATCATCCATAAGCATGACCAGTGCAGTTTCCATCCCGTAACCTGGCCTGAAACCTGACTGAACAGGGTCCAGATAATTCGTTTCATCCAGAATCCTCTGGAGCTGCAATGCCACCACCTTCTCAACCACCTTCCCCAAAAAGGGGAGGTGGGAGACTGGACGAAAATTATCCAGTATAGTAGGGTCCAGCGACAGCTTCTTGAGCAGCGCTTCCTTAAAAGCTGCCGGGAACACCCCCTCTCAAGGATGTATTCACCATCGCCTGGACCCAGCTACAAGTCCACTCCCGAGCTGCTTTCACCAGCCAGGAGGGGCATGGATCTAATTGGCAGGTGGTGGCATTTACAGTCTGGAGGACTCTGTCCACTTCCTCAGGACCAACAGGATCAAACTGTTCCCAGATAACAAGGCAAGTACGTTCCCTGGGTATCTCTCCAGACTCTGTCTCATGCTCAGAGTCTAACTTGGAGTGAATCCGAGCGATTTTATCCTGCAGATGCTCAGAAAATTCCTCAGCACGGCTCTGCAGATGGATTTCAGACTCCCCTTTCCCTAAAAGGGATCGGGTAATCTTAAACAGGGCCGCCGGGTGGCATTCTGCGGATGCATTAAGAGCGGAGAAATATTGATGTTTCACCACTCTTACCGCCACAAGATAGGCCTTAATTGCAGCGCTAGCTTGTGTTCGGTCGGATTCAGTCTTTGTCTTTCTCCAGCGGCGCTCTAGGCATCTCTTAATCCTCTTAAGAACCCTCAGCTCTCCTGTGAACCAGGGGGAGTGTTGGGTTCGACTGGACAAGAGAGGCCACATAGGCGCGATCCTGTCCAAGGCCCCGGCTGCCTCTCTATTCCAGGCAGCAGCCAGAGCCTCCGCTGGACTGTGCAGCAGGTCCTCAGGTATATGAATGGTATGTAAATGTTGTTTACCTCTATGTGTCTGTTGATGGCTGCTTTGTCTGAGTGCCAAGCTTCCAGGAATTCTCTAGCGTTTTTGGATTTGGCTTGGTTTAAGATGTCTATGAAGGTTCTCAGTCATCCAGGTGGAATTGTCTGTAGCTTGAATCATGTCAACTGGATTTCTATTTTCTCAGTGGAAACGTTTCGCTCCTTATCCAAGAAGCGTCTTCAGTCTGAGCAAAGTTTGTAAGGGAATCCTTAAACATGTTTCTGTTTTTTAGAAACATATTTAAGGATTCCCTTACAAACTTTGCTCAGACTGAAGACGCTTCTTGGATAAGGAGCGAAACGTTTCCACTGAGAAAATAGAAATCCAGTTGACATGATTCAAGCTACAGACTTGGTTTAAGATGCTCAGAGTTTCCCAGTTGAAAGTATGATTGAGTCTGTCCATGTGTTGTGAGATTAAGGAGTTTTCATCGTGTCTTCTGACTGCTAGTTGGTGTTCATGGATGCGCCCTGCTAGTCTTCTGCCCATCTGTCCTACATAGTGGCTGCTACAGTCCTTACACTGTATGTTGTAGATGACTCCTGTTATTAACTCAGTCAATCAACCAAGCAGCAAACAACAGCCCAATCAAGGAACTCCTAAGGGGAGAACAACACCTCCACCAACACAAGCAGGACAAGCCAGGGTATATAAACAGAGAGCAAGCCCCACTCCCTTTTCACACTGAAGATGTTGCCTAGTCTGGCAATGAAACATCTGCAAGAAAACAAGGCTCAGAGAGCACCAAGGACTCCACAGTTCAACCCTGAGCTACAAATATTCTCTTCGAACTGTAGAATTACAATATGTTGTATATTATATGTTATATGTAAATTTTATATACCGTATTTTCCGGCGTATAAGACGACTTTTTAACCCAGGAAAATCATCTCAAAAGTCGGGGGTCGTCTTATACGCCGGGTGTCGTCTTATACGCCGGAAAATACGGTATTCGCCGTTTAAGACCTCTCCTGGCCAAGTGCAGCCGCTCGCCGGAACGCAGCCCCCAGGGAAGAGCAGGAGGACGAGCGCGGGAGAAACGCGGGGAGGGGGGAGCGAGCTCCGTTCCCTCGGAGCAGCCTTGGGAAGGGAGGGGGCAAAACGCAGTGGCTCCACGACGGGCTCCAAAGTCGCCCACAACGCTCAACGGGCGCCTCGCCTTCCCTTCCCCTCCCAGCCGCGCTTTAAATGGCTCCATTTAAAGCGCGGCTGGGAGGGGAAGGGAAGGCGAGGCAAAGCGAGGCGCCCGTTGAGCATTGTGGGCGACTTTGGAGCCCGTCGTGGAGCCACTGCGTTTTGCCCCCTCCCTTCCCAAGGCTGCTCCGAGGGAACGGAGCTCGCTCCCCCCTCCCCGCGTTTCTCCCGCGCTCGTCCTCCTGCTCTTCCCTGGGGGCTGCGTTCCGGCGAGCGGCTGCACTTGGCCAGGAGAGGTCTTATACGGCGAGTACCGTATTTTCCGGCGTATATCCCAAACTCTATATTTTAAATGGAAAAGTTGGGGGTCGTCTTATACGCCCAGTCGTCTTATACGCCGGAAAATACGGTAATAAAGTATTTTTTTTAAGAAAAGAAAAAAAGATCCTGCTAGGTGGTAACATGTAGCTAGCCCTGACTGATCTCAAAAATAAAGCAGGGTTGACCTGGGTGATAGGCCACCAGAAAAATCCCAGGGCAGTAGGCTAGGGTGGGAAGTGAAAAAAACAGCCTCGATGGCAGACCTTGTCCATATTGGGCATGTCCATGAAGTCACCAAGAGTCAATCTCAACCTGAAGGAAACTTTATAGGAAAAAGGCCTGGTCTGCATAGGTAGTCAAAATGACCCCTGAAGTGGAATTGTTGACGTAAAACTGTAGTTGGAGAATAATACATTTTGAATGTTCCTCTTTATGGAAGAATTTTTATTGGCAGTAGTAACTAGAACGACAAAGAATGAATTGGGATGTACAATTTTTCTCCAGACATATAGATTTTACTTGCAGAGGATTGTTTTAATATGACACAAGGTATAAACCAGACAGAGAGCGCCTTATGAAACCAAAGAACTTTCAAAACTTTTCATTTTTACTTTTTAGAGCCTCGGGTATTTTACTTTTGCTTTTTTGAAAGCCAGCAACCTAGTATTTCAAACACTTATATTTGGCTCTACCATTATAGCTGGCCGTAATGAAGCGGGAAGGAACACAAAGAGCCATTTGACTGGTGCTGGAATTCTACTGGGTTGACTGCCAGAATGCTTAGAGCGTATGATTAGGAGCCAAATTCTTGGGGAGGAGGAGAGCTCCTTCAACAACTCTACTGTGTTTACATACAAGATTCTAGTACAGGCCATTTAAATTCGTAGTGATGGCTAAGCAGAGCAACAACTCTTGGGAAGTCAAGAAGAAAGCAAACAATGGAACTGGGCTGCTGGTGGGAATTGCGTGAATGCCAGCTGTGCTAGAGGCAACTGTAGGCAAGCTGTGTCACTCATAGTTTGCAGAAAGCTTCCAAAGGAAGCTCGGATTGCAAAAATAAAAACTCAATTTGTGGAAGAGAATAGAATGACAATTTTGCCAGAGGGTAGCAGAATGTGAATAGTTGAGGTTAAAAAAGATTCAAGGAACTACCAACAGATATGCAATGTTACCATAGTAGCACATTTCAAAATATTTGATACTTTAATGCAGGATTTTTTTAAAAAAAGTCACAATAAAAGTATCTTCCTTCTAGTTAAGGTGCTGGGCTAGAAACCAGGAGTCTGTGAGTTCTAGTCCCACCTTAGGCATGAAAGCTGGCTGGGTGACCTCTCAGCCCAACTCGCCTCACAGGGTTGTTGTTGTGGGGAAAATAGGAGGAGGAAGGAGTATTAGGTATGTTTGCTGCCTTGAGTTATTTATAAAAATAATAAAGGCGGGATAAAAATTAATTAATTAATTAAATAAATAAATAAATAAATAAATAGCCCTGAAAAGCACATGCTGGGGTTAGATTTTTAGGGGGGGAAATGGTGGGTGCAAATAGAAAATAGTCAGCAGGCATCTTTTAAGGGAAAAAAAATCAGTATTGAGAGTACATATAAAAATGATAAATATTCTAGCAGGATCAAAAAAATTAAGAGAAATTAGGAATCCTTTTCATCCCCTTAATAGCAGCTGCACTCTGGGTCATGTGAGCAGAAGTGTAGCGAGAGGGGGCCGAGGAAGGAAACCGTCAGCCACATTCCTAGTCCCTGCTAAACTATTTCTCCTATGGGAATTTTTTTCTGGGTATATTTTTTTCTCTACAGCTCCTGGCCAGATCCAGCCCATTTCTGAACTCAAAATGTTTTTGGAGAAAATATGCTCCACTTATTGTCAGCCTAATAAAAATGAAGTACGATTTCATAAAATCACAGAAGATTTAGAAGCTGAAATTATTATTTGGCATATATTTGAAGAAAAGCATTTGCTGTGTGGAGAGAATAACCAGTCTACCCTTACTAAGGGGGAAAAAATTATGGAATGGCAAATGTGAATTTCCTATGTGATTTAGCTCTAATTCTTGATATTTAGGAAAAGCATTTCATACTATCAGATGTTTTGCAACAACAACAACAAAAAGCCAGTTTGGTCTAGTGGTTAAGGTGCTGGGCTAGAAACCAGGAGTATGAGTTCTAGTCCCGCCTTAGGCATGAAAGCCGGCTGGGTGACCTTGGGCCAGTCACTCTCTCAGCCCAACTCACCTCACACGGTGGTTGTTGTGGGGAAAATAGGAGGAGGAAGGAGTATTAGGTATCTGTAGCTTGAATCATGTCAACTGGATTTCTATTTTCTCAGTGGAAATGTTTCGCTCCTTATCCAAGGAGCTTCTTCAGTCTGAGTAAAGTTAGTAAGTGAATCCTAAATATGTTTCTAGGTAGCTGTGTGACCTTACACCTGGGGCTAGGTCATGGTTATATTGAGATGTTATTTTAAGTCCTTTTATCATCTAAAGGAGGATCGTTAAGATCACCATGCTGCTGTTGAGCTTGTGAAATGGTCTTAATCTTCCTAGGCACAGAAGACAAAGCAGGGAGGAAGATGGGGGAAAGATTGTGCCTGAGGCCCCCACCTCTATTCAAGGAAGGATTTTCCAAGTTGGCATAAATGGATTTCTTGACCCCTCTCTCAAACCACCTATCTTCTCTGTCTAAAATGTGAACATTAATGTCCTCAAATGAGTGTCCTTTTTCCTTTAGATGAAGATAAACTGCTGACTCTGGTCCTGTGGTGTTACTTCTCCTGTGTTGGGCCATCCTCCTGTTCAAAAGTTGTTTGGTTTCTCCAATGTAGAGTTCAGAGCACTCCTCACTGCACTGGATTGCATAAACTACATTGCTTTTCTTGTGTTTTGGAGTTTGATCTTTGGGGTGTACAAGCCTCTGTCTCAGTGTGTTGCTGGGTTTGAAATATACAGGTATGTGGTGTTTGCCAAATATCCGTTTTATCTTTTCAGACACGCCAGCCATGTAGGGAATGACCAGGTTCTTTCGTTTACTCTGAGTCTCAGCCCTATCTGTCCTTGAATAGAGGTGGGGGCCTCAGGCACAATCTTTCCCCCATCTTCCTCCCTGCTTTGTCTTCTGTGCCTAGGAAGATTAAGACCATTTCACAAGCTCAACAGCAGCATGGTGATCTTAACGATCCTCCTTTAGATGATAAAGGGACTTAGAAATAACATCTCAATATAACCATGACCTAGCCCCAGGTGCAAGGTCACACAGCCACCTAGAAACATATTTAGGATTCCCTTACTAACTTTGCTCAGACTGAAGAAGCTCCTTGGATAAGGAGCGAAACGTTTCCACTGAGAAAATAGAAATCCAGTTGACATGATTCAAGCTACAGACTTCATGGAGTGGTTTATTCTTCATTTACATAGACTCCTAGAACCTCTGGTGAACAAATTGGTATCATACCCCTGTGTATTTGTAGAAAGTACAAGCTTTTATTGAAGTTTAAAGAAAATAGCCATGAGGTTTCACAGCACTGATGGCCACATTTCAGCTCATAAGAAAAGATGAGGATTTCTTACTACTGTAGACCAAAGAAGGTGACTATAAAGGGAACGGTGAGAGGAAGCAAGGAAGAGAATCAACAAAGGAGTGAGTCCATTGAACAAGAATGACAACCAGAGGTAAGAAGTCACTGAAAATATTATACCCCACTGGACTCTGACAAACCCTTAAGGAAGATTCAGGCCCTGAATCTCCAGGGAAAGAACAAAATGCTGTGCTGAACAGAAAAGAGAGGATGGAACCACAAACAGCAAAGGGGATGCAATTGCTCTCTGCAAGAGGGACAGACCCGCTGTGACTCTTTTCTTTCCTTCTCAATACACTTGTTCTTTGAAAGTTTCTACCTACAACCAGTCTCCACAATAAATAAAAAAATAACGCACTAATAACGCACCCCAAGACAGAATGTAAAACTGTTCTGAAACAGTGTTTATATTAAATCACCTTTGTGTAGATTTCTTGCAAAGCCAGGTTCTTCCTGTGTGTATGTGCAAAGGTGCAGAGGAATGGGTAGTGATTTCCAGTACAACTACAAATGGAGAAATCATACTGGGAAGAGTATGTATAAAGAAGGGCTTTGCATTGCCTCAGGGCAACCTTGTTATCATCTAGCTCACTCTCCTCCCAGGTAACCCCCTTGGGAAATGATAAAGCAGAGATAAAAAGACTGGGTGAAAAAAGCTTGAGAAAAAGTACCTAGAGAACAGCCACGGTTCATAACCACAGACTTGACAGCACTTGCTTTCTGAAAAATGCATCATCTGTGTGAAAATCATGTAGATGCTTAAGACTACATCCCCTCTTATCCCAATGACTGGATAAGGAAAATAAGAGTTGTCTGGAGGGCAGATAGGAAAGCACACAAAGATTAAATCTTTGTTTTAAAAATGGGCTAAAAATATAATAGGCTAAATAGATGGTAAGCTCACAGAATGTAAGGAGTCTTTTTATGTCTGTGTTAAGAGCTGACTTACAAGCGGTGGGTTTCCTGCATTTTGAGTAGAGAAAGTTTTGCTTTACTCATCACCTACCCCATGACCCTTTTAATTGTAGAGATAAGACTTTGGATCTAGTATCTGTCAGGGGAAGCAGAGAAGAGGGCGGAGCACTGGATAAGAAGCGAGCACGCAGCTCAGAGAGCCTAGCCTATTTCCCCAAACGTCAGAAGAAAGCTCCGCCCTAGGTTGAGCTGATATACTTGGGAATCTTCAGGCACTGTTAGTTTAGCAGGATTTCTGCTTGTAGGTATGCAATAAACACTAGAGACTAGATTCCAGGCCTCGGCGTGTTATTTCTGCATCTACACACGACATCAATCCTGCTAAACTCAAAACTCCCATCGAAAGAGGGAGGAACACATAAACCAGGAGAATGGCTTCTCAGACACAGGAATTGCAGCAGGCCATAATCCAGTTAGCAGCGGCCTTGACACAACACCAGCAGCAGGTCGACGACCAGATTAATAACTTACAGGCGGCGATGCTTCAGCAGATCCAACAACCAGCCCCAGTCGTCCAGCAGCCGGCACCAGTGGCAGCACCCCCACCAGTCGTTCTGCGATCCCCAGGGTGTTTACCAGAGAAATTTGGGGGAGAGACGGCACAGCTCAGGACCTTCGTCGCCCAGTGCACCATGTTTTTCGACAGCAGACCAGCCGAGTTCCCGACGGAGAGGTCCAGAGTCACATTCATTTTAAGTTTGCTGAAAGGCTCAGCCGCAAGATGGTCCATCCCCATGGTGGAAGCTAACGACCCAATTCTGGACAACTACCAGAACTTTATGGCCCGTTTCAGAGCCCATTTTGATGATCCAATCAGAGAAGTCACTGCCAGCAGAGAGATCAGACGGCTCCGACAGGGGAACAGGAGAGTAGGAGCGTACATCGCAGATTTCAAACTGCTGGCAGGAGATTTGGGCTGGAATGAGGTGGCATTGAAGGATCAGTTTAAACAAGGACTGGACGAAGAGATTAAGACGGAGTTAGTGCGGCAGGGCACTCCAGCGGCATTGGAAGACCTATACCAGTTAACAGTCGTCATAGATGCTCGATTGGAGGAGTTAAAACAGCTTCGGCCAGGGAGAAACAGGGCAGGAACCCGACCGGCTTTTCCAGGTTTTGCTACCCCCTCTAACACGTTTGTTCCCCTGAGCGCGGATGAACCCATGCAGATAGGGGCCACAAGAAGGGGGCTCTCTGAAGCCGAGAGGCAAAGGAGAAGGGACAATGCACTTTGTTTTTATTGCGGGGGGCCAGGGCACATTGCAAGGGTGTGCCCGACCAGACGCCAGGCAGCCCCGGTAAGATTTACAACCCAAGGCACAGAGCAGGCCCACATTCCATCCGCTTCTTCTCAGCAGTTAAACTACAACGGCCCCCCTTGTCAGAGCCCCGTAGGGAGGCCATCCAGCAATTAAGAAGGGCTCAGGCGGCAGATCACAACCAAGATTTTTATATTGTTCCAGCCACGCTGACTACAGATTCCAAGCAACTATTACCGGTAAATGTTATGATTGATTCCGGGGCGACAACCAATTTTATAGATGGGGAAGCGGTGGAAAAATTTCACATTTCAACTATGGCACTACCAAGCCCCATGCAGGTTGAAACCATCGACGGGCAACCTCTCAAGGCCGGCACGATCGAACGTTGCACCCTGCCGATTCAGCTAAACATCGCAGATCACACGGAGTGGATCCAACTGTACGTTACTGCCTCCTTGCAAGTTCCAGTCATTCTCGGGGCACCTTGGTTGAGACTTCACAACCCCAATTTGGACTGGATGACCGGAGCAGTTTCCTTTCCCTCTCAAGACTGTCGGCACCACAAATTGCAGGGCATTACCCAAGCCCAACCGGCAGCTGCAAGCCGGGAAGCAGGGAAGGCTCCACTACCAACAAAGTATGGAGATTATGCAGACATCTTCGGAGAGCAAGAGGCCACAGTGTTGCCCCCCAATAGATCTTTCGACTGTACCATAGATTTGAAGCCTGGAGCCAAGATCCCAGCGGCATGGCATTACACAATGTCCCCAAAGGAGCTAGTTATACTGAAGGAATATTTGGATGCCAACCTAAAAAAGGGTTTCATTCGGCCATCGACATCACCGGCATCTGCCCCTACCTTCTTCGTGCCTAAAAAGCCCGATCCTTTCGCCCCGGTGGCACAGGCTGGCGATAAGGGACCCCCCATGCGAACGGTGCATGACTACAGCGCACTCAACGCAGTCACCGTTAGAGACCACTACCCTCTTCCAGTGATATCAGAGTTGCTAGATCGCCTGCAAAAGGCTCGTATTTTTACCAAGCTAGACCTCAGGAATGCCTACAATTTGATCAGAATAAAGCCAGGCCATGAATACTTAACGGCTTTTAACACCAGATATGGTAAGTTTGAGTATTTAGTCATGCCTTTTGGACTAAGTAATTGTGGGGCAGTATTTTCCAGGTTCATGAACCACATTTTCTCAGACTTGTTAGATAAATATGTCATCGTGTATCTGGATGACATTCTGATTTATTCTGAGGACCCCACCTCCCACATTACCCATGTGCGTAATGTTCTGCAGAGATTAAGAGAGAACAAGCTGTTTGCGAAATTAGAAAAGTTCACTTTTGACTTAACGCAATTAGACTATCTGGGATACAGGATTTCCACAGAAGGCGTAGCCGTGGATCCTGCAAAGGTCCAAGCAATTATGTCATGGAAGCCTCCCCGTAACGTCAAGGAGCTCCAACAATTTCTGGGGTATGCGAATTTTCTTCACAAGTTCATTGCCTCATATGCGGAGAAAGCGTGTCCCCTTACTCAGCTTTTAAAGAAAAACAGACACTTTTGCTGGGGGGAACAGCAGCAAGCAGCCTTTCAAGAATTTAAACAGCTGTTTACCTCCCCACCACTCCTGAGGCACCCGAACCCTTCAAAACAGTTCCACGTCCAGTGCGACGCCTCTAACTTTGCCGTTGCCGCCATTTTACTCCAAGCGGCGGACGAAAGGGGGGAAGATTTATTACCCTGTGCCTATTTCTCTCGCACACTGTCACCAGCAGAGAGGAATTACGATGTCTTTAACAAGGAACTGCTTGCCATAAAATCAGCTTTTCAAGAATGGAGGCATTGGTTAGAGGGAGCAGCTTTGCCAATCAAGGTTTACACAGACCATAAAAACTTAGCGCTGTTGCAGAGCTCGGGATCCCTCAACCCCCGTCAGGTCAGATGGAGTCAATTTTTTTCACGCTTCGATTTCGTCATCTCGTATTTGCCAGGCAAACAAAACAAGCTGGCTGACGCGTTGTCTAGGCAGCCACAGGACATTGCAGAACCTGACCAAGCCACCCAAGCCAAGATCTTGCACCCTCAAAATTTTGAGAAGCATCCCGAAGGGGTCCAAGTAGAGAACTTGGCAGCAGTCAGACTAGTAGATGATCTCCTTGTAAGAATCAAGGCGCAGCAGCAACAAGACCCCTACGCACAGGCTAGGCTGGATGACCTCCAGGGGGCCCAGCATGGTACACCGTCCCCTTTCACAGCGGAGGCAGGGACCCTTTGGCATAGTGGGCGGCTTTATGTTCCCAAGACCCTGAGGGAAGTATTACAGCTCTGTCATGATAGCCCAACGGCAGGACATGGGGGGGTGTTCAAGACGCTGCACAGAACACTCAGAGACTACTGGTGGCCCAAGATGGCAGCACACATCAAGACTTACGTGGCCTCTTGCCACGTGTGTAGATGCGCTAAAATGGTTGCAGGGAAACCAGCAGGCCTTTTGCAGCCCCTGCCCACACACCCCCAACCTTGGGACACTGTTTCCATGGATTTTATCACCGACTTGCCACAGGCACAGGGTTACACTTCCATCCTGGTGGTGGTAGACTGCTTTACAAAAATAGCGCACTTCATTCCCTGCAAGGGCCTACCAACAGCACAAGTTACAGCACAGCTCTTTTTGGACAATGTCTTCCGATATAGAGGTATGGTTAACCACTTGATCGCAGATCGCGGTTCGCAATTTACTTCCAGGTTCTGGGGGGCGCTTTTCCAGACGTTGGGGGTCAAAATACACTTGTCCTCTGCGAATCATCCATGCAGTAATGGCGAAGCTGAGAAAACTAACCAGTTATTGCAGCAATATCTCAGATGTTACATTAACTACCGGCAGGACAATTGGCCAGAACTTCTCCCCATGGCAGAGTTCGCTTACAACAATGCAGTACATTCCTCAACCAAGATGTCCCCTTTCCAGGCTCTCTATGGCACAAACCCGAGAGTGTTGCCCCTTTCCTCACAACAAACAGCTGTGCCTGCAGCCACGGATTTCCTGGCAGAAAGACAGGCAGCCCATCACCTGTTAGCAGAGCAGCTAGAGCTGGCAAAGGCAGCCTATAAACGGAACGCAGATGAACACAGACAGGAAGGACCCCCCATATCACCAGGAGACAAGGTCTGGCTCTCTACAAAGTTTCTGCCCACTAACAGACCTTGCAAGAAGCTGGACTCTAAGTTTATTGGCCCTTTTCAGGTGATACAGCAAATAAACCCTGTGGCTTATCGTTTGCAGCTTCCACACTCCATGAGGATTCACCCGGTGTTTCACAAGTCCTTGTTAGTCAAAGATTCCCCTCCAAGTGCCTTGCGTTCGCATACCACCACCCCACCTCCAGTACTGGTCCAAGGGGAACCGGAGTACGAAGTGCAAGAGATTTTGGACTCCAGAAGGAGGGGCAGGGGGATTCAGTATTTAATACACTGGAAGGGGTATTCTCAGACAGAGCGCTCCTGGGAAAATGCCAAAGATGTTCACGCACCCTTCCTAGTGCATAGGTTTCATCAGATTTTCCCTCACAAGCCTCGACCAGCTCGACTCCCAGAGCTACAGCCCCCAGCTGAAGACGAGGAAGCCGACCAGCCTGAGGATTTTGTAAGTTGCCAGCAACCATTCCTGCTCCCCCCCTCAGACCCAGCGAGGGGGGAGGAGGAGGATTCGCATCCCTCCACCTCTGGTTGCCAGCTCCCAGGAGGGGGGAGGGAGAACCTTTCTAACGATTTAGCTGTTTTTCAGGAGAGGCCAGCTGCACCCGGGCTATCAGATCAAACAGAGAGACGCGAGCCTTCCCCCGACATTCCTTTCCTGGATGACCTCCCTTCACTGCCCAGCTCCCAAGAAGAGGAGCAGATGGACACATTTTCACACGGGATCCTGCCCGACGCCAAGGACGAACGGGGGGAGGGAGTTGCTATGGAGTTTTTGGATGGGGAGGGGGGTGGTGTCAGGGGAAGCAGAGAAGAGGGCGGAGCACTGGATAAGAAGCGAGCACGCAGCTCAGAGAGCCTAGCCTATTTCCCCAAACGTCAGAAGAAAGCTCCGCCCTAGGTTGAGCTGATATACTTGGGAATCTTCAGGCACTGTTAGTTTAGCAGGATTTCTGCTTGTAGGTATGCAATAAACACTAGAGACTAGATTCCAGGCCTCGGCGTGTTATTTCTGCATCTACACACAACAGTATCTGAGTCAACTAGCTAGTTACTTAAGTTGATGGATTCCTACCAGTATTCTTTATCTCATGTTGTGTTTGCACCCACAACTTTGCTCTCCAAAGCACAGGCCTTGCAACAGCGGAGGAAACATTGCCCAATAGCATGTATCTTTGAGCACTACTTGTGTCTATTCTTTTGGTCTAGTGGTTAAGGCAACGGGCTAGAAACCAGGAGTCTGTGAGTTCTAGTCCCGCCTTAGGCATGAAAGCCGGCTGGGTGACCTTGGGCCAGTCACTCTCTCTCAGCCCAACTCACCTCACAGGGTTGCTGTTGTGGGGAAAATAGGAGGAGGAAGGAGTATTAGGTATGTTCGCTGCCTTGAGTTATTTATAAAAATAATAAAGGCGGGATAGAATAAATAAATAAATAAATAAATAAATGAATAGGCTGTTCCCCTCTCTCTGCTCCCTAGTAAGCAAAGTCACAACAAAGGTCAATCTGGCCTAGCATCAATATCTCTCAGTGGCCAATCAAATGCCTTTAAGCCCCACAAGCAAGACGTGAAAGCAAAGGCCCTCTCCAGCAACTGGCATTCAGAAGGGTCTTGCCTCTGATGGCATCAGGGAAACCTCCTTCTTCTATTTTCTCTGTGCAGGAAACTGTTTCTTTTTCTTTTCTTCTTTCTGGAGGAGCATAGAAACATGTCTCCCCACCACCATCCCTCCACCCACCACCTGGCAGTCTGAAGCAGCACAACTCAGCCACAGAGTTTATCCTCCTCTAACATCCCTCCCCCCACCTGCCTTGTCTGCTCTTGGTGAGAACCAGCCCTTTGCTGAAACCGGGAAAACCCAGAAGATTGTTTCCTTCCTCCTTTTCAGTTGTGATTCTTAAGGAAAAGCAATAAATTTTACACATTATAGCAAATAAACTTTTCTTCAGGCAAGATTTCATTATATTTCCTCTTTGGTACTGCAGCTGTTCCTGCTTGGGTTTGGGGCAAAATTCTTTCAACAAGGGCGACGAATTAGACATTTTTGTGAGGGGCCGTCAACAAGATGAAACTAATAATCGGGCAACATTGCATTAGAGAGTGAGCCAGACCTGATGTAATGTCTTACTTAGTAAGCAGCAAGCATCTTTTAACAAAAGACTCCAAATGCCCCTCACTGACATGCACGAACAATATGATTTGAAACTCCTACGTGTAAATAGACCGCAATGATCTTTAACACAAGCTAAAGTTGTATATGGATATGCAAATCTTGAATAATGTATTTAAGTTCCACAAAAGCAATGAACTGTCTGACTCACGATGCTACAATTCAGTTTGTAATAGCAATATAGCAGCCAAGGCTCTGTGAGGCTGAGACGGGCAGCTATATAAATTTGCTAAATAATAATTTTTTAAAAAAGGCAGAAGAGTGGTCTCATAAGTCTAGGACCAAAGATCTGAGTTGCAGAAGTAACAAGAGCTCACTATGATGTCAGAAACTCTTTAGTTGTTCTCTGATCCAGGAGGCTACAACTCAAAATTTAGAGAGCCAGTTTGGTCTAGTGCAAGGGTCGGAAATGGCGGCTCGCGAGCCAGATGCAGCTCTTTGGCCCCTTGAGTGTGGCTCTTCTGCAGCTGAACTCACCCCCGCCCCTTCCACGCGATTGGATCCCGCCCCCAAACTCTTACGCTCTTACGTGCTCTCGCTCTCCAAGGCCGGGGCCACCCGCAGCCGCCCACACCTCGCGCATGGGGTTCTGCTGAGTTGCATTCTCCCCCACGTAGAAGCGGTGCCCGGGCCGCCTCTCGGGATGGGGCGCCCAGCCCGGCTGCGCTCTCTTGGCATCTCGGGCGACTGTAGCGACCGGAGGCGGCCAAGGGGAGAGCAGGTGGCTCTTTGCCCTCAGCGCACCGCGGGGCCAGACGAGCCTCCGACTGCTGCTTCCTGCGCCCGTGGCCTCTTCGCTGCTGCCGCCGCCCGCCTCACCTCTGCCGCTCTCCGCTTCTCCGCAAAGCTCGCGGTTGATCTTAATGTTTCCTTTTCCTCCCCTTCAATATGTTCCAGCAACCGAGGGGAGAGCGGCAGAGGCGAGGCGGGCGGCGGCGGCAGCGAAGAGTTGCGTTGCAACGGCCGCCACCGCCCCCCGAAGTGCTCGCCAGGCAGGTAGGAGAGCGTCGCCATGCCAGGCGCGTTGCGAGAGGAGACGGCGCAGCTGCTGGGCGACTACGGTCCCGGGGTGGGATTAGCTGGGCTTCGCAAGAGGCCGAACCGAGCCCGGGCTGCCGCGGCGAGCGCCCTCCCTGCTTTCCAGTGGCTGAAGGACCTGCCAATCTGTGTCGCCAGGCTTTAACTAGGAGTCGCTTCCCGCAGGCGGCGAAAGGAAAACCGAGGCCAGGCGAAGTGGAAGCGGCTGAGGACCGGCTCGGCTTTTCCTCCCCATCCTCGTGCGGGAGAGAGGAAAACACCCGGGCGGGCCAGCGAGCGAGCGGGGGGGCGGGCGGGCGGGCGCTCGCTGCTCTGCCGCTGCTGCCCTGACTCCAAACTTTGTTCTTCGTGTCCGCAGCGTTCAGACCGGCGCGGGAGCTGCAGAGCAGCAGGCTCGGATCCCAGGAAGGCAGCGGGGGGCCTCGCGGAGGGAGGCAAGCAGGCAGGCAGGGCGGGCGGGCGGCCCGGGCCTCCGCCTCTGCCGCCGGGCCCGCCCCCCTCGGCGCCTGTGCGGCTCCCCCGTGCCCGCTCCACCTGGCCAGACATGCCCCGCTCTGGAAGCCGGGCTCACCGAGGAGGACCATGACTGCGGCGGCGAATGGGGCGAGCCTGGAGGCACCCTCCCCGGGCGCCCGCTGGCCCCACCCCTCGCCTGCCGGCTGTGCCCCGCGGGGACTGGCGCGGCGGGCAGAGCTGTGCCTGCGCGCCCGGCCGCCCTCCTTCCCGGGCAGCCGCACCGGATCGCTGCGGGCTGGGCAGTTGTCGTCCCTGGGCGCCTCTTGCCGGGGGAGTAGCGGGGGTGGGGGGGATGCTGGGTCCTGCTGGGCGGGTGGGCGGCGGGGTCGGGGGCCGAGGAGGACGACCCCAGCCCCTCCGGGGTGCCTTCGCTCTTGCTGGAGCCAGCGGAGCCCAGAGGTGGAGGTGGACAACTTTCCCCATCTCTTTCCCTGGTCTGCTGCTGAGGGAAGAGGCGCTCGATCCATAGCCGGGCGGCGAGGAAGAGGACGCCGCCACCGCCGCCTCCTCCTCTGCCGGCGGGAGAGAAGGAGGAGCGGCTGCCCGCCTCCCTCCGCCCGCCCTGAGGGGACCCACCTGGCGGCGGCGGCGGCGGCTCCCCTGAAGCGTGCCGCTTGTCATCGCCGCCGCCCGCCTCGTTTCCCGCCCCCCATCATTTCCTTGGCCCGACGCGGGTGGGTGGAAGCGTTCTGGGGGGAGACAACATGGAGGCGGAAGCGGCAGCCCCGCCCTCGCTGAGTGGCGGTAGTGCGGCCCCGCCGCCGCCCTTTCTCTCCGGATCCCGGGAAGGCAGCGGGGGGCCTCACAGAGGGAGGCAAGCAGGCAGGCAAGCAGGCGGGCGGGGCGGGCAGGCGGGCGAGCGGCCCGGGCCTCCGCCGCTGGGCCCGCCCCCCTCGGCGCCTGTGCGGCTCCCCCACGCCCTCCCACCCGCCCCAATAAGCCACGTGATTGGCTCCCGCCCGCAAACCCAGCCCCCTTCCACGTGATTGGCCCCCGCCCGCAAACCCCGCCCCCTGGCTCTCGAGCATTTCAAAATGTGTACGAGCATGTCAAAATGGCTCCCGGCATAAAAAGTTTGCCGACCCCTGGTCTAGTGGTTAAGGCACAGCTTTCCAAACTGTGTGTCGCAACACAAAAGTGTGTTGCCTACAGGGCCCAGGTGTGTCATGTCAAAATCCGGAAGTGCTGATGGGGTGCCGCCACGTGGCAGCGGGCCATCAGCGCTTCCGGGTTTTCGCACGGCACACAAGGACACCGCCACCGCTGCGGCGCACGAAAATCCAAATGCGCCACAATGGCAGCGGCGCACAAAAACCAAAAGCGGCAGTGCTTCCGGGTTTTCTCTCACGCCACCGTTGGTGTGTCGCTGCAGGAAAACTTTGGAAAGCCCTGGGTTAAGGCAATGGGCTAGAAACCAGGAGACTCAGTGGTTCTAGTCCCGCCTGAGGCATGAAAGCCGGCTGGGTGACTTTGGGCCAGTCACTTTCTCTCAGCCCAACTCACCTCACAGGGTTGTTGCTGTGGGGAAAATAGGAGGAGGAAGGAGTATTTGGTATGTTCGCCGCCTTGAGTTATTTATAAAAATAATAAAGGCGGGATAGAAAATATAAAAAAATAAAATAAATATTCAGGCATGATGAAAATGAGGCAAATCAACACACCCAGCCAGAAGCCAAATACAGTAGCTCCTCTCCCAACTTTGTGCAGTTGAAAAGAGGGGATTTTTGTTTGGAAGACTGTATACATGTATCTGTATACATTCTTCCTAACTACAAAGATCTCTATTTAAGCATTTGAGCCAAACCTACATTTTTCAGTGGCAGACATATTTTTTTTAGATTTTTTATCCCGCCTTTATTATTTTTATAAATAACTCAAGGTGGCGAACATACCAAATACTCCTTCCTCCTCCTATTTTCCCCACAACAACAACCCTGTGGGGTGAGTTGGGCTGAGAGAGTGACTGGCCCAAGGTCACCCAGCCGGCTTTCACGCCTAAGGCAGGACTAGAACTCACAGTCTCCTGGATTCTAGCCTGGTGCCTTAACCACTAGACCAAACATATCATACACACAAAGGCCAGAATTATCAGCTCCTATCATCATTACAACTGAGATGAAGGATTTGAGACTGTATGAATTTTTCCTGTTTCATCTCAAAAGGGATCTTGGGAATCCACATGCACTTTCCAATATCAGCCAACTATCCAATCTTTTCCTTGGTTTTCTTATCAAGGAGCAGAAAATCAACTGTACAGTGTCCCCTTATACCAGCCGAACTGGGGTTTTTTATTTCCAATCCATGTGGAAAATATCAGGTTCAAGGAGGTTGCATTAAAACATGATAGAAGATGGAATCCCTCATGGGTCTGTGCTGGGACATGTTCTTTTTAACCTGTTCATCAGCCTTGACTAATGGAGATCTGTAACTAACCAAAGATTTTGGAGTCATACCAGGTAACTCAATGAAGTGGTCAACTCAGTGTGCAGCAGTGTGAAAAAGACAAATTTCATGCTAATTAGGAAAGGGGTTGAAAATGAAACTGCCAACATTATAATACAAATCTATGGCACATTCACATTTGGAACATTATGCATAGTTCTGCTTGCTACATTTCAAAAAAAAACAATCTAATAAAGCTGGAAAATGTGCAGAAGAGGTAATCAAAATGATGTGTGGCATAAAAGTGGTCAGAGAGATGTTTTTCTCTCTGACAAAACCGTAGGACTAGAGGTCTTCCAATAAAGCTGATTGGAAGATTTAAAACAAACAAGAGGAAGTTTTCTTCATCTGTGCACAATTAACCTGTGGAATTCATTACTACAAGATGTGGTGACAACTTCTAACTCAAACAATATTGGATAAATTCATGGAGGACTGGTCTATCAAGGGCTATTAGTCTTGAAAAGTCAACTTTACACGCAGGTTGGGAGCAGCATATCTCCAAATACCAGTTGCAGCAGAACAGCAGCAGAGAGGAATTATCTCCAACTCCTGCTTGCAAACAACTCAAAGATAATCTGGTTGAAATAATGCTTGAGTAAGAAGGGCCTTGGCCTGATTCAGCAGAGCCATTCTTATGTTCTTAAGCAAGAGGGAGAGATTATTCAATAAACTATGGTAAAAGTGAGAGGAAGGAATAAGAGACAGCTTATTTCCTTTCTCTTGCAATTCTGGACTTGACTATCAGTCAGAAACAGTAAGCATATCCTCTTAGTTTTCTGTGAGCCTGTAAAATGAAAGATGATGTAATAGCTTACCAACAAGTTTGCACATTGTCCATTGGCCCTACTGACCAAAATCCTTCAAGGAGGCAATACATTTAAGCTCACCTCACATGGCAATGTAAGCAATAATGCAGTTTGCATGTCTTCAGCTCAGCATGTTTTCCAAATTGTCACTGTTGTTTCTAAAACATGTCCTTGGCTTAGCTCATTGTGCAAATGCAGCTAATTGTGGGTTATTCAGTAAACCATGGTTAAACAAAACATGGCTGAGTGCAACACACAAGCCACATCTATCCAAAATGAAACCTGGTTACAATATTCTCTATGTTAAATATGCAATGCAGCAATTTATTACAGCATGGATAGAATTTAACTATGTTTCAAGGTGAACTTCAGAAGAGTGTGACAGTCAGGTCATTCTGGACCCATCAAATATAAATCAAATACACTATTAATAACTAGACTTCAGTTAAGCACCATTTGAAAACCATGCATATATAAAGCATACAGTATTGTATTAATTAATGTGCTATCAGGATATATCAACAGAGCTTTAAAATTTGATGGGTCAATGTTTTTTTTACTTACATTGCAGAATTAATACTATCACTCCATGGTAGTCTGGATCTTCACTAAACTTTCTATATGCTGTAAAAGAAAACTTAAGTGTTTTATGTTTTGTTCTGATCAAGAAAAGACATTGAGTCAGGAATAAGTTTTTCTGCTGCTTACTTTACTGGAACTTCTAGAAGTAACTCCAGCGGATCTGGAAAAATTACAACATATACAAGGAAACTAAAGTAATTGAGTAACAGTAAAGATTACAGGCATGTTTAATCCATCAGTTATAACAATAACCCTACAATAACACCACACTTTGGAAAACTAAATATGGATATATTGTACAAATACTGCAATTTTCTTGTTGCAAAACTCAGTTTTTATTACTTAAAAAACTTAACATAAAGCTGTGTAATTTCAAATCCCTTTCAGCTTTCTTTTTAAAACTGGTCTGGCCTGTGTACTTCGTCTGAATTTGACTCCAAATAGTATCTCCCAAACTCACAGTTATGATGTTGAATGCACACAATCAGCTTTTGAAATATGGAATACAGGAACTCCCTATATTTAGGTTATAATCCTAAATTTATCAGTAATGCAATAATTAATCTTAATCATAGATACTGCTATTTAACAAGAGAAATACAGAGAAGTACAGAAAAGGATCCAGCAACCTGTACAGTAGCTTGGGTTTCTAAGAAAAATATTTCCTTAGCCTACCTCCTCAGCCTTCTCCTCAAAACACTGCTTTGCCATTGGTAGGCATTTTATTTTCCCATAACTTAGAAAAAGAAAATTGCTTTGAGCAGAATTAAAGGCAGCATAAGGTGAACAGCTTTTATCCCTACAGTCATAAAGCTACATAGTGGACAAACTGGTTTAGCAGCAGTAATAATGTTTAATTGTTGTTTGTGAACCTGGCTCATTAACCAAACCAAGACTGAGCAATGTACACCTAATTTTCCAGCCTTTAATATTGCTACTACATTACTAGTCTACTCCACGCTGTTCTATTAGGAGAGGAGTTTCCCATCCTGTTAAAAAAAAAAGACAAGACATTCATACAATGATTATGAACTGTCATACAAACAGCACATTATGAGCAGGAAAAAGGAGGAGACAGGACATTAGATCACAATATACTATGATCCCTATCTATTTTCTCTATTTTTAAAAGAATAAAGTGCCATTTTTCAGGAATAGGATTTCAAAAACTCCCAACAAGTTTGAAGAATCTGGCTCTCCATTTTACCAAAACACCACATTCCAATTGTGCCTTCTGGCTAAAAATGGTTGAGGATCCCTGTAGAATAGCCTTTCCAACCTGGGACACTTAGTTGTGCTTGGCTATGCTGGCTGGGAATACTGGAATTTGCAGCCCCACTGTATCAAGACAACAGTCAACTGGGCAAGGAGTCTCTTGAATTCAGCACATAGCTATGTTATTGCAGGGGTGGGGGCGGAGGCAGAATTTGTGTCTGTTTGGTGTGAAGGTAAAGGTGTCCCCCCCCCGCACATTTGTGCAGTCGTGTCCGACTCTCGGGGCCGGTGCTCATCTCCGTTTGTTAATCGAAGAGCCAGCGTTGTCCGAAGATGCTTCCACGGTCATGTGGCCAGCATGATGCACGCAGAACGCTGTTACCTACCCACCAAAGTGGTACCTATTCATCTACTTGCATTTGCATGCTTTTGAATTACTAGGTTGGCAAGGGCTTGGGAGAGTGCGGGAGCTCACTCCGTCACGCGGGGCTAGGGATTCGAACCTCCAAACTTGCGATCTTCCGATTGACAAGCCTGGTGTCTTACCCGCTGAGCCACCACGCCCCTTTTTTGGTGTGAAGACACTCCCTTAAAAGAGCCTTTGCTGTTTAGTAGTTTTCATATGGTTATTTTTTCCACGTTGCCTTTGCTGAAGTGAAGCTGATCAACTGCCCAGTTATCAGATTTTTCCATGTAAATGTAAAACAAAAAACCCATTCTAGAGTCATCCTGGAGTTTTGGAGCATTCACTGAAAAGTCTTGTCTGAGTACATTTGCATCCAGAATTATTACACACCTTGTAATCAGCTAGTTCAGTGGGTTTCTCAGAGGCAGGCTTTTAGTTGACAAGAAGTTGTGGTATCTGTTCAGCTTCCTGCCAGCCAGCATAGTTATTACAACACACTTCTAAACATTCAAAAGCAACTATACCCTATGTGGCTTGAATCATGTCAACTGGATTTCTATTTTCTCAGTAGAAACGTTTCGCTCCTTATCCAAGGAGCTTCTTCAGTCTGACTGAAGAAGCTCCTTGGATAAGGAGCGAAACGTTTCTACTGAGAAAATAGAAATCCAGTTGACATGATTCAAGCCACAGACTGTTCCACCTGGATGACTGAGAACCTTCATCGACAACTATACCCTATAAATTTGTACTAAAGAGATTTTGAAACTTCATAAAGAAAAAGCTAATTAAAACTGATTCACTGAAAAGGCATTTGAAAAAAATTAAAAGAAAAATAATTTCTTTATTTGGACCAATGTACGTCCACTACATCAAATTATACAATATTTCTGCAAGCTGAATGTCAGAATAAAATGTTTAACATTGATATGCAATTTTTTACTTCCCAATTGAAGCAAATCTCTCTTTCTCATACTCAAATCTGCTCTGGAGGATCTCAAGTGCTCTAAAGTAGGCTTGAGGGCATGCAGAGCGAGCCATAATCTCTTTTTCATTGCTGCTGACTTTGGAAGAGGTCTTAACCGACCATTTTATTAAGTTTTCTATTTCATGTATAACAAATTTTCTAGAGAAATTAGGAAAGCTTTGTTAAATCATCTGAAGAATTCATGTTAAGTCTTCTATGCTATAAGGTTAGGATGGTAATTTAAAAACTTGAAAAATATGTATTCATTTGTAGTACTTCGCAGTTTATATAAACTGCAAATATATGCTGGATTCTTGAAATACTGTACAAGAGTCAGGTATTATCCAAGTTAGTTTGAGCAGAAATGGAAACTCACATATAAACTTAAAAACTTAATGTGCTTTGCTTAAGATATGAAATGGGTTAAAACAATAGCTACATTTAATATTTCATGGATGTTTGATTATTGTTATATGTTGATTTTAACTGCTAAAAGTCCTGCCGACTGTGATGAAGACCAATTGAGTTTTTTTCTTCCAAACATGGTGATCAAGCAGCAGTTTTCATGTAAGCAGTTCTGACTGCAACCTGAAGTCATCCCAAAACCTGGTAAAATCTTAATGGGAAAGGCTGTAGTTTCCTCTTCCCTCCCTGAACCTGCTTTTCTGGTATTTTAATTGATGAAGAGATCAGGAGATCTCAAGAGCTTTCACATTTTATGACTTAAGTTACTGCAAAGATTGCCAGTTTGGCTAGAGCATCATTGGAGCAGACATGCACCATATCTGGAAGGCATCAGGATTGGTGAAAGACAAGTTAGCCTAATAAATTATACACCCAATATGGATTTTGACATCACTCCTATGGTTCTTTTAACACATCCTAATCATTCAGAACCTCATGGAGATTGAGGAAATTAATTCTAGGGGTATACAAAATGGTGTGTTTCAATCTGTCAATCAAATGAAACAGTTTGCATATCCCTACTCATTTCCTTCTCAGAGAAGACCATAACACATTAACCCAGTTTTCTGAATGTTACAACTTTTGTCACTTCAGTTGGATTTTAATTGTATTAATTGTGTTCACCTCTGCTTATTGGACTTTCACTATACACCAAGAAGATACAGTAAATGAAGCTAGTGCTCCATACATTTATCTGGAAATAAGGAAAACAAGGTCAATGGTCCTATCTTTTCGCATGTACAGAAGAGCAATATAACAGATTTTTTGCTGTGTTTCTAATAGCAGTAAGGGATCCTTTATTAGTATGCTATGGTTACTAAAATTTTGGAAGACTTAAATATCAGGGAGGGGCTATACTGCATTCTCAAAGGAAATTATTTTGGCATATAATGTTTAAACCCAGGTCTTCCGGGAGTTCGGGAGTGGAGGCTACCGGACAAGGAAACCCTGGGGGCTGCAGGGCGGGCTATTCGATTGAGGTGGTGACGGGTAGGGGACATTATGACGGGAACCAGAGGGCAGGCCATCTTTAGGGAAGACGCCCCCGGTGTTTGTTACTGGTGGCGTGTTCCGGCCCTCCGAGTTCAAACCCAGGGCCTGGACGACAGATCCTCGAGCGCCCTGGTCTTCAGCTGTTCCTCCTTAATGCCAGGTCGGTAAATAACAAGGCCCCCCTTATAAATGACCTAATTGTAGAGGAGGGGGCAGACCTGGCCTGCATCACTGAGACCTGGCTGGGCCCAGAGGGAGGAGTAGCCCTTTCGTAACTGCGCCCAGCCGGGTTTCAGGTGTGGCACCAGCCGAGACACCAGGGCAGGGGAGGGGGGGTGGCAGTTGTCATCCGAGAGTCTTTCATGGCATACAGGGGTGCTGCTCCGCAAGTAGCCGGTTGTGAGACCTTGTTTTTCAAGTTGGGATCTCAAAAACAGTTGGGGGTGTTGCTTCTGTACCAGCCTCCCTGCTGCGTAGCAACCTCCCTGCCTGAGCTGCTGGAGGCCGTCTCAGGGTTGGCGGTTGAGTTCCCCAGACTTATGGTTTTGGGGGACTTCAACTTGCCGTCCCTGGGACGTGCCTCAGAGGCAGCCTGGGAGTTCATGGCTACCATGGCAGCCATAGGCCTGGCTCAACTAATTCGGGACCCGACTCGAGACAGTGGTCTCACCCCGGACTTGGTTTTCTTGTCTGAGCAGTGGCAATGTGATCTGAGGGGAGAGCTAGATCTGTCCCCGTTGTCATGGTCAGACCACGCCCTGGTGACCTTGAGATTCTCTTGTGCCACCCCACTCCGCAGGGAGGCAGTACCTATTCGATTGGTCCACCCCCAGCGACTTATGGACCCAATGAGGTTTCAGAGGGAGCTGGGGGTGTTACCCAAGGATCTGTTGCACGGTCCAGCGGAGGCCCTGGCTGCAGCCTGGAATAGGGAAGCGGCCAGGGCCTTGGACAGGATCGCGCCTATGCGACCTCTCTTGCCACATTCAACCCGTCATTCCCTGTGGTTCACGGAGGAACTGAGGGTGTTGAAGAGGCTGAAGAGACGTCTGGAGCGCCGCTGGAGAAAAACGAAGACTGAATCTAGAGCCGCTATTAAGGCCTACTTTGTGGCGGTAAGAGCAGCGAAACGTGAATATTTCTCCGCTCTTATTGCATCCGCAGAATGCCATCCGACGGCCCTGTTTAAGATTACCAAATCTCTTTTGGGCAGGGTTCAATCAGTGACCCATTTACAGGGCCGTTTGGAAGAGTTTGCTGAGCATCTGCAGGATAAAATCGCTCGGATTCATTCTAAGTTGGACTCTAAGCGTGGGGCACAGTCTGGAGAGATGCCAGGGGAGCGTACTTGCCCTATTATCTGGGAACGGTTTGATCCTGTTGGACCTGAGGAAGTGGACAGGATCCTCCGAACTATAAATGCCACCACATGCCATTTAAATCCATGCCTTTCCTGGCTGGTAAAATCGGCCAGGGAGGTGACATGTGGCTGGGTCCAGGGGATGATTAATACATCTCTGGGGGAGGGAGTGTTCCCAGCAGCCTTTAAGGAGGCGCTGGTGCACCTCCTCAAGAAGTCATCCCTGGACCCTACCGTACTGGACAATTTTCGTCCTGTCTCCCACCTTCCCTTTTTGGGAAAGGTGGTTGAGAAAGTGCTGGCACTGCAGCTTCAGAGGATCCTGGAGGAAGCAGATTATCTAGACCCCTTTCAGTCAGGTTTCAGGCCAGGATATGGGATGGAGACTGCATTGGTCGCGCTTATGGATGATCTCTGGTGAGGGCGGGATGGAGTGCATCCATCCTTGCTCTTAGATCTCTCGGCGGCTTTTGATACCATCAACCATGGTATCCTTCTGGAGCGGCTCAGGGAGTTGGGGGTGGGCGGGGTAGTTCTACACTGGTTCACCTCCTTCCTCCAGGGCCATTCCCAATCGGTGGTGATAGGAGAGATCCGACCCGTGACCCCTCTTATGTGGGGTGCCGCAGGGTTCGGTACCCTCCCGTCTCCCGTTTAACATCTATATGAAGCCGCTGGGTGAGATCATCCGTCACCACGGGATGAGGTATCATCAATATGCGGATGATACTCAACTGTGTATCACCATCCTGGGTGAAGTAAGTGATGCAGTCGATGCCCTTTCTCAGTGCCTGGGGGCTGTGGGGGTCTGGATGGGGAACAACAGGCTTCAGCTGAACCCTGGTAAGACGGGAGTGGCTGTCGATTGATGGCCTCTCGGGTTCCAGGAAGTTGTCATCTTTGGTCCTGGATGGGGTAGCACTGCCCCATTCAGAGCCGGTACGGAACTTGGGGGTCCTCCTGGACTCACGTCTCCTGCTTGAAGAGCAGGTGGCAGCCGTGGCCAGGAGGGCCTTTGCGCAACTTCGGGTTGTGCGCCAGTTGCGCCCATTCCTGGATCAAGATGCCCTCCGAACACTCATGCCCTTGTCATCTCTCAGACTACTGCAATGCGCTGTACATGGGGCTACCCTTGAAGAGTATCCGGAAGCTTCAGCTGGTCCAGAATGCGGCCGCGCATAGTTATGGGTACTGTAAGATCGGCCCATGTAACACCTCTGCTGCGCGAGCTGCATTGGGTACCAGTTTGCTTCCGGGTCCAATTCAAGGTGTTGGTTATCACCTTTAAAGCCCTACATGGCATGGGACCAGGTTACCTGAGGGACCGCCTCATCCCCGGAACATCGACCCACCCCACTTGGTCATGCAGAGAGGGCATGCTAAGGATCCCATCGGCAAAAGAGTTCCATCTAGCGGGATACAGGAGGCGTGCCTTCTCTGCACTAGCACCCGCCCTTTGGAATATCTTGCCCCTGGAGCTGAGGCGAGTTTCTTCACTCCTGACCTTCCAGAAAGACTTGAAGATCTGGTTCTGCCGCCTGGCTTGGGACGGGAATGCCAATAGTTCCTCTTGGTTGTGGCTGGTGCCATGAAACCTGCCTTATTATTAACATATTTTTGTTTGGATTTTATATGTAAATTATTGTTGCTGTAATTTTATATTTTTAACTTATTATTGTGAACCGCCCAGAGGTGTGGAGATGGGCGGTGATACAAATTTCATTAATTAATTAATTAATATAAGGAATAGAGTAGTTATAGATTGAGTCACAGCATCACTGACATATCTTAACTTCAGTATCAAGCAATGAAAGAGAACAAACCATTCCAAAACCTCACTTTATTTATTCAAGGTGAAGAAATACATTAGATAGAGAGCATTCTGTTTTCGTCCCATAATTCAGAACCACCCATTTGTATTCATCAGACATTCTGCTTTGTAATCACAGAATGAGGAATTTTAAACAGAGTTAATCTCTCTCTGCTAGAGCGACAAGGTGTGTATCAATCTCTGCTTCTGTAAGAATCCTAGAAAGAAGGGAGAAACAATGGAAACTTTTATTTTTCACCTCAAATAATAATATTATTTATTCATTTAAAACATTTGTACAGCCGCCCATCTTAAAACCAAACGCTGGGCGGCTCACAACCAGGGAGTAGAGTAGAATATAGAGTAGAGTAGAGTAGAGTAGAGTAGAGTAGAGTAGAGTAGAGTAGAGTAGAGAATATAGAATATAGAATATAGAACAGAACAGAACACTGATAAAAACAGAGAACAATAACTTCCTAGGTCCTGCAAGGTCACAACATTTAAGGGAAGGGACCTAGAACATGCCTACCCTATCCAATCTGGTGGAATGAGCAGATACCCTCAGGGATTATCAGCACAATTAAACCTTGTAGCCTGGACTAGAACTGCACAGTCCGTTTGACACAGGAAACATTAGAAATGCTTCTATGTGAGCTATTTTTAATTGAGGTCCACATGCCAGAATATCTGGGTTTAGTCTTTTATGATAGGGTCTACAGGCAAAGTATGTAGTACTGTGTAAAGTACTGAAGTTGATTCTGTGCTAGCTTGTGCCTAGTATCTCTGGCATTATGTTAAGAAAGGGGAAATGATATCTTCCTCTGCCAATGCAGTGCCATGATGTTGCCTGCTGCTGTGCAATTCCCTTTGGATTCCAAAAGTCTATAGTTAATTTTGACTAGGCACTTGTAGTGGCATATACTCACATCATACATATTTCTTTAAGTGCATGTACTCAGACACCAACCGTTACATAATAAATTGACCTAATTTTTATAAAAATTAAGATAGCCAAAATCAACCCTCCCAACCAAACCAAACCAAACCAAACCAAACCAAACCAAACCAAACCAAACCAAACCAAACCAAACCAAACCAAACCAAACCAAACCAAACCAAACCAAACCAAACCTCAATTTTACATTACCTGAATTTTGGATTATCAACTGTAACAACCCCTATTTCTATTTCAGATGGTTTGAAGTCAATGGACAAAACAGTAGAAAGGCAGGTTATTGCTGTCTAGAAGTGAAACATGAAACAAATTTTATCAGAAATATTTCTAATACTGGTCAATGTACAAACCTGGTTTTTCTTTTAGATACTTGTTAATCTTTGTCCCTTTAGAGGCAAAGCCCAACTATAGGTATTTCAAATGGAAAACTCTAGCACAGCTTTGTAAAGGAAGACAATTGAATCTATAAATACATAGTATTTCTTATAGGTAGGAATTATTTGTAAAGACAATAGCAGTGTAATTCCTAGAACAGAGCTTTCCAAACTTTTCATGTTGGTGACACACTTTTTAGACATGCATCATTTCGCGACACACTCTTACAGCAGGGCACAAGGCTGGCACTAGGACCTGTGTGGAATCACAGCAGGTTTGGAGGCAGCAAGGCACAAGGCAGGCACTAGGACCTGTGCGGAATCCTGGCAGGGCTCGGAGGCAGCAGCAGCCTTGACACACCCAGACACTGCAACCAACACACTAACGTGTCCCGACACACAGTTTGGAAAGCTATGTCCTAGAAGCATTCAGACCTTCAAAGCTTTCTAGGACATTTAAGACTATTTTAATAAAATTACTACCGTTCTGAAATAGCTACTACAATCGGGGGGAAAGTATACATACACCTTGTATGGTAGCTACTCTGAACAAATTTGAATACTCATTTATTCTAAGCATTTCTAAAAAATGTAGTTTGTTCTCCAGCATATATTTAGGTTCATATCTGAATCAAAGTAAGGTTCAATGCAGGTAACAATCATTCCTTCTCTTGATCATAATTACAGCTAGACTGGTATGTAAATTATCAGCACTTATGAAAAAGTGACACGTTTTATAGGTTTTAATTGTTTAAAAAAGTAGTTTGAGGAGGGGCTTCCTGTGGAAAATGGCCGACTGAACAACTTTGCCTGTGAGCTCCATGGGCAGAGCTGGCAGCGTGGTAGTTTTTTTTGGGTACAGACAGGTTTTTCTGTAGCCCCAAGTGTTTTTCCGGATTAAGGAAAACACTGAGAATCGACCCATTTGTCCTCCAGATGGTGAGTTGTAGCCAGGAGATCGTAGACAGCGTCTGCGACCAAGCGGTAAGACTACATTGGGAGGCTGGGATTTAATCTTGTTCTAAACCACATATGCACTCCCTTAAAAAGGGAAATAAGTCATGCCTTTCCATATCTTAAACACCCAATTTGTTTTTTTAAGTTTTGTGTCTTAAGATAAGCTTTTTACAGTAAGAAAAAGCGGAATCTTTTGGTGATTATAGTTATTTTTGGAGTTTTTTAACTATAAAAAAAAAGTTTTGGCTTTTTTCCCCCCATCTGGGTTATACTGAGAGCTGTAACACTGCCTTTCCGTTGTTATCTTTGTTGCTGAATTTCAAGGTTGAAGTGTTCTTTCTACACATTTCTTATTTTAAACTTTAGGCTTTCTGTTTACTTTTTTCCAAACTGTCTGCTAGTATATTTTCTTTGGTTAATTTTGGATTAATTCATTAACCTCTATTTCTGTGAGTTAACTTTTTAGGGTGTGCTATAATTTACTGTTTGAACAATGGAAGATTTTAAAGAAGATCTCAAAGAATTACGTTGTCAGCAAGAAGATATATTTTCAAAGGGTTGTGAAATTATTATACAGACTGTTTGGGATGAGATTCTAGTTAAAATGAAACTACTATATGAAAATACTATGATAGAAGACGACGATGACGTTGGAAAAGATGGCGTTCTTACTGTTGTGGGGGAGAATGGAATACTCTCAGCTGAAAACTCTGGATTGGTGTTTATGGGATTAAAATGATTAACTTTAGGACTGCAAAAGGAACTGCCAAGTGGGGGAAATGTTATGACTATTTCAATCAATGTTATGGGAAAGAAGAGTATGGAATGTGGGAGGTTTTTTTCTCTTTCGCTGGAAAGTTTGTATTTTTGGAGGCTATTGGGCTGTCAGATCTTTGTAAAAAAAATGCTGTTGGTGTAATGGTGAAATATCTGAATGCCCTGGTATATTTTGAGGAGGGGTAAAAAATTAAGAATATTTAATTGGACTGATAATGAGGTTAACATGATTTACAGGATTTTTGATTTCTAAGACTTAAAAGGTATTGACAAGTTCTGGTAATATTTTATATTGTTTTTAAGCATAATTAGGGTTAAGATTGTTAATTATAAAGGTAGACAATTTATAAAAATTAAGAATATTTAATTAGATTGATAAAGAGACTAATACGATTTCTTTTCTTTTCTTATGGTTTGGATTAGGATTTATAGGGTTATAGATTTGTAAAACTTAAAGGATATTGATAAGATATAATAATGTTTTATACTGTTTTTTAGATCTAATAGGGTTAAGATTGTTTATTATAAAGGCAGACTATTTTTTTCTATAATTTGATGTTTATTGTGTAGACAGAAGTATACAGAATAGTAGTAGAAAGAAAGAAAAAATAAATTGATTATTTTTTAAGAGGAAGGGAAGTTTGAAGTAAAAAATTAAATATATGTATATATATATTTTATGTAAGGGGAAGGAGCAATTGTATTAGAGATTTATATATGTGTTAATGGAGGGATTTATAGAAATAATGTGATTATGGTTTGATATAGAGGAAGGGTTTGTTTGTGGGAATTGTTGTATATTCTTGCTGTTGAAAGCTGGAAGTCACCTGTATGTATGTAACTTTTTAAAAGTCTTTTCTTTTGTGTTTTTACACTTTTAATGTTTTTTTTGTTTGTAGTGTTTTTGTTTTTTGTAGCTTTTTATCTTTGTTGTAAAAAATAATAAAAACTTTGAAAAAAAAAGTAGTTTGAGGAGGCAAAACTGATCTTATTGCTCATTTCTATCAATTAAAATAACATTTATGAATAGAAATGATTTATGCCTTTAAAAAAAAAATAACGCCACAAGGCATTTCAGGCCAACATTCAGTTTTGCTTTTACAGAAGATGTGAAAACAACTGACATGTATTCTGCCACTGTTTTCAAGATGTACACACATACCCACACACACACGACTATGTTCTAAGGCTCCATTATTTTTGATGAGAATTTTAAAAACAGCCTTAGGCATATAAATTATAATTTCTAAGTCTCAGTATGGGTAAAGATATACCCATCATGCTACTCTTTCAAGTTATGCAAACCATAAAAAGTATGAAAGAAATAGTAAACCAAAGAAATTAAAGGCATGAGATAAAGAAAATATAGCTAAATCTAGGTGCTGATGGCCCAAAGGCAAAAAGAAAGTTCAGTGCTGCAAATATATGTATACTATTAATGTATGGAATATCAGATTAGAATGGATCAGTTCACATTTGATCAAATGTGGACAAGAAAATAATAGAAGAAATGAAATAGCTATCATTATTAACAAAAGGATGTCACAGTCAGTGCTTGGATACCTAAAACCTAAAAATGAAAGTTTGGTCAATTTCGGTCCAAGGCCAGCCAATCATTATAGAGATCCAAATCTATGCCCCACTACAGATGCAGTAGAAGCAGAAACTGAATTCTTTTATGGCAACTTGCAACCCTCTCTTGACACAATACCAAAAAAGAAGAAGTCATGCTTATTATAGAAGATCGGAATGCTAAAGTTGGATACATAACAACTGGAATACAGGCTGTCCTCATTTAATGACCACTCGTTCAGCGACCATTCGAACTTACAACGGTGCTGAACAAGTGGTAGTTACAACCGTTCAATGGAGTTCTGGCTGTGGCAGTGTCCCCATGGTCACGTGATCGCGATCCGGGTGCTCGGCTCTCAATTACGACATCACAGTGCCCCTCAGTCACGTGATCATGATTTGCAACCTTCCCTGCCGGCTTCCCACAAGCAAAGTCAGTGGGGAAGCCAGCAGGAAGTCATGGTCAAGTGAGGTCTTCACTTAATGACCCACGCAGTCCTCAGTTAATGATGGCAACCGGGACCACCGGAATTGCTGTTGCTAAGTAGTGCAGTCATGTGACATTATGCTTTACGACCACTTTGCTGAGTGATGGCAATTCCAGTCCCAAGTGCTGTTGTTAACCAAGGACTACCTGTAATTAGAAAATTTGGCCTTTGTGTAAAAAACGAATTTGGAGACAGACTTACAAGAGTTCTGTCAAGAAAATAAGTCAAATTTTATTCACCTATGTTAAGATAGATAGATAAATAGATAGATAGATAGATGATAGATAGATAGATAGATAGATAGATAGATAGATAGATAGATAGATAGATAAAATTTATTCACAGCAAATTTCTTCTTCTACAAATCTAAAAAAAATGATTGACTGCATGTGGACATCACCAGTTGAACAACATTCAAATCAAATGACTATAACGCAGCAAGCAAATAAGAAAAAACACTATTCACTCAGCAAAAACAAGAACTGGTGCTGACTTCAGCTCAAATCACAAACACCTTGCAAAATTACAACTTAAAGAAAACAAATAACATCATCAGACCAACAAGATACAATCTCAGCAATATTCTATATCAGGGCTTTCCAAACTGTGCGTCGTGACACACTACTGTGTCACCTGGGGGCCCCAAGCATGTTGCACGACAACCCGAAAGCGCTGATGGCGCATCGCCGCCACGCGCAGCAGCAGGCCATCAGCGCTTCCGGGTTCCAGGATGACAACGACGCCACAGCACGCAAAAACCTGAAAGCACGGCGCCGGCGCTTCCGGGGTTTTGTGCGTCGGCCGTTTGTGTGTCGCCAACGGCAAAAGTTTGGAAAGCCCTGTTCTATATGATTATATGGTGAAGATAAAGAATAAATTTAATGGTTTTGATTTGATAAATAGAACACCCAAAGAACTCTGGACTGAAAATGATGAACCAAAAAAAGTATCCTGAAATGCAAAAAGCAAAATAAGGCAAAATTGATTATTGGGAGAAACAATCATCTTAGATATGCTAGTCATACTGTTCTGATGGCTGGAAATGAAGAAGAGTTAAGGAATCTCTTGTTAAAGGTGAAAGAGAACCAAAATGTTAGTCTGCCAATTTTTTTTTTAAAAAAAGCTATGATTACATCAACAGGCAAATAGATGGCAAAGAAGCTGAAGCAGTGACTGACTTTATTTTCACCCTGTCCTTACACTGCTTCATAGATCACATTTTGTTTTTAAACTTCCACCTTTCTTTTTGAGGATCTCATCAACTACACTTAACTATAACTTTCTCAGTCTTCCCCTTCTTCTCAACCCATTTACTCTCTCTGTACTGATCACTTACTTTTATCATTCATTACCCATTCATTCACAATCCTATCATTTCTTGTTTTACCACATACACTTAAGCAGCCCATTCCACTATACTTTACTTTTATGATTCCTTAATGTACCCGACTCAGTTCTAAATGACAAAATGGACAGAAGCATGCTCTTACTCAGACACTTTCCCTCTTTTTTGACAAACACTGATTCCACGCAATGAACCATGTATTACCCCACTATCATTCTACTAGCATTATCACAAATTTATCTAGCTGCTCTAATTTTTCACCATCTTTATACTGATTTACTTCTTTTCCATGTCAAACCACAAGTACCTTGGTCTTCAAGATATACTTCTAATGTTCCATGCAAATCATTCAGGTGATCAGCCAACAACAAAGTGACATCTGTACACAAAGTACATGTATTTATTGTTGGAATCCGGCAAATCAAGCATGCCTCATTAGCATATGGGTAATTGCTCTAGGAGGCAAACTCTGTGCTACTAGAGTAGGACTTTCCAAACGGTGTGTCGTGACACAGTACTGTGTTGCCTGGAGGCCCCAAGTGTGTCGCGCAACAACCCGGACACACTGATGGCGCACCGCCGCCGCATGCAGCAGTGGTGGCGGGCCATCAGCGCTTCTGGGTTGTCGCGCGATACACCAGGATGCCACCGCTGCGCACAAAAACCTGAAAGCGCGGTGGCGCTTCCGGGTTTTTGCGCACCGGCCGTTGGTGTGTTGCCAGCTTTTGCCAGTTTGGAAAGCCCTGTACTAGAGGAAGCTGCTTGTTGCCCCTCCCACTTCCTCTCTCTCTGATTCTTCTTCCATCATGGTAGGATGCATGTGCCTGAGCTCCTCCATGGAGAGGCCATGCCTAGGCCTCAAGCCCCCTTTCTCCACACAGCCTCTGGCAGCAAACAGGGCCAGAGGTATACAGTTTAGGGAACAGAAAGAAGAACTGAAACCAATTTTCTACTAAATGGCTGTACCTGGACCAAATAAATGTAAGAACTCTTTTGTACTTACTTTTTGTACCTGCAATGTGTAAGCACGTGTTTCTTTATGCTTGGGTGGGCTAAAAGTGTAAGAATAAGAACCTGAATCTCTCTAACGTTCTCACTGACTGTGTTTTTAAACAATACTCCTTTTTCTGCCCACGAGTTTATACAACATTAAGCTCTGCTCCATTCACTGGTTCTAACAGGCCACTGAATGATCTTCATTTATATAGCCAACCAAATGCATCTCTAACATCACAACAAATGTGCCTTACAGATTATATCAATAAATATATTAAATTAGCTAGGGAATTTTCTTGCTGCATGCAGTTTTGAAGAATTTGTCAAGTATTCCATTTTTACAGACATGTGCATTACTTCAATGATAACTGTTCTTATTGCATTCAGCAATGGACTTTCAACTCTATATACATGCAAAGGATAACCCATGCCCATTCAATTCATCATATGCTTTCTCTAAATCAGGGCTTTCCAAACCTTTCCCGTGGCGACACACCAACGGCGGCACGCGCAACCCAGAAGCGCCGCCACCACAGCGCTTTCGGATTTTTGCGCGCCACAGTGGTGGCGGCAGCGGTGTCTTTGTGTGCCATGCGAAAACCCGGAAGCGCTGATGGCTCACTGCCAGCGGCAGCGCGCCATCAGTGCTTCCGGGTTTTGACGCGACACACCTGGGCCCCGCAGGCGACACAGTATTGTGTTGCGACACAGAGTTTGGAAAGCTGTGCCCTAAATCAACAAACCTGCAATAACTTTTTTTTTCATAATCATACTTTTTTAAGTAACTTGCTGAAGAGCAAAAATCTGTTCTACACAATTCCTGCCTGGCATAAAGCCACAATGTATTTTCTAAGTTTTGCTCATTATCACCTCTTGGACCCTTTCAGTCACAATTCTGCCAAACACCTTCCCAGGGACACATAACCCGTCTGCAGTTTTGGCATTCTATACCTGTTACCTTTCTTTGTCTACAGGAGAATAACCAAATAGTTCCAACCATCAGGCAAAGATGCAATTTTCATATATCTGTTAAATAAGTCATACAGCTAATCCATAAACAAATGACATCCATATTTTACCATTTCTCCAGTTATTCCATCTATACATGCAGCTTATCCATTCTTAAACATAATTGTAATTGTGTTATATCCAGTATTCTCTGGTAATAGTAAGGTCAGTTTTCTCACATGTCCAATTTCACCTCAAGTATGTTCATGTTACTCTGTCATCTCTAGAGGCTATTTTGCAAGGCAACACAAGGTTTCCCACATTCTATCAACTAAAAGATACAGTATACTAACACACAGTAAATATGCAACTGCCTCAGATGATTTCAGAGAAGAATATTATTAAAATGGAGCAAGCCTAATACTAAAGCCTAACCTTTATATATTTTTAGAATATCATATCAAATAAAAGAAAATACTGTACTTTATTTGTAGGATGGAGAAAAGCTTTGTTTCAACATTTCATATAGGTCAACTGAGTCCAGATTACTTACATACAGGTAGTCCTCGCTTAACAACCCTAATTGGGACCATAATTTTTATTGCTAAGCAATGCGGTTGTTAGGCCAAATATCACAACTGCACCACTTAACAACGGCAGTTCTGGTAGTCCCGGTTGCGGTTGGTAGGCCAGGACTGCGCCATTGTTAGGCAAGGACCTCATGCTTCTCCTGCCCTGCCGCGCTTGCCTTTGCTTCAACTCCCCCCACCTATCTCCCCCCATCTCTGCCCTTTTGGCCACCACTTTTTGCTGCCTACCCCTGCCCCCCACCCCACCCCCAGCTGACCTTTGCCATCTTCTTCCTCCTGCTGCTAACAAGGTGTGCCCGGCCAAGGCAGTTGCTGGCCCTTCACGAGGCCTCTGCACGGCCTCGTGAGGCTTTGGGAAGGCTGCACAAGGGCAGCCCAAAGGGCAGAGATGGGTGGGGGGAATAGGTGGGTGGGGGGAGTTGAAGTTCACATTGTGGCTGTATATGCATACAGGCTGCCAAGCACCCAAATTTTGATCACGTGACCGTAGGGGCGCTGCAACGGCCATAACTTTGAGGACCAGCCATAGCTACCATTCGTTCAGCGCCATCATAACTTCAAATGGTCACTGAATGAATGGTTGTTAAGTGAGGACTACCTGTATTCCAATATTAATTAATCACTGACATTACAATAATGGATTTAAAAGAAAGCTCTGCCAAGGAAGACAACAGTATTTATCATAAGAAATAACAAGAATTTCTCATTTGCCTGTGTATTCAACTGTTTTTCCTAGAAAAGGGAGCTTAATACAGTATAATTCTAGCAATACGTTATACAACAATGAGATGCCAGTTAGGAATCTAAGTCAGGGTTTTTTATGGCTTTACCAATAGAAAATACTGATGACAATAAATCACATAAGCAAAATTTACTCTAAGCATACCAGTTAGAACAGGGGTGGGGAACGTCTGGCCCGCGGACAATATAAGGCCTGTGAAATCATTTGGTCTGGCCCTGCCAAGGCAACCGCAGGCGCCCGCAAACCCCGCCCTCCAGTGCGCGCGATTGGCTCCCACTGCAAACCCTGCCCCCAGTCCACAAATATTATAAATATCAAAATGGCCCTTGGCAGAAAAAAGATTCCCCACCCCTGAGTTAGAAGAAAACATCTTATATAGTGATAGTGACTATACTGGAAAGCAAACAGGGCATCTCAAACCCTTTCCCCCATTTGGTATTGCAACCTATTAAGCCTATGCAACCTAACCTATGGACTTACCTCCACTGTCTGTTCAAATGTCCAGTCCAATTTTTTCTTCACTTTCTTTTCAAGAAAGCTAGTTGATTCTGTTTGTTTGACCCCTGCAGCTGTGGCCTTAAACCCACAATAATATCCGGCTGGATCACACTTGTATACCTGAGGATTGTTTTCTTCATCAATGCCAATCATAATCATGCCTTCAGGGAAATAATAATTTGGAAATTTATTTTATTTATTTAAATGTATATGGCTGCCCATCTCAACACTGTGACTCTGGACAGTGAACAGCAGCTAACAAAACATAAACTATGTAAACATAGCTTTATTTTTTCAAAGAAGTTGGTTCTAATCAAGATTTTTCATATACCTTTTTTATAAAACATGCATGAATAAACTTCAGCCTTCACTCAGTATGGCAACTCTGGTGTAGCTCACCGAGTGTCTTCCCAACCTTGAAACTGCAGGCAGGTTAGAATTATTGGAGCAGTTGTACAGTGATAGTTGCTGCTCCCTAGTTTGAGACTTGGAAGGAAGATCAGAAGCCTAACAACAATATAAAACCCTTGATCATCCAGAACTCCGTTTGCAAATGCCAAGCCCAACCTTTTCCTGTCCAACAATGCATGGTCCCCTCCTTTCCTTCCTTAGAGAAAAACAGGCAATGGGCATTGTTCCAATTTCCTAATAATTATGTTGCCAATCTCTGCATCTTCTTCAGCTCTTCAGTAACTTTATGGTCCAGGGACAAGAACAGTAAAAAATATTTCAAGTCTGGTTAATACTAAAAATTCATATAAAGGTATTCTCTGCCCAGCAGAGCAACAACACACAGAAAGCACTCAAAGCATAAGAGTCAACTTGCGTATAGAAGTTTACTAAATGTTCAAGAGACTTAAAACCTAAGATTTCATTTCATGCTTTTCAATGCATCATTTAATACTCATGACTAGAAACCTACATATACAGTAAAATATGCAGTACTTTAAATATTTATAAATAAGTATATTAAATAAACAAATATCTGAATAAATGTTGCACAATCAAGAACTTTAGAAAATTCTGAATTCAGGCAAAACTAAGAAAATGACAGCTGATAAACCCTATACATTAATGCAGACACATCTATCATCAATAGCTCAGCATCCTTGACATGAGATGCATTTTTTTTATTTCTTCTCACCAGCTCATATGATAGGATGATTCTGCTATCTACTAGCCTCACACTGAACAGATACAATTCCCAACATTGTCATTCAAACATGGCTAAAATGCATTCTACGTCATCAAGATCTGACAATACAGACACATCATCTTGGAATTCTGTTGGGGCACCTTAACATTTAAAAATGGAATAAAGTGTTTGTATCAGAAATCACTTTTTGCTTTCTTATGATTGGGAAATGGTCAACCAGAAGGAAGCATATTCATTTGAAAGCAGCATTAATACTTGTCTGTCAAGTAAGCCTTTCTAGAAACTTGAACTGATGCCAGGCATTGCTGCAGTTAATAAATCAAGAGAAAGAAAATAAATAAGCTTGTGCAATTTCCAATTAATTTGGCTGCTGAATTACAGTTTCATGGGATAGATTAGGAGTAGGCAATCTGATGTCTTCCAGAAGTTTTGGACAATAACTTCTATAATCTCAAAGCACAGACCATGCTAATTAAATTATATGGAAACAGTAACTGAACAAAAAAAGGAAGGCAGCAGGTTGCCTCCCAGTGTGCTCAACAGAGTGGTTGATAACACAATAAAAATATGAATCTTATGCAAGCCAAAATATTTTGTGGAGGTCAGTTGGGATGAGATTTCATAGCTTCATGGGACTGCAACTTCAGTTTCCAAGAGTTTAGCATTACTTTCAATTTATATTTATACTTACAGCAACCAAGAGGTCTCATTTCAGCATTCTGTGTGTAGACCTGAGAAATATCTGCAATCCTTTTACATAGCATATCCACTGGAATCTCATAACCATATTTGTACTTCCAGTTAGCAGCCTCATAGCGGGCTCGCTGCACCTGGGATCTACTGTCCGCTGTTGTTAAAATAAAAGATCCAAAGTCACTCCCATATGCCATATAACAGTATAATTCAAAGGAAAAATACTTGAATCCAAATAAAATATTTGTTTTATTCCTATATTCTTAAGAACATACAGGTATCCTCAACTTACAATGGAAATTGGGACTGGAATTTCCATCGCTAAGTGATGCGGTTGTAAAGTGCAACCGCATCGCTTAGCGACAGCAATCCCTGCAGCACTGGTTGTCGTTAACTGAATCCCACAGTCGTAAGGCAAGGCAACTTCCTGCTGACTTCCTACAACCAAAGTCAGTGGGGAAGCCGGGAGGAAGTTGCAAGTCCCAGACCAGCAGGCAGGCAAGTGATTGCTGCCGAGTGGGGGACGGAGCGAGGAGGTGCATGGGGGTGCAGGGAGGGTCGGGGAGGGTGTGTGAGGGTGTCAGGGAGGATTGGGGAGGGTGTGTGAAGGTGTGCGCAAAAGGCGTGGCGTGGGTTGAGTTGGGTGCATGAGGGGGTGCCTGAGAGGCATGGCGCTGGTCAGGTTGGGTGCGAGGGGGCGGCCGAGATGCGTGGGTCGGGGAGGTGCACTACAGCCGTGGGTCAGGGAGGGTGCGAGAGGCATGTGCAGGTCGGGGAGGGGGTGCGAGGGGTGCAGCACGGGTTGGTGAGAGGGGGCGCGCAAGGTGTGGCGCGGGGAGGGTGCGAGGGAGTGCGCAAGAGGCGCATCACAGGTTGGTTGCATGAGGGTGCAAGTGAGGTTTGGGGAGGGTGCACGAGTGTGCGTGGGTCAGAGAGGGGGTGTGTGTGGCCAGCGTGGCATGAACGCAGAAGGGCTGGGGGAGGATGCACAGGTGGGGGAGACTTACCCCAGCGACTTGTGACCTTCCCTGCAGGCTTCCCCATTGATTTTCTGGGGAAGTCAGCAGGGAAGGTTGCAAATGACGACTACCTGTAGCCCACAACATATCCCTCCAAAATCAGAAATATTATTATTCCACCCTCCCCCTCTTCCAGGCATTTTAGTACAGTATGGATAAGATTATTAATTAGTAAAAAGGTAAAGGTTCCCCCCGCACAGTCGTGTCCGACTCTAGGGGCCGGTGCTCATCTCCGTTTGTTAGCCGAAGAGCCAGCGTTGTCCGAAGACGCTTCCGCGGTCATGTGGCCAGCATGACGCACGCGAAACGCTGTTACCTTCCCACCGAAGTGGTACCTATTCATCTACTTGCATTTGCATGCTTTCAAATTGCTAGGTTGGCAAGAGCTGGGGCGAGTGCAGGAGCTCACTCCGTCACTCAGCGCTCCAGTCTCGAACCTCCAAACTTGCGATCTTTCGATCAACAAGCCTGGCGTCTTACCCGCTGAGCCACCATGCCCTATTAATTAGTACCCCATCTAAAAACCTAAAGTCACTTCTAAAAATGCATTCCATTGCCTTTAGACCATATCCTTGATTATGCAATATTAAAATATTATGCATTTAAAACAAAAATAAAGTGAGATACCTCACTTCTGTATATCCTATTTGCTATCTGATTTGTCTTACGCTTATACCTGTCATTCCGGTCATTACACATCCAATATTTTCAGTTATTCTGAATAAGTGAGTCACTGTGCCAGAATCCAGTAGCTTGTCCTAATGGATAAAACAGAAGATAATAAGGTATACACCACTACCATGGAATGAGGTTTCTTTTTTACTTCAACAGGGAAAAAAATCTAATTAATTTTAAAATATTAATACTGCCTTTCAGGGACACTGAAGTCTAGTACAATTAATTTGAAAAGAAGGAGATGTGGTGCAAATCCTGGATAGCTATTAACTGAAAACAGCTTTAGAGAATTATGGCTACCCATCTTGAAACTAAACTCTGGGTGGCTCACAACCAAAGGATAAAACAATAAATACAAACAGTAAGAGCAAAAAAACAACAATAAAACCAGAAACAAAAACAAAAAAAACCTGGCACCACAGCCAAAATTCCCCAATGCAGCCTAGAGTACTCTCCTCCAACTCTGGCTTCACCCTATCCCAATGCATGGGGGGAAAGCCAGCTCTTAAGTGCTGCTTCCTCTTCCTCCTGTATAGTTACCATACCTTCAATTTGTAAGTTTGAATAATATAACAAGTTACAATTAAGGAAATACAAAAGCATCTGAATGTTTTGTACTGGAGATGAAACGAGTGCTTACTATTCTTTCTTTGCACTTTGCTATACAATAATTAACATGGTGTCCAAACTGAACTCAGACTTTAGGACAGGGTTTCTCAACCAGGGTTCCATGGAACCCTAGGATTCTGTGAGAGGTCACTAGGGGTTCCCCGGGAGATCCCTGATTTATTAAAAAAATTATTTCAAATTCAGGCAACTTCACATTAAAGAGTTAAGTTTCATTCTTTATTTTTAGTTTAAGAACACTGTTAATGCATACATACAGGCCTACACATGAAACAAATATAATAATTTTGTAACTTGTGGCCTATATTTGAGTCTGAATGTGCAGGGGTTCCCTGAGGCCTGAAAAATATTTCAAGGGTTCCTCCAGGGTCAAAAGGTTGAGAAAGGCTGCTTTAGAAGATCTTTAAACCATTCATTAAACCATTAAACCATTCTTCATTAGTAAGATCAAAGTACAGAAGAATTAAAAATCAAGGAACAACAAAGACACAAGTCAGCCAGATGTATGGTCAAGGAGGAGCTATACAGTCATACTATAGGTTTTGTTAAGAAATACTTACAGGTACTTTTTTCTGTGTGACAATAACTGCACAGTCCTTTCCACGAACAGCTACTGATGTCAGTCCACCCTGGTTTATGGCCTTGAATGCATATTCTAGTGATACATTAAACACAGATTTTACCAACAGCACCCTAACAGTGACAGCATCTAAAAAATCAGATACAAACCTTCACTAAAAGTAGACAGTTCACATCCACAACAATGCATTAGACTAAGTGTTCCACCACTTAAAAGCAATGCTACCATATTTTTTATTTGAGGCATCCAGATTGCTACAATTTTAGATTTTTCATATTCTGTATTCACATTTGTCTGTACCATCAGGCAATGAACCGAGTCTTATACAGAAGTATGAATCTAGCACAATTCTTGCTGGGTATAAAACCAAACAGCATGCAAAGTAGAAATGTAATCAGACTCACAGACTATTTTGGGTAAAATCTAGCATCTGGGATCAATAACTACAAAAGGCCTCATAAAACTTCACAGAAGCAGCATATCTCCTCATGTCAATATATGCTGATTTTTTGTACTCTCACCTTGGTTCAAGATCATAGAGAGACTAGCAAGTAAATGCCAGAGGAAAAACACACTCTTCGATTGGAAACACACTATTCTTTATCAGCCTTCTCCAATCTGGTGACCCATGGATGTACTGGACTACACTTCCCAGAATGTCCAGCTAATATTGCAGATAGCTGGGAATTATGTGAACTGCAGTACAATGCCTCTGAAAGGCACCCATGTGAACTTTAGGAACTATCTGGAAAGTTACAGATAAAATCCTGATAATACAGAGGTATGCTATAAAGTCAGCATTGAGAAGAAAAAGCTACAAGGTAGTAAAGACTCGCAGGGGGGGAAAAAGGTACTTCGCGGGCCCATTTTTCCCTCCCCATTTACTAGTGCCTGGGTACATTCTCACTTTCCCAGGTCATTTTGTTTCGCTTTCTCTTTCAACCAATGACAAAGGTTTTCGCTGCCAACAACTGGTCATTTCTTGAAGCAGCACGCCCACATATTTACGCTAAGGAAAATACCAAAGCGCCTTATACAGTATGTTAATGGCTTAAAAGCGACTGTGCTTTCAATACCGTCTCTTTCGAAGTGATTATGATAGAAACCGAGGCGCTGCTCCGCCGTATCTCTACTTGCCCACCACTTCTGAGAAAGAAACAAGCAGCTGTGTCATTAATATGCATTTTCTTCCCCTCCTTTGATGGAGAGAAAGAAAGGAGGCGTCCTGCACCATGACGAGGCGGTTCTTGCCACTCACTTACCTACTTGATAAAGACGCCCCTCAGGGGAAAAGATAGTAATATGCCGGTCAAACCCGGCGCTGGAGCCTCGAGACATGGTCGCGCAGAAAAAGTAAACGAAGCAGCAGCAGCGGAGACACTGCCCGCAGACACAGCATGCAAAGGTTTCTACTTCCAGCGGCCGGGGGGCGAGCGAGTAGTAGTAGTACTTCCGGGCCACATGCTCTCGCGCAGGCGCACCTAGTCGCCTTTCCCCCAAGAAGCGGAGGAACTAGTAACTTCAGTTTCCTATTCGTTTGTTCCTTAGTCACGGTATGCAACGCGCAGGCGCAGAAGCAACGATAATCGCACCGACTAAAACGTTCCTTTGCTCCCGGACATGCGCTTTATGAGCAGGCGCAAAAGTAAAAACGTTTTCGACAAATGACGGAAGAGCGATTATCCTCATATGAAACTTCGGTATCTTTGTTTGAATGGGTGAATTGATGTTCTCCTGACAAGTTTTAGGAGCCGAGTAACATGAGGCTGCACTTCATTCTGAAATCATCTAGTCTAGCTGGGATTGTTGCCCCCCATCTTTTTTTAAAGGCTTCTATGCTATTGATAATGGTTGGCATATGTGAAAGTTCTGCTGTTCTTGTGTAACCCATACTTGCAGCAACATTTTTCGACTTTATAGAGGAGACCTAGCCAATCTTGTTTGATTTCAAAAATTAAGGCCGGGCATAGTTAGTAGTTGGATGGCAAGCTATGAGGAATTCCCAGAGCTATAGGCTAGACTGGGAAGTAAAAGAAATAAAAATCGCTGTCAATGTAGGAGAGCTGTTAATCTGTGGCGGGAAAAGAAATCGGGCACCTGGTAGCACCTTTTCTAACTAACAAATTTGATTAAAAGGCATAATCTTTCATGAGTTGCAGCAAATGAGTTGACCCATTTAAGCCTATATTGATTGCTTTCCAAGTTGTTACTGGAAGAAGAATTTGTACATAGCCTTGGGTGATAAATAATACATCAGGCTGTTATCACCAGTACTAAATCTGCTATCATTTTTTCTCAAATATCTTTTTCATTTTTATGCTCCTATTACATCACATTCTGAAAAGCACTTAACACACTTTTGCTATTATTTTTGTGAAAAAATACAAATAATTGCAACAATACGTACAAAGAGCAGCTACACAAGAAAGAATGTATTGATAATGGCTTTTTAAAAATAAAACAAGCTGCAATTCTATATAGAACTATATCAGTGTTGAAATCAGTACTATATTAAAATTTCTTATTTTATTCTAAATATACATTTACCCTACTTATTCCTTTATTGATTCTGCTTAATACTTGCTACTGTATGCTAACTAGCTGGAAAGAATTTGAAGGATGATGCATAATCAAAATAACCAATACTGCAGAGGATAATATATCCATAACTGGGAAGGGAGGGGAAAACCCTACTGATACCTCCAGCTTCTGGGGTACAAGTTCTGAATTAGTCTCCTTTCAAATGTGAACTCAAGAGGCACTTAAATTGTAGTAAGTTTGTATCTATATTTAATTTTCATTCATGGTATCTCCATTGTTGAAGCTGTAGAATCTGGAAATTCCATCAGCATGCTTAACATATAACGCTGAAGAAGCTCCTTGGATAGGGAGCGAAACGTTTCCACTGAGAAAATAGAAATCCAGTTGACATGATTCAAGCTACAGATAACATATAACGCTGTTTCTCAGTCTCTCTTCCAGTATTTAGTGCCCCTCCTCCCTGCTTTTCTAGTTATGTCGGCAAAGTTTATCACAAACCCACCAAACTGAGAACTTGGGAGCATATGAACAGTAAAATTCTAAAATGAACAGATAATTCTTTCTCATAAGTTGAGCAATATGGTATTGAGAAATACTCATCTGGAGACTCATCTGGTGAAAAGCAGGGAAATAAGAACATACAACTCGTAAGTCAACAAACAATTGCTTTAAATCACAATTATATTTATCAATCTCTATAAAGAGCCATTGAGTCATAAGTTCCAATATTTGTGAAATTAAATATTGCTTGATGTAACTTAGGGATTCATTTAAGTCCGAGTCTGTTGTCTTAGAAAATGAATTCCATAATGGATACATTTTAACTAGTTTATTTGAAATGTATTTGAAATAAAGGTGCCATGCATACATCTTCAATCTGAACAAAAAAAAACCATCCATTATTTCTTCTGAAGACAGAGCCACTTCACTGGAATTTCAAAAGAAGCTCTCTTGGACAAGCTGTCATCATAAGGAATGTGCCATGTGTTACCATCAGTCTGTACAATTGTATCGTATGGCAAAGCATCCTGTTAAATAATGAAAGATAGGACAGTTTGCATTAAAATGTAAACACTGTATAACATATTTTAAGCCAAAGATATGTATCCTTCAGGTGGCTAATAGTAATGAACTGTGGGAATGTCTAAATGGAACCAAGTTGCCTCTCTCTCTCCGTCTCTTATCTATACATATACCCTCTTTTATGAAAGGAAACAAGCACAGCATTGATAAAAATGGTTTCTCATAAAGGAACGTAATCCAAAAGCAATTCCTTCAGTAAAGTAATGAGCAAATATGAAACATTACAAATTATCCTGACGATATTTTTTATTGTATTGGAGAAAATCACCCAGATTTTCTTTACAAAGACTATATTCACCTTGATTTACTAATGCTGCCACTAGATAGTTATTAAACAGGAATAGCACTAATACATGCAGCAATACCTCAAATGTTAAAATCTTTCCCGGTATGTAGCTTGATATTACTATCTGATGTCCACGTTGCCATTTAAAAAATAAGCGACGAGTAACAGTATCAGAAAGAGCAGCCTTGTGATCCCGTAACAGATCTCTAGTTACCATCATACACTGAGCACCTGAGTGAAGAGTGGCATAGAGCAGAAATGGATCATCTTTAGATCTAATTAAAAGAAAAAGGGAAACAGAAATATTATGTACACCATTGTACAGCAAAGTGCTATAGAATTGATTCAGATAATTATTATTTCCAAGATCCTAACTGTGAGGCATTGATCTTACCATTCTGCCCATATCATAGCAATTTACACACACACACACACACACACACACACACTTAGTTTCTATCAAATAGCTCTCCAAAGTGAAGTGTTCAAAAGACTTCTTGTTTCCTGGTTTCACTATGGATTTGTTCTAAGAGTTTACGGTAGAATACATATAGCTATATTGAATGAATAAACAACAATGTATAGATTTTAGCTAAAAAAATAGGTAATGACATTTCCTATCAGTTCAAAAAAAATAAGAACACATATTTGTTAAGCACTGAAATGTATGTCAACATTTTTGTTTTAAACTGGAAACTTCCATGTGATAAGAAGTGTATTTAATCATAAATGGAAATTAAAATAAGACCAGTAACAAGATACTGTGTCATATTCATTCCAGGATTGACTGGACCTGGATTAAGTGGCACAAACAGAGAAAATGAGACCACTACAGCATGCTCTCTGATCTTTCAACTGGCTACCTGCAAGCTGTCAACTTCATTTATGCATTACAGAATTGTACTGGGCACCCCAAAGAATGTATTTGAAAGGATGGACATCAGATTTTCTGTGTTGCAGGTGTAAAAATTTGAGGGTTCACAGATCCATATAATTGGTCATGTGATTATTTGATATCTTTTTGGAATAGCATGTTAATTTTTATAAGTAGATTTATGGGAAAATCTTTAAATGTTAAAGATGTTAACATCTTCCATGTGTTACTATGGCAGAGATTTTGTTATATTTTACAATAATATTTTGTACTGATCATTATAGCAGTGTATGTAATAGTAAACCAGTGACTATTGATAAGTATAATACCGCATATAAGGGTTTTTCCCCCTCAATTTTCTCTTAGTTTCTTTGGGGTTGGTTTTTTCTTTCTTTTTTGGGGGGGTTTCTATTAATTTCTTTCTTTTAGTTTAAAGATTGTTTTGTTAGCTGTAGGGGGGTTGTGTATATAGTTGTCAATTTTTTCTTGTAATTTGTAAATAAAAACACATTATTAGTTGTTGGTTTTAATAGCCTGGTTCTTACACTTTATCATATTCAAATGTGATTAGGTATGCAAATATATTATCTTATATTGTGGTAAGCAATGCATGACAACTGGACTAAATAGTGCGAGTGAAAGGACTGCATTTATATATTACCATGGGGAAAGTATTGCACAATTGCAAAATGAGATACAGTATATCAAGAATGTATATCATTCTTATATACGATTTACAGTATATTATTTTTGTTGTTAAATTCAGTGTCCACATTAATGGTTTATATTGCAACCTGGAACTATTGCAAATATTTCTAAAGAAGATAGTTTCTAAAAATCAAAACATACACATTACTAGTAAAGAAGAAGTCTGCTTTCTTCTGCATCTCATCCATGTCTCTTTTTCTCCACTGACATGAATCTTTCAGCATGTGTTTACGCCCCAGGACAAGCAATCGCTGATGTTTCTTTGCTAGGTGGAGGACCACATCCAGCAGCTATGGAAAAAAAGAGGATCTTAAAATGTGGATCTTGTTGTTCATTCTTTTTTTTTTTCTAGATTACTGATGAATCGTAGCTATGATCTCTATAGACTTGTCTCACCTAAGGCATTTATGCAGAACTAAAAAGTCAAAATTTGTTAAGATGATAGGTGTTTAGAAAAATCTAGGCTGAAAATGGAGAAGGTTCCTCACCACACCCATATTCTGAGTGGCTTTTCTTTTTTTTTTTACACTACTATCATGACTTATTAGTTTCCCTGAGAAGAAGTGGAAAGAAAGAGATCACTCTGAAACTGTAATGCTCGGAGATTTGCCTAGATGTGGAGCACAGCAGGAAGAAGAGGATATAACAGGAAGGCAGGGATGGAAATTTGTTGCAAGAATGGCATAAAGCTTAGGTACCTCAGGAGTTCTTTCTGACATACACACAGTGAACTTGTCCCATGTCTGAAAGAAATTCTGAATTAACTTAGGCTTTGTGTACTGCAACAATTCAGCTTCCTGTTCTTGCCTTCCTTTTATACAGTATTAAAGATTGTGTCTGTACAATATGCTTATCTTAATCATGATGATCCAATTAACTAAATCTTCTGGGATCAACAACAACTGAATCATAAACTAACCATATTGAATAGGGTTGCAAAACATGCTAGGGTAAAATTGATTTGTTATTTTGTAGTTCAGTATGTTGTGCAATTACAACTAATGTGCATCCCCAAACCTCCCAAGTTGTGACAAAACACTCTAGAGCACATGTCTATGAAGGTTCTCAGTCATCCAGGTGGAATTGTCTGTAGCTTGAATCATGTCAACTGGATTTCTATTTTCTTAGTAGAAACGTTTCGCTCCTTATCCAAGGAGCTTCTTCAGTCTGAGCAAAGTTGGTATGGGAATCCTAAATATGTTCCTAGGTAGCTGTGTGTATTCTAAAGATATTTACTTCGTAGAAGCTTTGTAACAAGGAAAAATCTCTTGCATCACCACTGACTCAAAATTGTTTTTTCCAGAAATAAACAAATAGCATCCAATTCTGGCCAGGTGTCAACAGCACACTATTGCTTCTCACAAACCATATGCAGAAACAGGGACAAAGATACAGTAGTAGACCATTATGACGAAAAAAATCACTTTTGATCACTTTTGGTCACACAGCTACCTAGGAACATATTTAGGATTCCCTTACCAACTTTGCTCAGACTGAAGAAGCTCCTTGGATAAGGAGCGAAACGTTTCTACTAAGAAAATAGAAATCCAGTTGACATGATTCAAGCTACAGACTCTAGAGCACATGACTTTTGCAGTTTTAAGAAGAATTAATTCCTTGAATTATGTGCTTAACTCAGATGTTTAGCCTGTCTGCATAATTAAATTGGTATTAAAGCAATAACCCTGCATGGAGAAACCTAAGATGACCCTACTTAAACCACAAAGGGAATAGTAAGAATATGAATATTATTAGAAAACAATTCCAATTGCCATATGCTTGTATAATAAATATCCCATATATTTGTACAAAAACTATCCATATTCAAATAGATAAGAGATACTTTAGTTTTAGGTATTTTTAAATATATTTGTCTGATTCTCTTTCTAATAGTTTGCTATTGTATCTAATTTAAAGTTTGGATACTATTGTGATGGTCTATACTTAGTTACAGGGGGATTTCCTATCTGGTTTCACTCCCACGCATAACTGCCTCTTAGCAAACAAGAGACAAACCATTTTCAGTCATAAGAAAAATGGCAAATGATTGAAACTGTTAAAATGAAATCTAATGTCACTTATTTACTTTTTTTTTGTAATAGCACTGAGGCAAGATTGAAGTTTGTGACTGTTAAAATGAAATCTAATGTCACTTATTTATTTATTTATTTATTTATTTATTTATTTATTTATTTTTGTAATAGCACTGAGGCAAGATTGAAGTTTGTGACTGTTAAAATGAAATCTAATGTCACTTATTTACTTTTTTTTTGTAATAGCACTGAGGCAAGATTGAAGTTTGTGACAGGCATAGAACTTTGGAGGTTCAGTACATTTGAGAAGATTGGTGGATGAAGACTGGAAAAATGGACCACCTCTTGGTGCTGTTAGAATTCTTGGGACTGATATTGGTTTGTTGGTTTGTTTGTTTATTTAATTTTTATCCCGCCTTTATTATTTTTATAAATAACTCAAGGCGGCGAACATACCTAATACTCCTTCCTCCTCCTATTTTCCCCACAACAACAACCCTGTGAGGTGAGTTGGGCTGAGAGAGAGTGGCTGGCCCAAGGTCACCCAGCCGGCTTTCATGCCTAAGGCAGGACTAAAACTCACAGCCCAGCACCTTAACCACTAGACCAAACTGGCTCTCATGATCTTTACCTGTGGTGATGGTGGAGGCTGGAGTGATCTAGAGCCATTTCTTGCAGTTGCAAGGACCTGATTAAACAGCTTAAAGTATGATGTTCTATAGTCATCTGCACTGGAGAACAAGGTGGTTTCCTCCCCTCTTTGGTCATAGTCTGTCAAAACCCTTAGCAGTAAGACAGGAATTCCCAAAACAGCTTTATAAGCAATGACTGTGAACATTGTTGTGTGGTATACATGATAAATAAAAATGAAAGGAATAGTCTTATTATAGTCTAAGAATTCTATTTTGGAAGCAGATATTCCCACTGTAAAAAATGATTCAAGATGTTAGTATAGATGAGGGATGGCTTCATTACATCCCAGGATAGATTGGGGACTAGACATACATGATTTGAACACCAGGTGTACAGATGTGCATCTGAGCATAAAAGCTAGGTGTACATAAGATTATGTCTCTGATAGCAATGACAACATAGCCTCAGAACCTCTGCAATTAATTAGAATGTAGCAGCTGACTGTATGGAATCAAAACTGCACAGAATTACTGTATAAATCAGGAACACTACTCAAAAGTCTCAAATTCCAGTCATGGACAGTAAATTGCAAAATAACACAGTATACAGAGTAGGTCATACTTTTTAAAAGATCAGGTTTTTTGTACATGTCTTCCTTCTCAGATCATATAAAGATTTCTCAGATGGGAATTCCCTCAATGGTGGTGTAAGGAGGCACAAAAAAAAATTATGACTCAGGCAAACAGCTAATCACCTGCTACAACTTTGTCACAGTTAAGGAAGTCACCTTCAGGTGAATTCACCTTTCATGGTATGAGAAGTACTCACAATATTTCATCCAAATAAGGGATGGAGGTGGAACATTTGAAACACTTCATAGGTTCATTTTGTACTTTTATAAAGTATCAACTCAGTCCATTGCTAAATAAGTGAGTAATCGTAAGAATGGGTGCAAGAGGAAAATATGAGCATTAGGACCTGGAACACAATGTTTTTCCATCTCCTTAGGCTAACTAGAATAAATTCTTGGAGTTCAATATATTGCCACAAAAGCAATGCTCCCACAGAATCTTAAGAGGTAAGTATGTTAAGCTGAAACAGCAAACCCAAAAGATACATGTCTTTTAAGAATCTAAGCCACACAAACATTATGCCATAATGAATAATCTCTGTATTTGTATGTTCATGCTGTTTTTCTAATGAAAAAAATATTTAATATATTTCTGTGCCGCTTCTCATAAAGTTATCTCTAAAGACATTTTCAAATATGTAATTAGGCATTGGATTTCTTTTCTTCAACTTCTGTAAACCATTACATATAATTTATTTTATTTCCAATTTTATTGCCGTTAAGATACAATTTTCTTTGATTCCCATTTAAGCAAGAATAATTTGTTTAAAAGTTACTGAAACTGTTCTGCCTTAGTATGAAATGGATGTCACAATACATGAAGTATTCTAAAGATATTTACTTCGTAGAAGCTTTGTAACAAGGAAAAATCTCTTGCATCACCACTGACTCAAAATTGTTTTTTCCAGAAATAAACAAATAGCATCCAATTCTGGCCAGGTGTCAACAGCACACTATTGCTTCTCACAAACCATATGCAGAAACAGGGACAAAGATACAGTAGTAGACCATTATGACAAAAAAAATCACTTTGACAACCCCTGATTCCCTAGAACCAGTGAATATTTTGGAAAACTTTTCTATTCTTTCTATCTTTCTATCTTTCTATCTTTCTATCTTTCTATCTTTCTATCTTTCTATCTATCTATCTATCTATCTATCTATCTATCTATCTATCATATTTATATGGCCATCCATCTCACAAGACATGACTCTGGGCGGCATACAATAAAAAACCATAAAATAACAGTATTAAAAACATTCCTCAATTAAAAAACATTAAAATTACAATTAAAAGGCTAGGACAGAGCATTAGATATTAATGTAGCCACCTCATTAAATTGCCATTAGACGTTTAGACTTTCTGCCAGCATAATAGAAAACTGTAGATGGTGGCCAAGGCCAGGATTTATGGTGGAAATGGCTATTATGAGAACGGTTTAAATCCCCACACATTTGGCCATTTTGGCAAAGACTGGTGATAGCTGTAGCTTAGCAACACACTGCATACCCATACTACAGCCAAACATTCACAGCTAGAATGCATTCCTTAAGTACATCCATGCAGCATTGCACACAACTGAAATCAGATGCAAGAGACTGATAGTAATGCCTGGATGTAAATTGAAAATTATACTAAGAAAACAAAGAAAACCACCACCATAACAATGTATATTTGCAGATTTCCTAGTAAATATTAAAGTATTGGCTATTTCTATTTACTTCTATTCCCTTCTTGCCAAATTAATGGACATTCAGTTAATCGGAAAGGAAAGGAAGACACATTTCAATGTTTTTTTCCAATTTCTTTGTACTCTTCTACTTTTTTAATATCCAGCATGAACAAGTGGCAAATATGTTCAAAACAGAACAAAACCCTACCCTGAATTATGTTGGGTAAATAAGCAGTCCATGGCAAAGGAAAGCAAGGAGTGGGCCTCTATCAAATGTACATCGAGTTTATATATTAGCCAGCAGAGATACTTCCTTTGGCCATCCCTATGGTTTTCCATTAGTTTTAATTCTCTGGGAGAAAAAAGAATTAAAAGGAAACAGATGTGGGGCTTCCGGTGGGAGCATGGCGGTCTGAACAGCTGTGCTCATGGGCTCCGCAAGCAGAACTGACAACGCGGCAATTTTTTGGGCTCAGGCAGGTCTTTCTTGAAGCCCTGGAGTGTTTTTCCAGAGAAGGAAAACGCTCGGAATTACCCCATCTGTCCTCAGGAAGGCTGCTTGCAGCCAGAAAATCGCAAACAGTGTCTGCGACCGACTGGTAAGAGCAGCTGGGAGGCTGGGGCGTCATCATTTCCAAGCCACGCTGTAGCCTTAAAGGGACATTAAGACCGGCCACCCCATTTCTAAATCACCCAATTTATTTTTCTTTTAAGCATGTGTACCCTAAGAGAGGGTTTCTACAGCAAGGAGAAACGCATTCTCTTGGTGCTTATCATTATTTTTGTGATTAATTTTTTTAAAAAAATTATTTTTAAGTTTTGGATTTTGCTTTCCATCCAAATATTAAGGAAGGTTGAGACTACGTAATCATCTCCCTGTTATTATTTTTGTACTAAATTTGAAGATTTCTGCATTTTCCTACACGTTGAATCTGCTGTTTTGAACTTTCAGCCTTCTCTTGCTACTTTCCCTGGGGAACTGCCTGTTATCATACTTTCACTTGTGTAAACACATTTCAGAATTTTCCTATTACCTCCCACTTTCGCTGGTTAAGTACTATTAATGAAAATACTTTACGAACCCACTAAATGGAAGATTTTCTGTATCAAAAAGTTCTAAATTACTAGCCATTAGGGAATAGTTTTGAGGCACATGCCTTTGGCAGAGTATTATATGTACAATTATGGAGCAATTATGAGAGGGTTCATTTTTCAAGATCTAATTATGCTATAGACATAGTCCACACGTTAGAAAACAATTCCTGTTATAGTAACTACAAAAAATGAAGTTTCCCACTGAACTCTCTGCAAATAAAAGCAAATGTGGAAAAGATTCCATAACTATATATTTTAAAAAACTCTTTTGCACCTTTCAGATACAAAAATAGATTCCAGGACAGTGTAGGCAGAAAGAAAAATGCATCAAAAATAAAAATGGTGAGACATTGATTCATGAGCATAAAAGTAATAACACAACTCATTAAAAACTTTAATTCATACTATTACATTTTAAACAAAATATGCCTGGACTAATAAAATGTTTTAACCTAACGCACAGCTTTCCAAACTGTGTGTTGCGACACTTTAGTGTGTCGCAACACACAGTCTGGTGTGTCGCCACACAACCCGGAAGCGGCAGCGGGGGCGTGCACGGCAGCACCGGCGCGCCATCAGTGCTTCCGCGTTTTAGCGGAGGCCGCCACCGCTGCTGCCGCCATGCACACCCCCGCCCCCGCACGCCCCCCGCACCGTCGCCGTGCATGCCCCCGCCACCGCTGCCCCCACACCGCCGCCGCCGCCGTTGGTGTGTCACCAACGGCGGCACTTTGGGAAGCACTGACCTAACGCATAAATGAGTACAACACTGGCAACAAATGTATCTCCCTCAGAGGGACATTCCAAAGTCAGGACAGAAAAGGCCCTCTTTTTAATCCTTTTACATAGGTGTGTACACAGAATGGAGAATGTGCTCTCTAAGTCTTGTTGCTCTGTTCCACGTTGGCCGGTTTTTGGACAGAGCAATATCCACAACTGTTTACCCCTTCCAGGATCTGTCAACCTGGAATCCAGATGTGGATCTGGATGTGAAAGTTCTAGATATACCAAACAGCAGGATTTTGAAGTTATAGTTGTGTGATGGGACCATTAGATGACAGGAAAGAGAGAGATACATTAAAATTCTGACTCTCTGCTGCATTCTAGTGGATCCTGGGAGAGCTGGGTTCTTTAAACCAGGGGTCCCCAACCTGTGGGCCGCGGCCTGTTAGGAAGTGGGCCGCACAGCAGGTGAACAGTGGTGGTCCGCACGATTGGCTCCCGGCGCAAACCCCGCCCCCGTCTGCGCGATTGGCTCCTACCTGCAAACCCCGCCCCCGTCCGTGCAATTGGTTCCCACCTGCAAACCCGCCCCCCGTCTGTGCAATTGGCTCCCGCATGCAAACCCTGCCCCCCGGTCCACACGATTGGCTCCCATCTGCAAACCCCACCCCCCGGTCCACATGATTGGTTCCTGCCTGCAAACCCCACCCCCACCCCGGTCCCTGGAAAAATTGTCTTCCATGACCGGTCCCTGGTGCCAAAAAGGTTGGGTACCCCTGCTTTAAACCATCACTCCAGTATTCAAATAAAGATGTACTCTCCCCCCCCCCTCCAGCTTCTTATGCTGGCTGTCAGCAGGCAGGCAGGCAGGCAGGCAATTCAGTAGCACATATAAAAGAAGAGTCATGAGCAGCAATGCTAAGTAAACAAGTTTTCCTTTAACACATGCAGGGCTGAAGAAAAACTAGCAAACTGGTCAAACCAACAAAATGCACCATCATCTACAGTATATCATAGAATATGTCCCCTTTGTGGGGGGAGATGGGCGGTGATATAAGTTGGAAAAATAAATAAATAAATATCAGGTTGGAAGGGATATTAGAGGTCATCTAGTCCCATACCCTGCCCAGTGCATGAATCCACTACTAGCATTTCTGACAGATGGCCATCTAGCCTCTGTTTAGGCACCTGTTTAAACAACAATATACAACACACACACGAAGTTTCGTAGGCCAGCCATAATGGAGTCTTTTTTATTTTAATTATTTATGTATTTATTTAATTTTTATCCCTTTATTATTTTTTATAAATAACTCAAGGCAGGGAACATACCTAATACTCCTTCCTCCTCCTATTTTCCCCACAACAACAACCCTGTGAGGTGGGTTGGGCTGAGAGAGAGTGACTGGCCCACGGTCACCCAGCCGGCTTTCATGCCTAAGGCGGGACTAGAACTCTCAGCCTCCTGGTTTCTAGCCCAGCACCTTAACCACTAGACCAAACTGGTCTTTGTATTTTTAACACTGAAGTGTCCAAGTCCATAAATAAAATGGCACAGGAAAATTGCAGCAAATCATAGAGTGCAGGAGTGAACAGTGACAGACTCGAAAGGCAAAAACTCCAACAGTTGATCAACCAGAGTTACTCTCTCTATTCTTCAAGTGAATTCCCAAGTCAAAATGTCTGAAAGAGGCAACAACTGTGCAAGAACGTGTAACAGGCCCTGGGAAAATGGAGGAGGAAAAAAGATCATTACAAAAGAGACACCTCAGCCCAAGGGAGAGGGGAAGCATGACAAAGAGATTTAGAGCAACTCCGCCTTAATTGTGCTAGTTATGAGTTGAGCAAGAGACTTTCAAGATAATGTTACACTACCCTCCTAGCAATAATCCAACAATCCAGAAATCCAGGTGGTTCTTGTTTCCTGAGTTGGCCAGTAACAACCCAATCAAAGCAAGCCATCTGCACAGAACTTTTGGAGAAAAAAGACTAAACTACATGATGATGGTTGGCTGAGTTCAGCTGTGCATGTACACTCTGTGCGTGCTCTTTTGTCCAGTTGATTGTGGAGCCTTCAGAAAGGCCTTTGACTCTCACTGAACACAGAGAACCCTCCTGAATCTCAGCATCAACAAGAAGGAACTAAGAGCATGCACGGAGTACACAAACACCACACACAACAAAGCAACAGAATACAGCAACCAAACCAACAGTTTCACATTTAAGTTAGAATTAAAGCAAAGTACTGTAAGCACATAAAAGGAGCGTGGTGGCTCAGCGGGTAAGACGCTAGGCTTGTCAATCGGAAGATCACAAGTTCAGAGGTTCGAATCCCTAGTCCTGTGTGACGGAGTGAGCTCCCGCACTCTCCCCAGCTCTTGCCAACCTAGCAATTTGAAAGCATGCAGATGCAAGTAGATGAATAGGTACCACTTTGGTGGGTAGGTAACAGCATTCCGCATGCATCATGCCAGCCACATGACCGTGGAAGCATCTTTGGACAATGCTGGCTCTTCGGCTAACAAACGGAGATGAGCACCGGCCCCTAGAGTCGGACACGACTGCACAAATGTGCAGGGGGAACCTTTACCTTTTACTGTAAGCACATGCATGAAGCCACACACAGCTTTGACCTTAACTCCAGCATTCCACCTGCTTTTCTTTTGAAGGCTGCACACATTAACCCACAAACATTAAGGAAGCTTCCTCACAGGAATCTTTATTTTAAAAAGTGCAGTAGCTTACCTCTCAGGCAGTCAGGAAATCAACTGCCTGGTGAGGGGGGATGGGGAAGAATGGTCCTCTCTTGCTCTTTTGTCTGGGCTGTGTGATCTGCTTCTGGCCACAGTATCAACTCCATATTAAATATATATGTGCTGTGAGTACATGTGGCCTCCGAAGCAGTGCACCCTTGTTTGACCCATTGGGTCAATTCAATTGAAAATGCAATGTATAATGACTTCTCCAGTCTCAAAATTATTCAACCCCTTCATGGCAAGCATCGTCAGTACTTAGTAGAGCACCCTTTTGCTGTTATGACCTGCTGCAAATGAGATGCATAGCCAGACACCAGCTTCTGTCAGCGTTCCTGAGGAATCTTAGCCCATTCCTCATGAGCAATGGCCTCCAGTTCAGTAATATTCTTGGGTTTGCGTGCTGCAACTGCCTTCTACAAATCCCACCAGAGATTTTCTATGGGGTTCAAGTCAGGTGACTGTGATGGCCACTGTAGAATCTTCCAGGACTTCTTCTGTATCCAAGCCTTAGTGGAATTTGAGGTATGCTTCATTGTCCTGCTGGAAGGTCCAATGACGCCCAAGCTTCAGCTTCCTTAAAGACGGCATGACGTTTTCTCCTAGGATTTCCTGATACTTCAATGAATCCATCTTGCCTTCCACACGGTGCAGGTTTCCAGTGCCAGAGGATGCAAAGCAGCCCCAGAGCATCACCGAGCCACCACCATGCTTAACTGTAGGCAGAGTGTTCTTTCAGCGTATGCTTCATTCTTCTTCCTCCAGACTTACCGCTGATCCATCGGGCCGAAAAGTTTCTTTTGTTTCATCATTCCACAGAACAGAATCCCAAAACTTCTGTGGCTTATTTATATGATTGTGAGCATATTGGAGCCGATTTTTCTTGTGCTTTTGGGTCAGTAGTGGTGTACATCTTGGAGTTCTGGCATGGAAACCTTCTGTGTTTAGTGCGCGCCTTACTGTGCTCACTGAAACCTCAGTGCCTGTTGCCACCAAGTCTTGCTGCAGGTCTTTTGCACTCACTCGAGGGTTTCTCTCAACCTGCCTTCTCAGAAATCTGGTTGCAGCCATTGACAGCTTCCTTTTTCTACCCTGTCCAGGTAGTGTAACCACTGTTCCTTTAACTTTGAACTTGCGAACTATGCTTCCAACGGTGTCTCTAGGTACATTCAGTGCCTTCGCTATCTTTTTGTATCCTGTTCCTTGTTTGTGAAGGGCGATTATCTCTTCTCTTACCTTTTTGGGCCATTATTTTGACTTAGCCATATTTCTAACATGCAGTCAAATGTGACACTCAACAAACCCCTAGCCAGTTCAGGTATTTCATGTGTTCCAGCTCAAGCACACCTGGTGCAACTAAGGAAGCCCTTGATTAGTTGCATCAGGTGTGCTTGAGACAACACCTGTTTTGCATACTGTACTGAGACTGAAGAAGTCACTATAAGTTGCATTTCCAGTTGAATTTGGGGAAACCACTTGAAGCATTTGTTGTGTTGAGCTATTTCAATTGCTTTTGTTTGATTTGTTTATTGCAAACAGCTGAAAGTCTGTAAATTTTGACAATAGACCTGATTTGCAATGGGGGTTGAATAATTTTGATTGCAACTGTAGTTCAAGCATAATTTGATTAATCCATATACATGGCAAAGAAAGGAATCTGAATCTAAAAGTATGGTTGATTTGATGGTTTATGATGAAAATGTGAGAGAACAAGTGAATGATACAAGGGTGATGAAAGGTTCTGAATACAGTACATACAATTTTTTGGTACTGTTAAAAGTGGATTATAAAAAAAATGGGCATGGAAGAAAAGAAAAGTGAAAGAAACAAGAGTGAAAGAATGACTGCAGGAGGAAGAACTATGAGTACTATATGAAAAAAAAACCCTAAAACTAAAATTGTCTCCAAACTAGATGAATGGAAAGCAGATGTAAGCTACTTGGAATGGAGTAAAAAGAATTACGTTACAAAGTGCCACAGACATCCGTGGAGTTATACTGATGGAAAAAATGAAGAAGGACACTTGCTAGAATGATGAAGTGAAATAAGCTATGGATGAGAAAAATGCATGTAACAGAACAGTTGCTGCAAAACCTGAGGATGAAAGAAAATCATATAATGTGTATACAGAGAACAGAGCAGAGTGAACTAAAAATAAAAGTGATTAAATGATTTGGATGTAACTGAAGTGAAGGAATGCTGGAAGGAGTGTTTTCAAGATCTGCATGAGAATGACAGTGATATTTCAAAGAGTAGAATTGAAATGTTAGTGTACAAGGAAAAAGGTATGAAAAGGAAGACAGACATGCTTTGAGAATCTTGACAATGGTTAAGTATGGTAAAATATGGATTTGGAGTGGCTTGTTTAATGCATGCTGAAGACTGCATCTGTGTCTGTGGAATAATGGTGGTGGGAAGGGGGTGGTAGGAAGAATGGTAGTGCTGCCCGCCTATGCACAAGGAAACAAGAAAAAATACAAAACCTAGGGGGAGATTACTTTGCTAAGTGTACCTGGGAAGGTGCTGGGCAGCATTCTGATCAAAAGGGTATGAGAGATGACAATGAGCAAAGTTTGGAGAGTGAAGGCCAGATGTTTGCTCCTTGGCAGATATATAAATATGAAAAAGAAAACATATTGTATGTCTCCTGATTTAGAGAAAGGATATGCCAAAATGAATGGGCTTGAAATGTGGAATGTCTGCATGAAGTAGTTTTATATTTATATTACTGTTCAACAAAGGCTTTCAAATAACAGCACATTCCATTCCAGTTTGAGGGGTAGGGGTGGAAAAAAGGATGTGGTCCTTTTTTGAAAAAGCCTGCACGGCTAAAGTCTCTTTGTAAGATTGAAACTTACAAATCTGTGTCTGACATGAGTAGATTCATTTTCCATTGTGTGGGTTTTAAAATGTTCCAAAAATACTCACACTGTATATGGGTTAGTAAACATGAAATCGGGAGAATTAGCACTGACAGACTTGATCTGGGGCTTCCTGAGTGTGGGGCCAAAACATTTAATGAAATTTCTGGAATAATACAAAATTTAAAAATACAGTAATTTTCAGTCGTGATACTCCCATTAAATCGCCAAAAATCACATACCACATTAATGTTGTAAATTGAGACGGTCAATTTAAACAATACCAAAAAGCAATCCGTTTAGCAGTTTGACATGTCTACCAGCCAAAAGCCAATCATGAAGGAAAACTACCATTTTATACACCAAAGCCTCTTCTTTATAACCCATGGTTAGTTTCTTAGTTGCTGCAAATTGAGTCATCCTTCCAGCCCCCTGGGCCACTCACACACGAAGCATTCTTCCACCCACCTGCTTTGCTATCTCTAAGACAGAACAGAAGCTCCAACGCGGACTCAACTCCCAAGGGGTGAAGTGACCCCTTTTCCTTAGAAAATTTTCAGTGGCTGGGTTCACATAAGGCAGTTTGTTTGGTTTTACCTGTGAATCTATACATTATAGCAAGAACAGAGAGATTGATTTTGTTTCCTTTTATTGACTATCCTGAACTATTTTTTCTTGCTTTTCTGCTGAGTACAATGTCTCAATGAACTTAATTTGAGACTTTCCTTTTAACTGGTTCAGGAGTTTCCCTCTTGTAGCTGTATGTTCTGATCTAAATTACATAGGTAAGGCAAGAATGAAGAGGCAGAATGGAACTTTTCTATAATGTGGGCCAGTCAGTTTTGTTTTCTTCCCTGCAGACTATCCCTGGAGCAGTGTTTCTCAACCTTGGGAACTTTAAGATGCATGGACTTCAACTCCCAGAACTCCCCACCCAGCCATGCTGGCTGGAGAATTCTGGGAGTTGAAGTCCACACATCTTAAAGTTCCCAAGGTTGAGAAACACTGCCCTAGAGGATCAAATACACTCCAAGGCTTTTCTTGACTAGGGTCCAAGGAATGGTACCAGTCCACCTAAATTTTGTGGGATTTATGGAAGGTCAGAAACCAATTTTTAATTATATTTCCCACCAATCTTTACAAGTATAACATAAATATTATTAATTATAATGAGAATATTTTGTTCAGTGTAAAATCAAGCTACAGACCAAAAATCAAATAAGTACTAAAATTAATTGGATATTCTGCAACTTAAGAACAGTACTATTACTGTTACTGTTAAGTACTTTTAAAACATAACATAACACACAAGCAAATAAACAAAACTACTAATGGCATTAGAGCAGTGGAGATTATGACATATGTCTTCTAGCTACACCCTCAGATGCCCATCTTACAGCTGTAATGAAATCACATGATGAAAGTAACTATTATTACATTAATTGGGAACATTTAAGGAGCACATTTCACCATCAGAACATTTTAAAGCGAACCTCAGTTCCTACTGAAAATTAGTTTGGCAGGTGGCATTATCCACAAGCTAGAGAACATTAAAACAATCCAGTTCATTGGTGATATCTAGGAAAAATTAAATATGTGCACACCCAGAATGCTACACATCTAGTCAGAAACATTTTAAAAATGTACTTGAATGGGCAAAACTCACTGAACTTGAAGGAAACTGAAATTATTGAATGAATATCTATTCTGAAGAACTCCAACTGAGTTCAGGGAATTTCCCATTTAGTTTATTAAATGTGTGTTCTAATGTTCCATAATCTCAAAGGCAGCTATCAGAACACATAAGTAGTGGCCAAATCAGCAATATTGCCAAATCCCTCCTCGCTTAAAATTGCAAAAAGCAGCAATGGGAACCAAATCAAGTCACTGCCTAATAAAGGTGAGCTAGAATTTTACTGTGGTTTAAAATATACTAAACCATCTCAATATATCTTAAACACAAATAATCTAAAGAGCTTTTGGTCTTTTCTAAATCCAGGCTGAACATCTGGCATCTCTCTTTCCATGTAAGGCTCCAATCTATGTTTGATGACCCTAAGCATTATTAAGGATAAGATAGTTTGTACACACTCTGTTAAGTCTCCTTTCTTTGATACTGGTATGTAGATCAACCTCTTCCAGTCTATTGGCCACCGTGTCATTCTCCAAATTTGCTGGCATAGTTTGGTTAAAATGTTTACAGATTCTTCTTCTTCTGTTGCTTGCCATTTTTCTGTGCCATTGTCACTTAAGTGATCATCTACCTCCAGCATCTTTCTATATAGCTGCTGGCCAATATGGGCACCTGCTTGCCTTTGCTGGGTAGCTGGGATAACCTTCATGCCTTGGGTGACCCTTTGGGAACATATACTCTTGACATACACTCCTGGCGCTCTTTGCTCATCCTTTCCAGGAACGCCTCAACCTCTGCCAAAATAAGGCAGCTCAGCGGGACTCGAACGGGATGACTTAATTAAATTTTAATTAATTTTAAATTTAATAAAAACCATTTTTATTATAAAGCATAAGCTTAAGCTCATAAAATCTTATGCCTTATAATAACATTTATTAGTCGATGAAGGTTCTCAGTCATCCAGGTGGAACAGTCTGTGGCTTGAATCATGTCAACTGGATTTCTATTTTCTCAGTAGAAACGTTTCACTCCTTCAGTCTGAAGAAGCTCCTTGGATAAGGAGTGAAACGTTTCTACTGAGAAAATAGAAATCCAGTTGACATGATTCAAGCCACAAACATTTATTAGTCTTAAAAGGTGTTACCAGAGTCTTTCTGATTTCGGCATCTCAGCCCAACTCACCTCACAGGGTTGTTGTTGTGGGGAAAAGAGGAGGGAGAAGGAGTATTAGGTATGTTCACCGCCTTGAGTTATTTATAAAAATAATAAAGGTGGGATAAAAATTAAAAAATAAACTCTAAAAGGTGCAGTTGGCTGGCATTCTACTAATGCAATAGAGCAGAGTAGTAATTCTGCTTCCCCACCCTTATCCCACAGACTAGGCTCAAACTTCAGTTTGTATACATGTTTGGTCATATTTGTTTCTTTCTCTCCAGGAGTCTTTTTGCCTACTACATTTCCCAGAGCACCTCAGAAAACCAAGGGACCCCTTGGGACTCACTAATGGGGAGAGGCTGTTCAGAAGCAACCCTACCAAGCACTTGGCTGTCTCTATTGTCCAGAGTCTCACCAGATGCCAAATGAAACTATCCTTCAAACTGCTGTGAGATTTTAGTCTTATCTCAGTCTTCAGAGAAGGATGTCTTGTCAAAAAAGAGAAAAGGAGGAAAAGGTTTATTATCCAAGTAGAAAGGAGTCAGGTTTTGACTTTTTGTCTACTCTTTGTCTACTCCAGGGTTTCTCAACCAAGGTTCCATGGAACCCCAGGGTTCTGCGAGAGGTCCCTGGTGGTTCCCTGGGAGATCATGATTTATTTTAAAAATTATTTCAAATTCAAGCAACTTCACATTAGAGAGTTAAGTTTCATTTGTTATTTTTAGTTTAAGAACACTGTTAATGCATATATACAGGCCTACACATGAAACAAATAATAATAATTTTGTAACTTGCAGCCTATATTTGAGCCTGAATGTGCAGGGGTTCCCTGAGGCCTGAAAAATATTTCAAGGGTTGCTCCAGGGTCAAAAGGTTGAGAAAGGCTGGTCTACTTTATTTACAAACATGTTTGTAAAGTACACTTGTATACAACGGGCAAAAACACACAACTCTAAAATTCTATCTTTCAGGTTGAATTTTGTGCATACATGTCAAGCTTAAGTAGGGGAATGGGAAGAACAAGATTCAGCAGTCCATCTGATGCTTGGATAATAAATAAATACATTGCAAAGGCTAGAAACTGTGAGACCGTGAGTTCTAGTCCTGCCTTGGGCACGAAGCCAGCTGGGTGACCTTGGGCCAGTCACTCTCTCTCTCAACCCTAGGAAGGAGGCAAACCACTTCTGAAATCTTGCCAAGAAAACTGCAGGGATTTGTCCAGGCAGTCACCGGGAGTCAACAATGACTCGAAGGCACCAAAAACAATACAAAACAAACAAACAAACCACCTTGCAAAAGACGGGAAATTAGTACAATAACAATCAATCTTTTGTGCCTGTACCCAAGTTTTAATCCATTAGGTTCCACATGGACCACTCTCCTGAAAATTAGTACTGTACAGGATTGTAGCCTAATACTAGATTTTTCTTACATAAATCCTTATGAGCGAAGGTCAGCTTTTCTTAATACAATACATTACTAGAATCAAAGTAAATTTCCAGTAGTCAGACTTGGACTACATAAGGATTAATCAGTATCTCAGGAAGCAGCAAGTAATCCACAGATCATTATTTGTTGATATTCCCATTTTCTTCATTTTTAAAATCAATTTATAATGTTGGCTGTTACTAACCAACAGTAATGGGAACATGACCAAGCAGCGGTGCTTTGTGTAGGGGAAAAATGAAATTTCCTTGACTCATTTTAAGCCTGCATGATAAATTTCATCAGATGCTCTCCAGTTTAAGTACTATGCAAAATGAGAGACAATATATTTCCCATTTGCATTTTCTGAAGTACTCATGGTTTTATATACATCTCCAAAACTCCTGAGTCTGTGTTACAACCTGTTTTGTATCATTTGCCTGTGCTTTGAACAGATGGGGGTGGGGAGAGGGGAAAGTACTTACAATATTACAGCCTTAAAATTTAGTTTTTAGCCTGCTACAATACAGAGTTCTTTAAAAAAAATAAAGTATGAAAGATTTCTGAATCTCTCATACTGTAAACAATAGAGTCACAAGAAGGAAGAATTACAGTATGAGAGACTCAGAAATCTTTGGTATTGGTACAGCTAATGTTGTTCAGTCATTTGCTTAAACTGTAATCATATACATCATTACATTGAAATAAATCCTAATTAAACTCAATGGAACTCTTAACTGGATGTGCACAGGAATTATGCTGATAAGACACATCTGTGCATTTTTTGTTCACTCTCTTCAGAGTCCTTGGGGACATAACTGCAAACTGTATGTATGTATGTATGTATGTATGTATGTATGTATGTATGTATGTTTCAATTTATATACCGCTCCATCTCCCCACAAGGGAACTCTGGGCGGTTTTAGTAGGGTTGTTGTTGTTGTTGTTGTTGTTGTTGGGGAGCTTAATAGCTGACCAACCTGTTTCAGTAAAATCTTTGGGAGAGGATTTTGTCCCAATGGACAAATTATAAAATATTAAAATAAATAAATATTATAAAATAAAATTAAATTTTGTATATATCTTTTTATATACAAAAAGATCAACTATTTTTCAACCACTATAATTTGACCTATTTTATAAACATTAACCAATCCTCCCTCATCCACTATATTTTTTAAAATGAAGATTTCATTAAAAGATCATTAGGGCCAAATTCACTTATCATGAATAAGACTTAGGGAAATATAACCATTCACATTTAATTAACTAAAATAACAGCTACTTTTACATTGATGCCCCAATTCAGGCAAGATAGTCCATATTTTTTTTTCTTCAGATACTGAAAATACCCTAAGTTGACAGAAAAAGTGTATATATACAACTGAGAGAGCTGTAACAATCTCCTAGAATCAACATTTTAAAGCCGGTGTGACGCAGTGATTAAGGGCTTGGGCTAGGAGTAGGTTTCCAGTTCATGGAAGTTCACTAGGTCAGGGGTCCCCAACCTTTTTGGCGCCAGGGACCAGTTTCAAAAGACAATTTTTCCGCGGACCGGGGGGGCGGGGTTTCCTGGATTTCCGCGGACTGAGGGGCGGGGTTTCCTGGATTTCCATGGGCCGGGGGCGGGGTTTCTGGGTTTTCCATGGACTGGGGGACAGGGTTTGCGGGCGGGAGCCAATCACAAGACCGGGGGCGGGGTTTGCAGGCAGGAGCCAATCGCACGGAAGGGGCGGGGTTTGCAAGCGGGAGCCAATTGCGTGGAAGTGGCCGGGGTTTGCGGAGACCCCTGCACTAGGTGACTTTTGCCTAGTATCTTTCTTTCAGGCCAACCGACATCACAGGATTGTTGCGGTGAGGAAAATATATAACCTTTAACTCATGAATGAAAGATGGAATATAAATCTAATGAATAAATTCCAAACCCGGATACTGCTCAATCCTTGTTATTGTATTTCTGTACTGTAAACCTTACTTTAGGCAATTATTATATTTCAATTCTAAATATGAATATGTATTCAATATATTCCAATATAAAACTAGTTCTATTTGACCCCATAGCAGGACAGTAAATTGTATCTTGTAAGTGTAATAGCATTAGTTCATTCCACAGCTAATGACTAAAAATAGCAAGCTGTATTCACTAGAGACATTGCACTATTGGGAAACATTTATAATTACATACAGCAGAACACCCCGCAACATCTCGTACAATTTTCTGCATCTTATCCTATACTGTTCTGAAGGACCTCCAATCACCAGGAATATAAGAGGGATCTGAGGTGTAGGAGGTAGAAATGCCAACATATGCAAGGAGAGGGGTTTTCCACTAGCACAAAACCACAATTGGATTCTGAATACAAAAGAAATGCAACCAATCTGAATTTCAGTAAAGTATCTGAAGTACATGATGAAGTGGGAATCACCACACAGAGTGGAAAAAGATGAGGAATAATGTAATTACCTACAAAATTTCCAGTGGAAGATTTAACTGGTTAGGAAGTCTTGCAGCAATCAACTTTGTGACATTTTATGATTGGTAATGAAAGGGAAGGAGGATGTTGATGAACTGTGTGGATATTATGAAGAGAGCATTGCTTATACAGTATAGAAATGGATGTAGATATGCAGAATGAACTCAGTAACCTGATAAACTGTAAATTAAAAAGGAAATTCCATTTCAAAGCACACCAGTCTAAAAATCAATTCACTTGGGTACTACCATAGTTACTCAAAAAGACGTTGTTTCTGCATATAAGATGACCTCTGACCCCAAAAGAAAGATTAGAGAGAAAAGGTTTTGCTCCATCTTTTCAGTAAATCCAATGATCCTTCCATTTTAATGGCAAATTATCGGGGAAACAATTACTCTTCCTTTCAGGTAAATACAGTAATTGCATACTTTTTCATATCTGATTAAGACTAATCATCTTGAACACAAGTATTAAACCTTTTAAGTGGGCTTGATTTTATCATTAGCCATTGTTCTCTCCTTAAATCACAGGCTCCTAGAATTGTAGGAAACTATTTAGGTCATCATCCAACCCCTTGCTCAGTGCAATAAGAAACTGATTACTGAAAGATAGTAGTTCAGCCTCTGCATGGATACATGTAGCACGTCCCTTAGCAATTGGTTTAAACTGCTACTATTAAGATGTTTTCCCCCTAAATTCAATCAGAATATGTCTCCTTTTAAGTTACAGAATATAGTGAAACTATGATTTCCTGTGAGGTGAAAACTATAGTTCCAAATGTTGCAGTCTACAATTGCATTTTCCTCTTAGCATTTACCTCACGCTTCTGGTCGTGTTCAATTTGTAGTCAACTAGAATTGCAAGACCCTTTTCACACATACTATTACCAAACCAGATATATCCCATTCTATAATTATGTATATGATTTTTTTTTAAAAAGAAGTTCGCAATTTTCCCTGTTATCTTCAACCTGGTTCTCTAATCTACAAGACCCTATTTAATTTTCTCTCTCTCTCGGATTCAATGGGAGACCATCAGAGTATCACAACGCTTAATCTAGTGTATTTACAGTCAAACTACTCCAAGTCCTGCTGTGCTGCCTCACAGCAGTGGAGAGGGGGGATCTTCATGGGAGGGATGAGCGAAGAATGCCAGAAGCGTATGCCAAGAGTATATATTCCCAGCAGGTCCATCCAAGGCATGAAGGCATCCCAGCTGCCCATCTAAAGCAACTCAACACAGCAAAAGATAATGAAGCAACGACACACTGGCATCTTAGGCATCAGCAAATTGAGATGGAGTGGGATTGGACCCTTTCAGTCAGAAGATCTCACTGTTTATTATGAAAAACTAAAAAGAAACACGGGTGCTTTCATAGTCAGGAAGGATATAGCAAGGACAGTACTTGGCTACAATGCAGTAAATGACTGAATAATATCAATTAGACTTTGCAGACAACCCTTTAATATGACAGTTATCCAAGTTTATGCTTCAACCACTGATACAGAAGAAGAGAAAGTTGATGAGTTTTATGATCAAGTTCAGTTTTAAATCAAAAGAGCATGCAAACAAGATGTGCTGCTTATGACTGGAAACTGGAATGCCAAAATTGGAAATATTGAGGAAAATGTAGTTGGATCATATGGCTTAGGAAACCGAAATGAAGTGGGAGAATGGCTTATCAATTTCTGCCAATCCAATTATTTCTTCATTGTTAACACTGTCCTCAAACTATCAAAATGACATCATATACAGATATCTGGATATCACCAGATGGGAGTACATAGAAATCAAATTGACTACATTATTACTAAAACAGATGGAGGAGCTCAATTATAGCATCAAAGACATGGCCAGGTTCTGACCATGGAACAGATCACAAACTGCTCATGTGCAAATTCCAAGCTAAAGAAGAAGAAGAGAGCCAACCAGTTTCCACACTGTGATCTTAAGCCATTTTCAATATGATCTTTTTCATGTTCAATACGATCTTGAGCCACCCACCATTTTCAGGGAGAAAAATGTTTTGGCCCTGCTGGACATGTCCTCTCATGAGGAGGATGGGGAGGAAGCAGAGTCAGGGATGTCTAGATATAATAATCTTGACATAGTTGATTCCAGTAGTGATGGAACCAATGACTCCACTCTGGTTGAAGCAGTTCCAGCAAGCCCCCAGGAGGCCTTGCCTGCACCTACTGACAACCTCTTAGACCAGGGCTTTCCAAACTGTGTGTCGTGACACAATACTGTGTCGCCTGGGGGGCCCAAGTGTGTCACGTGACAACCCGGAAGCGCTGATGAAAACGCCCTTGGTTCTGGCAGGGAGGCAAAAATCGCGTGTGCATGCTGCCGGGCCACCCGGGGTGGAAATTCTCTGCGCCAATCAGCTGTGTGCTGGGAAGCCCGGCAGTATGCGCACGCGATTTTCGCCTCCCTGCTGGAACCGAGGGCATTTTCGGGGTCCCCGGAGCCTGCCCTTTCGAAGGGGCAGCTGCTGCCGCCGCCGCCGCGAAAACCCAGAAGCACCGCCGCCGGCGCTTCTGGGTTTTTGTGGGCCGGCCGTTGGTGTGTCGCCAACGGCAAAAGTTTGGAAAGCCCTGTCTTAGACTCTAAAGTCTAACCACCCAGTCCTAAGCAGAAGCATGTGATAAAGATACAACAACAGAGAGCAGAACTCTGTAGAATCTGAGAGACTTTCCGAGAAACAAGCCTGCAGAAGAGCCAGTGCTAAGGAATAAACTGTGTATTGGATGGAGACTCAGTGTGCCTGATTTATTGGCCTCACTCCCTGGAAGCAGGCACTAAGAACAACTTTTCAAGCCTCAGCTTTGTGGTGTTTACCTTGCCTTGCCATGCCATGCTTAGAACTCTGGATTCCACCTCACCGTGTCTCTTGTCTTTTCCTTTGGATTTGTTGTTTGTTGATTGGATTCCTGGTCTCGACCTATGCCAAGTCTGTGATGTTTATGGGTGCCATCTTAAGATACTGATAAATATGATTTTTTACTTCTAATAGTAAATAGTAGTAGTAGTAGTAAAAGCCTGAGCTTGCATACCACTGGACTGTGGCAGGCATCCAGCTGGCTATCTTGTTGGCTGGCAGCCAGCAGTGCCAGCACAGGAAAACATCAGGAATCACTTTGAAATCCTAAACCTCACTGACAAAGAACCAGAGGACAGAAATAAAGTCATTAAGGATGAATGTGAAAAGAGACTACCAAAAACAAAGAAACAGAAGAAAGCAAACTGGTTGTCAGAAGAAACTAGAAATTGCCAAGAGAAGCGAAGCCACAGCCAAGACAGACAAAAATCTCAGGAAGAAACTTAACGAAGAATTTCAGAGAAGTTCATGAAGTAGTGTTACAACATCTGTAAAGACACTGAGGATGGAAACAGACATAGAAAAACAAGGAAAGTCTTCCAAAAGATCTCGGAATTCAAAAGGTTCCAACCTCAAATTGGTATGCTAAAGGATGCCAATGGATAGAAGATAGTAACCGATTCAAAGAAGATCAAACAAAGATGGAAGGAGGAAACTGAAATACTGTATGGTAGAGATGTCAACATCCAAGATACCTTAGAAGATATTCCCTACTTACAAGAACTTCTAGTACTAGAATATGAAGATAGATCAGCACTCAGATCATTACCAAATCAGAAGGCTACAGGAACGGATGGAATACCCACTGAAATATGGCAAGCAACAGAAGAAGAATCAGTAAAGGTTCTAACCAAGCTAATCTGAAGAACACCACAGTGGCCAACAGATTGGAAGAGGTCAATCTACATTCTAACACTAAAAAAGGAGACATAACAGAGTGTGTGCAAGCGATTGTAGAATATCCTTAATTTGACCTGCTAGCAAAATAATGCTTAGGAACATCCAACACAGAGTAGAAACCTACATGGAAAAGCAGATGCCAGATGTTGAAGCTGGCTTTAGAAAAGTGTGAGGAACATGTGAATTTTATCTTTTTACCATCTGCCTCCTAGCAGTTACGTAGCACAAAACATAACTCACTTCAACCCAACAGGATGATCAGGGTGACCATCAGTCAAATAAACTAATTATAAAAAATGAATGCACAGAATATTAAAAACATGTTTGATTGTTGTGAGCCGCCCAGAAGTCAGGCGGCATACAATTATTATTATTATTATTATTATTATTATTATTATTTTAGAGCCTCATTAAAAAGGGAAGCGTTAAGTTCTTGTATAAAGGCTTGGAGAGGAGACAAATACAACTTGTAAGGCAATGTCTGCTATAATCACAGAACAAAGCATGAAGAAACTCTCCCGCTAGTTTGACAAACAATCATATGAACATGGGAGCATTTTTAAAACAACCTGTCCTGCACATCTTAATATTTAATTATTTAAATCAATTTATATGACTGCCCATCTCAAATGCATGACTCTGAGCAGCTCTTAATATTAAAAATAAGTAAAACACATATACATATACAAAAAATAAAACACACATCAGCCAGGAAAAAATCATAAAACAGCCATTAACACAACCAGGAAATGGGCTCCATCACACACCCAGGGCTTGGGCACAGAACCAGGTTTTCAAGGCCTTATGAAAGGCCAGCAGGGTTGGAGCCAATCTGATCTCTGGAGGGGTGATGTTCCAGAGCAGGGGTGGGGAACCTTTTTTATGCCAAGGGCCATTTTGATATTTCTAACATCACGCGAGGGCTGGGGGGCGGGGTCTGCGGGTGGGAGCCAATCGCGCGGAAGGGGACAGGGTTTGCGGGCGGGATGCAATCGCACGGAAGGGGGTGGGGTTTGCGGGCGGGATCCAATCGCGTGCACTGGGGGGCCACCTGCAGCTGCGCCCACCGCTGCCGCGCCCACCGCCATGCCCACCATACCCGCTGCCGCTCCTGCTGCCACCATGCCCGCCATGCCTGCCACCGTGCCCACCGCTGCCGCGCCCACCACCACGCCCACCATACCCACTGCCGCCTGCCGCCACGCCTGCCCCACGTCCGCCACTACGCCCTCTGCTGCGCCTGCTGCTGCACCCGCTGCCGGCACGCCTGCTCCACCCGCACCCGCCACGACTCCGCTGCTGCACCCGCTGCCGGCACGCCTGCCGCACCCGCTGCCACTGCGCCCTCGCTGCTGCGCCCTTGCTGCTGCAACAACTCCCGCCACGCCTGGCCGCACCCACCACGGCCCTGCTGCTGCACCCGCTGCCACGCCCGCCCCACGCTTCTGCGCCTGCTGCCGCCGCGCCTGCCATCCCCGCCGCAGCTCTGCTGCTGCACCCGCTGCCACGCCTGCTGTGCCCACCCCCACCACGCCCCTGCTGCTGCGCCCACTGCCGCCACGCCTGCCGCCCCCGCCGCCACTGCGCCTCCACTGCCGCCAAGCCCGGCCGTGCCCACCCCCGCCATGCCCCCGCTGCCACCACGCCCGCCGCCACGGGCCAGACCAATTGGCCAGACGTTGCCCACCCCTGTTCCAGAGGGTGGGTGCCAAAACAGAAAAGGCTCTTCTTTTAAGCCTGGCCAGCTAACGCTCCTTAGCTGATGGTACCCAGAGCATGCCCCTCCTATGAGATCAGATAGGACAGGTAGAAACAACCGTCCAGATTACTTTGTAATGAGAAGGGGCTTCTCAGTCAGCCTATGTTATTTAGGGCTTAAATCTTAATTGGCAAATAGTAACAGTTCTGTCAACATGAGCACATTGAGATCATGGTACTGTGTACCAGAGAGCAGCCCTCACTGTTGAACCTATTTTGCACCAAGAAAGTTTCCAAATATTCCTCTCAGATAGACAAGATTTCTTCAGGGTCAAGAAACCCAGCTAGGTCGTGATAATGATGTACAGTACAATGAACTCCGTATCACTTCAGTTCACAACCTTTGTTCTGCCTCCCATCATGAGTATGTAGCTCTTCCATTGTCAGAGAACTCAGACTCAGAAGATGAATTTTCCTATTCTCCTTTCCCAGCCATGCAGATGTCTGAGGCTTCAGAAAAGGCAAAGAGATGTTTAAAGTTAGCAGGGCACATGCATGATGCTAAAGCACCACCTGGTCCTAACAGTTTACTTAACTGCTGGAACAAAAGGTCTCTTACTGAGAGTTAACTCAAGTTATAAAGCAGTATTTTTCCCCACTTCCTAATCTAGTCCACAGCCCTGGGATTTCCTAGTCAGCTCAAACTCATTTTAGCTTTTCTAAAATCAACTAAGGATGGCTAGGTGCTGCCACCTACTGAACATGTTAAGGCTAGGCAACTAATGTGTCTAGCGCATGAACAGCAAACTAGACTAAAATGATATCCTTCAGCATTTTTTTTAAGCTAAATTATAACCACATGCAATGGCCTGCAAATCCAATATATTTTTCAACTTGCTTCCTGGTTTTGTCTCTGGGGCTGTCTTTAAAACACGTGCGGTAACAGGTTGCTATGGGAACTTTGGTTCTACAACTGCTATACAACAATGACTAACCAAGACAATTATTGAGCATTTACTCAATTCATAGATACTTCAATGATGCTTCCAGTCATACAGAAGAACTGCTGATGCAAGAGAAAATATAAACTCAATTTTCCTAATGTGAAAGGGATTTCCTACTCTAAATAGTTGATATTATGCCAAAGTATTTACACTAGTACACCATTACGTACCCTGGATAGTGTAGAAGCTTCATACAAAATTTGCATTTAAGATCAAATACGTGCAGTTTATTCAGGGCTACAGCACAAGCATCAGGAATTTTTCCCAAGTGAAGACGAGGCTTATATTTACACATTAAATATCTATGCTTTTCTGTATAAATACCATGGTTTTCTGTAATTTTCAGAAGTAATTAATGGCTTCCCAAATTTACAGCATACAGTCTCACACTTAAACAGGATTATTTTCTCCTTGAAAAGAGAACGATTAAAGCATAGCTTTCCAAAGTGTGTGTCGCGACACACCAGTGTGTCGCCGGGAATGTCCAGGTGTGTCGCGCGACGACCCGTAAGTGCTGATCAGGGTGATGCACCGAGCGGCAGGGAGGCGAAAAGCCGGCAGCGCAGTCCCTGAGGAAGCCTCCCTGCCGCTCGGTGCATCATTTTTTCACAGAACCGAAGGCATTTTCGGGGTCCCCGGAGCCTGCCCTTTCGAAGGGGCACCCTGGCGGGGCGCGGGACAGACTCCCCCCCACTTTTGCTCCCCGTGGTTTTTTTGGCCCCTACCAGGGTAGCTCCGGCGCGCCTCCGCCTCCCCGCCACACAGCTGATCAGCACAGATATTTTCCACCCCGGGGGGGGGGCGTCACTTTTTGCGTGATCCGAGGCTTTTTCGCCTCGCAACAGTGGTTCTCTGCCAAGAAAAGCTGCCAAGAAACTCACTCCTTCCTCTATATCCTCATTTGAACTTAAACAACCAGTTTTCTCCTAAAACTCTTCCAGCGATTATCCCACCTCAGTTTTATTGTTAGTAGATGAAAGGTAGCTGCAGGGTTATGGAATGACACAGAATGGAAGAAAATTCCCAAACTGCTGGGCTAAAGGCTAATGTGCAAGAGACGTAGAAGAAAATGCCTTGTCTGAGAAGGAAAAGAAAGAGACAAAAAAGCAGTGCATGAGTCATTGTCTTAAATTCCCTGATCAAACCAGGAAGAAACTTTCTGTGTACAAGTGGGAACATAGTTTGGTTGCTGTAGCAGCCAACTAAATATTGAGCAATTGAGTTTGTTCTTCTCTAAGAATTAAGTACAGTCTGTCCAGTATTGCAAAAAGGTGCAAAACAGCATTTGCTTCCTTAAATGAAAGTGTTCCTTATGAACACTTCTGAGGCAGAGTGGTCTCCCTATGTCAGACATCCCTCCTCACGTTAGTGTATTCTGTTTTTTGTCACATAGACCCAAGGTTCTGCAGCTTCTTTCCAAAAAGACTTTTCTTCCAGCTGGACTCATTTCTGGTATCAGAGCCCAACTAAGAAGGGAGCAAGAGACTGAAGGGCAGGAATTTCCATTCCCCATTCCCCACTTCCCACTTGTCCTTTCTACCTCAACCACTTTCTCCTGAGTAGAAGCCAAAGGCCACCTGTGCCGGCAGCAGAATGGAGTGACAAAACGTACTTTTCCAGTTCAATCTACCTTTTGCTCCCCAACAGAAATCTGCCATTTTTCTTGGCTCCTAGACCATAAGACAAGACAAGAGAAGAGGACAAGGAAAACATATGTTTATCCGAGGGGGGAAAAAATGCCTTCTTTTCTTTAATCTCCTCTCCTCACTAAGCTACTGCTGCATCAACAGACTTTTCACTGGGCTCAGTAAGAAATCTAACCCCCCAGATACTTCTCCTTTTTAATTGTTTACATTGCTTTTATTAATTGAATACAAAAAAAGAAAGTAAGAAAACAATTAGTTGAAGTTATAAAGAAAAAAAAGAAGGCAAAAACATGCAGGGTATGTGTACATATATAAAAATTCTACATAAGCATTTCAATAACATTTTCGTTTTTGGAAATTTCATTACCATCATCCATAGCTAATCTATGTTGATAAGCATACAGTTCATGGACCCATCATTGGAGTCATCCATTTATCCTTCCAGCGTTGAAAATTATAGTAAGCCTTTAGCTAAAAGGAGGGCCAGATAATCCATTTTCATTGTCCAGATGTCAGTTTCCATCCAACAGGAATATACTTCAAAATGGGATCTTTGAGAATAACTTGTCTCACAACTGAGTTAAGGCATGTAACATCTTCCTTCCAAAATGTAACAATTGTAAGACACTACATAAGCAGGTGTTTAAATGAAGTATTAATCTCATTGCATCTCCAACAACATGACAATTTACTCAAGCCTTTTCTATATAAGCCCAAAGGAATCCCACAAGTCCAAAATAATATTTTTTGTTGAAAAAGATATAGTTCATGATCTACTAACACTTATTTCCCAATTCAGTAACTTGCTTAACTTTCTGCTTTGAGCAGAAACTCAATGACATGACACAGCTAAATTGGTCTTTTGAAGACATGCAGTACACTCAAGGTCAATATATCTGTCTGATCCAGGGTTGAAATTCTAGGCGTTTTCCTCCCACCTTTCCAAGTCAATAAAAAACTGGCCATTTTTTCCATGCCTTTAAGACCAAAGGACATCTGCTTATTGTTTATGTAATAGTTCGGTCTCACCTGGGAACCACCTGTCTCAGCTTTACCAGCTCTGCTCCTTACAGGCAGTGACTCAGAGTCCAGCCTTCCCTATGACTTGCCCTGGTCTCTGGAATCCCCCCTTCAGAATTTATTTATCTATGTACACATCTATATACACATTTACAGTGGTGCTTAAAAGTTTGTGAAACCTTTTGAATTTTCAGCATTTCTGCATAAATATGACCTAAAACATGATCTGTTCTCCACACAGGTCCTAAAACTAAAAGGGGACTAAATTAAACAAATGAGTAAAAAAAACTTTATACCTGTTCATTTCTTTACTGAGGAAAGTGATCCAAAGCTACATATTTCTATGTGGTAAAATTATGTGAACCTCTAGGAGTATCGGTTCATTTGAAGAGGAAATTAGAATCAGGTGTTTCAATCAATGGGGTGATAATAAGATGTGAGTGTGGGAAGTCCTGCCTAAAGAACAGAATTCTGGGTATTCACTATCAAAGTCAGATCTTCACACACAGGCCATGTGTCATGGCTCGAACAAAGGAAATTTCTGAGGACCTCCGAAAAACAGTTGTTGATGCTCACCACGCTGGAAAAGGTTACAAAACTAGTCCAAAGAATTTAGACTCCACTGTCAGGCAGATTGTGTGCAAATGGAGGCAATTCAACACCGCTGTTACCCTCCTCGGGAGTGGTTGACCAACCAAGATCACACCAAGAGCAAGGCATGTAATACTCCGGGAGGTCTCAAAGAACCCCAGGGTAACGTCTAAGGAACTGAAGGCCTCTCTTGCATTGGCGAATGTCAGTGTTCATGAGACCACCATCAGGAGAACACTGAACTACAATGGTGTGCATGGCAGGGTTGTAAGGAGAAAGCCACTACTCTCCAAAAAGATCACTGCTGCCCATCTACAGTTTGCAGAAGTGGATAAGCCAGAAGACTATTGGAAGAATGTTCTGTGGACAGATGAGGCCAAAATAGAACTTTTTGGCTTGAATGAAAAGCGTTATGCTTGCCGAAACGCAAACACTGCATTCCAGCATAAGAACCTTATCCCATCTGTGAAATATGGTGGTGGCAGTATCATGGTTTGGGCCTGTCTTGCTGACTCTGGACCAGGATGGCTTGCCATCATTGATGGAACTATGAATTCTGAACTGTACCAGAAAATTTGATAGGAAAATGCCAGGGTATCTGTCCGTGAACTGAAGCTCAAGAGAAAGTGGTCATGCAGCAAGACACCGCCCCAAACACACAAGTCGTACGAGCAAAGAATGGTTAAAGCAGAAGAAAATTAATGTTCTGGAACGGCCAAGTCAAAGTCCTGACCTTATTCCTATAGAAATGTTCTGGAAGGACCTGAAACGGGCATTTGTTTAGTTGGGTTCTCTTTATTTAGATTTAGGACTTGTGTGGATAACAGATCACACTTTAGGTCATATTTATGCAGAAATATTGAAAATTCAAAAGGCTTCACAAACTTTTAAGCACCACTGCATAAAAACTACTATCGTAGCTCCCCTTAGTTTTCTTTTCTGTAGGTTAAACATGCCCAGATCCTTTAAATGTTCCTCACAATGGTTTCCAGACCCTTCATCATACTGGTAGCCCTTCTCTTAACTTGTTATGATTGGTCACTATCCATTTTGAACTGTGGTGCCCAGAACTAAACACAGAACTCCAGATGGGGTCTGACCAGGACAGAATAGACTGGAATAATTACTTCTCCTGATCCAGACCCTATACTCCTGTTAACACACCCCAAGATAGCATTTGCCTTTTTAATAGCTGCATCACCCTGCTGGCTCATGTGTAACTTGTGGTCGGCAAGGATACCTGGAATTTTTTACATGTACTACTGCCAAGGCAGGTATCCACCATTCTTATATGTGCCTTACATTTTCTTAAACATTAAATTCTATTTTTTATGTTAAATTCCACCCTGTTTATTTCATCCCACTGTTCAAATAAAACTATATTCAACTTTCGCCCTTGTTCTTCAAGTATATGCAATGATCTTTCAAATTTAACTGTCATCATTAGTTTTCCATATATATGTAAAAGTAATTCTTCTCTGGCTTTATCCAATTTGGATCTGACCTACTCTTAAAATCAAGATCTTTGAAATTTGTTTCTAGTATTTTACTTCTTAAAGGGGGGGGGAACCTTTGCACTGATCAATATTACCAATGACAATTACCGATTGCCCACACGCTTGGTGCAAACATCTGAGTTCCCTGAAGACACCTTTAAATTACATATCTAATTTTCTTAAATTTCAAAGTGCAATAGGAATGAGAGTGCAAGCAATTTAATCATTTCTTCCATTGCTTCTATTTCAGAGGCTTTTATTTATTTATTTATATTTCAAATTTAGTCACCACCAGCAACTCTGAGCGGATGCTTTTTCCCTTGCCCAGTTTTTCATGGTTCCTGGATATTCTAATACTAAATGGCAATGGTAGAAGCTAGATGTTAGTTTCCTTTTGGCAAACTCTAGAACTGGAAGCAGGTGCCAGCAGGCAATCAAGGATGCAGGTCTCTAATAAGTCATTTTATGGCAAAAAGTAATGAATCCTTAATGAAAGAATTCCAGCAACTGCTATGTACTAAAGTCCTGTTTATAGTGAAATTAAGGTTCAAATTCTTGGGCCTTTTATTCCCACTTGCTCAGAGAAATGGGCTTGAAACTCTTCTCTTTTGGATGGGACTTGTGGTAACATACTAATCAGTTTTCAGGTGGTTTGCTTTTGACCTTGGCAGAAATAGCTCTCACACCAGGCCATTCAGACTTAAGAAAACATTGCCTGCTTTGGAGAAAAACAAAAAACAAAAACATTCTTAAACAGTAGTCTTCGCTTAATGACCACAATTGGGACCTGCAACTCCATTGCTAAGTGGTGTAGTCGTTAAGCGAGACATCATATGACCGCAACTTGCGATTTTACTGCTGGCTTCTCCATTGACTCTGCTTGTCAGAAGCCGGCTGTGAAGCACGCAAACGGTGATCACATGACCACAGAGATGCTGTAACTGTCATAAGTGCGAGGACTGGTCATAAAGTTACTTTTTAAACAGTGTTGTAACTTTGAACGGTAGCTAAACAGGGCAGTCGTTAAGCGAGATCTACCTGTACAGCTTTTCTAAATATACCTTTATATAGAATTATGAGAATGACACACAGGAAGAGGCTGAGCAGTAGAGGGATAAGTTTTATCTAAATAAACTTAAGAAAGGACATAATTGTCATTATATAAAAATAAAACAAAATCCCTTAAAAGAGGTAGAAAACATTTTGCTTTGCCATTTGTTGTTGTTGAGTCACTAAGTCGTGTCCGACTCTTCGTGACCCCATGGACCATAGCACGCCAGGCCTTCCTGTCCTCCACTGTCTCCTGGAGTTTACTCAAATTCATGTTCGTTACATCGGTGATGCTATCTAACCATCTCATCCTCTCCCGTCCCCTTCTCCTTTTGCCTCCAGTCTTTCCCAGCATCAGGGTCTTTTCCAGGGAGTCCTCTCTTCACATTAGGTGGCCAAAGTATTTGAGCTTCAGCTTCAATATCTGTCATTTGTTTTGCCATTTAGGTCCTGTTAATTTCATTTACAATATCACTTACTAAAGAACTTTCTCCATGTGCAGCTACCATGGTACAAACATGCTCTGGCAACATTTTTTTCCTCTCATATTCCCATATGTAGCTTCGATGTCATTCTCAGCCCATGAATGAGATAGCCTTAAGCCATCCTTAGTTATGTTAATATAGTGTTTTCCCCATTAAGCATGAATGATATTGCAAGATTGGTAAATTTGTTGTTTTTAGTCAGGTTAACCAGTTGTGGTTGGGATCAGAAGAGCAGAACATCATTTACAGCCCATGTCAGATTGATGGGGTCATGCTCCCTCCCCTCTGGTTCCTGATCAGCCTCATTTGCCATCATTCTTCTGTTGTTACCCTAAAGAACTGGATACAGCAGCACAATGCTGATGAATTCTCAAAATTGCACAATAGGGTCAGACTGCTTAACCAGCAGTATTATAATTGCTTGAAATTTATGGTCTCTATTGGTTTAGAGGGCTGAAAGTGTGAAATGGGAACAACCCATTCCCCTCCTGTTTATGCAACAGCATGGAGGAATCTAGTACTAAAAGTGCTCTTCATATCTTCAGTGTACGTTGTGTGCTTTTTAAAAAAAACTTTATTCAGCTCAGCTTATGATAGAATGGGATCTGTAGGAGGAAGGAAACAGGAAGAAGCCTAAAGACAGACAGTCCTACAGCTGGACCCGCCCCATTCCTGCTGCAGCATCATGATTGCCGGATGTTTTTCCAAATGGCTGATCATGCACAGAAGAGGGAGGAGAGCAAAGCCAGAGGAATCAATCAATCACTTTGTCCAATGCTGGGTTTGCAAAATCAGGATAACACCATTCAGCAGTGAGTTAGAACAGATGCAATAGAGGCAGGATAGGAATCAGCAACAGGGGACACAGATTTCTTGCTTTCTGCCAATTCAAGGATAGGAGGATAGCACTTTAACTCAGCCATGGTGATGGTCTTAAATCGTATGCTACCAAATTTAAGTCTCACCAGGTGGCAGCAACTGGCTGAAACTTTGTCTGGCCTCAGAAAATAAACAGGGTGAAGCCTCATTAGTATTTGGATGGAACACCTCCAGGGAATATCAGGGCTCTAGACTAGACTGGGAAATCAATCTATCTGTCTGTCCGTCCATCCATCTATGGTAAGTATTCTTTAAGTCTCTGTGTATGGGTGTGTGTGTGTGTGTGTGTGTGTGTGTAGTATACAGTATACAGTATACATACACACACAATAAATAGATAAATGGATCACACACACACACACACACACACAATTCTAGAATTGCTGTCAAGGAACTACATGGACATGAACTCAAACTGTGTGGAGATTTGACTTTACCAACCTAAATAAGGTCAGGACCAAGTACTACAAAAGTGCATCTGAAGAGCAAGGGACAAAAGCAAGCAAAGACCAACTCAGAACTTGCTTTACCTGAACTACCGATCCCCCCAGCCCTGAAAGAGCCACAACCTAATTGTCCGGTGCAATGCTACGCAGAAGGCTACTTAACCGGATTTTCTCTTCTGCACCATAAAGAGTCACTGCCTACCAGCTGTCCCAAGGGAGGGATCCCTGAAATTGTTGGATTTTTCTTTCTAGAAACATAATTTATCATGATTTTATTGTGATTGCAGGGATTACTTGAAAACTGCTTTTGAAGAAGTTGAACAACAGGATATAAATAAATGACTGGAACCAAAAAATAAGTACACTACTGAGAAACAGGAAGACTATGGGCAGTTTTTACTTTTAGAGTACTCAGCCAAAAAGAAAAAAGAAAAGATGGGGGGAATAACTGTATTCAGACTGACAAAAAATATGAAAGAAAATTAAAAGCACCACCCTAAGAGTGAGAAGAAGTCTCAATTCAAACCCATTTGCCTACCCTGCTGTCAAGTTTTCAGCAAATACTCCTCACACTGTGGAGTCCATGGTGCTCTCTGAGCCTTGTTTTCTTGCAGACGTTTCATTGCCAGGCTAGGCAACATCTTCAGTGTGAAAAAGGGGAGTGAAAAAGCGACTCCCCTTTTTTGCACTGAAGATGTTGCCTAATCTGGCAATGAAACGTCTGCAAGAAAACAACAAGGCTCAGAGAGCACCAAGGACTCCACAGTTCAACCCTGAGCTACAAATATTCTCTTCGATTGGTACTTCTCACACTGCAGTTTAACATTTACTCACTTTGTTAACAGAAGTGTTGGTTAGAGAGTTCTGTCCATTTCTCAGTAAAGGCCTACATCAGTGCTTTCCAAAGTCCTGCCGTTGGCGACACACCAACGGTGGCGGTGCACGCAGTGGCGACGTGCGCGGTTGCGGCCTCGTGTGTCGTGCCAAAACCTGGAAGCGCTGATGGCATGCCGCACATGCCGCCACAGGGGTGGTGGCGACGCGCCATCAGCACTTCCGGGATTTGTCGCGACACACAGTTTGGAAAGCTATGGCCTACATATTAGGATTTGAATGATCTCTTGAGATATATGCTGTAACAGCTTGGTATAATTTTCTAAATCTTTTAAAAATGGATTTAACTCTGAAACTGTTTATTAGAGCAGCATAACTACAGTACATATGGAGATGCATAATGCCCTACTTAGAAAAAGAAAGATTATTACATTTATATCCCACCCTGAGATACAGGACAGTGTAACAGCACATATGAGATTGTCTCAACTATCGTGATCTAGCAGGGGCAAAGGCAATTTTGTATGGAATACAGGTAGTTTTCACTTACTGACCAGCCGCTTAAAGGCCATTCAAAGTTATGATGGTACCCCAAAAGTAGATTTCCGACGGGGGCCCAAAATTACGACCCTCACAAGGCCTCCACGATCACGTGACCGAGATTCAGCCATCCCGGAAGCAGCGGCCATTCTGGGTCACATTTTCGCCCTTTGGAACCAGGAAGTCATCCAGGCTTACGACGCTGGATTTCTGAGGCAGCAGGCCCGGTCACATGGTCGCACTACTTACTGTGATTTAGCAGCCGGCAGAGGGAGGCTTGTGTGTGCCTTACAGTACTGTACAGAAAAGGTAAGCACTTTTTCCATGAAGTACTGTACTTATGCTTGCCTTTAACTTTTTCCCAGTTTTTGTTTAACTTAAGTAGAGATTTGTATGGTGCCATGCATGTTCCATCCTCTGTCTGATTTTTAATTATATTTTAACAATACTGAATGCTGGTTTACTGTTTTTAAAACAGTTGTTTTATAAAAATCAGATTTATATACAGTACTGTATAGTAATAAAAGCTGCAGTTTACTACAGCAGGAAAAAAAAATTACAGTACTGTACAGTACTGTACCTTTAAACCTGTTTAGTACTGTACTGTAGAACTAAGATTCCAATGAAGACCTCACAGTAAAAGTTTTTAATAATCAACCAGTAATATTAGTTGAAAATAACAGTAATATTAACTGAAAATAATACTACTGTAGCCACAGAAGCATTTCCATAGTCATGTTTTGGTGAAAAACATATGACTATCACACTCCACCCCACACAATACTGCAAAGTAACTCCTGGTTCACTTAACAACTGCACCGTTCGCTTAAGAACCAAAGGAAACCACAAGCCCTGATCTTGAATCACTTAATGACAACTGTGACTCACTTAACAACTGCGGTAAAAAAAGGTTGTAAAAACGAGTCTGGCTCACTTAACAACCGTTATGACTTAAAACCGAAAGTCTGGGCTCAATTGTGGTCGTTAAACCACAATTATTATTAAACCTCCTCTCCAGAACTATGGATGGTAGAAAACGAAAACGAAATCAAGCCAATGAGAATACCCACCTATCCAAGATGGAAAGAACATTATTAAACTATTGTTGTTGTTTATTCGTTCAGTCGCTTCCAACGCAAGATCAATATATCTTGCCCTTGGTCGGCCCCTCTTCCTTTGGCCTTCCACTTTCCCTAGCATCAGCTTCTTCTCCAGGGTATCCTGTCTTCTCATTATGTGGCCAAAGTACTTCTGAGGAAGTGGTCCTCTGAACTGTGTGTTAGATCCAGGCCTCTCCTGGATTGTCAAGGTGGCTTGTGAGGTGACCTGTGGTTAAGTTCATGCAATGGTGTCAACCTCTCTGAGGGAAGGGGTGGTCCCACCAGCCTTGAAGGAGACAGTGGTGTGCCCCTTTCTCAAGAGACCATCAACCCTGGGCTGTGCAGTTCCCCATTCAAAACTAGTGTGCAATTTGGGGTCCTCCGGGACTCAGCCACTGTTCAAAGAGCAACTGGTGCACATGGTGGACCTTTGCATAGGTCCACCATGTGCACCAGTTGCATCCTTTCCTTGACCAGGAGGTCCTTCAGATGCTTACTCATGCCTTAGTTACCTCATGCTTGGACTACTGCAATGTGCTGTACATGGGGTTATCCTTGAAGACCATCTGGAAGCTAGAGCTGGTTCAAACTGCAGTGGGGTGGGTAGTAATGTGCACTTCACTTTACACCTATGTGTCATCACTGCTTCGCGAGCTGCACTGATTACCACTGAACTTTCAGGAGCAATTTAAGGTGCTGGCTGTCATGTATAAAGCTTTTCATGGCATAGCATCTAGTTATTTGAAAGACTGCTTGTCTCCAATTGTTTCTGCCTGTCTGGTACAATTGGGCTGAGTGTATGTGCTCTGGGTCTCTTCAGTCAAATGTTGTCATCTTGCAGGAGTGAGAAAGTGTTTTCTCTGTTGTAGCACCTGCCTTCTGGAACAGCAGCCCCTCGGAGATACATATAGCTCCCACTCTTCAAATCTTCCAAAAGTGTCTTAAGACCTGGCTGTTCCCAAACCTGGGGTTAGGGTGTTTGAGGAGCCTCTGGCAAATTTTTCTGGATGTTATTTATTTGGTTTGTCTGGGCAGTCATGTTCTTTTTAAAATTATTTTAAATATTGTAAGCTGCCCAGAGTCTTTGTGAAGGTGGGCAGCCTGAAAATCCAATCAATCAATCAATCAATCAATTAATCAGTCGGGATGAAATGGCTGGTTTAAGCCTTTCCCAAAACCTTTAAAAATCCTGAATCCCTCCCAAAAGGTTGCGCTGATTCTCTCATTTTGGAGAGAGAATAAAGGACAAAATAGGAACTTCAAAGCTTTGAAAGAGTTTAGACTCCTTAAACTTCCTTCTAATTCCAAAAAAATGCAAAATTGGGCATAAATATCACCAGCCACATTACTGGAAGCTCCCAAGCAGGTTATGAAGACAAAAAACATTCCCTGGTCTGAAAAAAATCTTATCCGTCTAGAGGAAAAGCCCCTTCAGCTCACAGGTTACTGATTTCTACTTTAAGCAATGAAATGTAGATCTAGACATTTAAAATAAAAACACATAAAAACACTTACAATTTCTTAAAACAGAACAGCACTTACAGTTTTAGATGAAGGACTCAGGGGGGCTGTCTTGGCAACATTGAGGCCATCAATCACAACATCAAAAGGGGGATGTTTATTCACAAATCTCTGAAAACGTTCTAATTCCTAAAAATAGATTTTAAAAGATAAAGAAAAATAACAAGTAACATATCTTAGAGTAATCTCCTATACTAAAATTTCCTATATTAAAATGTGCTTGACATATGAAATATTTTCCATATGCATGTTGTATAAAATGTACATTACAAAAGCAATAAATATTTGTCACAGATATTTAGGATAGAGTATCACTAATGTAATATGCAATGATGAATTTTTATAAAATACAGAAAAATGTTGATAACGATATTCAAACTAGTTACAATATGTGATCAACTGATTCACATCTAGTCAAATTTATGGAACCAGAATTTACTGCTACATCCAAACAGGCAACTTGTGCAGCCAAGGGACACCACCTTTTTCTATAGCAGTGGTTCTTAATTTGTGCATATCCTGGGGGTAATGGAGCAATTTGTAATTGCTTGTTTCTTAGTCAAAGGTCCAATTTCCCAGACGCTTGTGTAAAACAACTGAGTCCGGGTTTTTTGTGGGTGTAATGACATTATTTGAGACTGGGAAAAGGGTAATTGGGTCCAACAGTTTAAGAACCACTGCTGTATAGAATGAAAAATCAACTGTCCAAAACGAAATGCATAGGAGAAAAGGTGAACGAAACCTCACACAGCTTAATGGCAAGAAGAATCATAGGCCATGATTATGCAAGGTAAATTTTGGGGCCTGGTATACTGTAAGTCAGTGCCTCTCAACCTTGGCAATTTTAAGATGTGTGGACTTCCAGAATTCCCCAGCCAGCATTCCCCACACATCTTCAAGTTGCCAAGGCTGAGAAACACTGCTGTAAGCAAAGAACTAGAAGGCACAAAGACAGCTGAACTTAAGTAATTAGGGGGAAATAATTTGCTACAATATTCATTTATTTAATAAAATGGTAGAATTCATGTTCTGTATTACTTAGGACACTATGATTATTGTCATGATAAAACTATTTTACTGCCAGGAGGAGGAAAGCCTTCCGAACGTTTGGTTGTTTGACCCATTTACCCATTTAAGCCAAAAATGGAGGCACAAATGTCACTTTGGAGGAAGATAAGCTTAGGAACAAATGAGAAAATGCAGTGTTAAAACTTTATATGCAGGCCTAATTAGACAAAATCCAACATTAATATCAATCAGACTGAGATAAATATGAAAACTCCACTGAATTTATTTGATTCACACAGGGTAGCAAAACAAGCTACTTGAATTAGGATATTATTTATTTATCACATTTGTATCCCGCCCATCTCCCACACAAGGAGGGATCCTGGGCGGTTTATATTATACTACAGCAACACTAGTAGGTGTATTGTAGTTGCAGATTGTTCAGTCTTGTCAATATTTGATGTAATTTTTTTTTTGAGCTTTACATAATCCAGTGACTCATTTAGTCACCACAATTGGGACCAGCAACTCGGTCATTAAGGAAAGTGGTCGCTAAGTGAAACATGACTGTGCTTATGATCTTACTTCAGCTTTCCTTTGCTTTACAGACCAGCGAAGGTTGTAAATGCGAGGATTGGTTGTAAACTTAATTTTTCATCACCACTGTAACTGAACAGTTGCTAAACAAGGCAGTCACTAAACGAGGACTACCTGTAGTTGCTAATTTTACTTTACATTTCAAAACCTGCATTTTGGATTAAGTTCTTGGGTATTTTATCAAAGTACTAACAGAAATATGCTGGGAACTTCCCATTATTTTGTTACATAAAATACATTGCAAGGATTATACCAGGTGTGTTTCCTGAAATGAACTTTGTCAACTTGTATGCACTACCTAATTCTTCTAATTACCTATCTAGGAGATTTTAAGGTAAACTGCTGTAATCTGTGGCAACTAATATATACTTAGTGACAGATCCTGCCTAAAACTCTACAACATTTCAAAGCTCCCCACCCCCACCCCCCACTCCTACATAATAGATTCTGTATTAGGCAGAAAAACTCTGCAAGGCATTCAAATGACATTTTATGAAGCACCGCTCCTTGAAGCATTAAGGCAGCTATATTCTCTGGAAGGCTCAGTGCAACTGCTCTGAGTGCTATCCCAGATTGTCTGCAGGCACATGCAGACATTTCCATGGGGACCACCATCTCCACAGCAGCTATACATGAACACACATATGCAGAAATAAGATGGAAAAGCTCCTGAAGTAGCAAGCATTCCAATGCTTTCAGAACAGAGCTTAACTGTCCCATATAATAGACAACCCCTTTCCTAACCTTTGCATTTATTTAGTACCTTGTATATTTGATTTTGTTTGGGGCGTGGTGGCTCAGCGGGTAAGATGCCAGGCTTGTCGATCGGAAGATCGCAACTTCGGAGGTTCGAATCCCTAGCCCTGCGTGCGGAGTGAGCTCCCGCGCTAGCTCCAGCTCTTGCCAACCTAGCAATTCGAAAGCATGCAAATGCAAGTAGATGAATAGGTACCACCTCGGTGGGTAGGTAACAGCGTTCCATGCACGTCATGCGGCCACATGACCGTGGAAGCGTCTTCAGACAACGCTGGCTCTTCGGCTAACAAACGGAGATGAGCACCGGCCCCTAGAGTCGGTCACGACTGCACAAATGTGCGGGGGGAACCTTTACCTTTTTTTACTATATTTGATTTTGTTTTTGTTATTCACATCTGCTCTTTAAGTTTGTATGAGAAGTCTTGACTTAGCTTCATCATTTCAGAAATTTTCCACTGAACCATTAGGCTTGACTCCCAAATTTATATCTATTTCGGGTTCAAATCCAGCATGTTCTCTTTCCACATTTCCCTCCGTGTAAAGGCCTTCTATTCCGACACTTATTTGTAACTGGCAATTGCCTCTTCTACATTTTCTACATTCTTGCCCTGGGAATATCTAGTTACTAATAAATCCCTGGCAGGAACAAAGCTACAAGGAATGACAACCAGATATTGTCCCAGACCTTTGGGAAAAATGGGTGCCCATGGAGTAGGCAAGGATGTACTGTAAGGAAGAGGGGAAGGCTCTCATAACAAATATGTAATCCAGACATCAGGTTTCTCATACACAAAAGACAGTGTTCTCAAAACGAACATCCATCTACATCAATATCAGGTTCCTGAAAATCTGCCAAACCACCCACCCACTCACTCATAATTCAATTTATATCACCGCCCCATCTCCCCCAAAGGGGACTCTGGGCGGTTTACAAAGTCAACAATTAAAAATGAATAAAAATACAATACATATACATATAAATACAAATAAATTAAAGATAAAATACAAGAGGCAATAAAATTGTTTTTAAAAGTGTTCTATGGGACCAGCCATCCCCAGGAGGAGCTGTTACCCTTCCCATCCCAGGCAAGGCAGCAGAACCAGGTCTTAAGTTCTTCTGGAAGGCCGGGAACGATGGGGCCTGCCTCACCTCCAGGGGTAGAATGTTCCAAAGGGCGGGCAATAATTTGGCAAACACCACATACCTGTATATTTCAAACCCACCAACACACTGAGACAGAGGCTTGTACACCCCAAAGATCAAACTCCAAAACACAAGAAAAGCAATGTAGTTTATGCAATCCAGTGCAGTGAGGAGTGCTCTGAACTCTACATTGGAGAAACCAAACAACCTTTGTACAGGAGGATGGCCCAACACAGGAGAAGTAACACCACAGGACCAGAGTCAGCAGTTTATCTTCATATAAAGGAAAAAGGACACTCATTTGAGGACATTAATGTTCACATTTTAGACAGAGAAGATAGGTGGTTTGAGAGAGGGGTCAAGGAATCCATTTATGCCAACTTGGAAAATCCTTCCTTGAATAGAGGTGGGGGCCTCAGGCACAATCTTTCCCCTATTTTCCTCCCTGCTTTGTCTTCTGTGCCTAGGAAGATTAAGACCATTTCGCAAGCTCAACAGCAGCATGGTGATCTTAACGATCCTCCTTTAGATGATAAAGGGACTTAGAAATAACATCTCAAAATAACCATGACCTAGCCCCAGGTGTAAGGTCACACAGCCACCTAGAAACATATTTAAGGATTCCCTTACTAACTTTGCTCAGACTGAAGAAGATCCTTGGATAAGGAGCGAAACGTTTCCACTGAGAAAATAGAAATCCAGTTGACATGATTCAAGCTACATTTCAATGTTGTACTATCTGGCTGTCTTATGCTTCTAAGATTGTTGTACCTGAACCCAAATGTATATGTTTTGGATATTGCCAGGTCTGTGTCTGAAATGAAATGGAACTGTTTTGTTTAAAACATGGACTGAAACACAAGGCAGAAGTAGGTTTGGGGGAAGTAGGGCGGTGTTTTAATATTACTGTGACAGTCTATCATAATTATCTTTTACTGGGGAACCCTTGTTCGAAGCCAAAAAGCTTAAATAATTGTAGTTTTCCTCACAGGGAGCTGCTCCAGCCACCAATCAACCACCTTTCTGCACTTTTTAAAATTATGTAATATTTTATTAAGGTATGATAATGAGAACTAAACACAATGCTTCAAACATGGTCTCATCACAGATTTGTATTGAGACATTATTACGTATATTGGTAGTTCTTCTTTCAATTCACTTTGTAATGATTCCAAGCATAACATTTTTCTTCTTTACAGCAGCTGCACACTGAGTTGACATTTTCACTGGGCTATCCACCGTGACTTTAAGATCCCTTTCCTGATCAGTCTCAGCCAGTTTAGATCCCATTAATGGGCAACTCAGATTTTTTTGTGCCAATATGCACCACTGGTTTACACTGATCTGCAGCTGGCATTTTTGAAGCCAATTCACTCTGTTGACGGCAACCTATTGGAGCTCATCATAATCCCTTTTTTATTTTACCATCCTATTTAATACCCTATTTTCCATAGTAACCAACTAGATATCCCTCGTAGCTTACAATGAACTTTTCCTGCTGTTCTTCCCATATAACTGCTATTCAAAACAAAACTGCCTTCAGTCTTACAGGTAGGATTACAGCCATCATGACCAGGATCCATAAATTAATGTAATGTGCTTTTGAATTGCTAACAGATTTAAGAGTTGGTGAATTAACGTAATATATTAAAAGTTCATATCTACTAAGGTAGTATATGTGAGTGAGAAAGAGGGTGGAGGGGTAGAGATTTGAGCTATCTTTCAGAAGCATGATTTTTTTCCTAAGAGAACTTTTAAAAAACTCAAATTACTTAAATTGTAATTTGTTTGTTGTTTATTCATTCAGTCACTTCCGACTCTTTGTGACTTCATGGACCAGCCCACGCCAGAGCTTCCTGTCGGCCGTCACCATCCCCAGCTCCCCCACGGTCGAGTCCGTCACCTCCAGAATATCATCCATCCATCTTGCCCTTGGTCGGTCCCTCTTCCTTTGGCCTTCCACTTTCCCTAGCATCAGCATCTTCTCCAGGGTATCCTGTCTTCTCATGATGTGGCCAAAGTACTTCAGTTTTGCCTTTAATATCATTCCCTCAAGTGAGCAGTCTGGCTTTATTTCCTGGACTATGGACTGGTTTGATCTTCTTGCAGTCCAAGGCACTCTCAGAATTTTCCTCCAACACCACAGTTCAAAAGCATCTATCTTCCTTCGCTCAGCCTTTCTTATGGTCCAGCTCTCGCAGCCATAGGTTACTATGGGGAATACCATTGCTTTAACTATGCGGATCTTTGTTGTCATTGTGATGTCTCTGCTCTTAACTATTTTATCAAGATTTGTCATTGCTCTCCTCCCAAGAAGTAGACATCTTCTGATTTCCTGGCTGCAGTCAGCGTCTGCAGTAATCTTTGCGCCTAGAAATACAAAGTCTGTCACTGCCTCCACTTTTTCTCCCTCTATTTGCCAGTCATCAATCAAGCTTGTTGCCATAATCTTGGTTTTTTTGAGGTTTAACTGCAACCCAGCTTTTGCACTTTCTTCTTTCACCTTCATCATAAGGCTCCTCAGCACCTCCTCGCTTTCAGCCATCAAAGTGGTATCATCTGCATATCTGAGATTGTTAATGTTTCTTCCAGCGATTTTAACTCCAGCCTTGGATTCATCAAGTCCAGCACGTTGCATGATGTGTTCTGCGTACAGGTTGAATAGGTAGGGTGAGAGTATACAGCCCTGACATACTCCTTTCCCAATCTTAAACCAGTCCGTTGTTTCGTGGTCTGTTCTTACCGTTGCTACCTGGTCGTTATACAGATTCCTCAGGAGGCAGACAAGATGACTTGGTATCCCCATACCACCAAGAACTTGCCACAATTTGTTATGTTCCACACAGTCAAAGGCTTTAGAATAGTCAATAAAACAAAAATAGATGTTTTTCTGAAACTCCCTGGCTTTCTCCATTATCCAGCGGATATTGGCAATTTGGTCTCTACTTCCTCTGCCTTTTCTAAACCCAGCTTGTACATCTGGCAATTCTCGCTCCATGAATTGCTGGAGTCTACCTTGCAAGATCTTGAGCATTACCTTACTGGCATATGAAATAAGTGCCACTGTTCGATAGTCTGAACATTCTTTAGTGTTTTCCTTTTTGGTATGGGGATATAAGCTGATTTTTTCCAATCTGATGGCCATTCTTGTGTTTTCCAAATTTGCTGGCATATGGCATGCATCACCTTGACAGCATCAACTTGCAAGATTTTCAACAGTTCAGCTGGGATACCGTCGTCTCCTGCTGCCTTGTTATTAGCAATGCTTCTTAAGGCCCATTCAACCTCACTCTTCAGGATGTCTGGCTCTAACTCACTGACCACACCGTCAAAGCTATCCCTGATATTATTATCCTTCCTGTACAGATCTTCCGTATATTCTTGCCACCTTTTCTTGATCTCTTCTGCTTCTGTTAGGTCCTTGCCATCTTTGTTTTTGATCATACACATTTTTTCCTGGAATTTACCTCCGATGTTTCTAATTTTCTGGAAGAGGTCTCTTGTCCTTCCTATTCTATTATCTTCTTCCACTTCCGCACATTGCTTGTTTAAAAATAATTCCTTATCTCTTCTGGCTAACCTCTGGAATTTTGCATTTAATTGGGCATATCTCCCCCTATCACTGTTGCCTTTTGCTTTCCTTCTTTCTTGGGCTACTTCCAGTGTCTCAGCAGACAGCCATCTTGCCTTCTTGGTTTTCTTTTTCTTTGGGATGTTTTTTGTTGCCGCCTCCTGAACAATGTTGCGAACTTCTGTCCATAGCTCTTCCAGGACCCTATCTACTAAATCTAGTCCCTTAAATCTATTCTTCACTTCCACTGCATATTCATTAGGAATGTTAGTGAGCTCATATCTAACTGATCTGTGGGTCTTCCATATTCTCTTTAGTCTGATTCTAAATTGTGCAATAAGAAGTTCGTGATCTGAACTACAGTCAGCTCCAGGTCTTGTTTTTACCAACTGTATAGATGTCCTCCACCTTTGGCTACAAAGGATGTAGTCAATCTGATTTTGGTGTCAACCATCTGGTGAAGTCCATGTATGAAGTCGTCTTTTAGGTTGCTGGAAGAGAGTGTTTGTTATGCACAGTGAATTGTCTTGGCAAAATTCTATCAGCCTATGTCCCGCTTCATTTTGTTCTCCTAGACCATGCTTGCCTGTAATTCCAGGTGTCGTTTGACTACCCACCTTAGCATTCCAGTCTCCTGTAATGAAAATAACATCTCTTTTTGGCGTATTATCCAGTAGGTGCTGCAGATCCTCGTAGAACTGATCTACTTCTGCTTCTTCAGCATCTGTGGTTGGGGCATATATTTGGATCACTGTGATGTTAAATGGCTTACCCTGAATTTGGATTGAGATCATTCTATCATTTTTGGATTGTATCCAAGCACTGCTTTAGCCACTTGATTATTAATTATGAAGGCTACTCCATTTCTTCTGTGGTCCTCTTGTCCACAGTAGTAGATCTGGTGGTCATGTGATGTGAAGTGGCCCATTCCAGTCCATTTCAGTTCACTGACACCTAAAATGTCTATATTTAATCTTGACATCTCACCAATAACCACATCCAATTTGCCCTGGCTCATAGATCTTACATTCCAGGTTCCTATGGTGTGTTGATCTTTAGAACATCGGATTCATCGTTCACCACCAGCACCGTCGGCCACTAGCCGTCCTTTCGGCTTTGAGCTAGCTGCGTCATCACATCTGGGGCTAGTTTAACTTATCCTCTGTTCCTCCCCAGTAGCATTTTGACCATCTTCCGACCTGGGAGTCCCATCTTCCGATGGTATACCGACATATCTCTGGTTGTACTGATCCATTTAGTTTTCACGGCAAGAATACTGGGGTGGGTTGCCGTTACCTTCCCCAGGGATCATATTTAGTCTGACCTCTCTTCCATGACCTTCCCGTCTTGGGTGTCCCTTCACGGTTTAGCTCATGGTGCTCACTGAGGTGCTCAAGCTCCAGCACCACGACAAGGTAACAATCTCCTTTGCTGGAGTGATTGTAATTACTTTCCATTAAAATAGTGTTGATTTTAACAATGAAATGGTGAGGGGAGAGAAAGAAGGGAAATAAAAGCAAATTAATGATTTGCTGAATTGTCACTGTACTCCTTTGGCTAACAAATAAATCCCTGCAAAGTGATAATTAATTACTATTACAAGCAATTTCCTTTGTGTGATGAGAAAAATAGTAATTGGGATGAGTGAATAGAGCAGTAAATTCAATGGCATCAGATACACAACACAACAAGAATCATAAGAAATGATCTGGAAGACCAAGCGAGCTCCAGTTAATTTATGTACCAAATTAAAGTTTAGAAATTCGAGTAAGGCAGCAAACAAGCAGCTATAAATAACAAAGATAGAGCCAAGTAGTGCCTACACCCATTGGCAGTTACAGGATTTCAAACAATGCTAGGAAGAACTGAATCTAAGAGCTGCACTCAGGATGAGTCAGAACAATGAAACTATAGGTGTGTCCTCCTGAACAATGAATGAAACGAAATCTTAGGTAGAAGTTACTTGACTGTTCTAATAAATAAAAGACTACTGAAGGCAAAGATAATTGTTGAAGAGTGAGATGATGATCCTCAATGATTACTATGTTTTCTCAATATGTAAGAAGGGTTGTAACCATTTTCGATTGGCCTGTCTCACAGGGAGTCTAGTTTGGCCACTTTAGATCATCAGCTCATAGGTTTATTTGCAAGGGGTTGACTCTAATCAGATATGCATTTGTCAAATACTGATATCTCTCTGGGAAAGTCCCTTTAATCTAACTAATGGTGGAAAGCACATAACCTTTTTAAATTCAAACAGTCATAGAGGAAGTTAACAGTAACAATTACATCCATTCATTCCTGGTACTTCCAAAAACTCCCTAATTTGGCTTTTTTCCAGATGGAAATGGAAGCTGCAAGTCAAGGTGTTCAGGTAATATCCAAATGAAATATCTAATACAACAAAACATAAACAGGTAACTAGAGCTTTACAAAGGAGTTCAAACAACAGTTGACACATTATGTTTGTTCCACTATCAGGAAACCATCTAGTACAGGAACTTTTTATAGGATGAAAATTTCATTGCATTATAATCTAAGTGTTCAAGTTTATGCTCTTCTTTGCAATATGACATTAGTGTGCTAGGCATCCATTAGTTCAAAAATTTATTTAGTGGCACAAACAAACAAACAATCCTATTCTTAAGTCAGTACTGAATGTTTAGGCACCCTAAACATGGTTCAAACATCTAAATTGCTATGCCTCCAAAGATCTGGAGTTTTCCAGTACTGCAGCAATATACTGATTACTGAACTCTTTTGGCAATATAAACTTTATGCAGGTTCAGCCACTGATTTGTTACGAAGGAGTTGACAGCACCCATCAAGACCCTCTGTGAGGCACAGTTGGGAGGAAGCATCTTCTTCTTTCTCCTGAGCACTAGGATAATTCTCAGTAATGTTTAAAGACTGACTTTAGGATACAGTTAGAAATTAATCAGGCTTCTCACACTTTACAGTTGCCAGGGCCCCCCTAAAATAATAAATGAATTTGTATGATCTATTTATGAATAAAATTAATGATTTCACTCTGGGCTTTCCTCTCCACTTTGATTGGAAAAGTCAAGAGCCAGTTTGACTAGGCAAAACAGAATTTAAATTGTGCTAACTCTCTGCTAGATTGAAATCTGTATCAAGCATATTTATTAACCTAGGAAACTTCATTTTCTTGCATTACAAATGCCTTTTTACATTTTTATGTATTATCAGAAACTCCATACAAAGCAGCAGACCCAACCACGATTCCACAGGGAAGCAGGATCACTGCTTCAAGCAGCAATACAAATTCTAATACAGATAGCAATTCTGATCCATCATCCAAATGTTACCAGAGGTCAATTCAGACTTCTACATCATCACCAAGCATAATACCTCAGCCTTAATCCAAAGGTCAGAGGCTCTCAAACCCAGGACTTAAGTCAAGGTCCTACATCTCTGAATCAACCAAATAAGAACTTTCAGAATCTAAAACTCATAAAAACTTGCAATTTTCTTATCAGAAAATCAGGTTCTTATGTTAACCCAGCAATGTACCTATAGGGATGTGTCACTGTGGCTAACTATTAGGCTCCAGCCAGAGACCTATCCCTTTAAGGTCATCTACTCCTTAAGAGAAAGTTGGAACCTGAACAGGGAGATTAACATTAGAAGGCAATTCATTTATGTGAGGGGAGAAATGTAAGCACCATGCATATATTAGAGCAGGGTTTCTCAACCAGTGTTCCGTGAGAGGTCACTAGGGGTTTCCTGGAGATCATGATTTATTTAAAAAATTATTTCAAATTCGGGCAACTTCACATTAAGGAGGTAAGTTTCATTCTTTATTTTTAGTTTAAGAACACCGTTAATGCATGAAACTTATATAATAATTTTGCAACTTCTGGCCTGTATTTGAGCCTGAATGTGCAGGGGTTCCCCGAGGCCTGAAAAATATTTCAAGGGTTCCTCCAGGGTCAAAAGGTTGAGAAAGGCTGTATTAGAGTAATGAAATTTGACACAATATTTATCTGGATTTTATTGAGCTGTTAGAACTATGCATGCTTGTCCACTAATACTATTCAAAGCCACAGTCAGTTCCATTAAATGTACGTGACATGGTGTGTGTTGACTCAACTAATATATTGGGAGTACATTGAACATTATATGATTAGTCTTCTTTTAGAACAGGACTTTAGTTTTTTCCTTCCTTTGTGATATTTCCACCTCACAAATCTATTAGTCTTAAATTAATTTCTATATTATACTCATCTTAACATTTATATTATGATCTTCACCAGAACAAAAGCAATAATTAATTTATATTAATTTGTACTTTAATTTCCAAATACACACATAAAGAATGTCTGATTAAGGTGGGGAATGACGTATGTTTTTAAAATGAGTCATTGTGGCTTCATAAGAAATGGCACGTATACATCCACCTGATCACAAATGCAGATTACTCTAATACAGGGCTTTCCAAAGTTTTCCCACAGCGACACACCAACCGCCGTTGGGGTGTCGCCGCGGGAAAACCCGGAAGCGCTGCTGTTGCGGCAGCGCGCAAAACCCGGATTTCAGTTATTGCGCGCCGCCGTTGGTGTGTCGCCGCGGGAAAACCTGGAAGCGCCGCTATTGCGGCAGCGCGCAAAAACCCGGAAGCGCTGCTACTGCTTTTGGTTTTTGTGCGCCGCCGTGGCTGCGGCGCTTTCGGATTTTCACGCACCGCCGTTGGTGTGTCACTGCAGGAAAACCCAGAAGCACTGATGGCGCGCCATCAGCGCTTCCGGGTTTTGACGCGACACATCTGGGCCCCGCAGGCAACACACTTTTGTGTTGCGACACAGAGTTTGGAAAGCTCTGCTCTAATAGGTAGTAAAAAGTAGAGACCCACTTTCATAGTGACTTCTACACAATTATAAACAAAGCAAAACCTAAAAGTGGTTAGAAATTATTTCTACCATGATGGAAAATAACATTATCAGTTTCTTTAGGTATAAAATAGTGGGTCCTTTTGATGCAGGTAGCATAATCTTTTAGTACCTCTATAAAAATTTATTAGCACATAAAAAGCCTTTGGCTTGTTTACTCTTGAAGGCTGCAAAAGATGCAATTGTATGAAGTGGGCAATCCCAAAGCCTCAATGCTTGATGTAGATCTGAATCAATGTTTGTGGTTCCTAGAGGTGTTTCATACTACAATTGCTAGAAACCTATGACAATTTTGAGGCAGGAAAGAAAAAATCTGAAGGAAAAATCTAAAATAGGCTTCGTATAGTTAAAAAAACAAAGCACTTCCCCGCAAAACCTAGGAGAACAATTAAAAATCCTAGTCCCAGTTATATGTGACTTTACTACATTGCCCTTGCCTCTTGGTGATACAAAAAGTGTTAAATGTTAACCCTTGTCACTAAAAATGTTCACACTCTGTTCAAAAGGTTTTTTTTTGGTGTGTTGTTGTTTGTCTTATTATATGCAATCATAAAATGATGAACTGTATTTGAATATAATAATGTTAATTTCAATAACTTAAAATTTTTTATATCATTGGTTATTTTGAAACATAAAGTATCTTTTATGATCAGCAGAAACTTCCATTCTTAGAGGTTATGTGTTAATGTAACCAGTAAAACTGAGATTTAAATGGGTATCTATGAATGGCTTATAAAAAATTCTGCAATGGTTTGACACCCTTTACATTTTTTTTAGTAAGCATAATAATCAGTAATATCAAACAATAAAAAGGTTCTATATTCTAGTGTATAGTCAAAGGCTTTCACGGCCGGAATCCAATGGTTGTTGTGGGTTTTCCAGGCTGTGTGGCCGTGTTCTGGCAGTTTTTGTTCCTAACGTTTCGCCAGTAGCTGTGGCTGGCATCTGCAGAGGACAGGAGCACAGCTAGAAGATTCTCTCTGTGCCCAAGTGGAGGGTGTGTGTTCCTGCTGGTGTTTATAGCTGCTGAGAGGTCATTTACAAGAGATTGGGAGATGTTTTGATGCTGTTTTGAAAATTCCTGAACCACCTCAACAGCATCCACCCAAATATACAATTCACCATGGAAAAAGAAATGGAAGGCAAACTACCATTTTTAGATGTCATGGTCATATGCAAACCGGACCTGCGATTAGGACACAACATCTACAGAAAACCAACCCACACAGACCGGTATCTACAGAAAAATTCCAATCACCACCCACGACAAAAAAGAGGCATCATCCAAACACTAGTGCAGGGCTTTCCAAAGTTTTTCCCGCGGCGACACACCAACCAGCGTTGGTGTGTCGCCGCGGGAAAACCTGGAAGTGCGGCAGCGCGCAAAAACCCGGAAGCGCTGCTGCTGCTTTTGGGTTTTGCGCGCTGCAGTTGGTGTATCGCCGCGGGAAAACCCGGAAGCACTGATGATGAAGCGCTCCTGGATTGTGTGGCGACACACCAGACTGTGTGTGGCGACACACTTTTGTGTCGCGACACACAGTTTGGAAAGCTCTGCACTAGTGAATCGCGCAAATCAGAACTGTGAAGCTCAATTTCTCAATTCTGAACTCAACCATTTGGATTGGTCCCTACAGGCGAATGGCTACTCCAAGAATGAAATCAGGAGAGCTATCAAACCGAAAAAACAGCACTCAACTGAAGAAAAACAGCCCCCCACAAGCAAAATATTTCTGCCCTACATTAAAGGAGTCACGGACAGCATGGAAAAACTAATGAAAATACATAACCTCCAGTCTTCAAACCCACCAGAAAAATACAACAAATGTTAAAATCAGCAAAAGACACAAGGGACCCCCTCACCGCTGCAGGAGTTCACCGCATACCCTGCAGCTGTGGACAAGTATATATTGGGACCACAAAACGCAGCATCCACACCAGGATAAAAGAACATGAAAGACACTGCAGACTACAGCAACCTGAAAAATCTGCAATAGCTGAACATACCAATCAAAGAGAATATTTGTAGCTCAGGGTTGAACTGTGGAGTCCATGGTGCTCTCTGAGCCTTGTTGTTTTCTGGCAGATGTTTCATTGCCAGGCTAGGCAACATCTTCAGTGCGAAAAGGGAGTGGACTGCTCCCTGCTGCTTGGTTGATTGACTGAGTTAATAGTTCCTTGATTAGGGTCTATTGTGTTGTTTGATTGCTCCTCTGCTGCTAATCTTGCTGTTAATCTGCCATGTGGTTGTAACAATCTATTAGTAGTTTCTGAGAGTTATCCTTTTCATAGCTTTTGTTGGTTTTGCTGTGTTGGGTTGAGTGGTCAGGCACTTTTTGATAAAGTTGCGTGGGTATCCATTTTGCTGGAAGATGCTATATAAGTGGTCTGTTCCCTTTTTCTGGTGTTCTGGGTTGCTGCAGTGTGTTTGTGCTCATCTGAATAGTGTTCTTACACAGCTCCTCTTGTGAGAGGTAGGGTTATTGCTTTGGTAGTGGAGCACAATGAAAAGGATAACACTGCCATACATCAGAAACATCTCAGAAACTACTAATAGACTGTTACAACCACACGGCATCACCGTAGCACATAAACCAACCCAAAACCCTTTAGAACATCTTAAGTAACCGAAAAGACCCAGTAGCCCAAGAAGAAAAAACAGGAGTTATCTACAACATACAGTGTAAGGACTGTAAAAGCCACTATGTAGGACAGACTGGCAGAAGACTAGCAGAACACATCCATGAACACCAACTAGCAGCCAGAAGACATGATGAAAACTCCTTAATCTCACAACACATGGACAGACTTAACCATACTTTCAACTGGGAAACTGTGAGCATCTTAAACCAAGCCAAATCCAAAAATGCTAGAGAATTCCTGGAAGCTTGGCACTCAGACAAAGCAGCCATCAACAGACACACAGAGGTAAACAACATTTACATACCATTCATAAGAGACAATAGAAAAGCCAGAAGACCAGAACACCTCTTGGCCAGCAATCAACAACAAGATATGCAAAGATTAACAGCAAGATTAGCAGCAGAGGAGCAATCAAACAACACAATAGACCCTAATCAAGGAACTATTAACTCAGTCAATCAACCAAGCAGCAAACAACCCAATCAAGGTACTACCAAGGAGAGTACAACACCCCCACCAACACAGGCAGGACAAGCCAGGGTATATAAACAGAGAGCAAGTTCCATTCCCTTTTCGCACTGAAGATGTTGCCTAGCCTGGCAATGAAACGTCTGCCAGAAAACAACAAGGCTCAGAGAGCACCATGGACTCCATAGCTGAACATGCTCTCAAACAAACTGGTCACCAAATCTTATTTGAAAATACAGAAATACTGCACAACACCAACAGCCACTATGTTAGACTATACAGAGAAGCCATTGAAATACATAAACACCAACACAGTTTCAATAAAAAAGAAGAAAGCCTAAAGATCAGCAAAACCTGGCTGCCAGTCCTGAAAAACACAACTTGCAAAAGGTAAACGAACTCTACTCAACCACAGAAATATACAAACAACTCATACAATAGATGTGCTAATCCCACACACGACAGCACCACATCCCCTAATCACCACAAAAAATCCTCTCCCAATCTCTTGTAAATGACCTCTCAGCAGCTATAAACACCAGCAGGAACACACACCCTCCACTTGGGCACAGAGAGAATCTTCTAGCTGTGCTCCTGTCCTCTGAAGATGCCAGCCACAGCTACTGGCGAAACGTTAGGAACAAAAACTGCCAGAACACAGCCACACAGCCCGGAAAACCCACAACAACCATCTATACTGTAGCTGTTTGAAAGTGACAAAGAAATACTGTTTACTATTGTCCAATCTGAGTATTTGCCACTATGTAACAGTTTAGGTGATTCAGTAAAAGATAAACACTAAAATGTTTTTGAACAAAAAATCAAGGAAAGCATTAACTGAAAGGATGTCTTAATCATGTAATGTAGATCTGATTTCCTTTCCTTAGCTGTTTGAAAAAGCTGTTAGCTAGAAATGGAATCTCCCTAAACAGCCAACACATACCCAAATAAAATATTCTATTATCAAATCTACAGCTTCAGCTGTTCCCACAATAAATTCCTTCCAGAAAAGCCCCAGCTGTGTGTAAAATACCCAAACATTTCCAACCCTGAGCAATTCCTGAATGTTGCCACTAACAGACTTAGCAAACCATTAGGGTGTGAATCATGACTGGCTGAAAAGCAAGTCTACTGAGTCAATCAACCATTCACACAGTCCAGCAGATGAGTTCCAACAATGGCCAGGATCTGAAAGTTGACAGACCATCCTCATAGCTGGCCACTAGTAACTGCCTCAAAACATGAAAACCACTTCTAAACATGGAAACTTAGCAATCACTATCAACAGCTACTGAAAAGACCTATCCTCCCCATAAAGTTCTCTAAACCTCCTTTAAAGTCAAGTTTGCAGACACCACATCTTGCGCTAGTGAATTTCATGTTAATTACATCTCTTATGAAAAAGTTTTGTCTCCAGCTATTCAAGAACTATGATTTTCACATTTAGTGAGCAATATGTAAAGACCTTCAGCTAGAAATGCCTTCCTTTGTCTTACCCAAAAAGATGTTATAGGGTACGTACAGACAACCCATCCACTGGGACACCCAGCAGTGTGGCCAGGGACAGCTTCCGAAGCAGCCATGCAAGCTCTGCAAAAAGCCCAACTGCTTTAACACCTTTTTTGGTTGCTTTCCACAGCCCTAATATTGATTATATTATTACAGCAATCCTTCTTTTAAAGTTCAGTACCTTATACATTGAAAATCTGCAAACTATATACCTTATTAACTCCTTTGTGAGATGCTCTTACCTAATAGTTAAATAAAATCTAAACATTTATTTGGGGGAACAATATGGAAAGACAGCTTTCAAACACTGATCTTGTTAGTCCTGTTATTTGCATCCAGATACAACAACACATCCAAGATACAAGTCACATACAAGATACAACAACATCACCATCTAGTGGCCTGTTGCTTTCTCTCCCAGGATACATGCAATATAATAGGCAGTGTATATCCTTTGAAAGTGCTTTTCAGCACATAAGTATCTCTTTCTGAATAGTTAAAACAGCCTTGTCCTTCTCTGGACTTGTGCCACTGCTTCGCAAATTGTTTTGAGATGTCTCCGCAAGCATATACATGTAAAACCACTTTGCATGTGGCTTGCCGTGTCTGCAAGCAAGTCAGTTACATGACTTATATTATAGCTACTCAAAGATTTTAAAAATGTCAGTCAATAATAATCATAATCAAAATACATATTAATAATTTATTAAACTTGCATGCCACCTGACTCCCAATGACTTTGGGCAGCTCACAACAATCAAAGGAATTGCAATAACATCAATAAAAGATAAAAGATGGCAAGCATGACAGACCAGATGGAATGAAGCGAGGGGTCTCTCTCCTTTGCCAAATGTCTGAGTGAAGAACCAGATCTTTACGGCTCTTCTAAACAACAGCAGAGTGGGGGCCATCCAGATCTCAGGAGGAACCTCATTCCAGAAGGCAGGTGCTGCTACAGAGAAGGCCGGCTTCCAGAGTCCCGATGGATAACATCGAAGGAACTCCAAGCGTACCAACTCTGCAGAATCAAGTTGGCCGGGCAGATGTTATGGCCCTATGCCATGTAGGGCAATATTACAGTGTTACAGACAAATATAATCTTGTAGTACTTGGATCAAAATAAAAACATTTGTTTCACTGACACTCACCAGGGGAGATGTATTTCGAAATACATCAGTGCCTTCTATCACATCCGTTTTTATTTTTTCCTTGAGAACGATGAATTCTTCTTGATTCAGATTAATATCTTCCAAAGGCTGACAACAAGATGGACACTGCCTGCTGCAGTAACAATGAAATCACATAATAATGATTTTATTATCTACTTATAAAATATCAGCATCTTAATATGCTTCTCCTTATTATATGACTGAAGCATCATTACCTTTAAATATGCTGGTAGTACAAGATGTCGAAGAAATCTACATATGCAAGTCCCACCTAAACCAGTCTATTTGATTGGCAACCATTTTTTTGTTGATTTTGTTACAGCAGGCTGGCTGCTGAAACAATTCTTCTGCAGATAGCATAGAAAGGAAGTCAACTATGCTATTATCAGGTTGGCAAAAAAAATCTAGTAACATTCTTGGGCTTATTTACAAGGTTGGATTGAATATTTTGATAGAAAAATATTAAAGAAAATATTCATTAAATATTAAGTTAACTTGCAGAGCTATGTGAAAAAGCTTCAGTTAGCTTCATTTCAACATACTGTACACCTAAATGAGTCAAAAGTTCATGCATTCCTTCCCTCCCTTCCTTTCCAGCATAGCCACAAGAAGACAAGATACCTAAGTAGCAATAGAGCAAGCTGTATTAAACTGTATTTAATATTAATTAGGGTTTACTGAAACCAGCCACTCAAAAATCCATGATTTGGCTTATTTCAATTAACCATAGTTAAGATTAACTACACTTTACCCCGGTCTGAATACAATGTGGAACAGTAATTAAGAACAAACAGGAACATTTTAATCTGTTCTTGGTTGTGACAAATGAAGAGAGAGCAGGGTAATTTAAAGAGACTGCAACTTGCTCAGATGTACTCATGGGATGTTAAACTATTTAATCATTCATAAATGGCAGAGTTTTACGTGATGGTGATACTGAAAATATAAGATACAGTATATAAAATATACTGTGTATATACAGTGTATATACAGTATACAGTATATACAGTGGAGGTGAGGAATAGATTTAAAGGATTAGATCTGGTAGACAGAGTACCTGAAGAACTATGGATGGAGGTTCGTAACATTGTACAGGAGGAAGCAACTAAAACCATCCCAAAGAAAAAGAAATGCACGAAAGCAAAGTGGCTGACTGATGAAGCTTTACAAATAGCTGAGGAAAGAAGCAAAAGGCAAGGGAGAAAGGGAAAGATATAAACAACTGAATGCATATTTCCAGAGAATAGCAAGGAGAGATAAGAAGGCCTTCTTAAATGAACAATGCAAAGAAATCGAGGAAAACAATAGAATGGGGAAGACTAGAGATCTCTTCAAGATCTCTTCAAGAAAATCGGAGATATCAAGGGAACGTTTTGTGCAAAGATGGGCATGATAAAGGACAAAAAAGGGAGGGACCTAACAGAAGCAGAAGAGATTAAGAAGAGGTGGCAAGAATACACAGAAGAACTATACAAGAAAGATCTTAATATCCCTGATAAATATGATGGTGTGGTCACTGACCTTGAGCCAGACATCCTAGAGAGTGAAGTCAAGTGGGCCTTAGGAAGCATTACTAACAACAACGGTAGCGGAGAAGACAGTATCCCAGCTGAGCTATTTAAAATCCTAAAAGATGATGCTGTTAAAGTGCTGCACTCAATATGCCAACAAATTTGGAAAACTCAACAGTGGCCACAGGATTGGAAAAGGTCAGTTTACATTCCAATTCCAAAGAAAGGCAATGCCAAAGAATGTTCAAACTACCGTACAACTGCGCTCATTTCACATGCTAGCAAGGTTGTGCTCAAAATCCTACAAGCTAGGCTTCAGCAGCATGTGAACTGAGAACTACCAGAAGTGCAAGCTGGGTTTCGAAGAGGCAGAGGAACTAGAGATCAGATTGCCAACATTCGCTGGATCATGGAAAAAGCAAGAGAGTTCCAGAAAAACATCTACTTCTGCTTCATTGACTACACTAAAGCCTTTGATTGTGTGGATCACAACAAACTCTGGCAAATTCTTAAAGGGATGGGAGTACCAGACCACCTTACCTGTCTCCTGAGAAACCTGTATGCGGGTCAAGAAGCAACAGTTAGAACCGGACATGGAACAACCGATTGGTTCAAAATTGGGAAAGGAGTACGACAAGGCTGTATATTATCACCCTGCTTATTTAACTTATATGCAGAGTACATCATGAGAAATGCCGGGCTGGATGAATCACAAGCCGGAGTTAAGATTGTCAGGAGAAATATCAACAACCTCAGATATGCAGACGATACCACCCTAATGGCAGAAAGTGAAGAGGAACTAAAGAGCCTCTTGATGAGGGTGAAAGAGGAGAGTGCAAAAGCTGGATTGAAACTCAACATTAAAAAAACTCAGATCATGGCATCTGGCCCCATCGCTTCCTGGCAAATAGAAGGGGAAGGAATGGAAGCAGTGACAGATTTTATTTTCTTGGGCTCCAAGATCACCGCAGACGGTGACTGCAGCCATGAAATTAAAAGACGCTTGCTCCTTGGGAGGAAAGCTATGGCAAACCTAGACAGCATATTAAAAAGCAGAGACATCACCTTGCCGACAAAGGTCCTTATAGTTAAAGCTATGGTTTTTCTAGTAGTAATGTATGGCTGTGAGAGTTGGACCATAAGGAAGGCTGAGCGTCGAAGAATTGATGCTTTCGAACTGTGGTGCTGGAGAAGACTCTTGAGAGTCCCTTGGACTGCAAGGAGGTCAAATCAGTCAATCCTAAAGGAAGTCAACCCTGACTGCTCATTGTAAGGACAGATACTGAAGCTGAAGCTCAAATACTCTGGCCACCTAATGCGAAGAGAGGACTCACTGGAAAAGACCCTGATGCTGGGAAAGACTGAAGGCAAAAGGAGAAGGGGACGGCAGAGGATGAGATGGTTAGATAGCATCACCGATGTAACGAACATGAATTTGAGTAAACTCCGGGAGACAGTGGAGGACAGGAAGGCCTGGCGTGCTATGGTCCATGGGGTCACGAAGAGTCGGACATGACTAAACGACTGAACAACAACAACATATAAAATTAGGATTAGAAACAAACAAAAAAAATCAAGCTATCTGCATTTCATTAATTCATCAATGTTGATTTTCATTTTCAGGAAAACTCTTATTTACTAAGAACAGAAGTAAGGCTCCAGTGACTCTGCTGGCATATTTGAAGATCTGCTTTACCACAACTTTAACATTACGTGACTTTTGGAAGCAGGGATTAGGGCAATCAATCCAAATGGCAGAAAAAAATTGTATTGTACTACAGTATACAATGGCTTTTCCCAATCTGGTATTTGGAGAAACAATTGCTGAATTACATAACTACTGTAAGTCTCAGCTAGTAATTATGGGAGCTCTAGTGCCATGTAGCCAGAAGGAACCTATTTCAGAATACCTACAAAAGGGGAGATGTCTGCTCTGCTAATGTTCCCGATTCCTCTGAAATGTAATGAGTAAGCATGTTCATTCTAAAATACCATAGTTAAATGGGTGTAGATGTGTCCTCCACATAACCATCTGAATTTTCCCTCTAACTGCAGTCCTCCATCTATATTTATTTCTTCAAGGGAACATCCATGATTCTTCCTCCAGCCATGAAGACCAGGGAAGGAGAGAAGGGGCATTATATGAAGAAAGCGCACACACATATTGCAGTATAGGAATCTGAGCACAACAGTCCACTAGATAGCATTTGGGAAAGAGAGGGGAAACAACAAAATACATTATTATGGGAGTTACGACAGTAATTGGGACCAGAATTTCCATCGCTAAGTGATGCAGTCATAAAGCACAACGTCATGTGACCGCATCACTTAGCGATGGCAATCCCAGCACTCCCTGTTACCATCGTTAACCGAATCCCACCGGTTGTTGGGTGAGGACCCATCATGATCCAAGCCATTCTCGGCTTGGTCCCTCCCAGCCCTGAGCCTCAATAAGGTAAGGGACTGCCTCCTCTTGAACTCCCCCCACTCACCTATCTCCTCCCCCAGCAGCACTCCTTGGCAATGGTGGCAGTACCAGTGGTGTTGGGGCTGAAGTAGAGGCCTGGGGCCTTTAGCAGTCTCAGCCAGCTGCCACTGCCCCCAGGCTTCTACTTCAGCCCCAGCACTGCCAGCACCACCACCGCCACCAAGGAGTGCCGCTGCAAGCTCCGTGCTGCAGCCAGCCACCCCAGTGCCACAGCGCAAAGCCCCAGCCACCCCTGTCGCCCTGCGCTCCGCAGGCCCTGCCACCCCCAGCTGACCTTCGCTGTCTTCTTCCTCCTGCGGCTGACGAGGTGCTCCCGGCCTGGCCCTATGTGAGGCAGCTGCTGGCTGTGCCAGGCCTTCTTCCCGAGGCCACGTGCACCCTTCTCCAAATCACACACTGCCTTCTTGCGATGCTTCTTGCGATGCTTCTGAGGCCTTCTGAAGTACTGCGAGAAGGCAGTGCACGATTTGGAGAAGCGTGTGAGCAATTTGGAGAGGGGCGGGCACAGCCTTCTCACAAACGTTTGGAAGGCCTCAGAAGCATCTGAAGGCCAAGGGCCAAGGGCCCGAATTTTGATCATGTGACTGCAGGGATGCTACAACGGCCATAACTTTGGGAACCGGGCATAAGTACCATTTGTTTAGCACTGCCATAACTTCAAACGGTCACTGAATGAATGGTCGCTAAGCGAGGACTACCTGTATACAAAATAAATGCAGTTCTAGGCTGCATCAACAGAAGTATAGTGTCAAGATATATTCTGTATTAGTCAGATTGCACATACAGTAGAATATTGTATCCAGTTCTGGGCATTTCATTTTCAGAAAGACATTGCCAAACTTGAGTGTGTCCAGAAGACAACAATCAAGATGATAAGGAAGGAAAATCTATAGGGAACCGTATTGGATATATTTAGCCTGGAGAAAAGAAGATGGTGGGAGGATATGATAGGTTTCTTCAAGTATTTGAAAGGCTGTGATTAAAAAATACATGAACACACTCTGAACAAAAGAATTGTTCAGAGTTATTCCAGAAGGCAGAGTTATTCCAGAAGGCAACAAGAAACAAGAGGTTTAAATAATATGTTAATTTCAGATAGACACAGGAAACAAATCCTAACTGTCAATGGTCAATAAGGAACAGACTGAATCAGGAGATGGTGGACCCTTGTTAACTGTTTTTAAACAGACACTGGATAGCCATCTGTCAGAGATGCTAAAGTAGTAAATTGTATCAACACATGGACAGACTCAACCATAGTTTCAAATGCGAAACTGTGAGCATCCTAGACAAAGCTAAATCCAAAAATGCTAGGAAATTCCTGGAAGCTTGGCATTCAAACAAATCAGCCATCAATAGACACATAGAAATAAACCATATTTACAGACGATTCAAAAGAGACAATAAAAAAGCTAAGAGGGAAACAAAAAGACCAGAACACATCCTCTCCAGCAGCCTACACCCAGATAAGCAGGGATTAACACCAGGCAAACAATCAAGCAGAAAACAATACCCTAATCAAGGAACTACCAAGGAGAAAATCACACCCCCACCAAAACTGGTAGGGTAAGTTACTATATATAAACAGGGAGCAAATCCCACTCACTGGCAAGGATGTTACCTAGTTGGGTAATGAAACGTCTGCAAACAACCAACCAAGCTCAGAGAGTACCAAGGACTCCATAGTTCAACCATGAGCTACATATATTCTCTTTTATTGGAACAATCTTATTTTTATGGTTAGAGAATGGGGAAAACTTCTTCTTGATCCTATCACATGGATTAACTACATAAATCTCTACAGCAGAGCTTTCCAAACTGTGTGTCGGGAGACATTAGTGTGTCAGCTGCAGTGTCTGGGTGTGTCGTGGCTGCTGCTGCCTCCAAGCCCTGCCAGGATTCCGCGCTGGTCCTAGTGCCTGCCTTGTGCCTTGTTGCCTCCAAACCTGCTGTGATTCCACACAGGTCCTAGTGCCTACCTTGTGCCCTGCTGTAAGAGTGTGTCGCAAAATAATGCCCTGCTGTAAGAATGTTTCACGAAATGATGCATGTCTAAAAAGTGTGTCACCAACATGAAAAGTTTGGAAAGCTCTGCTCTACAGATTTTCTACAATTTGGAAAATACAGGTTCAAGTGTACCCTCAGCCACAGAAACTCCTTGGGTGACTCTGAGCTAGTCACTATCTCTCACCCCAACCTATCTCACAGATTTCTTCCTGCAAGAATATTATGTAAGCTGCCTTGAGCTTCTAGAGGAAACGTGAGATATGAATAAACAAACAGACATACTGGCCTTGCACTGCACCCTTGTTAAGGTAGACTTTAGATTTCTCATTAATTTTAACATACTTTTACACATTAGGGGGGGAAAAGTGTGAAATTATATAACCCTTAAGCCAAAGATAAAAATCTTTCCTTCTGTTTCTCCATCTGAAGAAGTAATTGAAGAAGCTAAACGTTAGACAGGACTTTAAAGAAATATATTTACCTGTAATTCATGGTTGTTAAATTTCCTTTCCAGTTCTCCCCTGGAATACTATAAAAAATGCATAAAAATTAGAATCCAATTACAATAATTTAAACACATCCCAAAGAAGCATTTCCTGCTATTATATCCAAATCAAGGCATCAATCCTGTACTGTACACATATTTAGATATAAGCTCCTTAGAATATAGGGGTTTACATCTAAGCAGACATATATAGAATTAAAGTGCAACTGCAATTCTATGCAGTTATTTACACGTAAGCCCCATTCATTGTTTAGAGTATATTACTTCCTATCTATCTTACAGGATTTTGTTAAGAGCTAACAATTCTCAAGCAGGGACACAGAGAATGTAAACAAGTAATTCTCACAAGCAAGTATAGGAAAAGCAGTTGATTTGAATCCAAAAATATAAGTTTGGAATCAGCTTTCATGGCTCAGGGACTGTTAATTATTTGTAATGGTTACTACAGTATTCTTGAATTACAATAAAGATTGAGTCCTAGTTTTATTGAATCTCTGGGAAGCTGCAGGAAGTTTGTGTCTGCTTTGGGAGAGTCTGGCAATAGTCATACAATTAAAATCAAATATCATAAATATTGTAGAATTTCCCTCTTTCAGAAATCAGCATTTAACATGTACTACTTTTAAAGAAAGTAGTAGCATTACAACTTACACTGAAGTAGCCCATTATTTGTAAATGCGTCAATAGGCTGTATCAAAAAAAATAATTTGAAGTAGTTTTGTCAATGACATTATTTAACATGGAGATTCAACAGAAGTTTTTAAGAGTGGTTAGTTATCTCATTGACTAGGTTCATGTATCACACTATGCTATAAACCATCTATGGCATAAACCATAATGTAGTTTGCCTGCATGTAGCTAACTGTAGCTTATAAACTGAGATTTATAAGATGATTTATGACTAAGTTGTACAAGCAAATTGTTGCTTAATCAATATACCATGGCTAAGCAACTGAAGCTCAGTCTGATGTGCAAACCCAACCACTGGCTTAAGAGACAATTAACTTCCTAAGCAAAATTACAGTATACTCATAGGAAGCTGGGTTTACATGTGATGCTAGGGCATAATGTGGCTTTGGTTTTTTTGCTTATATGTATACAGTAGCTGTAGTTTGTAAATCACAATTTATTATTTATCATTATATATGAATTAGGTATTTCTTGTTGAACCAACCATGGATATAACACAATATGTGCAAACTTCCCATGGATCTGATAGGTTACATATATTTCTCATCAACATTACAACATAAACAGATTATTTACTGATCAGTATTTAAAAAGTGTTTATTATTTTAAACAGCTTTCATCTAAAATCTGAAGGACAACTGTTACTGGACAAGCTTTATTTACCTTTCAAACCACTGTTTTATGCTGAGCATGAGAGATTCCTCAGGATAAATTTGATTCTCTCTTAAGTAGTAGAGGATATCAATACATTTATTTTTCAAGTGGTCATCCTTCCCAGGCTGACAAAAGTCGAAGAAAAGCTTTATTGTTGTCAAGTTTGGCGTTAGATTTTTAGCTACCATCTCATGAAACAATTCAAATGCAAGGTTTCTTTCTTGGTTGAGTAGGGCACCCTCAATGCAGTCTCCATAATTTTGTCTTGAAGGGAATGAGACTTTTTTAATCTTTTCCAGTAGTATCAAGGTCTCTTTCCAGTGCGGGGAACCACTCAAGCCTTTGATGAGCAAAGAATAAGCTGATGCTTCTAAATATTTATATTTGGCTTTCATAATATTATAGATATCATAAATCTCTCCTATTTGCTTATGAAAAACACATAGAGTCAAGTACTTCACCAAATGACTATATTCAACATCTCCATTACGCTTAGCCACTGCAGCCAGCAAGGATTTAGCCACATCTAGTGGGCTATTATTACTAACCATGCTGTCAAACATAACATCTTCAAATTTTTTATATTCTTGATATTCTTCTTTTAACTTGTCCCATTCCTTGACACTCAAAGGTTTATCTGGAGGAGAGATGGTCTTCAAAGGAGTAAGAGAATCACTTGCAACTGCAATGCTTTTCTGATATATTGCCCTCATCTTGGATGATCCAGCAGCAAATGCACTGAAAGTGTGGGGGGGAAATCTATGTTTACCAGCTCTGTTCTTCTTCATACTGTCATCTTTTATTTTAATTTCCGAACAAAATGCTTTAGGATCTATCGACTCTGCCCACCTACATGATGTGGTAAAAGTGAAGCACCTACACACAGTTGGCAATTTTTGCTGTGTTGGCATGGGGAAGAACGTCAATGTCTGCAAAACCCAATTCCTTATTGGGAGGAAAAAACCCATAATGCTGAATAATTAAAACTGAAGAATTTTTTTAAAGTCACCACTTTGTAATAAATATATAAAGAATAAGGAAATTGACAGACTTGTCAAAACCTTGACAGCTGGAACAATAAATGATTGGTGTCACTAATACATTTAACTATCTCATTAAACCAAGTCAGTTTTTATCATCCTCAGAAGAAAATAAACTAAAAGCTGAATTCAAAACGAGAACATATTTTCCTTCATTTGTTAAAATGCTTGACATCAGCATATTTCTGAAGTTCCTTCATTAGTGGTACCTGCACACAAGAGAGTCAAGCACAATGATATGAGATTTTCATTCAGGTCAGGTCAGGCTGTATAAAAACAGGTCACATTTCCTTAAAATGACGAAGATAAACTATAAATTGTACTCATTGGTAAGAATGTTGATATTTCGCTTAGCTAATCAGACTCTTAGTTTTCAGTAACTCATGATAATCTTGTAGAGACAAACTAACCCTGTCTCTAGTCCTAAAAAATGAGACCTGCAGGACTGCCATAGATCAAGAGTCTGATTTTGCTTATAGAATCTGTTACTTTAAACAAGTATACCCAACAGCATTAGGCCGCCCAACAAAGGCATAAATGAAGCAATCCTAGTAAGCTCTATCAAATGTTCAGACCATTTATTTCTTCTTTTAAACTTAGCATTAAAGTAAATCAGTATCTTTACTGTAATCAAAGACCAGTACATAATAAAACTTGATAGTTTAAAATGGGTTCCATATCTATAAGGGGACACATTGTAAAATTAACTGGGCATTTTGGTTGCGCATTTTCCATATGACATAGCAGAATTGAGCTACACTTTACACGCTCCTAAAATAAAATAAATAAATAAATAAAAATAATAAAAAATAAAAGAGGCAATACTGTATAATAAAATACGTTTAACAGTTTCAACAGCCCCTTCATCATATGGACAAAACCTTAATCTAAATGGGATGCCTTTGTACAGGTATCTCCCTTCTCAGGCTGCAATTGGCAGGGCATCAAATCGAACCAAGGAGAATGACCTCCTATATTTAGGGATTGCAATTTGATTTAGGTATCTAGCTGTTCAGGAGTATATCCTTGGAAAGAGATGCCAGATCTAATGGGATGTTAATATCTTTAATCCGCTGCCTCAGCAGTACAACAGCCTCCCTTTCCATTGGGCTGGCAACAACGTTAGTGTCTTTGAGATCTATAATAGTGTCCTGGGAGGTTAAACTAATCAGTTATTACTGTACTTTGCCCTTGTTCTGAGTCCTGATCTCAAAGGTCTGAAGAACACAATGGGTTTTCACACATTACAATGGTTAAATGATAAGGTATCTGTAATCTGCCCTTACTTTTCCCCCTCACCTCATCCCTGTAGACTTAAATCCTACATTACTTAAGCCATTCCACGCATCTGACGCAGTGAGCTGCAGCTCGCGAAAGTTTATGCTTTATAATAACATTTGTTAATCTTAAAAGGTGCTAGCAGAATCTTTCTGATTTCTGGCTAGCATAGAATAACTCGGCTCTCTTCCTACAATGTCCCTTCTGTGAGGTGGGCGGCTGCATAAATTAAATAAATGCATGTCTACTTTGTAGCCTGCCTGCCATATTTGGCAGCAATTGGGAGCTCCTAGAACAGAAAGTTCAGCCCAAATAACCAAAGGCATCGGTTCAACTTTCACCAGCTGAAGTGCCCAACAAACACGGCATGCTGCTTAACGTAGTTTATATTAGCGTCTTACACTGGCAGATTAAAACGGCCAATTTAGTCCGGGCGATGAAGACATCGAGTCAAAATTCCATGACATGCTGCAGTAAAAACGACGGCACCAGGAGAACCACGCTGGACGGCTCAGCAATCTTTCCCGGAAATTTCCGCTAATCGGAGCTCTCTCCTCCGATTGGCAGATTAGCACACGTGATCTCCACGCAGACGATGAGGGGATGACCTATTCGGAAAAGACCCGATAGGCTGCAGGCAGTAGCCATGTTAATTAAGGGCCTCTGCTCTCCGTTTTCTGTATCTACGTTGTATAGTAGCTTCTTTTTTGCCTACACTTAAGATGGAGCAGGAGGGATGACATGACGTCATCGCCATTTCCCGGATGTTGCCGATTGTGACGACGGTTAGTGGGAGCGGAGCTGTACAGGATTGAGGCGGGAACATTGCGGAAGATGGACTGGAAGCGGGCGCTGAAAAGCCGGTTGGCCGTCAGTACCGACCGTGAGTGGGGAGGGATTTTTAGCCTGGGGACGCGTGACTTGGAGTCTCTCCTACACGGGGGAGGGCCTGCCTGTCTGCGCACCTCTAGCGTAGCTCTTCTAGGGCGCCCGGGATCCTCGGCTCCGGGGATTCTCAACCCCGAAGAGATGCAGGCGCTAGGCCCTCTTTTGGGGGCTTCGAGGTGGCTTAAATTTGGTGGAAACCTTTTTTTTGCCACGATGTAAGCGCACTAGCTGCACTACCTCTGAATATGAGAGAGGATAGAAATGCCTGTAGCCTCTTGAGGTTTTTTAGGCTCTGTGTTTCACAATAACGTTAAATGAGATTTTATTTACTTCAGTGGCCTGGGTCTATTCTAGTAATCATTCGGTGAGGCAGGACAGCATAGATAGGAAGCCTAACAAAGCCCTGTAAGGAAGAAGATTAGGTTGAGCTGTAGTGGCCCTGTTATAAATAATCCTTGCTTTGCCTAGCCATAGTTCAACTGACACAGTACACTGCACCAAATTGCCCCGTTTACTGAGTTTGTATAATACACTGAGCTGCAAATTGGTTTTAGTTTAGTTTGTGTGAAACAGACAGGCAAGTGACTCATGGAGAGATGGAAGGAGTATACTGAAACACTGTACAGTAGGGATGTCAACATCCAAGATACCTTAGAACAGTGCTTTCCAAACTCCCACGGTTGGCGAAACACCAATGGCGGGGGCGCATGCAGCGGCGGCCTCGTGTTTTGCACTAAAACCCGGAAGCAGGGGTGGCGACGCACCATCAGCACTTCCAGGTTTTGTTGCGACACACTAATGTGTCGCAACACACAGTTTGGAAAGCTATGCCTTAGAAGATATTTCCTACTTACAAGAATCTCTAGTGCTAGAAAATGAAATTAGATTCAGTCATTACCAAGTCGGAAGGCTACAGGAACTGATGGAATACCCACTGAAATATGGCAAGCAACAGAAGAAGAATCAGTCAAGGTTCTAACCAAGCTATGCCAGCAAATCTGGAAAACGACACAGCGGCCAATCAATTGGAAGAGGTCAATCTACATTCCAATACCAAAAAGAGGAGACTTAACAGTGTGTGCAAACTATCATACAATATCCTTAATTTTACATGCTAGCAAAATAATACTTAGGATCATCCAACACAGATTAGACCCCTACATGGAAAAAGGGATGCCAGATGTTCAAGCTGGCTTTAGAAAAGGCTGAGTAACACAGGACACTATTGCTGATATACCCTGGATAATTGAGAAACCCAAAGAATACCAAAAAGAAGTCACTATGTGCCTCATTGATTATAGAAAGACCTTTAATAATGTCAATCACATCAAGCTGTGGAATGTGCTCAGAAAAATGGGAATCCCAGAACATCTCATTGTCCTCATGAGAAACTTATATACAGGTCAGGAAGCCACTGTATGGACAGAATATGGTGAAACTTTATTGTAAACCACCCAGAGTCCCCCTTTTGGGGAAGATGGATGATGATAGAAATGTGAATAATAAATAAATAAATAAACAGACTGGCTCCAGTTTGGCAAAGGACTGCAACAAGGCTGTATCCTCTCCCCTTATTTATTCAACCTATATGTTAAATATATATTAAGGGAAGCTGGATTAGAAGATGAGTGTGGTTTTAAAATTGGAGGAAGAAACATCAATTCTGTGCTATGCTGATGATACAACCTTGATGGCTGAAAATGCAAAGGAACTGCAACCTCTAGTAATAAAAGTTAAGGAGCACAGTGAAAAAATGGGACTAAAATTAAATATAAAGAAGATCAAATTAATGACAAATACAACAACCAGCCTTACAACTGACAGTGAAAGTACTGAAGTGGTGGATAGCTTCTGCCTTTTAGGATCGACCATCAACAGTAAAGGAACAAGCAGTCAAGAAATACGGTGCAGACTAGCACTTGGTAGAGCAGTCATGAAAGCCTTGAAAAAGGTATTCAAATGCTGTGATGTGTCTATACCTACAGAGATCAGAATTGTGCAAGCCATGATATTCCCTGTGACACACTATGGAAGTGAAAGTTGGACTTTGAAGAAGCAGGATAAGAAGAATACAGGTAGGACCACAAAATGGTTGCATTATTCGAATTCACACTATTTGAAGTGATATTTCTATGGAAAATATGGTTATTGGTACCAACTTGATGGAAGTAGGCAGTGAACATTTTTAAGCATAAATTTTTATGTGTATATTAATGAAATATTACAGTAAAGGATAAAAAGAATATTTAAATTTATGGTAAACTCACGGAGTAGCTATAGAAAGCAAAATAAGATTCAGGCATTCCAACATCTCGTCCTATATTAGTGTTGCTATGACCATGTTCATGTCATTCAGTTACATCAAATTTTTGCTCTAATGTAATAAGCCACTTCTTTTTTAAACTTGTACTGTTTTCCTCTGATGGAATCTTCCTTTTCTCCATTTTGCGCACACAAAGATTAGCAGCATCTAAAACCCCAACCATAACTATGCATGAGCTAGGCTCAATTGCACATGCACTAGACTTGCATTAACTGAATTTTGGGTCGCATTAAACACGACCTAGTATCAATTTACAATTTGCACTAAATTGAATATCACATTATTCGAACTCGCACTAATCGCAACCTACCTGTATTGACGCTTTTGAACTTTGGTGATGGAGGAGACTCCTGAGAATACTGTGGACAGCCAAGAAAACAAGCAAATGGCTCAGCAAACAAATCAAGCCAGAGTTCTCAGTTGAGGCACAAATGATCAGGCTCAAACTATCCTACTTCAGACGCTTTATGCGAAGACCTAGCTCCCTATGCTGGGAAAGGTGGAAGGAAAGAAGAGGATGACCAGGAGCAAAGTGGATGGACCTGAAAGACCAGATTAGAGACAGATTGTCATGAAGAAAATCTACCTATGTGGTTACTAGGAGTCAAAAACAATTTGATGGCACATAATCAGTTAATCAATCTGAATTCATTATTGGAAAATAGGGTTAGCCATCTAGTATATCATATATTGTCTTATAGCTAAGCACTGTACAAGTGAAAATATACTATTTAATATAAATTAATATAAAAATAAAATGCTATAAGATGTTTCTTAATACAGTACAATAATCAATATAAGACATTTTCTAATACCAACAGAGCCCTAATATAAATCTGTAAGGAATAATAGCAAAGAAGGTTCTTCCAGCTTTATAAAGGTTATGTGAAAATAAGTGTTTTAAGAGCCTTTTTAAAATTCAGGAGATAAGATTCCAGCTGTATTTCAAGGGGGAGTTGATTCCAGAGAGTAGCTAGGAAAAAGCCCTAATATGTGCAGTGGCTATTTTATCAGGAGGAAAAATTAATTGACTTTGATGGCACAAGCTGAGTGCACAAGAATGTTCAAATAATTAGGTGTTCCTTTATGCAAGGCCCAGAAAATTAGTATGAGCAATTTAAACTGATAGTGCTCCAAAAACCCAATTAATGCAGAGATTGACAAATTGTAGAGTAGATGATTTTTTTGGGGGGGATGAATATTAATGTGTGGACAAATGTGGCTACAGACCATAACAAATAATATTTATCATTTAATATTACTTTATTTTTCTACTTTCCTAGCATTTTGTTAACACCCTGTTATTTCATTCCCAGATTTATAGATTGAGAATTAAGATTGTTTAGTCCTTGAATCCATCAGCAGATCCAGTTATCTACAAATCATTATGACAATTACACTGTTGCTTTCTTCTGAAATAAAATCTTTGAAGAGTGGTAACAGTAAAAGTAAAGCTTGCAGTGAACTCTTAATAAGCTCAAACATCAAGGCAGGTAGGAAAAGTTTGGGTCAGTGAGGTACAGTGAGGTACACTAGACAGGGCTAATCTGTCCTATCCTGATTCTAAACCCTCTGTGAAGTCCTGATTTGCTATTTCTGAATCCCAACATATTGCAGGTGGTCGCACTGTAGCAGCCTTGCAAAAAAAATGAGAACACTTATGGAAAGGGGTGGGAAGTGGAAAGAAAATAAGATTCAATGATTAAGAAGTCGCCCATTTCATAGTGACCATTAGTTGCCATGATCAGAGTGAATCTTGTAATCAGGTCACTGTTGGAGACCTTAATCACAGAATGTTGGAAGGAGTGGAGAGAGATCCTTAGTTTTCCTGTTCATTTCACCTTATTGTTTCCCAGATTCTTCTCTGTAACAGTTACAAGACAATAGCCTCTGAACTGTTTTTGCTGTTTGATTAATTAAACCTTTAAGGAAAAGTCCAGAAAGTTGATCTCTTAGATTTTCCCACCCATCAGCTATATTGCTTGCATTCAAGGAAGGGCATAATTATCCCTCCCCTCTTAACTTATTGGTCTAAAACTTTCCACTGATTTTCTTTATGATTATCATTTTTTTTCCTGAAAATTTAATCAGATTCTGTCTCAAAACAAAAACAGTTGTAGGTAATTAAAGAGAAAGATTTTAAAGTTGCATAACGTGAAAAATACTGCACTAATTTATCTGAAATTTGGCACCGCATCTCCTCATAATGATCTTAGTTTTTCTATAAATTTAACTCATTCTGATGAAAGTAAAGAAATTAAGAGCACTTTAAAAATTAGGTTTAAAAGAAGTGTAACTTCAAAACTCACACTCAGCACTTTGAATTGTATCTGGAACAACTCAGAAATCAGTATGAATTAAAATGAATTCATGCAATATTTTTTGGAAAGTAAATAGCAGAAACCATTTTGCTGCACTTTCTACCAGCTGGTGTTTCTAAGCATATTTCAAGGCGGGGTCGTTTTACCATATGTGGTGGACGTGTAAGGTTGCAAAGAAATTTTGGAATCAAATATGTACCTTGATGCAGAGTATACTACAAATACAGATTCCGCTCAAACCAGAATTATTTTTGTTGGGGATATTGGATTTACAAATGGAAAAACACCTAGTTAGAATCATACAATATATGGTTTCTGCAGCAAGACTTCTTTATGCACAATTTTGGAAAACTCAGATTTTACCAACGATACAAGAATGGTTGTTAAAATTGATGGACATGGCAGAAAATGATAAACTCACTTGTTTATTAAAAGAAAGCTCAAGTTGTCGTTATCTCAAAGAGTGGAAACCACTGGTGGACTATTTGCGAAATGCAGGAGGGGCGAAGCTTACATGGGGATTTGAAGATTAGGCTATAAATATAATAGGGTATATTAGACAAAGAATTATTCTTATCTATTGCATGAAAAACTAGCACTCAGGACGGATTTTTTTGTTTTCATGACCAGGGATAGATTGGAAGTTACCTATGTTTCATACTTTTCTTTTTCTTTTACTTTACTACACTATTTCTTTCCTTTCCTTTCCTTTCCTTTCCTTTCCTTTCCTTTCCTTTCCTTTCCTTTCCTTTTATTTTGTATTTCTATTTCTTTTTCTATTTCTAACTTTTAACTATGTATTGTAAAATTCTAATAAAAATTTATATTAAAAAAAGCATATTTCAAGGCAGCCCCACATAGTACTGTATATGCTGTAATAACCTAGCATGGACCCATAGTGTGAATGACATGATCTCAAAGGGAAATAGTGTTTAGTTACCTAAACGCCTTCTCACCTGGCCTATCCTACCTCCAACGCTGTATCTTTCCATCACTGCATACTATATGCTAGTAAGCTGTCCTAGCCAATCCACCTTCATTCCCTAGCTCCTAATCAGCACATTTCAAATCTACCTTTTATCCCAAGTTTTGCCCCCAGCCCAGAAATCTATGAATAAGGAGAAAAAGAAGAATAGTTGTTTTAACTGTTCAGGAAAAGCTTTTAAAATAGGCCGTTTCTAATTTTGCTTTTGTAGAAAACATAAAAGGTCACTTTGGGAAGCTGAGCATATATGAAACTAGCAAAGAGGGACTATATGTTATTAGCATGAAAGGATTTTGTGAGCAATGTTTCTTTGGACATGGAGGAAGAATTGCACAGACAAGCCAAATGGCATTTGTTTCCAATAGTTTATGAGATTCAAATCAGAATTATTTTACATACAGAAATTTGTTTTACTAAAGTAGGCTATATAAATGAAATGTAGTATACTCTGTCTTGTGTTATTTAGCTAAAAGGAGTGACCAAGAATTGAAGGATGAAGAGATGGAGTTGTTTACAAAATACTACCTAGAATGGAAAGGAGGAAGAAAAAGTGCCAGTACCTCCTACATGAACATACCACGGTTTTATTACAGGGTAGGTTTTCAGTGTTGCTCTGTGTGTGACGACTCACTCCTTTGATACCAATTTAGAAACTTTTAGCACAAGCCATGATAGGATATGAAAAAGTTCTTTTATTGATACAAGTGAATAGAACCGATGCAAAGAGCAAACTAAGATTTTTCCCATGCAAACATATTTTAAAACCTGCCAGACTCTCAAGCACCACTCGTCCACCCCTCCCTTCCTGACTCACTTCCCATAACTTTACAAGGCCAGTCTTTGATGTATCCAGATGGATGGCCTTGGAGCCTGGTGCCTCTCTTGGCTGCATACCCTCCCTATCTCTAACAGTCACTCTACTGTCTGGCATGCAGTCTATCTAATTACTACAGGCCTCGCACTAACTAGTTACTACAACCCCATCTAACTAAAGCAGCATGGTAGGACATTACTGACTAGTTACTACAAATCCCATCTAACTAAAGCAAAATGGCAGGATCCCATCCTGACACTGTATAAGGTTTTTTTAAAAAAACACAACTCTTATGGTAAAACAGTTTAATTAACAAAGAGAATAAGCCACCCAGGATCATTAAAAACATATAATAATCTAGAGTACTATTTCAGTCGGTCTCAGAATTCTAAAACTTAAGGTCTTTAAAAACTGCAGGAATAAACTGGTTGTTTTGATACAAATAGTCTAAATAATCCAAGAGGAATTTCAGCTACTTCAAAAGCAAGATACTAAAACAATATCATTGTTTTACACAAACCTATTTTTAAAATTGATTTCTATATACTGTATACAGAACTATCTACAATGCCAGACACAACTCTTTTTTTCACTAGGAAAAGGTAAATCTTGATTATTTTAGTTATGTTCTCTGGGACTGGAATCAGAATTTTAGACTCCATGTACTGGAAAATGGTTCATTAATTCCATAGCTAAATTACATCATATCCAGTAAAGTTTTAATAGTCTTGCACATACAAGTTTGTGATATTATATAGTGTAAATTGAGCTTAACACTTTCATCTTTGGTCATCTAATACGATACAGTCGTACTGTAAAGTGAAGCCTCGTTTTGATGAACTAATTAAAGGAGGTCCACTCCTAAGGTCATCCACAAGTACAACCAATATAGTTTTTGTGCTGTACCCTGACCTGAAACCTGTCTACCAAGGATCCAGATACCCTGCTTCTCTGGAGTTGCAGGGCCTAAAAAGCAACGGTTGGAGACCAGTCAAAAATTACCAATGTAGTTGGGTCAAGAAAATGCTTCATATGCAGGAGGCACACCTAGACTCTAAGTCTTAATGGAACACTCCCTCATTCAAGTGTTGATTACTGCTTGAATCCAACCTCATGCTACTTCATGAGAGGCCTTAACACCATGAGGGGTAGGGATAAAACTAGGAGGTGGTGGAGCTGACGCTAAAGAAGCCCTATCTTTCTCAGGACTCTCAGGTCAAATGGATCATAGTTCATTTCACAGGACAAAGCCCTAGTCCTCTCTATTGGTACTGTCCGGCTGGAGTCCAGCTCCATTCAAATCTGAATGTTTTATCCACCAAATGCTTTTGGCAATCACCTTTCTGTAAAAGGGAACAAGTTGCCTTTAAAAGGAACACTAAGTAGCATTCTGCAGATACAATGAGAATGGCAAAATGTTTCTTTTTTGTTACTCCTATCACCATTATATAGGCTCAAACATGTGTTCATATAAGGGTCAAGTCAGACTTGAGACAGGTCTTCCTCCAGCAATGTTGTAGGCATCTCTTCTGCTGCTTCATCTCCCTGAGCTCCTCAGTAAAATAAGCTGCGGTGGGAAGAGGCTGCTCCAGTGCAGTCCATTCAAATGCCATAGCCACCTCCTTTTTCTGTTTGGCAGCCAGGGCCTCAACTGAGCTGCCCACCAGATCTTTGGGAAACTCCCCCCAAGTGCCCTCTGAAAACTCACTGGATCCATTAAGTTCCTGAGTGGATCTAATAGGTCCTTCCTTACTGTGGAGGGGGATTGCACTGTGAAACTCCATAGCAATCAGAGAATGATATGATCACAACAAAGTCAGATCCAGCATGTGATGTCTACGTGTTGGGCCCTAAATAAGTTGGGTCAAGTCCATGGTTGTCATGACAGCCCTGAACTCCTGACCTGCTCCAGATCCCACACCAAGGGAAAGTAGGTTGAAATTCCCAATATCACCAGTTTGGAGAACACCACTGCCACCCCAATAATAAGGTCAAGCAGCCCTTCCAGGGATACCATTGGGCAGCATGGCAGTGGGCAATAGCAGCAAACCAATAATCCTTTCAGGCCCAACTACACAAAGTCTCACATCCAATTTATCAGCAGAGTAACATCTCTTAATGCCAACAGAATTTCATGGATTACCACCCCCCACCTCCGTCCACTGGAACTGCAGCTAGTGCCAACCCCCCAACCAGATTTCAGTAATGCAAGCCAGGTCTGTCCTCTCATCCATAATTAAGTACATGCTCCCTCATTTCTACATTATATTAATGGGGTGGGGATAGTCTTGGGAGGAGGAAAACACAGGGAACCCTTTCCTTCACTTTGTCACCAATGGGCACAATCACCAGTGAAGGCAATAGTACACAATACAATAATTGCATTGTTTTATTGAATCAAAGCTTGAATATAATTGTCCCTTTAGTACATTTCTCAGTTCCAGCACACCTAATTAGAGGTACACTTCACTGATCAACACAATTTTCCCAACTAATATAAGCAGGGAGGTTATCTAATTAATTATCCTTTCACTACAAAAGCGCCTCTGTGCTTCTGACATGGAAAAAAAAATTGGATGGTTACCAAAAGTTGCCTTATAGTCCCTTGATTCCAGAAAAATTTTCCAGTGTAGACAAGATAGTGAGAGAAGTAGCAGGCAAAAATCAGCAAATAAAATGGCAAGCTACATAATAGAGATGCTTTTACACACACACATATACACAGAGCATATTTTTGTCTCCTATTTAATAACCTAAAAGAATTGGACCCTGACCAGCTGGGTTTCATCAATCTTGTCATAGAATATTGTTACAGTTTAGAAGACAATCTGGGAGGGGGTCTAGCTATTCGTGGGCAGTTCTTGGCCATGGAAGTTCACATTCTGCTTGGCTCCTGGTGCTTTTATCCAGCAGTCATATTTTGATCTTCTCCTGGTCTCTGACATGTCATAGTTTTAGTCCACCCTAACATGCTGTTGTATTCCCATGTATCTTTGCATTCAAATGGTCTCTATATATGTAGATTTTGCATTCATCTAATGTTCATTAAGCTCAGTATTCCTCATGGTCTCTAGAGAAGGTTATGTGCTAGACAAGCCTGAAAAAAGGTTACTTTCCGTTTCTCCCTGTTTCAGCTACCCTTTGGTTTCGGTGTGTCCAAAGTTCCCTTCCAACAGGGGGGTACTCATTTTTTTCTTGAAACATCATCATTTCAGAAGCAGTTAGAAAATCACCAGTGCCATAAGTGGACAGGATGGCACAGATGAGAATGTGAAGAGGCTAGAGAGGCAACCATGGAATGCCTGCTTGATTAAATAAGAAGGAATGAAGGACATGGACATGACATTCCAGCTCTTTTTGAATAGCGACACTAATTTAAGAACAGCCTCATCAGGGAATTGCACATGGCAAGCTGAGAACATTAGGCAACAGAAACAAAGCTTCAAGCTTGCTGAGACAAGTGGCAACAGCAGAGAAGTTAGGTGTATTGGACACAAAAATAATGGGTGCTAAAATTGTTCATTTGCAGTAAGAGATTAGACTCCTTAGGCCAGTGTTTCTCAACCTTGGCAGCTTGAAGATGTGTAGACTTCATGCTGGCTGGGGAATTCTGGGAGTTGAAGTCCATACATCTTCAAATTGCCAAGGTTGAGAAACACTGCCTTAGGCATACTTTTGTGGAAATGGTAATATCTGGTTTCCTGTTTAGCTTCTTTTTCTCTACATTTTTTACTTTTCAACACTGTTCTCTGTTTAAATTCCTTGGCTATAAAGGGAGACTTATCTCCACTGGATTATAGAAAGAAATTGGAGCAACTGTTGACAGCTGCATGGGAGAAGCCAAGTACTATCAATTGCCAATTATTATTCTTCATTAGCAGTAACAGATAATGAGGCAGGGGCAAAAGACAGCCAAATATCAAGAAAGAAAGAAAAAGAAAGAAAGAAAAAATTATACAAAAAGTTACTGAATTTCAAGAATTCCTGTAGCAGAAATAAATTTATATTAAAAAGTTTCGAAATATACTTGTGCTACAAATTACAACTCTTACTTCTTTTATTTTCTTAGCTGCCAGCAGAAGATGAAATATTGTTACAGAAATTAAGAGAAGAATCTAGAGCAGTCTTTTTGCAGAGAAAAAGTAGAGAATTGCTAGATAATGAAGAATTGCAGGTATGAAGAAACTGAAAATGTTACTTAATTTCAGATCAGTTTTTTAAAAAAACATTATTGTCCACTGTGCGGTATTTCCCTTATCATTTTTAAATCTCCTCTTTAAGAATTTGTGGTTTCTCCTGGATGAGCATCAGACACCACCTATGATGGGGGATGAAGCAATGATTAACTATGAGAACTTCTTGAAAGTTGGTGAAAAAACTGGATCCAAGTGCAAGTAAGACCTTTATTTTGAGGCACTTATAAGAGCCTGATTTGCATAGTATTTTAGTTATGTCTGGGCCAATATTCAGATCTGAGATTTAATGCAGGGAGGGAGAACTGGAATTTAGCCACTACTTCATCTGGATGGCTCATGATGTCATGGATAGGGGTTCCCATGTTCTGAGGCAGATAGAAAATCATTTTGGCCAGCACGTTCCTTCCCCCAGGAATAAAGACACACGCTCTTTTTCCCCCCTCCAATAGAGAAAGATAGGATAAAACTAGTCCTGTATTAGTGTCTTTATTTTGTGTGTTTATGTGCTTGTCATTGTTTTACATTCTTAAATTACTTTATAAGAAATTTCATTTTTGCTCAACAAATTATTTAAAATCACTGAAGCATTTAATATTACAATTTAGTGTAAAGCTATTAACAATACGATTATTGATGGCCATGTTGATAGCTATAGCCATGTTGCCCCCCACAGCCCTTCCCCTACATTCCTGACGGAGTCAATCCATTGTGCTGTTTAAATCCCTTAAAGAGATTCATGTTGTATTTTATTTTATTATGAATATTTAGAAAAGGTTATGACAGAAATAAGTTTTATCATTTGCTAATTTCATTAGCAATAAACACTGAGAAAAGCATTTTATGTAAGCTAAAACAAAAAAAATCTCCTAACATAATAATTCTAAGATGCCATGTTAACTTGCAGGTATATTTTATTGCAGTTTCTCATAAAATTCTTCTAAATATACTTTTAAAAGTTCACTGTTTTCATTCTATCTGTTTTACTCTCCAAGATGCTGATTCCATCAGTTCTGATTCCTTCATCCTTTCTGGGGAGGACAGTTGGAATTTTCTGTATAAAACCAGATAATCTGGTGACTGGTTTATTTATTTATTCAAATTATACTCTGTCTTTCTGTTCAAACTGAATACCAAAGGCAGTTTGCAGTATAAATGCAAAGACATAAAATATTCAAATAATAAATATTTGAATATAAATATTCAAAGTAAATAATAAAATTGTTGGCATTTAAAGGCATAGCAGAAGAGATGTGTATTAATCTTTTAAAGGCAGAGGGACATGGGACCAAACACAGCTTCTAAAAAACTGCATTCAGTAGTCCGGGAGTAATGCAGGAGAAGGCTTGATAAATGGACCTCTGGAAATAGCCACAAATGAGCCCTGTGGCAAATCTTAAAACCAGACAGTTTAACAAGAGGGACTGATTGTTAAGCTCTGAATGCAATTAGCAACCAATACAGAATATTTTATAAGATAATCATGTGATCGAAATGATTGTGCACCATCTAGCAGCCTATCTGACAATTTTTTTTTATAAAGTTGGAGCTTCTGGAGATTCTACAAGGATAGTCAAGTCAGGTGTAACCAAGACATGAATAACTGACCCCCATTTCATCTGGCTTACAAACAGTTGCAGATGTACACTAGATATAGTTGTGTAAACGTAATCCTTGCTATATCTACCACCTGGGGATCCAAATATCAAGGAACACTCTCAGGCTGCAGATTTGTTCTTTCAGAGAGAATGTAATCCCATCCAGAATGGACTGAATACCAATTCCTGTTTTCTAGTATGCTATTTGACTAATAGCCTTTCTAACTTGTCTGAATTTCATTTCAGTTTGTTCTGTTTGTCCTCCCTCATCCAGTTCATTTTCAATTTAGGCTACATTCAAAATTATAGATTATTTCCTTGAAATTAGAAGGCAAGGAAGAATAGAGCTGAGTGTCATCAGTATACAGATGGCACCCCACTCCAAAGCTCCATGGATCTTCCCATCAGTTTCATGGGTAGGGGAAAACCATAATGCATTAACCACAATGCTAACCACAGTAGCCCTAGCAACCCCTCCTGCAAATAAATCAAACACTATTGAAGTGTGCTCCTAAACTCTAGCACCACCAGAATATCCCAATATAATAGTAATATTGAAAGTCACTGGGATATACAGACCTTGTAGGGTTTCCTTCCCTCCATACAGTTTCTGGTATAGGTCATTCAGCAATGCTATCAAAACAGTTTCAGTCCAGTAACCTATTCATAATGTACTTGTCCAGAAATTCTTAATACTTGAAAATAATTTGCATTAATGCATTCCTTTTCAGCAATCCTTGTGTTTGCATTCTTTATATTCCTGTCAGTGTAAGAAAAAAAAATATTATATTGGATCAGATCAAGGTCTTTCTAGTCCTGCATTTTGTTCTGTAGTGACTAACGGGGCAGAGAAGATGTGTGGCGCAGTAGCATCTCAAGCAGTTAGTACTGGGAGGCATACTGTCTCTACTATAGAAAGTAATATGCACCCATAATGGCTTAATAGTCCACAACTTTTTGTGAATTCCAGTAGTTGAGGGTGGAACAATACCTTGTCAATATTTATGGGCCCATCTTGTGACAGCCGTGGCATAGAAGATTGTGACTTGGGATGTAAGAGAAGTAAATGGTAAAGAGCATGAATTAATGAATGAAATAAAAAAAACCCTAAAAACTAATATGTAGTGTGTTTATGAACTAAAGGGAAAGGATGTAATAGATCTGAATAAAGATGGTCTGATCTGTGGAGTGGAACTGATGAATACATTTGTTCATTAATGAACAAAAGGCAAAAGTATATGTCAGTGTGAGTTGGGGCCATCTAGGTTGTTGTGGATATATATGAAAGTAACAGTTCATAGGATGGTGATAGTTCCATGTTATGTTCCAGTGAATGGTGATAATGGAAGAATTAGGGATGAGTTTGAAGGGAAATTATGCAACATTATGAATAAATGAGATTTAGAAAGATACCTCATTCTAAAAGTATGACAGATCTGATGGTTTACGATGGAAGATTGAGAGAATCAGTGAAGAATACAAGGACAATGAAAAGTTCTGAATGTGGAATAGACTATTTTTTGGTAGTGTCAAGAGAAGGCCTTGGGGGAAATGGACATGAAAGAAAACGGAAGTGAAAGAAACAAGAGTAACAAGAAGTATAAATGCAGGAAGGGAAAGTTTGAGTTCAGTATAAAACTGTATTGGAATACCTGTCAGTCACCCAACAGAGTGAATGGAAAGTAGAAATAAGAGAGGATGATGTCGAAGCTGCTTGGAAGAGAGAGAGAAAAATTGTTGCACTAATGGAAAGTATGCAAAAGTATGTTCGGTGGAAATGATTAAGTGTAAGGATATAATTGATGAGAAAAAACACACATACTGTGGGTTTGAGGATGATTACTGTAAAAAATGAGGACAAGAGAGGAGTACAATATAATGAGTATAGAAGGAAAAAGATAATTGCAAAGAATGTAGTCAAAGAAGCAAGAAATGATTGATATCAAAAGAAACAAGACGTAGAATGATTTTTTTAGAAATAAAAATATTTTGGAAATGAATGAAAAGCAGTACACCAGAAGCATTCACCAGAGTGAATAGAATTAAAAATAAAAGTGATGAAATGATTTGGGATGAAACTGAAGTGAGGGAATGCTGCAAGTATTTTAAAGAACTATATGGGAATGATAATATATCAAAGCATAAATCTGAAATGAATATTATGAACCTTATTTATTTTATTCATAATAAATATATGTATAAATAATAGAATGCTATAAATGTGTCTCCAAGAAAAGATGATAAAAAGGAAATCAAATATTGTAAAAATATCAAACATTGGTAAGGCTGCAGGTGCATCCTGTTGTTTATTCGTTCAGACGCTTCCGACTCTTCGTGACTTCATGGACCAGCCCACACCAGAGCTTCCTGTCAGCCGTCGCCATCCCCAGCTCCCCCATGGTATCCTGTACAACTAGAGAAATGTTTGGTTTGCTTATAGAGTGGCAGTGCAACTTGTTGAATGTGTGTGAAAACAGCATCCATGCCTGATTATTGGAACAATGTCATTGTTACCTTAAACAAAAGGAAAAATAGCAAGAGTGAATGCTGACTGGAAGGTGTTTGGCAGAACTCTGGCTAAAAGGGTGTAAGTGAGCAATTTTGGGGAAATAAAATACAGTTTTATGCCTAATAGTGGATGTGCAGACTAGTTCTTGACAGGTCATTGAGAAATAAATGTATGTGAAAAAGAAAGTTTCTTGCACATTTGTTAATTTAGAGAAGGCATATAATAGCATAAACAGGATTGAATTATATAATATTTTACATGACCATAAAGATTAGTTGCTAAATGTCATAAGGTTGTTTTATGATAAAAGGAAAGCATGCATTAGAATATACGAGATATAGTGAATGGTTCAGTTGAGCAGGGAGAAAGACAATATCCTGGATTAGCTTATATATTAATGGACAAATGTTCAAGGAGAGCTTGTAGTGATATTTGTTGTGTTTGTGTGTTGGTCAGGAACATGATTGTGCGTATATTTTGCATGCAGCCAATATCTTGTTAGCTGAGAACTTGAATACAGGTAGTCCTTGAATTACAACAGCAATTAGGCCTGGAATTTCCATTGCTAAGCAATGCGGTCATAAAGCGCAACGTCATATGACCACATCGCTTAGTGACGGCAATCCCTGCAGTCCTCATTGCTGTTGTTAAGCAAGGATTGTGGGTCATTAAGCAAGCACCTCACAACTTTCATCTGGCTTCCAACAACCAAAGTCAGTGGGAAAGCCAGCAGGAAGTTGTAAGTCCCAGTTGACCTGCAAGCAGGCCAGCAGGCAGGTAAGTGGCTGCTGCTGGGTGGGAGAGGAAGCCAGGGCTGTGCGGGTGGCCGGAAAGGCACTGCGTGAGCGTGGTAAGACTTGGGGTAGCTGCTGCCAGGTGGGGGAGAGTGTGCGAGTGGCCGGGTAGGGTGCATGAGTAGGTGGGGAGGCGGAGCGTGAGTGCAGCAAGGCTCAGGGAGAGTGCATGGGTGGCAGGGAGGTGCACGGGTGGCAAGGTATGGCGCGAGCTCAGCAAGGCTTGGCAATGGTATGCGGGTGGCATGGTGTGAGTGCAGAGGAGCTGGGGGAGGGTGCACAGATGGAGACACCCAAGCAACTTGCGACCTTCCCTGCCAGCTTCCCCATTGACTTTGCTTGTGAGAAGCCAGCAGGGATGGTCACAAATTGCAGTCACATGACCAGGTGCGAGCTGGTTGCCAAGCACCCAGATCACGATCAGGTGACTGCGGAGGTGCTCAGACGACCGGAACTTCAAGGACCAGTTATAACCACCACTTGTTCAGCGCCATTGTAACTTCAAATGGTCACTGAACTAGTGGTCGTTAACCGAGGACTACCTGTAATTAGCAGTGAATATTTGATAGACTGCATGATCTATTTAGGAGTATGGATTTGAATATTAATGTATCAAAGAGAGGGGAATGGGATGAACAATTTCAAGTTATACATAAATTGTGAAAAAAATAGTGCAAATAGGTTATATGTGTCTTGGTTGAATGTTTACTGAAGATGGGAAAATGGATGGAGACATTTTAAGATGTAATTCTGGCAGAAAGATACTCGGTAGTATGTAGACTGTTGTGAAGAATGAGTGTTTGTTGAAATACATGAAAATAACTGTATAAGCCTATGCTTCAGCATATTATGTTATACTAAAGTAAGATTTGGGATTTGTCAGGAGAATTGTATAAAGTTTAATGCAGTGGGAATGGCTGTTGTGGGTCTTCTGGGCTGTGTGGCCGTGTTCTGGAAGTTGTGGTTCCTAACGTTTCGCCAGCATCTGTGGCCGGCATCTTCAGAGGGCAGGAGCACAAAAGAAACTGATGGCAAACTTCCATTTTTAGATACGCTGGTCATACTCAAACCGGCCCTCAAACTAGGACACGAAGTATACAGAAAACCCACCCATACAGACCGGTATCTGCACAAAAATTCCAATCACCATTCACGACAAAAGAGAGGCATGATCAAAACCTTGGTGGATCGTGCTAATCGAAACTCTGAAACCCAATTTCTCAACAATGAACTTAACCATCTGAATTGGGTCCTATAGGCGAATGGCTATTCCAAGAATGAAATAAAAAGAGCCATCAAACCAAGAAAACAACATCCAACTGAAGAAAAACAGCCCCCCACAAACAAAGCATTCCTGCCCTACATCAAAGGAGTCACTGACCACATGGGAAAACTGATGGAAAAACACAACTTTCAAACAGTCTTCAGACCCACCAGAAAAATACAACAAATGCTAAAATCAGCAAAAGACAAAAGGGACCCCCGCACCGCAGCAGGAGTATACCGTATACCATGCAGCTGCGGACAAGTATACATCGGAACCACAAAACGAAGCATTCACACCAGGATAAAAGAACACGAAAGACACTGCAGACTACAGCAACCAGAAAAATCTTCAGTAGCTGAACATGCTCTCAAGCAAACGGGACACAAAATCCTATTTGAAAACAGAAATATTGGACAACACCAAAAGCCACTACACCAGATTATACAGGGAAGCCATTGAAATTCACAAACACCAGCACAGTTACAATAAAAAAGAAGGAAGTCTAAAAATTAGCAAAACCTGGCTACCAGTCTTGAAAAACAGCCTGCAAAAGGTCAGCGAACTCAGCTCAACCACCAGGACATGGGAATACTTCTCACAATGAACATGCTAATCACGCTCAGCAGCCACTCGTTAACATTTCAACACAACAACAACAAAAACCCACCTAATCTCCTATAACTTAGCTCTATAAATAGAAAACAAACATTGCCACTCTACCTGGGCACAGAGAGATCGCTTCTGTCTTTGCTCCTGCCCTCTGAAGATGCCGGCCACAGATGCTGGTGAAACGTTAGGAACCACAACTTCCAGAACACGGCCACACAGCCCGGAAGACCCACAACAGCCATCGAACTCCGGCCGTGAAAGCCTTCGACAATATGCAGTGGGAATGGATTATTTAAACTGTATTGGTGGTAAAACAAGAAGAGACAGGGTCAAGAATGAATTGATGAATGAATACAGATTAAATATAAAAGTGAATGGCCAGTACAAAAGAAGTACGTAGAGGTGGTTTGGTCATACAGGGAGAATAAATGGGGATCAAAGTGCACAAATATATGAAATAAGAGTAAATAGGTTGAGAGGAAGGAGAATTCTGAGATAGTTGCGGATGGAGGGAGTAGATGAGATTCTTAAAAAAAGAGGTGAAAAGTTTAAAGAACAAGGTGCATTGTAGGAATCTATTTATGGACATGGTAGAAGCACAGTTTGCAAGGCTAAGAAAGATATGGAGCAGTATAGTAAATGGTGTTGGTTCCTTTTCTTTTTTCTTACCTCCTTTAATTTATTTTGCTCAGAACCTCAATCAGTTCTGTGTTTCACAAATTGTTACTTACTCCTGAAGATAATAACATGATACACATGTATATATGTATGTTCTGATTATAATAATTAGACAAGAAAAATAGATTGTATCTCCTTTTATAGCTTCTGTTCTATATAGTTATGAGTTTGTGAAGTTAAGTGGGTTGATAAATTTTCCCCTCAAATTGCATCAGAATATCAGAAATATGTTTAAAATACAAATTTCCTTTATTTCAATGTTATAAAACTTACATTAGATCTGCAAAGACATTAAATCTGCATAACTTCAGTACTAAATTTTTGTTTCACAGGCAATTCTTCACAGCTAAAATCTTTGCTAAATTACTTCATAATGATCCCTATGGAAGAATATCTATTATGCAGTTTTTCAATTATGTAATGAGAAAAGGTGAGTCTTTTTAACCTATTATAACAGGATCTGTAATAATACAGATTGTATTACTAGATCCCATAAAGTAGAAGTGGGTTTGGGGTTGGGGCTGCATTCTATGTTTTAAACTGTGTTGAGAACCATATTCCTGGAAGTGGGCATGAGCTGGATGAATAGACCAGAATGAGTGGTAATCAGTCAGTATTGTTTTGATATTCTGTCCATGTTTTTCTATCTTAATCATAATCTAGTATTATATAATAATCAACATTAAGTTTACCATCATAATCATTAATCACATCGTCATTATCTCAATTTACTTCAGTATTATCACTGCTAACTCAATGCTATTATTCATTCACTATGTTATCATAATAGCAAATTATAATGACTATTATTCACATTTTCACTATCATTTTTATTCTTTCTAATCCAATGGAATGTTGGGGAAAATATGGAGATGATGATGATGATGATGATGATGATGATGATGATAGAAACCAGCAAAAGAAAGATCAAATTTGAGAATGAGCTGGATATGGGTAGGGGCTGCAAAGGAAAAATTCCAGAAAAAAATGTGTCCCTCTGTCCAAATGTGTTGAGCAGCTGCTTAGAATGGTCCATGTGACCCCAGGGCAGAGCATATGCAGCCTACCCTTTGCTTCCCAGTAACACATATATGCAAACAAACTCAGATCCAACACAAGGGGAGGGCAGAAACCCACCAGCAAACACAACACGGCTCTGGTTTCTTTTTATCTCGCCAGAAAATGTTTGCATGCCAGTGAGTTTCAAGCACCAAATTATTAGGTCTGTTTCTTTCAGATGTTTCATGCTTTTTTCCCCCAATCCAATGGGTTAGGGCAGAGCTTTCCAAACTTTTCATGTTGGTGACACACTTTTTAGACATGCATCATTTCGCGACACACTCTTACAGCAGGGCATAAGGCAGGCACTAGGTCCTGCGCGGAATCACAGCGGGTTTGGAGGCAGCAAGGCACAAGGCAGACACTAGGACCTGCGTGGAATCCTGGCAGGGCAGGTTTGGAGGCAGCAGGGCACAAGGCAGGCACTAGGACCTGCATGGAATTTGGCAGGGCAGGTTTGGAGTCAGCAAGGCACAAGGCAGGCACTAGGACCTGCACGGAATCCTGGCAGGGCTCCGAGGCAGCAGCAGCCGCGACACACCCAGACACTGCAGCCGACACACTAACGTGTCCCGACACACAGTTTGGAAAGCTCTGGGTTAGGGTTAGAATCATTGACCAATGGTTGACAGTTACCTCTGCAAATGTGTGTACCCATGCCAAAATCACAACAATGACGTTGTACCAATCAATTATGTCCGTGGTGGGCAAAAAAAGTTCAGGCATGAGATTTAAACACTAGGGCAGACAAAAAGGAACAAGAGCCACAAAACATTATTTTATTGCACAGAAGATGCCTCTTATGGCCACTAGTAATGAAAGGGTTGGAAGGTGTTCCAGAAGCCCTGCATACTTTTCTTATCTTGTCCTATACCTCTTCCAGTGATGAGAGTAATACTTCATATAGGAGTAATTTTCTGTTCACAGATTGAGTTAAATTATGGTTTATTTAACTGTGGTTTGTTTTATAGATCACAGTGGCGGGTTCACACGTAACATAATTTGGGAACCCAGCCAGGGTATCCAAAGATCTTCACCCAAAAAAGCATCTTGCTTTTGGCAGAATCTTTGGAGTAAGTTGGATATCTTATGGGAAGGCAGGGTGGTAATCAATCCTGCCTAATAGTTAAGCAAAGCAGAGATCATAGTAGATCTCAGGAGATTTGTGGGTTGAAATATAAGAATGCCAGATGACATACAGCTCTCTGCAGCTACATATTCATGCAGTATTTGAATTTGCTTTAACAGATTTTAGAATTTTTATTTGTAATTAATTTAGATAGGAAGTAGTAGTATCAGGTTGTTTATGTTGGAATGCTTATGAATATCAATATATTTCTAATGTTCTTTCAATTTGTTACTATACCTTATTTTACTTGTCTGGAAATCCATTGGGTATTTTTTTAATCTGCTTCACAGTATGGCTGTACCAGACAAGAATAGGCCTAAGTTTATATGATGTGGCTGGACAAGGTTACCTCAGAGAATCAGTAAGTAAGGAATAATAATGTGATATGTTTATCTAGTATAACTGAAATGATTTCTGTTGTCCTTATCTTCATTCAAAAACAGCCAGCTCAGGGGAACATATTTAATAATCAGCTGTTTATATATAATCAAAAAGATTTCAAGTGCTGTAATTGCAACAGAGTACAAATTTGATTAATAAATTAAATAAATCATATTTTACTATAATTGTTTACGGGGAGAGTATTGTTCATGTAGCATTAATTAATAATGGACAACTGAAGAGTTAACTTAGTTTCTTTGAAATAAACAGGACAATACTGTGATATGTTTTGTTGTTTATTCGTTCAGTCGCTTCCGACTCTTCGTGACTTCATGGACCAGCCCACGCCAGAGCTTCCTGTCGGCCATCGCCATCCCCAGCTCCCCCACGGTTGAGTCCATTACCAGTACACCACAGTTCAAAAGCATCTACTGTATCTTCCCTCGCTCAGCCTTCCTTATGGTCCAGCTCTTGCAGCCATAGTTTACTACGGGGAATAACATTGCTGTGATACTTATATTATTATATTATATTATATTATATTATATTATATTATATTATATTATATTATATTATATTATATTATATTATAATATTTTTCATATTATATTATATTAATCCTGTGATATAGATATATGCTGTGATATAATGGGAATACCATTACTGTGATATAACCCTGGCAAATGGAGTCCTGTATTGCCAGATGTTTTTGACAATCAAACCTCTCCATGAATTGTGCATGCATCAGAGAATGGATACATAGTGTTTGTGCATTATGTGATTTGCAGGATCAATAGAGGATAATATAGAGTTGTTGCTACTCCTTTTTTGCATCCAGATACTATCCAAAAGAAAGCACCTGGAGAAAAAAATGTTCAGTTTGTTCCCTCTACAAACTACAGGACAAGTATAAAAAGCTTCAGATTCAATCATAATAACATCTGTGGTATAAATATACATTCTCTTGTTTAATTTTCTAGGATTTAGAAAATTATATATTGGAACTCATTCCCACGTTGCCACAGTTGGATGGTTTAGAAAAATCCTTTTACTCATTTTATGTATGCACTGCAGTCAGAAAATTCTTCTTCTTTTTAGATCCTCTCAGAACTGGTAGGTTTAAACAATCCATCTTTTTTAATTTGAATCTAGTAGTGTAATCCAAACTATATGTCTATGAAGGTTCTCAGTCATCCAGGTGGAATTGTCTGTAGCTGAATAGAGGTGGGGGCCTCAGGCACAATCTTTCCCCTATCTTCCTCCCTGCTTTGTCGTCTGTGCCTAGGAAGATTAAGACCATTTCGCAAGCTCAACAGCAGCATGGTAATCTTAACGATCCTCCTTTGGATGATAAAGGGACTTAGAAATAAACATCTCAAATAACCATGACCTAGCCCCAGGTGTAAGGTCACACAGCCACCTAGAAACATATTTAAGGATTCCCTTACTAACTTTACTCAGACTGAAGAAGCTCCTTGGATAAGGAGCGAAACGTTTCCACTGAGAAAATAGAAATCCAGTTATGATTCAAGCTACAGACAATCCAAACTATACAAATACATACTTGTTTTGAATATGTTATGCATTGGTATGATCTGGTCTCCATTCTTTTCTTGTATAGCCATCAAGAAATGATTAAAAGGTTTTGTTTTGGGTTAACAACAGTTCAGTGAATAATTCTAAATCTCACTTATTGAATAATGCTAGCTTGAAACTATCTTGCTTCAGTAAATCATAATTACTGAAATTATGAAGACTAACTCAGTTTCTACAGATTAAGGCATTATGCTAAACTATATTTAGTAAAAATTGGAAACATAAGCTTCCAATTTTTCTTGGCTGTATTAATGATAGTGAGTTCCTGATGAGATGAAGGCTTGCTCATAAATCTGGATACCTGTGTTATTTGTAGAAAGAAAGGCTTTGTACCAACCTAGTTTTTGACTGAAGCTTTCAGCCAGGAACAGATTTCTTTTAGTTAATTTGTCATGTATGTTTTTGCTCTGACACATTTTGTAGCAATATAATAGCTAAATCATCATTGTCAGTTGGCTTGTTTGATTTATGTGGAGCACAATGACCACAGTGCTGCTTTTTCCTATGTTGAAGCTGTCATCTACTGACAGATGAAAAGTTAAAGGTATTTCCTTGTTCACATTTTTCTGTTACCTTTGAGATGGCAAATTAGAAGGTGATGATGATACTTGTGGGAAATAGTTGCACTATTGTGGCTTCGGTACAGATACTTACAAGAACTTTGAGATGACACCAAAATCCCCTATTTCACCATTTGCTACCACACCAGCAGCTGCTCCACTTAGGAATGAGCTATGCATGCAGAGCTTTATCTCTTACTGAAGTAGATGAAGAAGCACTTATTTGCATGGGAATTGACTGGTTCAGGGTAAAGGTAAAGGTAAAGGTTCCCCCCGCACATTTGTGCAGTCGTGTCTGACTCTAGGGGCCGGTGCTCATCTCCGTTTGTTAGCCGAAGAGCCAGCATTGTCCGAAGACGCTTCCACGGTCATGTGGCCGCATGACGCGCGTGGAACGCTGTTACCTACCCACCGAAGTGGTACCTATTAATCTACTTGCATTTGCATGCTTTCGAATTGCTACGTTGGCAAGAGCTGGGGCGAGTGCGGGAGCTCACTCCGTCACGCGGGGCTAGGGATTCGAACCTCCGAACTTGCGATCTTCCTATTGTCAAGCCTGGCGTCTTACCTGCTGAGCCACCACGCCCCTTTCACGCCCCTTTTTAACCCTGGTTCAGGTTACTCTGGCATAAACAGCATTTATACCTAGCAATGGAATAAACTGTATATTCAAGACAGTTCTTTCACCTTTGATACCCATCTGCAGTAGTCTTGACTCTCTGGATATTTGTAATATATTGTAGTTGCCATTTTAATCCTCCAGAATAGGTCTAGTTGGCAACTTTGTCCTGATTACAGCAGCAATTCTGACTTTTCCACAATGTAACCATAGGTGTTCCCCATTCTGTTCTACTCCTTGGGAAATAAGGAAGCTGCATCACAATTGGGTAGACATTTAATATGTTTCCTCCACAGAAATCTGTTCGTGAATGGAATTATTATTTTCCTCTAGTATTCCGGTAATTCAGTGAGTACTTTGTCTGAAAGGCAGCAGACAAATTTTGGAAAAAAATAAACAACTAAATAAATTTCACCAATATTAGGGGATCTTAGAAATGAAAACAACATAATATATGAACAGGACATGAACATTTTTCTTTCTTGTTAAAAATAAACATTTTTGGTTAAAGTAATATATAGAATTATCCTCCAGTTACCTTTTTAATGGTTTTATTTATTTATAAAATTAATTTTAAAAGATCTGTTTTTTCCTAATGTGGCCTGATGGAAGGTCAAAATTTAGATTTGTTTCTTTTGAACTCCTTTCAGCATAACCTGGGTGTTACCTTGCTTAAACCTAAGAATATCATGGTCATTAACTAGTGAAAGAAGCATTATTTTTTCTTTTCCAGGGAAGATAAAAATACAGGATATTTTAGCCTGCAGCTTCCTAGATGACTTACTAGAGGTAGATATTTTTAAGATATACTTTTGACTTTTGAGTTGGTTCTTTATATTTGTTGATAGCTAACTTAATATTTCCTTATCCATTCAGTTACGTGATGAAGAACTTTCTAAGGAAAGTCAAGAAACAAATTGGTTTTCTGCTCCTTCTGCTTTGAGGGTTTATGGTATGTTGCATGGGCAAATAGTTTTGGACTGCATTTTCTGCAGGGTTTTTGTTGTTAATTGATCTATGATTTCCATTTACATGGCACAAAGGGGGGGGGGGCATAAATTACTAAGTTTACATCAGAATTAATGGAAGTTATAGTAGCAGAGCCTAGAATAGGGGGAAAGATGGGCGTTTTCATCCATTTCCCAGAAGTCCTGGTTTTTACAGACTTTTGTGCCTTGCTCAGTATTCTGCTACCACCGTTTATCTTCTGGGATGATCCCTATCCTGGGATCTTCTTACTTAGTTCCAACATGTAGGAGAGATAAGTCTCAGAGCTATGGCCCTACTGCCAGTATGTAAAGGAGTGGAGATGATGATGATGATATAAAAAGAGAAAACTTTTGTAGTCTAATAAGCCTTGGGGTTGTCCGCACAACCTACTGATAACTCCCCTTTGGGTGCTGAAGGTGCTAATTTGCATAAGTGCAAACAAAAAAATTCTTAATGGGAAGAATACCTGAATAGCTTAATCAGGGCTGAGCATGCTCATTGAGTACAAATAATCAGCCTGTAGAGAGGATTAAAAGGTGGTAGTATGGGGAATGGCTTGGAATGGACTTCTTGAACAGAGCATGGCTTGCTGGCTAGTAGGCCTCACTGGTGAGTAGTAAATATTGCTCCTACAATATTTTTTGTCCAACTTCTGAAGACAAAAATTCCTTTTCAGTGCATGCCTTGCAAATTAGGGGTGGTTTTTTTCCTCTAGAAATCTAAAATGTCATGGTGTATGTGTTTATACCATGAAACTCAGAATAAATGCAGATTACTTGTTACACATCTTTCCTCATTATTTTTTAACTGTAAAATGGTACAAAAAATGAATTTCTCCCTTTTCTCTTGTATGTCTCCCCCTTTTCCCCATCCTCTGCAGGCCAATATTTAAACCTTGACAAAGATCACAATGGCATGCTTAGCAAAGAGGAATTATCTCGATATGGAACAGGGACCCTAACCAACATCTTTTTGGACCGGGTCTTCCAGGAGTGTCTGACCTATGATGGCGAAATGGTATTTCACTCATAGATAGTAGTAATATATTGCATTTCATGAAACAATGTTTGCTTTTTTAATTGATCTCCTTTCGTTTCTAAAGGCTGTAACATAAAATGCATATTAACTAAATAGAATGAAGGAAACATTCACATTTCACTGGCAGCTGAAACCCACACATGGTATTTTTCATAACTGACTTTGCATTCTTAATGAGAAGAAGAAATCTCATTGTGAAAGGAGGACAGTGGGTTCTTCATTATTTCCCTTTTTCTGCCAAAAGCAGGAACAGTGAACAATTTATAATCTGAAATTAACTGACATGAATGCACAAGCATAATACATCTAAATATAGAATATAGAATTTCCTTTTAATATAGGCCATATTTTTAATTTTCTAGATGGAGTTTTGGACTTCGATTCTTAACCCTAAGAGCACGGCTTGTAGAAAATGATTATGACATCTGTAGTCCAAAACATGGGATATCTACATGCTTTTTAGGACTTTTTAAAAAGTATTCACTTTCTGGTAGAGAATTTATACTAGCTCATACAAAACTAGAATCTGGTAGAAAGCAATAATTTAAATTCTGTACATTATTTATAATGTAGAACCATTGCCATTAACAGTAATGATTCTTAAATGCTGAAAAAACATTTATAGCAAATGTCTTAAACAATTGTTTAAAATTGCCCTAACCTAGTAACTGTTCAGCTCTCATCAGTGGAATGATAAATAGCAGTAGATTAATCTACTGTGTACACGTTTGTTTAATTTGAATTCTGAGCAACTCTTTTGTAGCATTGATAAAAAATCTATGGGGATGTTGCTTAGCCAGGAAAAAAGCATTTTCTGTTCACTTTTTTTCCTTCAGCAGCCATTTCTATTTCATGCTGACTTTCACTAAAAACTAACTGCTCTCCTACAAGGAAATAGTCACCAATTATGGTTTGCTTGCAAAATCAATTTAAAAAGAGGACTATAATAAACATGATTGCATCTGCTTTTAGGACTATAAGACGTACTTGGACTTTGTACTTGCATTAGAAAACAGAAAGGAACCTGCAGCTTTGCAGTATATTTTCAAATTGCTTGATATAGAGAACAAAGGATACCTGAATGTCTTTTCCCTTAATTATTTCTTTAGGGTAAGTCCCTTTTTGTAAAGGTAGGTCATTCTTTTGTACATGTGTTGTAACCATTGTGCCTTTGCTTAGAAACCAGCTGGCGATGGCTTTAAAGTACCTCTATTTATTATAAGGTTTTTGTCAACTTTTTGAAAGATACAAACATTTAAAATTTTACATTAAAAAAAAGAATTCAGAATTATTTTCAGAGCATCTTACATAATAGTACCATATTGCTGTGATTGTAATTAAAGATGTGTTTTTCTAAATAATCAGTAAACTTAGCTTCCTTTTTTGAGGAAAGAGTTGCTAACAACCTCTAATGGTCAACAGCATGTTTTTTAGGTACTGTCAGTGATAGAAAAGCTTAAATTGCTGTCTAATTAAATGATAGCTTTTAGTGTGAATTTTAATATGCCCTAATTTTTTTTAACTGACTGGGAAGTAATTCAGATTAACAAAAATTACAGAATGATGTTTACTAATCCCAGCAAATAAGTACTTCACGAGCTACATTGATTAGTGAATCAACAGTGTCACAGAGATCTATCAGGGCAAATATTAAGACTGGAAATACCATCTTAGCCTTCACAAGATCAATATAAATGTTAGTTGACTTAAGGTCTTCTTTTTTCTATTTTCAGCAAATGGAATATTCCTTATTAATAAACAATCCTTTTGGAATTTGTGATAATGAGTTGTTTCACAGTCAAAATCACATTAAGACATTTTATTAAGATTCAAGTAATTAAACAACCTGAAGTATTATTTGTAAAATCTATCCCTCCCTCCCCCAACCCCCCAGCATGCCATTTAATATTGTTCCTCTCCAATTTGGTGGCTACTAAACAAAAATGTTAGATTGTGAATGATCCAGGAATAGACTAATTCAGTCAAAGGTTTTCACAGTCACCTCCCCCAAACTCTGGAACCTTTTCAAAGCCTTTACAATAAATGCTCTGCAGGTTTAAACTACATCAGGAACTGTGTTTTTTAGCAGCATGAAGCAGATTAATTCCTCTGTAGTAAACAACGGTTTGGCCCTTCATCTTCCAATTATTTTTTTCTTCCAGCATACACATAATAGTTAGTCTCAAAGTTTGAGGTTAAAAGCTTATTTTAACAATGAGGCATGCTGCTCTAAGTTCTATTTTTTTTTAATGTTGGGAATGATTGCAAATAGAATGAGCAGATGGTCAGTCCTTTTTCCCTTGGTAAAATTGATCACATATTTTGTAGTGCAAGACCTGAATGTAACCCATGCTATTCCTGAAAGGAGTTGGATAGGGCTTAACACAGGCCCACAGCTCTCCAAATAATTCATATTGGCCAGAATCAAATATCATTTATTACTATGTGCTTTGAATATTTAAAATTCCAAGTTCCACCTGCTGTATCTCCAGTTAAATCTCTTGGTAGTGGGCCATGATCTAAGTCCCTGGAATGTTACTAACAGGTAAATAGTATTAGCTTTACACTGCGTAGAAAATGCAGTATCCAATTTTCATGTCAGTTTTAATTGTGCAAATGATCCAGCACGATGACTACTTGCCACATGTGTATCTTCGCATTTTTGCATCTTTGCAAAATTGCCCAACTATTGCAATTTTAGTTAATCTTATTTCATTATGTACAGCAGAGCTTTCCAAACTCTGTGTCGCGACACAAAAGTGTGCCGCCACACACAGTCTGGTGTGTCGCCACACAACCTGGAAGCGCTGATCATCATCAGCGCTTCCGGGTTTTCCCGTGGCGACACACCAACGGCGGCGCATAAAAACTGAAAGCGGCAGCAGCGCTTCCGGGTTTTTGCGAGCTGCTGCAACGGCGGCACTTCCAGGTTTTCCTGCGGTGACACACCAATGGCGGTTGGTGTGTCGCCGCGGGAAAACTTCGGAAAGCCCTGATGTACAGAATAGATTCATCTTGAAAAAGCCTCATTTTTAAAAAAATTTATGCATCTCCTTAATCTCTGTCCTTGTAGGCTATTCAAGAACAAATGAAAATCCATGGACAAGATCCAGTTTCTTTTCAAGATGTCAAGGTTAGAATTTTGACAAAAACATATTTGTGTGCAATATTTAATGTACTTACTTTTTGAAATACAGGTCTGATAGTCAGCAATATGTATACACGTACATATATCTTATGGTTGCATAAAGTTGATTTCATTCCACAAACAGAAGTAGTTTTCTCGGTGCTGTTGCATTCTGGCTATATTTGTCCAAATTACAGTATCTTCTTAAAAACAGTATGAAGTTATGCTATGCTATCTAGGGTATAAGGTCGGTAGTATTATTATTTATTTAAATTTATTATAGCCGCCCATTCCCATAGACTCTGTTTCGCTAAGGATTGGAGGAAACTCACCTGGTGCTATAAAACTTGTTGATCCAAACTTGTCAATCCTAAAAGCTGAAAAGTAGTTAACAAGCAATTTCCAAAAGTGATTAGAAAAGGAAGTATGTGAGCCCAGCGTCCTTTTGAAGACACCAACCACGATTGCGAGCAAGATGGCTATTCCCTCGTCTCCCAGAGCTCTAAACCCGCCGGAGATCGCTGTCACGCAGTCTCCTTGAGAGGATCAACTGTCTAGAGCACTTGTGGGAGATCTCAAGTCCACTCCTTGTCCAGAGAGGAATTACGAAGAGCCAGTCTACTCGCTGGCTCTTCATTCCACCATGGTCATCAGCTCCGCTTTTAGCGGAGCCGCCTTCAGTTCGCCAGTTCTTCCCCGGAAGTCCCACAAGAGCCAAGCTTTAGAGCAATTGTTTTCAGCACTGTCCAGAGGAAGTGAGCACAATAAGCAAGCCATACTGAGCTTCTACGTAGTGCACAGCTGAGACTCATCAAACAGTAGCTGTAGGGTCTGTTCATGCCTTTTGGCTAGCCTCTTAGATCTGTGAAGTTCAATTCTCTGATCCTAGATCTTCATTAGGTGCTTCTGCCTGAACTTCTGAGTCTGATGGTTGTCATTGGGTGCAGGAAAGGGGTCTATTGAACTGGGTGTGTCAAAGCCAGTATGGCGTCACTGGTTCCAGTACTCCAGCAACAAGAGTGCTGCACTTGACACTCCTGGCTCCACTTCTTCCTCTTCATCTGAAAACATTTTCTCTAGCAGGGCCATAATAATTGAAACTTTTCATGGAAACCTTTTAAAGAACCTGACTAGAGTTATAACCAACCAGTGCCATCTTGTGGTCTGCCTGGGGCATTGCATTTTCTTTTGTATATTTTTTTCAAGTTAGCAGCTGCTTTATAATGATCTGGACAGTTCATGGAAACTATCCTCTTCCTGTTTGAACGTTGCACTTTAATATTCAAAAGTTGAATTTTATATTATTTCTCTTCAAATAAAGTTTGATGTTTTTTTATTTCTGATGAGATTGGTCTTTCTCCAGAGGAGAGAAGGAAAGATTGAAACATCTAGTCACGCACCTCTATGCTATTTCATAGCCAGGTTGTTGCACTATTGAAATAATAATGAAAATATAATTATATCGTTGTTGTTATTATTGTTATTATTATTATTGTGCACTTTAATCTTGTAATTACCAAAAAGGCAGCCCAGGGTGTGAGATTCTTGTCTCTCTCACACAGGGCCTAGGGAGAGGGTGCCAGATAAGGTGTCCTCTGGAAGATAAATGGTGGCAGGAGGGCAGGGCCAGGAGGGCGGTAAGCCCTTCTAGGTAGACCAGAGCAGGTAATCAACGCCACAGGAAGGCTAAAATTACTTTTATTGAGATTGGCTATAACAGAATCTTGCAAGTCTGACTGTGTTGTGCCTCTTCCCCCTTCTTATACTTTTAATGAATCAGGGAGGCATCTGCCTGAGCAGCTTCCAAATGTTACCTCATTGCTCAGCACTTAAAAAATATTTCAGCCCCCCGTCACCTTGGCAACAGAGCTTACATCTCTGTCCAGATCACCTTCCTTCCTTACTGCATATTAGTACACATTGTATTTGTGCTGTGTGGTCTTATACTGTCCATAAGAACAAAAAGGTATAAGAAGGGGACATTTAGTTTAATTAAACAATTTAATTGTTTTGTAAAGGTGTATAAGCTTATACCATGACACTCTTTAAGTAAATTGTTAATATTTTACTTGTTTTTTTCCTAGGATGAGATCTTTGATATGGTAAAACCTAAGGATCCTTACAAGATTTCACTTCAAGATTTAATCAATAGTAGTCAAGGAGACACAGTCACCAGTATTTTAATTGATCTTAATGGCTTCTGGACTTATGAGAACAGAGAAGTTCTTGTAGCCAGTGATAATGACAGTACAACAGATCTAGTTGATACATGATTTAACAGAATAGACTGCATTATTGGAGATATGCCCAACTGATACAGCGACTGAGGCTGAACAGCGAATTCATTACACACATCACTGAAGTTTCCATGTAACTCCAGATGGACATTTTTTAAAAAAATGTGAAATGAACCTTACTTAAGTTTTTAAAAACCGCTTACTGAAAACCTGTTATTAAATGTTTAAAGAGTTGTTGGTAAATTAATGTTTATTTAAATCATTTCTGAACCTACAGTAGCAAGCCATACTGCATTTTAGACAAGTTATATATTTTGGAATTTTTCTTGAATATTCCAGTTTTGTACTGTTGAATTGCCATTGCTATTAGAAAGCCGAATATCTATTACTTTCCTCTCTGGGTGTAATTACAAATGTGCAGCTTAATTCTAAAAATTAACAAGTAAATAGTACCTATCAGATGGATCGTAGTTAAACACAGTCAAACAGCACTCTCATTTCCACAGAAGACTAGTATATTAAGCAGTATAAATCTATCTTCCCCAACCAGTTGTCTTCCAGAAGTGTTGAACTTAGCTCTAGCAATATGGCCCTGTTATCTGGGTCAGATCCCAGGTTAAAGAATGGTGGTATAAATAATGTAATACTTTAATTCCGTAAATGCAAAGCATGGTAAGTTAAAATGCTTGGTTAACGATCAGGTGTGTACTGTCATTTTGCCTGTATTGGATGCAGTTTTTTAAACCAGAACTTAAGCTTATTATGTCATCTTAACCAAGTCGAAATCTAAGACTAGGTAAAGTGCTGTTGTGAAATGTAAAATGATGGTGCATACATTAGCTAGGGTATTAGGCATAGCATCTTTTACAAACACACTGGAAGCCTTGAGTGTCTCAATATGTAATGGCAATAAATGGAATACGTTTTTTAAAAAGACACTGTCTTGTTAATTGCATGCAGTTGATTAAATCCTGCTAAACTCAATGCAAATTAGATGTTATAAATACAGGATCAGTTCCATAGGAAGAACAACATTTTGGCACTGTTTTTGCTCCAATTATTAGTAGATCTCAAACATCATTTGTCAGTCCTGTAACAACAACCATGGACTCAACTATCAGTATAATTATATTAAATATACATTTTAATGCATTTACAAGAAAAGGAACATTTTATATCATTTGCATATTTTGAAAAAATATTAAAAGGTAAGGCACAATGACTAGAAGAACCTCATGACAACAAACCCTTCCCTATTCAACATAGGAGGAACATTTCTGACTAGCAAAAATTAGGGTAGGGTAATCAATTTATTAACTATGTTGCCTTAGAATTTTTTTTTATCCTGTACAGTGATTTGAATAATTGTGTTATACAATTTACAGCTGACAACTGTTACCATTTTTCTAATCCAGAATGGATGCATATATTGAGAGAGAGCTGTCCAAACATTTTAAAAAGTAGCAAGAGGTGGAGCAGCATACTAGGTGAGATTTCTCCTGATCAGTTAAGGACAATGAAGGCAAGAGGGTGTATTCTCCATCTTTGCAATTTTTCTGTACTCCGTTAGCACTATACAGTACATTGCAGTTTCTTTCTAAATTCCAGCTATTTATACAAATGTGTATGTTTAAGAAGAGACTAAAAGGGCAGTTTTAAACTACTGAAGTGTGTAATTACATCCAGAAAGTGCTTAGGGAACAGAACAATTTTGCTGAATACATCCCTTTATGCCACATGCACACAGCCCATTTGGCCCTGATCTCTATAAACTGTGTTTCAGATGTTTTGTGGATTGTCCTACAGAAAATTTGCATTTACAGTAGATTTTCATTGTTTCTCAGGGTGAAGAACAGATTTTTAGCTTGAAAACCCACAATTGTTGTAATAGGAAATTCTTCCAATTAAAAATAAACATTTCAGAGATGTTAAATTTTACCATGTGATTGATTCTGGATTTTAAGGTCAGAATACCGATAGGTATGAAGCTATGAACATTCAGTACTAATAATTTCTCATACTTCATGAAGAGCACGTTCATTTGTAAAATTTTGCTCAGGGTTACATTCATCAACATACCACCTTCTATATTCATGTAGACTAAGCATCAACTCTTTGGAATAGTGGAATTCTTTTCTACCACATCTTGTAAAGACAGATTTAATGTCAACCAACAGGTACTCTTTAGATCCTTGTTTGTTGGACCTGCAAAGCTTGTCCTTTATCAATTTTTAGACAACTTTTAGACCATTATTTACTTTAACAGGCATTAACAAAACCACATGAATTAGATGGCTGCTGGACATGCATATAAACATGTGCAACAGTGTAATTAGACTAAATCACAAAAGTGCCTATTTTCCAGTTAGTCACCTAGCTTTCAGTAAGTAAAGTTATAAATACATAACAGACTTTTAAACTACAAAGAAGCACAGTTATCAGTCCATAACTATCATCAAGGCACCAGATGATAAGGAAAGACCTTTTACTTGTTCTGCATAGAAAGGTCAAAATGGGACCCAATTTATTGTCGAAGGCTTTCACGGCCTGAGTTCGATGGCTGTTGTGGGTCTTCCGGGCTGTGTGGCCATGTTCTGGAAGTTGTGGTTCCTAACGTTTCGCCAGCATCTGTGGCCAGCATCTTCAGAGGGCAGGAGCACAGATAGATTTTGCTTCTATCAAAATCAGAGATTTTGCTTCTATCTGTGCTCCTGCCCTCTGAAGATGCTGGCCACAGATGCTGGTGAAACGTTAGGAACCACAACTTCCAGAACACGGCCACACAGCCCGGAAGACCCACAACAGCCATGGGACCCAATTATTTGCATTTCATAATGCAAGATGTCTTGGCCTTTATTAGACAGAGATGGACTGAAGAAACAGTAATATTAATAGCTCTCTCCTGGCCATACTTTTAAATAAATTACATTCCATTGAACATGCAGAAAAGGACCTACAAATGTTTGACAATTCAAGAAATGGTATTGCTATATGTTGTTCTAAGCAGACACTACAGTAAAATCTCGTTTACTTTCTACAACAGACTGATGGTCATCTTCAGTTTCAAAATTGAGATTCATGAATGTACTACAGGCTATATCCCTTGGCTGGGCTGTCTGAACAGCAATCCCTTCTTGACTCTGCTTCTGTTCTTGAAACCTCCTTTCTGCTTCCTCTGACATTTTGTTCTCTTCCTCTTCTTCCTCCTCCTAAAAAGAATCCATATATTTTAAAACAGGTTACTTCTCAACAAGCTTTATTTCTATTGAATATCTTGAAATACCACATCACTGTTGCAATCCATTGTAGGTGTTCTTTACAGAACTACCTTCAAAAAGTGCCCAGAATTGTAGGTCAGTGCATGTGTCAGCTAGGCTGCTAATTGATGGTACACAATTCATATGATGCCCTTACTGAATGAATGTCTGGTTCAGATCTGTAGGAGAAAATGCATCTGCTGTCGAAAAACCATCTTTCTGGCACACAGGAAGGAACCTTCCCAGTCTATGTAACATCTTCCTGTAGGAATTCCATTTGACTCCCACTCTGTTTCTATAAAGACACACCTCTTTCACTGACGTTTTAACTTTTAAATGCCTTCAGTATTTATTTTATTATAAATTTTAATTTAATATTTGCTTTTGATTTTAAACTTTTATTAGCTACTTTGAGTGTTTATCAAAGCAGAAAAGTGGTATAAATCAAATCAAATAATACTGCAACACTTTCAAGGTTCAACCAAATACATTCCAATATTGAATGAAATAATACGAATGTCATGGTTGTCAGCAGAAACACTGACAAGATCAGAATTGTCATCGCCATGATGATCACCACTGAAAAATATCCTTAACAAAGTATAGATATATAAAATGGCTTCTGTACGAACCATTCTGGGTTTGGAATAGCTGTTTTCAGGTGGTTCATACCCAAACTAAACATGCATTTTGGTCCAGATATGGAATGCATCTGGACATAGGTCTATTTTGTTCTTTATATGTCAATTGTTCTAAGCAGAGGTGTTTGGAGTGGGGGGTAAGAGCAGGAAAAAGCCAAGGACATTTGTAATGGTCATGGGGGGGGGGGGGCGGGGATGAAAGGGAAATTGTTGCAAAGATGGGGGTTGGGCAGGCCAGTGGGATATGCCATACTGGGCATCCCCAGCAACAGCTAAGAGGATGGAGGAGAGGGAAAAGAAGATGGGGGGGCAGATCAGCGGGACATGCCACACTGATACCTGCTGAAGGGAAAGAAGGGATGGTGCAAACCAGCCTTGCCCTACTTGCTCGGTAAATCACTCCAGGATGCCTGTGAATGTTGTTTCATCTTAAACTGGACAACAAAAATGCCCTGGATTTTATTCCTGGCAAATCACAGCTCATGCAGAATGGTTCAGCAGTAGCAGCAAACGTTCTGTGTTTGTTTCTGTTTTGAAACAAAACATATTTTATGTTCTGTGTACATTCCTACTATCAAGCAATTAAATTAATATAGTGTCATTTTCAGAAAAAATGTTTGTGATATCTACACTGTTAAAAAAGGATTTTTTTAAAAAAAAAGCATACCTCCTTTTTCATTCTGTAGTATTCATCTATGGCATATTGGTATTTTGGTGTACTGATGCCCAAAACAGAGGCAATCTTTTCACCAAGGAAGTCACACACTGAATAAATGAAATAGATGTATTATGAATGTTGCAGATTAATTCTTGAGCATAGTTCCAATTAATACTCAGGGGCCACATTCACAATGAGAGGACTTGTAGACAAATACACAAATTCAACATTTTATGATCATGTTATAGGCATTCTCACAACATGATAGCCATGGTGGGCAAGATTAGTTATGAGACACCAATTTAGCAGAATGCAAGGCGGTTGATTATTCAGGCACCCAAACTAGGCAACTGTGCCTTTTTTCAGGGCAGATGGGCACATTTCCAAACAAAACAGTGGACTGCAGCCACCACCATTTTTTGTCTCTTAAGTATGCCTATGGCGCCTTTATGATGCCCAGGGGCATTCCTATAATTTGAGGGAAAGCAAGATTTTTGTGACTAGTGCAGTACTTCGTTTTTATTTTTTTTCACCTTCTGAGAAGTGCAGAGTGTGGACAGTTATACAATAAAATCCCCAGAGTAAGCAAGGGCAAAATTTTCAGCCCATTTTGGGGAGGTTTGAAAGGATTGGGATTTTAAGGGGCAACAGATGTGCATTAAGGCTCACCCATTCTAAAAAATAACAAATATAAATCAATGTAAATAATAAGCTGGAATTGTTAATACAGTGGTGTCAATCATTCTCCACAAGCTATCAGGAAAAGCTTAGTTTTTCCCCCGTTTCCAGAATGCCAGAATCAAAAGGGCCAACCTAGGGAGAGGCTGTTCCACAGTGTTAGTTCCATGACTGAAAAGCAACATTTTATGGCCTTGACCCCCTTCTCACAAAAATAGGGCACCACTAACAGTTTCTCCCTGAAAGCTCATCTTGGATGGGCCAAATCTAGTTGGAACAGGTCATCCTAAAGATACTCTGGTGCCAGGCCATAGAGGGCTTTATAAGTTGAAACTAGCACTTTGAATTGCACCCGAAAACCTGCTGGCAACTAGTGCAGGGCTCACAAAATAAGTGTAACATTCAGTTCTAGTTCTCTTTCAACAACACTACAGGCATCACTTTCGTTGCTTCATTCCCCCGAGTGCCTCAGAAAACCAAGGAGCACCCCAAGATTGGTACACAGAGATAAGTCATTTGGGAAGGAATTTTATTAATAGCTTGGTTCAGGCAATCAATAGAACTGCCCGTCAAACCACTGGGAAATTCCTTAAGCATCCTCTGGAAATCCTCTAGATCAGAGCTTTTCAAACTTTTCATGTTGGTGACACACTTTTTAGACATGCATCATTTCACGACACAGTAATTCAGTTTTACTAGCAAACTGGAGGTTAAACTAACTAACTTGTAAGAGATATGGACACATACATAAATTGTAATAGCGAAATGTATGGGGACACAACATATTTCATGAAAACAGAGTTCCCCTTTACAGCAGGGCAAGGCTTGCACAGAGCTCCTCTCTTACAGCAGGGCACAAGGCAGGTACTAGGACCTGCGTGGAATCCCAGCAGGTTTGGAGGCAGCAAGGCACAAGGCAGGCACTAGGACCTGCGTGGAATCCTGGCAGGGCTCGGAGGCAGCAGCAGCGAGGCGCTTGAAGCTCTGAGCATCTGACTCAGAAGTTTCTCGTTACGTTCGCACGACACACCTACACACTGCAGCTGACACACTAACGTGTCATGACACACAGTTTGGAAAGCTCTGCTCTAGATCCATAAGACACTTGGGGCAGATCCTCCTAATGTTGTTAAATCAGCAGTGAACATACTTTAAGCATGAAGAATCTGTTCTTGTTTCCCACTAGAACTCCAACATTTATGCTCCAGCTACAGCCTAATGCAATACACAGCCACTTCAAATTAAGAAATTCTGACCTTGGGACTTTGTTTTGAGTATCAGAACTGAATGCAATACACCTCATAATCTTTCTACACAAAAATTAATTGGGAGTCAGAAATTCCTGATCTACTGCAAATTATCCAGTGAACTTTTACAAAGATCTGAATTTACTTCCACCCATCTCAATTTCAATCAAGTAATGAAGCAAAGCAGAAGGCATATTTATAGAAACTAAACGGTAGATTTCACTGAAATATTTTTTCACGCTAATGTACAACCTACTTATGCCAGTTTGTGGTGAACAGTAGGCATTGTTTTTAACTTCAGTGAACAATGAATAGGCCTGGTGACTAAGGAAATCAGTGTTTTCAGAACTTCATCCAAGTGTCTTCTCTTGGCTAAAGAACAAAATTTAACAGTGCATGGTATTATTTAATTGACATTATTTCCCTTCCAAGAAACATGATTCTAGGACCTCATTCAGTCTTCCATCAATCTATACTACTATTACACTGGCTTGCATATGTCACTGGATTCTTATCAAGTTATTGTATACATATACAGACAGAAACTGAACAAACTCTCACCTGAAAGTGTTGACGTGGCTACTCTTAGCATCTGAAACCACAAATAAGGACCCCATGTCAGTGATGCCTGCAATAAAATGTCGAGTTCATTTATGCCACAAATTTGATTTTAAGAAAAACCCACTGAACGTCTTTCATTAATATCCTATATTACCTTTTCTGAGTTCAAGATAACACCAACAATATTCTCAGACAGACAACCATCCTGGCACCAATTAAATATAGACCTGCTTTTTTTAAAGCGACCAATACTAATGACATTTCTTGAATCAAGAAAATATGGTTGTTAAAGAAAAATCATATCCATTTTTATATTCAAAACATTTATACACATTGATCCTGAGCTCCAATTAGCACAAGGTACTCCTGTCTTAATTTCTTTTGATTTTCCTGTTTTCATACCATATTTCACATTGTTCTGGAGAGTCCAATCACTCAGAGCAATTGTTTAGAGGTATAGGATGGAGAAAGCTATTACACAAGGGAAATTCTGCTTGTGATATTCTGAATCCATCATCTCAGAAATCCATAAAAGCAGGCATGTAAAATCAGTCAGGTTTATCCTTTTGTTGCAAATGAGACATACATTATGACTGAATGAAATGAGGTTTGCCATTGGCCAAACTGAGCTCAGAAAGAATGCATTACAAAAGCAAACAAATCAACTTTTTTCAGTTTCTTTAGAAATAATATATCAGCAACAGAGTTAATCGATTTTTATTTCTACAAAAAATTAAAACTAAGCACATACTGGTGACCTAGCCCATTAATCATCATTTGAAACAAACTTAGAAGAACCTACTGGATCAACAGAAGGCAATAGGTCTTTTTTCTCTTGCTGCTCCTCATCTTCATCTGTACTATATTCTTCCATGGTTTCACCACTTGCAAAGTGGATGACCCTTCTTGGAATTTTCTTCTTTCTTCCCATGACTCCAAGTTCCACATTCTCAAAGCCTCTGTCTCCATTTGCATTCAGCTGTAATAGAATATACTATATTCAGATACAGTTCACATGATGAAGAAAGGAGGACATGATGAGCATCTCTTGAGTCAATCTTTATGTTAGCATTAGCATATCACATCACTCATGGTTTGAAGGCAGAGAAAGGTTCATTTTTCAAAGTGCAATTTTATTTGTGAAGTTGATTTAATTCTCTAGAATAAACATAAAATTGTATAGACACTTCATACTGCCATAGATTGTTAAATGCCAACCAAAATTACCATTGTTTATTGAGTACTTTTGAGTACATTCATTTTCAGGGAATGTTCATGTATCCTACAATATAACTGGGAGTTAAATCATTTTTATTTTTAATTTAATGTTAATCCATTTAGTACTGCTAGAGTTAGAATTAGACACTTTGCTCAAGGCTACCTAGTAATTTCTGACTAAACTGGAATTCAGACTAGAGATTGTAAAAATCATCAGTATAATTCAGCAGATACCCTGCTGAAATTTGACAGTATAAAATCAAAACTAAGAAGAAACTGTATACTTCCATTTTATATAAATTGTGAAAAGCTGCAATTTTTATATTCTTAGCTAGTACAATCAGAGATCCAAATTCCTTGCAATTTCGGGGACACCCTGCTTCAGCATCATTCCTAGTATTCTCAAGGTTCTCCCTGCCCCCCAAAATGATAGAGGCAACTAGGAAACCAAATAATGTAATTTTAAAGGGAATGTTCTATATTTACTGTTGTTACCACAGTATATTAAAAGCTGCAAAAGATAAGCCATCATAAAGATGATGACAACAGTAAAGGAAGCTAGTAAAACTTAAATTATGCTCTCAAAGAGAGAAAAAAGAAAGAGGTTGAGATTAGTCTAAGCACTCATAAACTTTTCCCCAGGACATAGTTGAACAGCCAATGGGTCACACAATATTTGATTCACAGGACTGCCAAGGTTCGCAGTTTTCAGTACAACACTGATGATTCAACTAGTACATGTAGCTTAATCGGTGTACAAAACAGCACCTATATCTATAAAAAGTCATTATAGTCCAGCACCCAAATTTCCTCACAGAAAAAGACCAGCAAGAATTTTATCAAGTACACAAACCAGTGGTATCCATTTTAACTCTGACTTCTTATAGGTTGAAAAATTACAGATATTTGTTATAAATTAAACTTAAAGTTAATTGCCTGGAAATCTGTCTTTCACATGTGATATTTTTATTTAAATTAGGTTTAAGTCAAGGCAATAAAGGGGCGCGGTAGCTCAGCGGGTTAAACCGCTGAGCCGGAAGGACTGCCTGTATAAGATCTGGTCGGCAGTTCTAATCCCCGCGTGGCGAGGTGAGCTCTCGTCATTCACCCTAGCTTCTGCCAACCCAGCAATTCGAAAGCTAATTAAGGCAAGTAGATAAATTGGGTACCACTTACGTGGGAAAAATGTGCTACATCCTGTCGGGAGCCGTTCCACCGGAGAAAAAAGATGGATAAAAAAGATCGGAGGAAGACTGAAATGCTGCCAGTGAGGACAGACAGACCCGGAAGTGACATCAACAGGACGTCAGCAGCCGGCTCAAGGCATGCTGGGAATTGTAGTCCAGAGCCTTAATGAGCCGGTTCCCTTACCCCCTCTCCTGGTGCGCGGGCAAAATTACACTTAGGTGATAAATGTATGTATAAAGATAAATGTATATAGACATGTATGTAAGCCGCCTAGAGTCCTCCGTTAGGGAGGGGATAGGCAGGGTATAAATACCACTATAAATAAAAAATAAAATAAATAGTTCTGAAACAATAACTCCTCAAAAGGTTATGTAATATCCCTTATTTATTTGTTTGTTTAATAATTTAGATTTCTACTGGGTGGTGTAATGTACAAAGTTAAAAAGCACAACCCAATGCAGTACCATAAAAAGCCAAAAATAAAAATAAAAGATGATCATAACAGGGAATAGACATATGCTATAAACATGCAAAACCAATCCCATAATGGGCACACACCTCATCCTAGGCCAAGGTCTGCGGAAACAGCCAGGTCTTTGGGGCTCACTTGAAGGAAAGAAAGTTGAGGGATGTTCAAATCTCTGGGGAGGATGCTGTTCTAGAGAATCTACTACACACACTGCTCTATAGTTAATTTGTCAAGATATTTTAGTGGTGAGTTCAACCTATGGAGTGGTGAGTTTAGTGGTTTAGTGGTGAGTTTAGTGATGAGTTTAGTAGTGAATGGTAATGGAGTGGTATTTAGTGGTGGAGTGGAGTGGAGTGGTAGACAGTGGATAGAGTGGTGGAGTGATAGAGTGGAGTTTAGTGGTGAGTGGTAATGGAGTGTTGAGTTTATTGATGAGTTCAACCTATGAAGATCCCGGAGTTATTTTTAAGTCAGTTACAATCTCTTGCTTAATGTACTGTGATGGGGGAAAAATGGGCAGGTGTAATGGTATGTGGGAATGACCTTGGGAGACTGGGCAAAGAAATGCTGCCAAGGGAGTGGTCAGATAAGAGACAGCATAACCCACAGCTGGATAGTGGGCAGGGCAAGAGGGTCAGAAGAGACCCACCCTCTTTTCTCAGGCTGTAAAGGAGACAGGGGGAGAAATGTACTTTCAGACTTACAATATTCTGTCAATGTAGTTTTACAATAAAGTAGAATTAGCTCATCTGATTGTATTTCCTATCTGGTTTGCCCCGCAAAGCCGACAGCAGGAGAGAGGAATCATGCATACTCTACTTTGAATTGCTGGAGGAGAGACAGAATATAACTGTTATTGAGCCTTTCCTTAGTAACTAACTATGGCTCAAACATACTTTGGCCATCCCTTTTTTATGCTGTCTCTTCATGACACTGTCTTCATTGGATTTATTTTATTTGTTTAGAAAATTTATATGGCTACCATCCTTGAGCAGCTCACAACAAACAACAAAAATACATTTAAAAACCCACAATATATAATACATCAACCAAGGCATCTTAACACAATGCCATACAACTACACCTATGTTGGGCTCAACAGACATCCTGGGCCAACATCTGGGGAAAAAGCCAGGTCTTCACAGCCTTCCAGAAGGCCAAGAGTCGGGGCCTCCTTATGGACTGCAAATAATTCCAAGGCAATCTATAATGGAAGGGCATCCAGATTAGAAATTAAGGTGGATCTTACAATGAAATGAAAGCTATTTGACCTCAAATTTGAATGAAATCACTCAGTAGACCCTGAAATCTTTTCCTTCAAATTCAGCATTATTGGCCTGAACAGGGTAACAGAACAGCATATTGTTGTTATTAAATTACAAATAAAATACAGTACTGCTTTAGGTGTAGTTGATACCAGCATGCTTTACATAGCAAATATACTGGGAGAACAGAAGCCTTAGTATGTTTTAGACTTACATTTTGTGGGAAAGACTGGGGAGTTATCATAGAGAAAGCAATAGTAGTTACTAGACAACCCTGTGACCCATTGGGAAATCCTTTGAGAGAAAGGTAGTGCAGTCTGATATGAATAGAATGAACATTAAATTTTAGGCTGACCATATCGTTTTTACCCCAATGCTGGACGGTCCCGTGATCATCTAAGAAGAGTATACAGTTGCAATCGAAATTATTCAACCCACATTGCAAATCAGGTTTATTGTCAAAATTTAGACTTTCAGCTGTTTGCAATGAACAAATCAAACAAAAGCAATTGAAATAGCTCAACACAACGAATGCTTCAAGTGCTGCCCCCAAATTCAACTGAAAGTGCAACTATAATGACTTCTCCAGTCTCAAAATTATTCAACCCCCTGAATAGAAATCCGACACAACAGCACCCATACTGTACAGTATGCAAAACAGGTGTTGTCTCAAGCACACCTGATGCAACTAATCAAGGGCTTCATCAGTTGCACCAGGTGTGCTTGAGCTGGAACACATGAAATACCTGAACTGGCTAGGGGTTTGTTGGGTGTCACATTTGACTGCATGTTAGAAATATGGCTAAGTCAAAAGAATGGTCCAAAAAGGTAAGAGAAGAGATCATCGCCCTTCACAAACAAGGAACAGGATACAAAAAGATAGCGAAGGCACTGAATGTACCTAGAGACACCGTTGGAAGCATAGTTCGCAAGTTCAAAGTTAAAGGAACAGTGGTTACACTACCTGGACGGGGCAGAAAAAGGAAGCTGTCAATGGCTGCAACCAGATTTCTGAGACGGCAGGTTGAGAGAAACCCTCGAGTGACTGCAAAAGACCTGCAGCAAGACTTGGTGGCAACAGGCACTGAGGTTTCAGTGAGCACAGTAAGGCGCGCACTAAACACAGAAGGTTTCCATGCCAGAACTCCAAGATGTACACCACTACTGACCCAAAAGCACAAGAAAAAACGGCTCCAATACGCTCACAATCATATAAATAAACCACAGAAGTTTTGGGATTCTGTTCTGTGGAATGATGAAACAAAACAAACTTTTCGGCCCGATGGATCAGCGGTAAGTCTGGAGGAAGAAGAATGAAGCATACGCTGAAAGAACACTCTGCCTACAGTTAAGCATGGTGGTGGCTCGGTGATGCTGTGGGGCTGCTTTGCATCCTCTGGCACTGGAAACCTGCAGCATGTAGAAGACAAGATGGATTCATTGAAGTATCAGGAAACCCTAGGAGAAAACGTCATGCCATCTGTAAGGAAGCTGAAGCTTGGGCGTCATTGGAACTTCCAACAGGACAATGATCCCAAGCATATCTCAAATTCCACTAAGGCCTGGATGCAGAAGAGGTCCTGGAAGATTATACAGTGGCCATCACAGTCACCTGACTTGAACCCCATAGAAAATCTCTGGTGGGATTTGAAGAAGGCAGTTGCAGCACACAAACCCAAGAATATTACTGAACTGGAGGCCATTGCTCATGAGGAATGGGCTAAGATTCCTCAGGAACGCTGACAGAAGCTGGTGTCTGGCTATGCATCTCGTTTGCAGAAGGTCATAACAGCAAAAGGGTGCTCTACTAAGTACTGAAGATACTTGCCATGAAGGGGTTGAATAATTTTGAGACTGGAAAAGTCATTATAAGTTGCATTTTCAGTTGGATTTGGGGAAATCACTTGAAGCATTCGTTGTGTTGAGCTATTTCAATTGCTTTTGTTTGATTTGTTCATTGCAAACAGCTGAAAGTCTGTAAATTTTGACAATAAACCTAATTTGCAATGGGGGTTGAATAATTTTGATTGCAACTGTATATCATAAATAGAAAAATAATTGTAGTGGCAAACGAACTTCAATATAAGTTAATATTTACTTACCTAAACAGATAAACAGAATGACCATGGGCGGGCAAAAAAGCAGTGGGAGTGGGGGTGACTTCTGACTTCCTGCCAGCTTCCCCATTGACTTTGCTTGTGGGAAGTTGGCACGGAGTGTCGGAAATCACGATCACGTGACTGCAGGGATGCTGCAATGGCCACAACTTTGCAAATAAAACTGGTCTTAACATTGTGGAAATTTCAATTCCACAGGAGTAATGGGTCCTGGATTTTTTACACATTCTTTAAGTTAGCGGATTTTAGGTACGTTGAATCAAAAATTGTTGCAGTATAATACACCGTTTGCGCTAACTTGAGGGTACAAACAGATAATCATAATGAGAGTTTTAGTAGTATATTGATGGTATCATTCACCAAAATAGAGGAAGGAGTAAAAGAAAGAACATTTGGTTGCAAATTTTCCTGGCTATAGTAAAGGTCAAAAAAGAACAACAATCAGAAAATTTACTACATTTTTATTCTAATTTTTATAGTTGAAGATAGAAAGCACACTTGCAAGATATGCTAAGATAGGGTTTGCATTAATTATGGTTCAAAGACTCTTGAAGTAATTTAGCAAACCATAACCAATATTTTGGTAATCCCCTTCCTTTCACTAAATATTCCAGCTACCGTTATGGTGGTCAGGCATTTGAAAAAATATTTTAAAAAACAGAAATGGTCTAATAAGGGTGTCTAATAAATGCATCAAAAATGTACGTAAAACATGCTTGTGCTAGCTTTAAAAGTCACTTCTAATAGCATCCATTACATGTACAGCAACTGTTTGACAATCCTTTGCCAGGGTTGTGCAATTAGCTGAAAGTCAAAACCAGTCTTCACTTAATAATTGAGCAAGCTGATTTGTAACAGGGATCTGCTTACAGAGTTACAAGAAATCAAAACAGTGAGTGTAAATAATGCAATATCAAGGTAGCAGAAAAGTTTCTGTCCATCACGGTTACACAAATAAGCAATATTTGTAAATGTATTTATACTTATATGGAAAACTGGAAGTACTAATGAATTCATCCAATAGAAAATGATGACATACAATACATTAAAGTTCAAAAATTTCTAGATCTTCAGGCCTTGTAAATCAGGATTCAACTACATCCAGAATTTGTTCAAAGTTAAGCCTGAGTTGTGCACCCAGCCATTAGCAGTGGAGGATACTTCTGGAGGAACTTAAAGACCTGGTTCTGCCGCCTCGCCTGGGATGAGAAGGGTGACAGCTCCTCCTGGGGATGGCTGGTCCCATAGAGCCCTTTTAAAAACAATTTTGTGCCACTTGGATTTTATTCTTAATTTATTGTATTTATATATATGTATAGGGATTATATTTTTATCCATTTTAATTACTGACTATGTAAACCGCCCAGAGTCCCCTTTGGGGGAGATGGAGCGGTAATATAAATTGAATTATTTATAAATAAATAAATTCACATTTACTACTGATTCTATTTTAAGGCTTAGCTATTTTGTTGGACAAATTAGTACAATCTTGTTCTCCATAGCATAAAATAAAGAAGTTCCATTATTTAAAAAAAGTTATTTAGATATTTTAAAATATGGTATTTTAAAAAAACTTTCATGCTGCAGTTGCTAAGACCTGTATCTACTGCCAGCTGTTTCTGAAGAGGTGTGAACAGGTAACAATGTAAAATAACTTTCTATGTTGCAATGAAAGTATTAGAAGCAAACTGTATTATTAAACAACACTAGTAATAACAATCATAACAATAACAACTTCCTCCAGTTCCCTCCACTTCCATATGGCTATCTACTTCCTACACTGATACATTCATATTCATCACACTATTCTGTTTTGGGATAAGCAATGTTGTGCAAAGCACAGAAAAATGGTAAGAAACAATGAAGAAAAAAAATGAAGGCGGGATATGAGAGAGAGAAAAAACCTGACTATATCTAGTTATGCCAGCATCATTTGTTGTATCTCTCTGTATCTTTCTATAAATGTAAACTATCTTTGCTTGTACCATATGCATACAGTATACTAATTCAGACACTGCCTTTTGTTCTTTAAACTTCTTACCTTTCTCTTTGGAGGGCCTCATTAACTCCATCCAGCCATTACTTTAAATGTCTTTCCCTTCCACTCAACCAATTTATTCTTCCTTCAGATACTTGTCCTGAGATTTGATATTCATTCATTCTCTCTGTATGATCAGGCAATTTCAGCATACTTCTTTTGTATGGATCACTCATTTGTATTGATCGCTTATTTGTTCTTCACCCTATTGTTTCTTATACACACAATATATGACAGGCCCCTTGTTAACCTTTAGGAAAGTTGTTAAAACCTGGCTTTTTTCCAAGGCATGAATGGTCCCCTTTGGGTTGTTTTGTTATGGTGCTTGGTTGCCATTTTATATTTTGTATCTCATATTTACATACTGTATATGTTTTAATGTTATGCAGGGTTTTTTGGTTTATTGCTTGTTTTTTGGTGGTTGTTGTACACCACCCAGTCACATTGTTTGAATTGGGCACCCTTATAAATCTAGTAAATACATAAATAAATGTTATCACATGCACTTAAGTATCCCATTCCCATTGCATTCACCTTACTTTTATTATTCTCCCAACACGCCAACTCTCCCTTCTATGTAACTGGATAGAAGCCTACTTTTATCACAGCCATTTTTTCTTCTTTCAACAAATATCATTCTTTGCAACAGATGACATGCTACCCACTACTTTTCTAGCAGTGTTTCACATCTTAGTTTTCTATCCATTTTCTCATCTTCAAAAAATGTTCTACCAGGGTACACAAATTCATCTATTTGCTCTAATCAGTTCCCCAAAGAAAAAGATTCCAGAAAAGAGCAAGGAAGGTACATGAGCAACAATTTCTGGGCAACTCTTCCTCCCACACCTCCCACCTCCTGGACTGACAAATTCTGGGAAGCTCCCTGAATTTGTATGTTTTTTTAATCCATTCAATCGTGTTTGATTCTCAGAGACTGCCTAGACAAGTCCCTACAGTTTTCTTGGCAAGGTTTTTCAGAAGTGGTTTGCCATTGCCTCCTTCCTAGGGCTGAGAGAAAGTGACTGACCCAAGGTCACCCAACTGGCTTTGTGCCTAAGATGAGACTAGAACTCCCAGTCTCCCGGTTTCAAGTCTGATGCCTTAATCACTACACCAAACTGGCTCTCTCAAATTTGCATTATTTTACACAAAATACTTTGATACCTGTGAGCCAATCAGTTATAAATGTAGGATGCAAAATATAGGATGCAATTATAATAAATATGTGCTACAGCGACCAAGCTTCCAAAAATCACAAGATTCCCCCACTAACTGGGAATTGCTTGATCACAACACACATTCTTAGGAAAGAGATTAGTACTGAAAACTGAAGAAGGAACCCCTGGAGGCATGCAGGTAAGTTGGAAGAAGCAGATCTTTCATAAATCAAGTGCTAAATATCAAGTAGACAAACATGTTACGTTTAGAAGCCTGATTTTTAAGCACTTACACTTCCTTAAGCTCTCCTGACTAGGAGCCTTTACCTGTGCTATGTAACTGCTCCCAAGAAATGCCTGCCTGCCATGTGAAACACGGCATGACTATCATACCCATCTTCTCCCATGGGTCATTCTCCAGGCGTGTTGGGCTAAGGTTCCCACCAACAGGTGATAGGGGCTGTACTTCAACACATCTTGAAGGCAGAAGACCATGCGATGCTCATTTTCGTTGCGCGGACCTCCTCCGGCCTAACCCTCTATGGGACGGGCGGCGCCTTCACCTGGCCGGCCCCAAAGCAGGAATGACGCCGCGCACGGAAGAAGGCCCTCGTCTTCTGCCCCCGACAAGTGACCGAAAAGGTAGCTTCACCTCCGTCGCGCCTTGTCCGAGGGATGGCTGAGGCATGGCAGAAGAGGCACGGTTGGAAAGAGCCAGGCGGCCTGTGGACCTGACGCGCGTGCGGGACACTCACCTGCTCGTGATCCATGGCGTAGGCGGCGGCGGCAGCGGCAGCGACTGGGGCGCAATACAAAGAAAGAGCAGAGAGCCCTTGCTCCATAGTCCCTCTACTCCGAGTTAGGGATATTCCCCGCGACGATCACGCCAGGCCAAGCCCTCCTCCGGGGCGGAGGCCCTGGGAAGTGAGCTCACAGAGAGGCCGGTCCGCCCGCCGGTCACACCCCGCCTTGGTGGTTGCTAGGATACCTCGTAGAACTGGCTCTCTGCGGTGCCCTGGCAGAGAGAGAGGGACGTCGCATGGCTTCCAGACTCGGGCCTTCATTCTGCGAAAGCACGACGAAGCACGTGATTGCAGCCAGTTGGCACATTGCGCTGTAGATATAAACCGCTTTCAGGGTCTTTTCCCACGTGCACCTAAACACGGTGCAAATATCCCCTGGCAACATCTTAATTACTTCCCACAATCTGGACTCTATGCTCTTCTTGATGCCCATGGTGTTATTGGCCTTCTTTGCAGCTGCATTACACTGCTGGGTCATGTTGAGCTTGTGATCCATTAGTACATACACGTCTTTTTCATATGTGCTGCTCTTGAGCCACATTTCCCTCATTCTCTACATCAGGGGTGTCCAACCTTTTGGCTTCCCTGGGCCACATTGAGTGAAGAGGAATTGTCTTGGGCCACACATAAAATATATAATATAGTTAATGTATATAAGTAATAAAACTTCATTTTTTAAAAATATTTTTATTACACAATTTTAACAAAGAGGGCAACATAAAACTAGTGGGATATTTGACTGTTTTTGTGAAACTAATGCATCAATGTCTGGTTGCAATTCTCAGTGAGTTCTCAAGGTGCTCATCAGAAATTTTAATTCTAATTTTACTCTTTGTGTGCTTCATCCTTGAAAATAGTTGCTCACAAATGTACGTGTTGCAAAAAGCGATGTCATGAATAAGGCATGATTGTGAAGCGAGGGATATTTTTCTCTGGGAAGATAGGTCTTATAAAAGTCCAGTAGAGAGACATGATCAAATTTTTCTTTTGATTGTCTGATTGCAACTCTGCATTCCATTTGAAAATTTGGAGGTAATGTAGTTATGTCAACTGAAAATGGAGTCGAAAATATACCAAAATATTGATGATTTTTCCAGAAAACTTGAAACCTGTTCTCAAATTCCTGTATCAAACCGAAAAGCAAGGCTGCATATTTCTCGCTGTTCACAGGACTGTATTTGTTGTTGTTGTTCAGTCGTTAAGTCATGTCTGACTCTTTGTGACCCCATGGACCATAGCACGCCAGGCCTTCCTGTCCTCCACTGTCTCCCGGAGTTTACTCAAATTCATGTTCGTTACATCAGTGATGCTATCTAACCATCTCATCCTCTGCCGTCCCCTTCTCCTTTTGCCCTCAGTCTTTCCCAGCATCAGGGTCTTTTCCAGTGAGTCCTCTCTTCGCATTAGGTGGCCAAAGTATTTGAGCTTCAGCTTCAGCATCTGTCCTTCCAATGAGCAGTCAGGGTTGATTTCCTTTAGGATTGACTGGTTTGACCTCCTTGCAGTCCAAGGGACTCTCAAGAGTCTTCTCGAGCACCACAGTTCGAAAGCATCAATTCTTCGGCGCTCAGCCTTCCTTATGGTCCAACTCTCACAGCCATACATTACTACTGGGGAAACCATAGCTTTAATTATACGGACCTTTGTCGGCAAGGTGATGTCTCTGCTTTTTAATATGCTGTCTAGGTTTGCCATAGCTTTCCTCCCAAGGAGCAAGCGTCTTTTAATTTCATGGCTGCAGTCACCGTCTGCGGTGATCTTGGAGCCCAAGAAAATAAAATCTGTCACTGCTTCCATTTCTTCCCCTTCTATTTGCCAGGAAGTGATGGGGCCAGATGCCATGATCTGGGTTTTTTTAATGTTGAGTTTCAATCCAGCTTTTGCACTCTCCTCTTTCACCCTCATCAAGAGGCTCTTTAGTTCCTCTTCACTTTCTGCCATTAGGGTGGTATCGTCTGCATATCTGAGGTTGTTGATATTTCTCCCGGCAATCTTAACTCCGGCTTATGATTCATCCAGCCCGGCATTTCTCATGATGTACTCTGCATATAAGTTAAATAAGCAGGGTGACAATATACAGCCTTGTCGTGCTCCTTTCCCAATTTTGAACCAATCAGTTGTTCCATGTCTGGTTCTAACTGTTGCTTCTTGACCCGCATACAGGTTTCTCAGGAGACAGGTAAGGTGGTCTGGTACTCCCATCCCTTTAAGAATTTGCCAGAGTTTGTTGTGATCCACACAATCAAAGGCTTTAGCGTAGTCAATGAAGCAGAAGTAGATGTTTTTCTGGAAAAGCCCATTCTGTGACCATTGTAGCCTCTGACCAAAAGGGAGAGTTAAATCCTGATTTGATGCCAGGTGTGGACTAAAATGACATGTTAGACTCTGATTCGGGAAAAGCCATGGCTACAAACAGGTTAAGGCACTCAACTTTAATAACCCATGATCCAGGTTTAAGCATTACATGTAACCGGAATATAGTTTAGTATGACATATGAACTAAGTCTTCCCAAACTCTTCATAAAAATTTTGTAGTTCTTATACTTTCAGAATGCAAATAATTCTATAGTCTTTTAATCAATAATAATTTGTAAGAGGCTCCAGTTAGGGTTGTGCAAAAGCAATGCGTTCTTCAAAATCAAATCACAATTACCTAAAAAATTTGGTTGGCTTGATTTTGAAGAAAGCCAAGCAAATTTTTCAGATAATTGTGACAGCATTCCAATGTACATCAAAGGATTTGGTCGAAGTTGTATCCAAATATCTGAAGGGCAGTCACATTGTAGAGGGTTCAGACTTTCTACATGAATTATGTGGTATCTTTATTGTGGATGGATGTGAAGAACAACAAAGGATTTGACATAAACACAGCTATCATTATATCTAGTCCATAGAGTCACTGAGAATCGGACACGATTGAACGGATAGCATCATTATCATCATTATATCCTGGCATAGAATTGAAGTTAAACTTGAAGCTGCAACTTATCTGAACACCCCTACAACAAATTTACACAAAGAACATTTGCTGGGGATATTGGTTCTTCCAAATTGTCAATCCTTTTTAAAAGTAATGAACACTTTGGGGCACAGTCATTTTGTAAGTCCTAGGATTTAGTGAATAGAGCAAATTGAGTACAGTATCAGGAAACAAGACATAATTGTATTATCATTGTCTAAACTTGCCTCAAGTGAGGGTGCAACAAGAACACCAAAATTCATTCTTGAAGCATGTTGACAGCAGTAAACATTTCCTTGCAACAAACTTATTTCTAAAGTTGAGTGTAAGAAAAAAAATCAGCTCTTAAATTTACAACCATGTAAGTTTATTTTACAGTATATTTGTGACAAATCGGCATTAACCAAAGATCTGAATTGTTTACAAATATAACAGTTGCCATTTGAAACAATTAAAAAGTTCCTCTAAATATTAAATTTATACATGATTTAATTCTTTTAAACATGTCCAAGTTAACATTAAAACTAAAACAGAAATAAACTGAAGCAAAAATATAACCACTTTCTAGACTTAAAACTGGAAATTCTCCAAACTGATGTTTTAGAAGTATAATGCTGCATTAATGTTCTCCACAGCATTAAAGGAGATCTCATTTTTTAAAAATATTCCAGCAAATAATGGTTAATCAAGTCAGTTTATTAAGGCTGCTTTCACATGTTATTGAATCCCATCATGCCTTTTATATTTCCAGCAGCACCCTGTTGAAACTGGCGCATCATTGACTGCAATCCTGCCATGCCACCTGGAATGAAATATTGAAGTTAAATATGGGCACAATTACAATTTTGGGGAAGCTTTATACAATAGAACATTTATATAGAAACTAAAGCTGGTATCTAAAGAACTACAGAACTAGGTCCCTGCACCCCAAATTATTTTTCTACTGCTTCTTAAACAACAACCCGTCATGTCACATTCAGTATCTCCTTGGTTTCAAAAACAGTTGCAAAGAAAATTGTAGTGGAACAATGATATGCCATGCAAAATAAAATGCATAAAAGTTTCTACTAATATTGGTAAACTCTTGGTTAGTTATAAAGAAATTCTTTGCATCCCAGACATTGTGATACATGAAATTAAATGAAAAAAGAAAAAAGACTGCACTCAAAAAGTAGATGTGGTAGGTATTAACAAAATAGAGAAAAATAAATCATAACTATTAAGGTTTTTTTTTTGCACCAGCTCTCAAATAATCCAGTCGTTACAAGTTCTCTGGCAAATGTAAGACTGTACATAATAAATTTGCCTCAATGTTGTTTGGAAGAAAAATCAGCATTCAGAGCTGTTTTCTATTGTGTGAAACTAATAAAGCTTCTTTAAAACTACCTTTATTCTACAATTTGGTACTTCCAAGAAATAACAATGTCCATCATTTAAATTTTTGAAACAACACAGAAAATATCAGACATTCAGCAGTTTAATTCAGTTTACTGAAAAGTATTGTGAAAAATTTACTTTTTTCACTCCAGCACACGAATACGTACTGTACCATAAACATAATTTTGTCACAGCAAAAACACTTTCTGAGTTCAGTCTCTAAGAGGTATAGAAGGCAGTCTTTATGGAACTGTTAGCACCCAGTAGCTTTCAAGCCCACTCCTTCAGCAAGCAAAGAAAAAGCATAATTACCCATATGATGAAGAACTCTGGGATCCATCATCTTTGCCATCTGTTGGTTCAGTTTTGCCATCTGGGATGGATTTACATTCTTTGACATATCACCTCCTTAAGAGAAATAAAAAAAGAAGGAGTGATAAGGAAAGAAAGAATAGTAATGGAATATATCAAAATATTTTCATTTTATTAAAATGAAAATTCTCTTAGCCTCTTCCAATTGGTGTGCTGGCAGCTAAGCATTTTAAGTGATCTGCAGAATCAAAATCAGCCTCACAGTCAGTTATTGCTAGAGACACCAGTTCACACAAGCAATATAAATACTTGTAGCTTCTCATCTGTTCAATATGGCTTAATGATAGTTTTTTGCAGAAATTTCTTAAATGTATGAAAATACGTTTCTTTCTACCACAAATTTGTGCAGATTAGGTGCCTTTGTAATTTCTAGAACTAATTAGCATATATAGTTTCCACTAAAGATGTTAATAGCTTTTAGAAAGTTAACTTCTACGTACCAAATTGTACAATACATTAGAATTATTATAAGGAAACAGAATTTATGGGCTGCATCCATAAATGACTTCTTATCATGTAGTAAGACTTCACCTCTTTCTCCTTTCCATATGTCTCCCAAATCTGCTCTGTGGAGGATTCTTCAATCTTTTGGGGCAGATATATGATAGGTGCTGGGAGACTGGAACAGGTCAGAGAAGAAATCTGTTCCATCACTAAATGCTGCTGATGGATACCTTAGATTCAATCCTATAATTCTAGTATTAAGCAACAGTCAATCCAGAATGCCCAATATATGCATGTACAATAAATATTCAAAATATGTATTGATTCTCACCTTTAAAAAGTCCTTTAATGCCTCCCATCTTTTTCACCATTTGTGCAAATTTTGTGTACTGTGTCAGGAGTTCTTGAACATCTCTAGTTGAAACACCAGAACCTCTTGCTACTCTTTGGATTCTTCCTGGTTGCTTACTGAAAACTTTGGCTCCATCTGTACTATCTAGTTCTATAATTTAGAGAAGCAATGGATAAAGGAGGAATTTTTCATGTACAACAGTGTTAAAATGTAGACGTGTCAATTTACAGATTTTTTAAAAAGATGATTTCTCTCAAAATTCTCTACCACCAGATTGGTACTGTTCTATACCTTAAGCCACAGAAACTTTTAAAAAAATGAAGTTTGGGGGAGATGGGCGGTGATATAAAATTAAATAATAAATAAATAATAAAATAAATAAATGCTACAGATTCAATATAACTAGCACGACTGTAATTAAATATGCTTTAAAAAAATAAAAATTATAGTTTTGGATTCAATTTGTTAGTGAAGCCCCTAAACTATGAGGGATGGGGCATCAGAGAAAATTGGCACCCTATTCCTTTTCTCCAGAGACAAGTCTATGTTGATCTTGGTTCCCTCCAATAAACAGAAGAAGCCCTTCCAGCCACAGAGGGGAAAACCTGGACCCTGTCCAATGTTTAAATCATAATGAATCACAAAATGAAAAATATACAAATATACATGTTTTGGATTTTTCATTATTCTGACAACAGAATAAACAAGTTTTAGCCCTTGTCATTCAGTTATACTAGAAATATTACCTTGATCATTCATACTGTCCATTATTGTCATCAGTTTTTTTAACCTTGCCATTGATTCCTGTTCATTGCCTTTACTCATGAAATCTGTTCCAAAACCAGGGATCATACCCTATAATAATTGCAAAAAAAGTATTAAAAGCCACTTCAACGTGAACAATAATATGTTATGCAGTTTTTAGATAAATAATTTTATTATAGTTACCAATATTTGACTGAAGGGCCCCATTTTCATGATGTTTTGGAACTGTTCATACATATCTCTCAATGTAAATTGACCTGAATGGTTAAAACATTAAATTGTAATGATTAAACTTGTACATTGTAAATCAGATGGTTCATCCCATCTTTCCAAACAACATGAACAAGAGAATTCAACTGCTAAACGCTGCGATATTAGGAATGTTTGGGACATAGCTTACCATGTTTTAGTTTCTCTATGAGTGCCTCATTGTCGTCTAATTTCAATTCATTTACTTTATCTATCAATCCTTCAATATCTCCCATGCCTGTAATATAAAATATACTTCTTCAACAACTGAAACACAATCTATTACAACTCAGAAAAAACACAATTTTAGATGTTAAATTTGTGCAGTAAACAATACATACCAAGAAGTTTACTGATAAAAGGCTGTGTTTTAAAAGGTTCAAAGTCATCTATATGTTCTCCAGTTCCAATAAAAATGATTGGACTTTTAGTTGCAGCAACTCTGTAGTGAAACACAGTTTATACTTTTGTATCTTGGCCTCAAAACAGAAAAGATTTAAGAAAAGAATGGAATACGTCTCTCGTGCATTAAAGTTTTTAATTCACTCAATCCTGATAGTTTTTCCTCCCACTACCAACAAAATACAGTAAGCAGTGAAGAGACAATCATTCTTCATGCTTCAATTTCCCCAAGAAGCAAAGCTAAAAGAGCTGGAAAATGTATTAAATGCAGGATCAACTCTGTGCTTTCAGAACTCTTTGTTTTATGCAGCTATGTATAGGCATCATCACAATGTTGCTTAGCCCATTGTTAAATAAAAACTACTTACGCACTCAGTGCTCCACCTCCCTTGGCATGGCCATCAAGTTTTGTCACAATTACAGAAGCAACATCAACTTTATCTTTGAAAGCCTTTGCTTGAGCTTCACAGGCTTGACCGATCGAGGCATCCATCACATAAACGATATTATCTGGTTGCTGGAAGCATTGACACAAACAAGGGGACACAGAAATCAGGAGCTCTTCTCCTTGCTCACTTCAAAGCGATAATAAACTGTAGATCATGTTAAACATCTAACAGTGGTATACTAGTTTCATTAAGGGAGATAATGATTCACTCCATGAAAACACAGATTCTAAATTTAAATTATATTAATGTGTAATGAAGTCTCATATCACAGCTGGGAAGCACACTTCCATGTAAGTAAAAAAACCCAAGATTCAGTCCTTCGTGTCTTCAGGTAAGGGGGGGGAAAACCCTCGCCTCCATCCTGGAGAGCTGCTGCCAGTGGTTGTAGACGATTTGACCTAAATGAAACGTTTGTCCAATTCAAATTTTGGCTCAATTTCTAATTTCATACTTTTTGTCTCTGTGTGTCTTTATAGCACATTTACTCTATTAGCAGTCTTCATACATTTATTCTAGCATCAGTGTATTGAGTTCTGTGTTAGCCCTTAAAGCAGAGCTTTTCAAACTGTGTGTCGGGACACGTTAGTGTGTCGGCTGCAGTGTCTGGGTGTGTCATGGCTGCTGCTGCCTCCGAGCCCTGCCAGGATTCCGCCCAGGTCCTAGTGCCTGCCTTGTGCCTTGCTGCCTCCAAACCTGCTGTGATTCCGCACAGGTCCTAGTGCCTGCCTTGTGCCCTACTGTAAGAGTGTGTCGCGAAATGATGCCCTGCTGTAAGAGTGTGTCGCAAAATGATGCATGTCTAAAAAGTGTGTCACCAACATGAAAAGTTTGGAAAGCTCTGCCTTAAAGGGTGACCATTTTGAGGGAGTTAGTTTCTTCACAACTGTTCCAGATTCAAATAGAAATGAAAGCTGTTAATCCTACACACCCATTTTCTAGTTCCACTGAATGCAGAGGATGAGTTGGGCAGCATATACATTTAATTAATTATTATTATTATTATTATTATTAATAATAATAATAATTTTTAAAACTTACAGATGCTTATAAACATGGTGCATTGATGTGCATATTTTACAGCTGTGTATATTTAAGGTCCTAGTAACTACAATTTTAGAAAAGGAAACAACTCTATAATCTCCTGATAAAACAATAATTGAAAGATAGACATTTCCAATCCAAAATTGCTTATTGGCCATATCCAGTGGTACCCATATGGACTTTCACCCATGTATCAAGATTTCTTTGTTCCATCCTATACCAATTCAAATCTGCTGCAAAGAATCCATTCTTTTTCTAGAACAGATTTGTGAGGCATGCATTAGCATATGATCCACAGTGGATATGATATTTGCTTAGCATTCAAGAAGCATTATACAGCTTGCAAATCCTACTTCTGGAAGAACTTTCATTCAGCATTACCCAAACAATACTTACTATGGCATTAGCAACTTGTAACATTTCTTCAAACAAAGAGTCTTCCTGCTTGTGACGGCCACTTGTATCAACTATTATTATTTCAAAGTTCTCATTCTTAAATTTTTCAACACCTTCTGAAGCAATAATTACAGGATCCATCTCTGTGTAACTAGTTCAAAGGAAAACACATGCTTAAAATGATATGAAGTTATAAAATTACTCAGAAGCAGGCGATGAGCTATTCTCTGGGGAAAGCAACTATCATCCCAACAGGCAAGCGAAGGGAGGGAGGGAGACAGCCATCATGTGGTAGTGGTGGGGATCAGATAGCTTAGGCTCCATTGTACCAGTCAAGAGTTGCCAAGGAGCATGCTGTGAATGCCTCATTAGTCACCACTGCTCTTGCCTTCATTTATGGGTTATAAATTAGCCATCAAGACTAATTTATTTAAAATAAAGAATTCCAATAAATTTTATCTATAAGAAAACTACTTTTCCTGGTTTTTATCAGTTTTATTTTTTGTAATCACATAAACACACATACAATGTGCGTTTGGTTTTGGTTTAGCATGTTGTATGAATCTACCACAATCAAAATTAAACCACAACAGAGGGAGAGAACACAATAGGGCTGGGACATGCATCATAAAAGGGTGTGCAAAACACCTCATTTCAAATCATTTGAGCACAAAACATCCCATTAGAATGTCCTGTTCCAAGCACAAGACTGTAGTTTGGGGTAATTTCAACCTCAAAAATAAATTCAAACCATTTCCAGAATCCTCAAAGCAACCTGCACAGGACTAGAAAGATTATGCTTGAAACAGCTTGAAACAAAGCATTTTGTGTACCCCTGCATCATGGCAATAAGAAAGGGCTTGGAAATAAAGCTGAGTTCTGCTATTCTGAGACATTAATATATCAAATGAGTTTTCCATATCTTTTTTCCTTTCGTAGACAAGCCATGACTCTCTTTCTTCCATAGAAACAATTATTTGCAGTAACAGACATTGGATATTTTTAAATTTGGAATGTTCATTGTTAATTTGATTCTTTAACTAAATAATTTAGTTTAACTCCAAAATGTCTGATAAATATATGATATGATATATGCTATGATATATAGATATAGATAAAAACTTGGGAAGGCATCACATAAATATGGAATAGCGTGTCCATTCATTATTCCAGAGAAACTGCTGAGCTTGGTAAACAGAGGTATTTAGAGCTGTGATAATAGACAAATTAATTTACTTACAAGAAATAGTTGTGCAATTATGTTTACACAATCTTAAATGTACGTATTTGTATTACAGGTGGGAGCATCAGTGCAATGTGTAATTAAATGAAATAGTATGATGTATTCTTCCATGAAATTCTACTTATATCTGAACATATTCTTACTTGAGTTTAAGGCATTAAACTCAAGTAAGCTATTAAGCTTTTTGTATAGCTCTGATAAATATTAACCAAGACAACATCACAATAAAATTCTAGCTTTATCTAAATCTGTGTAGTGAACTTCTACAGACATAATCTCAAAACTGGATAATCCATTTTTACATAAAAAAGGTAATTATACATACCTCCCATAAAATGGAATTCTTGCTTTTGTTGCATTCTGTTTTAACTGATCAAAAGCACCTATAGAAAGTGAATATTGTTAGCCATATAGAACATACACATCTATCAAAAACAAAGTCACTAAAAATAATTAACCACTGTACCTGCTCTGTAAGTGTCTGCACATATCAAACATGTCTTCCAGCCTTTCTTCTGGTAATAATATGCCAACTGTTAATAAAAAAAAATAAAGATGTAAACTTATAAGCTACTATTAAAAACAACATTTTTTTTTGTTTTCATTCATTTGAAGTTGCCTATACAAAGACTGAAACGTCTATCTTCTATCAGCTACTTTAAGGTACAAACAATTATGGAGCTGAACTATAGATCTAGCCTCTCTACTACTAATTACCTGATGTTCTCATGCTCTACCACGGTCATTTTTATCCTGTCAACTTTGCCAACTATAATGCAAGCAACCTTTTTGTATTTTATTAGAAAATCTAATAAATTCTAGATACCTGGATTACAAAAGCCTGTCTTTCAGTAAGACCCGACATATTTATTACACAAGGGGCAATGAACCATGCAGAAGCTGGTCTGCATCATGGGTCATACTGGGCTGGAAACAATATACAGGTAGTCCTCGACTTAAGACCATTCATTCAGCAATGCTCCGGTCCCCGAAGTTACAGCCGTTGCAGCGCCCCCACGGTCACATGATCAAAATTCAGGTGCTTGGCAGCCCACCCACACTTACAACCACAGGGGTGCTTCAACTTCCCCCCACGTATCTCCTCCCCATCTATGCCCTTTTGGCCCCCTGCACTCTGCCGCCCTAGCTGACCTTCGCCATCTTCTTGTTCCCACTGCTGACCAAGCATGCCCAGCCTGGCCCTTCGCAAGGCAACTGTTGGCCACACAAGGCTTTCTTCCCAAGGTCGCACATGGTGGGTTCCTTGCAAGACTTGGGAAAGATGGCTCACATGGCCAGCAGTTGCCTCATGAAGGGCCAGGCCGGGCACACCTCGTCAGCAGCACGAGCAAGAAGATGGGGAAGGTCAGCTGGGGTGGTGGAGTGCAGGGTGGCAGGGGCCTCAGAGTGCAGGGTGGCGAGGGTAACTGCAGCTGGGGCTGGGCTGGGGTGGCTAGGGCTTCCCGGGGCGTGGTGGCTTTGCGCCACGTTGTTGGGGCTTCCCAAGGCACTGTGGTGTGTGCCACGCTGCTGGGGTGGCTGAGGCTTCGCGCTGCGCTGTGGCTCAGGTTTTTGTTCAGGATTAGGAGACTCTGGAGCAGTACATACGAGAAGATGGAAATGATGGAAGCTCAACCATCTAAATGGAAATGCGCTCACATGATACTGAGTAGTCCAGTGCCACAGAAGTCTACCTGAAGAAAAAAGCAATCTTTACAGAACATGCAGAATACCGTTACCTTTGAACACGATGTTGTTTTGCCACTTCCTTGCAAGCCTACAAACATGATGATATTTTGTTTTCCTTTTGTGGGTGTCCAGGCTTTGACTCCAGGATCTACAAGCTGCAAAAACAAATCCAGCATAATTTCCCAAATCACAACATGTTTACAAAGCCTCCAGGGTTTTGTTTTTGCATATTTTATACTGAATATTTTCCAGTATCACTTTTTCTCCTCAGTTCTGAAAGTGAGAAATCCAGATAATCTTATTCTACCTTATGCTACAATAACATACAACCAGAGAGCAATAGAACAAGGATCAACTCTGCCGCACAGGACACTTCAAATCCCTCTCTCTCCTCAATATTACATTGATGCTACTGATGGCAATGCCTTTAAGATGCAAGATAGACTGCCTTGATTCTACTCCTCTTTAGTCTCACTTCAGTTTTTGGTTATCTTCAGGAATTTCCATAAAAAAGATACAAATAATGCCAATACTGTCTGTCTTAACAATTAACCAGCAGAAGCCAGTTTGGGGAAGTAACGGTTCAATTTACACATTAAGCTAAGCTGCAGTTTATTTTAAACTTGTTGTTGAAAAATCATAGCAGTCTGGTTTACACATAATTCTAAGACATTGTGGTTTATAAAACTCAAATGTGTGGATTCCCATATCATACAATCATATGGCTAAGAGCAATGTATAAATTCAGCCAATGTGTTTTTCTGTACACCTACTGGGAGCACAGAATGTAACCCTTCTGCCATGCCATCACATCACAAGAATTTCAGCTTTATACCCTGTAAAAATAATTATTTCACTTAACTTTGCAGCCTGATTTAAAACCAAAGAATCAGCAATTTTAGCTTTCAGAAAAGTTCTGATTTGAGTAGTTATGCAAATTTTACTATATTAGAATTAGCACAATTGGGGAACCCTCTGCAGCAGATTTGGGGGCCCTATCCCATTGCATAAATACAGGCCTCTGTTCAGAACTGAAGAAGTGCAAGTGGGAGATGATGGGACAAAAACTGACATATTTTCATTTTTCAAAAAAGATGCTACAGAACGAAGTCTCAACTGGAGGTAGTGTCTGGCTGACCTTATCTGGCTCAGACGTTAAGTGGGGTTGTGCCAAGTTACTACTTGGACAGGGGACATCTAGAGAATACCGAGGCTGTCAGACTGGGAAGTTGGACAAATATCCTGGAAGAAGACAATGCTCAACCAATTCTGTATTGCTGCTGAGAAAACTACATGGACATGCCAGTGATGTCACCAGGCTTCACCCTTGACATCAAGCTTTACTTTTACAGAAATAAAACTGATGATCCACACTGCCACTTCCGGCAAACACAACACTGCCCTTTTTGTTACCTAACTCCTCCAAAGAGCAGCGTTATGTATCACAGAGGCATTTGTTGCATTTGGAGATCAGCTTGCTGGCTAGCCCTTGCGGCTGCTTTTGCTTTAACAAGTGAATAAAAATCCGACTGTGCAATTGCATAAATCTTCAGACTAGGATAACCATATAAACTTGACACAAAGCATATACGTTTGTTCATTAAGATATACTGTACCTCAATTCTAACATGACAAGAGCAATTTTGATTTAGAACTAAGCGATGAGTTTTACCTTTCAGTGCATAGACCAGAGCTTTCCAAACTGTGTGTCGCAACACAAAAGTGTGTCGCCACAGCACCCGGAAGCGGCGGCGCACGCGTGCACGGCGGCAGCAGCAGCGGCGTGGGATCAGTGCTTCTGCGTTTTAGTGGAGGCTGCCGCTGCGCGCACGCCCCCGTGCCGCCGCCGTGCGCGCTGCCGCACGCCCCCTGCGCCGCCGCCGTGCGCGCGCCGCCACACACACCCCCCGCACTGCCGCCGCCACTAGTGTCGCCAGCGGCGGCACTTTGGAAAGCCCTGGCATAGACGTTGTTTAGACCTGTTGATTTTCTGCCTGCTCAGTATTCATCATGTTAGGTAAAGAAGAAGACTCCAGAAGAACAGAAATGGTCAGTGCCATATTAAGATAGATATGTTCACTGAGACATTGCTTTTGTAACGGTTTCTGAATATTTCCCTCAAGGCCATCTCCATGGCTTTCTACAGTTTAATTCAATGTCTCGGTGAACAAATCATTACCTAATTATTAAATTGTATTAATTTATTATTATTGTTCCTTTATTATTTACAAATGATTGTAAATTGCTTTAGTTTTCCAGTTTTATTACTTTTCTTTTTTAACACTGAGTCAATAAATACTAACTTTTTAATTTACAATAGTAACGCATTTAACCTTAAGTAGTTCAAACTGTAACTTGGCATAAGACCTGAACTGATTTAGTGTGACTTGTATAAGGACAGATCTTGCCTAGTCAACAACCTAGTACACTTAATAAATGATTAAAAAACATACATAGCCTGAACCAACATTTCTAAAGTAAAAAGGAGTACTTAGGTTAGTTCAGCATAAAATCTGTACTGCTGTACTGCTGTGAAGTAGCCAGCTTTCATCAATAGTGTGCCTTATTAAACTTATGCATATCCATAATTTCAAGAGGATGACTTTAAAATGGCCATGCATTATTCATTTAGATATATGGATATGAGATAGATAAGAGGCTTGATAGTCAGTTAAGAGAAATAAGGACACCTAGAATGTTTGCCTGTATTACAGATATAGGTTAGAAAACAATACGTTGGGCAGCCATATACATTTATTAAATAAATAAAAATATTGATTATGTTTGTAGCTGCAGTGAGGGGGTGGGGAGTGGATGGGTTTTTTATACTGTGGATTTTAATTTTGTAAGCCGCCCGGACTCACCGGGTGTGAGTTGGGCGGCCATAAAAATAATAAAATAATAAAATAAAATAAAATAAAATAAAATAAAATAAAATAAAATAAAATAAAATAAAATAAAATAAAATAAAATAAAATAAAAATAATAAAATAAAATAAAATAAAATAAAATAATAAAATAAAATAAAATAAAATAAAATAATAAAATAAAATAAAATAAAATAAAATAAAATAAAATAATAAAATAAAATAAAATAATAAAATAAAATAAAATAAAATAAAATAAAATAAAATAAAATAAAATAAAATAAAATAAAATAAAATAAAATAAAATCTTTGATTTTACCTTAACAAGTTCTTTAAAGACAGCATGTTGGATCATTTTTCTTTTGTTGAGTCCAGAAGCCATTTCTTCAAGGTCAATGGCAGATCTATGGTTGGAAATAGGGAAAAATCAGTACAAGATGACTTAAATGTCCTACTGAACTAATATAATTTATGCTCTACTATTATACTGAGGATCTGGGGTAGGTATATTAAGTGAACTATGCCTTTCCTTAAAAATCTCTGAATATTTATTTCATTATATCATATCATTGTAATTATCTTCAAATAAGGCAAAAATATTCCCTCAAATCAAGCTCAGTTCCTGATGACTACAAAATCCATGTAGTTTTCATGGCAACAATACAGAAATGGTTTGCCATTGCCTTCTTCCAGGCGGCTTTTGGACTTTCTAGTTTAGCCTACAATCTTGGGGTTTCCTCCCACCCTCTCTAGCTTTTGGTATAGTTAGACCAGTGTTTTTCAAACTTGGCAACTTTAAGATGTATGGACTTCAACTTCCAGAATTCCCCAGCCAGCATGCTGGCTGGAGAATTCTGGGAGTTGAAGTCCACACATCTTAAAGTTGCCAAGTTTGAAAAACACTAATGCTTTTCAGTTTTTCAGCTTAAGCATTATTGCTTAAGTGGATCTCACTGCAATTTGTATTCCAGCTTCCTATTTATTTTTGCGCTGCCAGATTGGCCCAATGTACAACCAGTCGTATCTCTTGCCTTCTTTCTCAATGAAGAATTCTGATTTTTAACATTAGCTTTATATACTACTGTTATCCTTCCTGTATTTTCGTAAGTACTGTTCTGTAACATACAGAAAACATTTTGGTCCTGGGGAAAATATACAGTAAATCAGAAAAACAATTCCTTGGCTGAACACAGTTATTTAATTACAAATATAAAATTGAACTTCTTGATCACAGCAGTTCGAAACTTTACATGTCCCCTTTTAAGAGTTATGAGCAACAGTAACAATATAAATAAACTTAACACTTCAACATAGACATAAAACAACATTATTCTTACTTGGCTTGGTTCACTTACTTGACATTCTCTCTTAGCTGCTTCACCAGCTTAATGTTGACATCAGCTTCTAATAATGCTGTACAAACTTCTTTTAGCATAGCATTTAAAACCTGTAAGGGCAGAAGGACAATATAGAAAATGTTTCTGTACAATTTATCTACAATTTATTTAACGTTCACAATTTATCTCTCCAATGAATATTTTAGATTAACATGTACTGGTTGGAAAATAATACAGAAAGTAATAAAATTTCATAGAGTTAAATCTTGTAGACATAGTAGACTAAGAAATAGATAAAAATTGAAAAAGAAATTAATGCACAAGAAATAAGAATATTAATATCAATATTCCAAATGTAACAATCAAGTTGCACCTACTTAGCAAATGGCACCAACTCACTTAATTTCCTACTTGAATCTCACATAATTAATGATGTATGCAATCTCAACCTTATTATTTAATATGGGGGTCTTTTCTATCAAAAGCAAATGGATAATAACCTTTTCTTTCTACATGGCTTCCTTTATTATATCACATATATAGAATTTACATACCTCTTCATTGATAATTGTAGCATTGCTCAGGGAGCGCAATGCTGAGGTTATTTTTCTCCCAAGATCTGCTAAAACCATTTTGACAATAGAGTTGGCTCAAATATGATCTGTAAAAAGACATTAAAATATTGCTGAAATTATTGTTTGCAAGCTACACACTATCCTTCATATGAGCTAATCAATAATTAGGATCACACATCATACTAAACCATAATGTGATTTTTGACTTAACATTATTTATTATATGAACCCAGCCATGTTTAGTAAAATAAGACTTGCACCTGGGCAAGTCCAGCCAATTATGATTTACTCAGAAAAATCATGCTTAAACCAACCATGACTTAGTGCAATGTAAAAGCCTACCCTACCACTATTCGCAAGAGAAAAGTATTTTCAGAGTAAGCATATGAAAAGTGTAAGCTTTGTTATAAAAACATGAAGTTGGCAAGAAAAGACCAAAAAACAAGCATGTAATGAAGTTATTCTTACTGATACATTTTCATTTTTTATCATCAAAAGTTTTTATGTGGCACAAAATTAAAGATATACTGTATTTCACATGCCAAAACATATAAATACTAAGTAAAAGGCTACTTAACAGCAAACACAAATTCTTAGCTGACTGAGTTTCTTGAATTTTTTCTTAACCCAATGATTTTTTTTAGTCAGAAGTTTTTGGGAGCCAAGAAATACATTGTGAAGAACAGATAGGGCCAGGACAAAAACTAGACTTTCATTTAAGCTAAATTTAATTAAAATATAATGAATAAGACTGTTTCCTTTGTGTGTAATATTATTCTTCCTCTGTTACATTACAAATTACAGTTCGATGGCACTGCCTTAGTGGGAACCTGGAGGCTACGACCAATGCCTTTAAGGGCTACTAGTTATCCACCTACGTTTTAGGTCTACAGCATTCTATGTTATTTATGACTAGCTAATTACACTTAAAGTGTTATGACCTGCTTGGAGAGAAAGGCATGATATAAAGGAAATAGTTAAAAATATGGGTATAATCTATTTCCTTTCCTGCCAGCAGAAACATTAGTTGAGTAGAGAAAGAGAGAGTTGTTCACCAATTCTCTTCTTCTATTGAAGTCTCGAGTCACTGTTCCATATGTCCCCAAACACTCCATAAAAATCTCTGGGGACATTGGAGGAGGTACAAAAATCATCATCATCATCATCATCTTGTCTTTCATTCAACCAGCTGGATTCATCCTCTGGTTAAAAGCTTCTCACAATAAGGAGCCCTTCCTCTCTTTCTATCGCAAGGATAAATATAAGTTTGTCAAACTAAGATTGCAACTGTGTTTTAGTTTAATGATTTTATTATCTGTATTAGGAATTATTTATAGATTTAATGCTGGTCCTAGCCAATTAATGTACATTGGAATATATATTACAAACAGATTGCAAGGCCTTGTTTTGACTCCACATGGCTGTAGTATTCATTATACCTTGGCTCTACAGCTGCCAAAGAAACCTCTGCAAACCTTTCCTATGGAATATATAGAACAGGGCTCTCCAAAGTGCCGCCGCTGGCGACACAGCAGCGGTGGCGCGGCGGCGGCGGCGTGGACACAGGAGGGCGTGCGGCGGCGCGCGCGCACGCGGCAGCAGCACAAGGGGACGTGCAGCGGTGCGGGGGGGCGTGCGGCGGTGCGCGCACGGCAGTGGCACGGGGGGGCGTGCGGCGGCGCGCGCGTGCACGCCGCCGCTTCCGGGTGGTGTGGCGACACACCACGCTGTGTGTGGCGACACACTTTTGTGTCACGACACACAGTTTGGAAAGCTCTGATATAGAAGGTAGCATACTCATTCAACCATGAGACCACAAAAAGCAGTAGCCAGATCAGCCATAGCCCTTCTTCCAGGGCTGCCAGAGATGGTTATCTGTATTTCCAAAAGCAAGCCTGGAAGGAAGAGTGGTGCTCAGTAGAGGTTAAGGTAAAGGTTCCCCCCGCACATTTCTGCAGTCGTGTCCGACTCTAGGGGCCGGTGCTCATCTCCATTTGTTAGCCAAAGAGCCAGCGTTGTCCGAAGACACTTCCACGGTCATGTGGCCGGCATGACGTGCGCGGAACGCTGTTACCTTCCCACCGAAGTGGTACCTATTTATCTACTTGCATTTGCATGCTTTCGAACTGCGAGTGCGGGAGCTCACTCCGTCATGCAGGGCTAGGGATTCGAACCTCCGAACTTGTGATCTTCCGATCAACAAGCCTGGCGTCTTACCCGCTGAGCCACCACGCCCCTTCAGTAGAGGTTGCTACCACATAAAACACAATGAGTGAAAAGGTAGAAACGAGATTGTTTTCCACCACTGCTTGGGTTTTGTCTTCTGATCTGTAGAAATATGGCAAGTACGTCCCTTCTGGGTCCTGTAAAATGCTCTGCAGTCAAAAATACCACAGGAGTTTGCACTTATCACAGAAAACCAAAACTGCCTGAATTCTGACTTACCCAAAGAAAACCACCATATAGTGCATATAGCTGAGGTTCTGTCTCCTGTTACAAACCATGAAAGCTCTATCCTTGTTTATTTAGCACGTCATGTATACCACGGATTCTGACTTCTTCCCCTCAGAACAAAAGTAATCCAATAATAACTATGTGTGTAATAACAATTCTCATCTCCAATCTAAGAAATTGATGCTACATTTCCACTGTTGGCAATTTGGGAGGTAGACTATTTTGATTATATTGGAGGCTTTTCCTTCTAGTTTCAAAATTAATTTTTCTACTTTATTTATTCAACTTATATGGTTACCCAACTCACTGTGACTCTGGATGACATTCTAACAAATTAAAAATAATCACTAAAATACGTATCAAAACAGCAGAACAAATTGGTAACCAAAGATACTAACCAGTATACAACCATGCTTCCTAGAGATGGGCTCTCAACACTCTAGCCCAATATCTGAGGAAACAGCCAAGTCTTAACAGCCTTACGAAAGGCCAATAGGGTCAGGTCTATCCAAATTTCAGGAGGCAAGCTGTTCTACACGGTGGGTACTATGACAGAGAAGGCACACTTCCTGATGGAAAGGACCCAGAGCATGCCAGCTTTATTAGATCTGGTGGGATGAGAACTACTAATGGTAGACAGGCAGTCCAGTAAATAACCCTGCCTGCTGCCATTAAGAGGTTTATAGGTGATAATCAGCACCTTGAATTGCACTCAGAAGCTCACTGGAAGCCAATGCAGCTTGCAAAGTAGTGGTGTAACATCAGGGTACTGAGGTGCATCCATAACTACCCATGCTGCCACACTTTGAACCAGTTGTAGCTTCTGAGTGGTCTTTGAGGGTAGCATTTGTGGTAATCTAAGCAGAATGTGATTAAGGCATGCGTGACTATGATCAGGGCCTTCTGATCCAGGAATGGGAGCAATTGGCATGAGATGAAGTTGAGCAAAGGCTTTCTTGGCCATGGCTGCCACCTGCTCTTCCAGCAGGAGCCATAAGTCCAGGAGGACCCCAAAACTGTATATCAGTTTTGTCTGGGGGGGTGCCACTTGATCTACAACTAAAGATGGAAAAGGCTGTGGGTTTTAGGCTCCCCATTCAGTCTTGCTAGGGTTCAGCCGAAGCCTGTACCTCCCTATCCAGACCCAACAGTCTTCAGACTCTGACACAACCTTGACAGCATCACTTGGTTGACCAGTGGTGGAGACATGTAACTGAGTATCAGTGTAGAGATACCTCACCCCATGCCGACAGATATCCTCACCCAGGTATTCACCCAGGTATGTTGAACAGGGAGAGGGTAGAGCCCTGAAGAATCCTACAGAGCAATGACTATGGCTTGATTTCTGCCCCCCGCCTGCCAATCAATGCAAATTGGCACCAACCTCACAGGAAGGAGAAAAACTACAACACTGTGTCCCCCACTCTTATCCACCTAAGCCAGTTCAGAAAGATACCATGATTGATTGTATCAAAAGCCACTGAGAGATCAAGGAGGACTAGGATGGATACAAAACCATCATCCCAGTGTATAACTGCAATTACTTCAAAATCCTCTCATAAGATGAAAGCAGCCTCCAAAGCATCTGCAGGAGCTGGAAAAAGAAACAGCTGCTTTAACAATTTGAAAAGAGGTGCTTCATACATGTTCCTCTGTGTTCCAGAGCATTTCTTTTAAAGGATCTGCACACCCCTAATATATTATGAAAAAAAACAACCAATTTGATATTCCCTAATATTCTTGTTTATGATGAAGACTGAACACTGTTTTTATCAGAACTGCTCAGTAAAAAATCAATAGAAAAGCAAGAAAATAATCAGGGGAAAGCATTATGATTTCCTCCAAATGTAGAGTTTATATCAGGGGTGGGGAATGTCCAGCCCACAGGCCGTATAAGGCCCGCGAAATCATTTGGTCTGCCCCGCCAAGGCAACCACAGTTGCCCACAAACCCCTCCCCCCAGTGTGCGCGATTGGCTCCTGCCCGCAAACCCCTCCCCCCAGTGTGAGCGAATGGCTCCCGCCCACAAACCTCGCTCCCCGGTCCGCGAATATTATAAATATCAAAATGGCCCTTGGCAGAAAAAAGGTTCCCCACCCGATTTATATGGTCTCTTGCCATTGACTGCGCAGACTACAATGAACTGTAGTTCGAAAGACTGGAGGGTACCACACTATCTACCCATAAAGTATGGCAGAAATTAAAGGACAGACTCGCAGATAGAACAAGTATGAAGATAAGTCATCTAAATATCTCTAGTGATAAAGTACATGACACATATAAATTTAAAAAATGTAAATTACAGATTAAAAGGTAAAGGTAAAGGTTCTCCCCGCACATTTGTGCAGTCGTGTCCGACTCTAGGGGCCGGTGCTCATCTCCGTTTCTTAGCCCAAGAGCCAGCGCTGTCCGAAGACGCTTCCGCGGTCATGTGGCCGCATGACGCACGCGTAACGCTGTTACCTACCCACCGAAGTGGTACCTATTCATCTACTTGCATTTGCATGCTTTCGAATTGCTAGGTTGGCAAGAGCTGGAGCTAGTGCGGGAGCTCACTCCGCATTCAGGGCTAGGGATTCGAACCTCCGAACTTGCAATCTTCTGATCAACAAGCCTGGTGTCTTACCCGCTGAGCCACCACGCCCCTTAAAAATTACAGATTAGGGCTAAATATATTTTGCACTGAAATCAGAAAAACAACTAAAGTGTCTTGCCCTTAAAGGTATTTTTGAAAATGATTCCTCAAAATTGAAGTTTAAAAATCAAAACTGCATACTCCCCCCCAACCCCCGGTAGTTCTGAACTGCAGCTATTGAGAGAATCTCTTTCCATCCTCGGCAAGAAAAACGATGGAGAAAAAAGGTGTGCCTGTACCTCAGGAGGAGAGCGTGTCCAATTGTTCAATTCATTTGGTTAAAAATAATTTGTGGCAATAGATGTCAGCTCAAAGGGAAGCAAAATTCCCACTTCATCTCAGTTTCTACTGACAGATATGTAGTCCAGCATCTGCTGCTCATATCTTTGTGGGAGGAAAGCCAGCAACAACCTCCATGGGTTGTTTGTCACAATAATGGTTTATGACTTTCTTCCCTGTTAACTGGCACCTCCTAATACCTGCAAACAGGTATTAAACAAAGATGAGGTTGCTCATCCACTTCAATAATTAATCATTAGGATTCCCTAATGAGCTGGAAGAGAACAGAAGGAACTATAGAGAAAAAAATGAAACCAGAAAATTAAATTTTAGCTACAGTTCTGTATCACTTTAAAATGTCTTTAAAAGCCCAGAAAGGCATCCATGCAAGCAAGTGTACTTACAATTGCACTGCTAATTATGCCAAAGCAATATGATAGGAGGGGAGCTGTTTCCATTTGCAGTACATTACTATTCTGTGAGCTGCTTTAGGAGATTGGAGATGAGAAATAGTTTAAATTCCCATTCTGCTCATTTACAGGATATATTTAAACTAGGCACTCACACATTTAACTTCAAAAAGCTTCAGATTATCTGCATTCTGTGGTCCTACTAATTTGTTGACCAAATTTCCTGAATTCAACAATTACGGTGGAACTATTTGACTATGTGACATTTGACAGCATTAGTACAAATCTCAAGAAGAAATAACCCCAGCATATTTATTTATTAAATTTATGCACCATCCATCTCACTGTATAAATCAGAGCTTTCCAAACTGTGTGTCGCGAAGCAGCAGCAGCGGTGTGCATGGCGGGGGCGCGCGCGGGGGCGGTGTGTACGGCGGCAGCAGCGCGCCATCAGCGCTTCCGCATTTTAGCAAGGCTGCCACTGCTGCCGCCGTGCACGCCCCCGCTGCCGCGCACGCCCCCACTGCTGCCGTTGGTGTGTCGCCAATGGCAGCAGTTTGGAAAGCACTGCATTAGTGTGTGTCTGGGTGTGTCGTGGCTCCTAGCCCTGCCAGGATTCCGCGCAGGTCCTAGTGCCTGCCTTGTGCCTGGCTGCCTCCAAACCTGCTGTGATTCCGCGCAGGTCCTAGTGCCTGCCTTGTGCCTGGCTGCCTCCAAACCTGCTGTGATTCCGCGCAGGTCCTAGTGCCTGCCTTGTGCCTGGCTGCCTCCAAACCTGCTGTGATTCTGGGCAGGTCCTAGTGCCTGCACGCCTCCAAATCTGCTGTGATTCCGTGCAGGTCCTAGTGCCTGCCTTGTGCCTGGCTGCCTCCAAACCTGCTGTGATTCCGCCCAGGTCCTAGTGCCTGCCTTGTGCCTGGCCGCCTCCAAACCTGCTGTGATTCAGCTCAGGTCCTAGTGCCTGCCTTGTGCCTGGCTGCCTCCAAACCTGCTGAGATTCCGCCCAGGTCCTAGTGCCTGCCTTGTGCCTGGCCGCCTCCAAACCTGCTGTGATTCAGCTCAGGTCCTAGTGCCTGCCTTGTGCCCTGCTGTAAGAGGGGAGCTCTGTCCAAGCCTTGCCCTGCTGAAAAAGGGGAACTCTGTTCAAGCCTTGCCCTGCTGAAAAAGGGGAACTCTGTTCAAGCCTTGCCTTGCTACAAAGGGGTACTAAGTCAAGCCTTGCCCTGATGTCAAGAGGGAACTCTGGTGTTCCATAGTGCCACTGCCAGGTGGCCTGTTACCAAGTTTTACCTTACCTTATTGTTAATTCTTGCACATATTTACATATTGTTACTCATAAATGACAACAATCTTGGAAATGTATGTTATCTTACAAATCATATATTTTTAAAAATATAAATGAAAGGTTTTCATGAGATATTTTGTGTCCCCATACATTTCGCTATTACAATTTATGTATGTGTCTGTATCTCTTATAAGGGGTTAGTTTAACCTCCGGTTTGCTAGTAAAACTGAATTACTGTGTTGTGAAATGATGCATGTCTAAAAAGTGTGCCACCAACATGAAAAGTTTGGAAAGCTCTGGTATAAATGATTCTAGGCAGCTTACAAGTAAAAAAGTAAAAAAGAATTTAAAAATCTTACAAAAAATAAAGTGAAAAAGAGGGAGAGAGAATACTCAACCCACCAACCACCCCCAGGGCTGCATACAACTACCGGATCTCCATCCTAGCTGGCAGAGCCAGGTCTTAACGCTCTTCTGGAAGGCTAGAAGAGTGGGGGCCAACCATACCTCAGGGGGCAAGATGCAGACTTATAAAATGCTTCAACACAAATATTGGATGTGTCTGAACATAAACAATAGCTTAACCAACTATAATGATCAAGTAAAACTGAAACAAATCACTCTGTAATTGCACAAAACATTCAAATTAAATCTCAGTTTAGTTTACCATGTTGTGCAAATCTAGTCCATGTAGTTATCTTATATCCCACTGTGTTGTACAAAACCAGAATAATTGGATAAATCATGGTTCAGTTAAGATGCTATGTGAACACAGCCAATATACCGAATAACAGTCCAGACCAGTTTTTGATCATAGCTCACCCTTAGACACATGTATAAAGGGGGAGAATGTGACTTTCAAACATATGCAATTTAAAAAAAAAGTACGACTACATATCTCGGTATAAGAAAAACGTCCAGGTTACTTGATGGGCACAGAGGGCTTCAATTCCCCCCGAAGAGGTTTCTTCATCCGGTTCAACTTGTGGCATCACTGCAAAAGTAGGGTCTAAATTTTTTACTTCACCGAATAGCACGTGTGCTTCCCCTCAGCCCAACTGTTTACAGCCCTGAAGTTTGTACATATCCAAAAAGGCACCGGGGAGTAACCCGAAAAAGTCCGGAGAGATCTCAAAGGCGGCGGACCTCAGGTTACGGAACAGCGACCAGCCTTCCACACAGACCTTACCGAAAAGCGCAGCGGCGGCCTGGCCTGGCCCCGCTCTGAAAGCCACACAACAGCCCAGGCCTCTTAGGGGGTCCTCGGGAAGACGCCAAACCAGACCCAGCACCAATAATCAACTCCGCTCCCTCTGGTTTCCACTCCCCTCTCCAGCACCCAAACAACCAGGAAGAATGTCACGTCACCACTACACAAAACCGACAGTTATCATCCTGCCCCGGGCCAAACTCAGACATCTGCTTCCGGGGCATCTCTGGGAAACGCCCTCTTTCAGACAAGAGTGTGATATATAAAAATGAAGAGGTGCGCGTTGCGTTGCGTTGGCTTCGGCTTCCGAGTATATTTTTCTATTCTCTGAATAAGGTTGTATGTCCGTACAAACACATTTCGAACTGGATATAAAACAGGACAGTCTCTGTTTTGTTGCAGCGTTTTGGAACAAATATGTACTATTGGTAAGGATAGAGAGTTGAGAAAAATATTTTAATATGCATAAGTATTTATTTCTTTTTCTGTGTAAATAGGTTAATGTCATTTTATTTGTGTTTGCTTTTCTAAGATAATGCAAAAACGGTTTATATCTATCTGATAAAACAGAGTTTCTCAACCTCAGCTACTTTAAGATAGGTGGACTTCAACTCCCAGAATTCCCCAGCCAGGCTGGAGAATTCTGGGAGTTGAAGTTCACCTATCTTAAAGTAGTTGAGGTTGAGAAACACTGTCATCAAAATATAACAACGAGGAAAGGGGTAAGGGCTATTGAACTCAAGCGGCTCATTTCTGCAAAACTATATATTTTGGCTCAGATTCGTAATGATTAAAAAGTCTTATTTAGCACAATTTAAAGCAACATTCAACTTGCTAAGTCGGGCTTTTTCGTCGGAGACAAACTGCACCGGTGGGTAAAACAAATGATAAATTGACATCCTTTGGAACCCTTACGCTAAGAGCGGTATTCAAAGGCAGCATAATTATTCATCACCACACAAAACAATCTGTGGATGCACCTCTTGAAAAGTGCCCATACTTTCCCCATCTTTAAAACAAGAAGAAGAATTCCAGGAAGTTCCGGGAAGAATCATCTTATTCATAACTTCCGGAGGAAGGAAAACGATGGAGACCACTTTGCGCATGCGTTCAAGGATGGGCGGTCTGGTGAACGAGTGGTGACGTTTTAGTTGATCCAACCAGTCGTACTACGAAAGATGATCGTGGCGCGCGTGCGCGGTGCATCCAACCAGGTAAGGATGGATTTTCCCTCGGCTCGCCAAGCGGTGTTGAACGCAATAAAGGGTGTGCGCGCGGGGGATTTGCCTCGCCTGCTACACTGGCTGAGAACATCTAGTAAGCGAAGTTTCTTCAGCTTTTCAATTGCCTACCTTTGCTCCTTTTTTGGAATAGTTAATGCTGTAAGGCGTACACTTTCTTACGCGTGGTATCTCCAACAATTAAATATTTTAACGTGGGGATCGCCAGCCAGTTACGTGTGCTCTTTTCTAGGATGCTCCTTTCCATCTTTCTCACCCATTTTTTCGCTCTATTCTATACTCATAGAACGTTTGTTTCATATTTGTTCATACTTTGCCCCTTTTTATCATTTTTGTTCACTCTCAGTTCTGGCGCTGTACTTTTGGCTTGGTTTGGAGAAACCTTGCTGAATCAGAGTTTAGGTTATTTGACCAAACATGCTGAATCAGATGAGTTGATCATTTGGTCCAATGTCCTGTATTCCTCAGTGACTCTGGGAGATCTAGAAGAAAGACACGGCATCCTATATTGTTCTCCAGTAAGAATACATGGAAGCTTTGCTGCCTCTGAAATTGGTCCGACATAGGCATTAAGGTAAAGGTAAAGGTTCCCCCCGCACATTTGTGCAGTCGTGTCCGACTCTAGGGGCCGGTGCTCATCTCCGTTTGTTAGCTGAAGTGCCAGCGCTGTCGGAAGACGCTTCCACTGTCATGTGGCCAGCATGACGCATGTGGAACGCTGTTACCATCCCACCGAAGTGGTACCTATTCATCTACTTGCATTTGCATGCTTTCGAATTGCTAGGTTGGCAAGAGCTGGGGCAAGTGTGGGAGCTCTCTCGGTCACGCGGGGCTAGGGATTCGAACCTCCGAACTTGCGATCTTCCAATCGACAAGCCTGGTGTCTTACCCACTGAACCACCACGCCCCCTTACATATTAACATATGTTATATATCATACATTATGATGCCTATTATTATATCTATGATTTATGATATAAAGCCTTTGATTGTGTGGATCACAACAAACTCTGGCAAATTCTTAAAGAGATGGGAGTACCAGACCACCTTACCTGTCTCCTGAGAAACCTGTATGCGGGTCAAGAAGCAACAGTTAGAACCGGACATGGAACAACCGACTGGTTCAAAATTGGGAAAGGAGTACGACAAGGCTGTATATTATCACCCTGCTTATTTAACTTATATGCAGAGGACATAATGAGAAATGCCGGGCTGGATGAATCACAAGCCGGAGTTAAGATTGCCGGGAGAAATATCAACAACCTCAGATATGCAGACGATACCACCCTAATGGCAGAAAGTGAAGAGGAACTAAAGAGCCTCTTGATGAGGGTGAAAGAGGAGAGTGCAAAAGCTGGCTTGAAACTCAACATTAAAAAAACTCAGATCATGGCAGCTGGCCCCATCACTTCCTGGCAAATAGAAGGGGAAGAAACGGAAGCAGTGACAGATTTTATTTTCTTGGGCTCCAAGATCACTGCAGACGGTGACTGCAGCCATGAAATTAAAAGACGCTTGCTCCTTGGGAGGAAAGCTATGGCAAACACCCCTTGTAGAGGGTGTCTCTAAAGGATCAGTCTTGGGCACTATTTTGTTTGTGGAGTCCCTGGTTCTCTCTCAGCTTGGTTGTTTGCTTGCAGATGTTTCATTACTTGACTAGATAACATCATCAGTGCTAGTGAGTGTGGGATTTGCTCTCTGTTTATATACAGTAGCTTGTCCTGCCAGTCTTGATGGAGGTGTGGTTTTCTCCTTGGTAGTTCCTTGATTAGGGTATTGTTTGTCAGCTTGATTGTCTCCTTGGCAGTTCCAGTTTGGGGTATGTTTTCTGCTTGATCATTTGTCTGGCAGACAAAAAAATAAGTAGACAAACAAAAAATCTGGCAGATAATCAGAAAATCAAGCAGACAAACAATCAAGCAGAAAACAATAGCCTAATCAAGGAACTACCAAGGAGAAAACCACACCCCCACCAACACTGGCAGGACAAGCCACTGTATATAAACAGGGAGCAAACCCCACACTCACTAGCACTGATTATGGTACCTAGTTGGGTAATGAAACATCTGCAAGCAAAGAACCAAGCTCAGAGAGCACCAAGGACTCCACAGTTCAACCCTGAGCTACATTTATTCTCTCCTACTATTTTGTTAATACCCTTCTCTTAGGTGCTCTGATTCATGATCAGGGTTTCCAGTGTCATTGTTATGCTGACAAGTCTATTAGTCTTTTCTGACCCTTGATGGCAAAGCAGTTTGGTCTGGTGGTTAAGGTGCTGGGCTAGAAACCAGGAGTCTCTGAGTTCTAGTCCCGCCTCAGGCATGAAAGCCGGCTGGGTGACCTTGGGCCAATCACTCTCTCTCAGCCCAACTCACCTCACAGGGTTGTTGTTGTGGGGAAAATAGGAGGAGGAAGGAGTATTAGGTATGTTAGCCGCCTTGAGTTATTTATAAAAATAATAAAGGCGGGATAGAAAATATAAATAAATAAATAAATAATGGTCAGCTGTAATGGAACATTTTATCAACATTTCCTCTTAAACATACTCTCATTGCCTAATGCTGAATATGGATGAAACTCATGTTTTGGCCTGATTGTCATTCCAGTCCACTACTGAGTCTTTCCCCTATTTGTCTTCAGGGCTGCTGGATTGCCCCCGTTTCTTGTGACTGAACCTTGGACTCTTGATTGATGACCAGCTGACTTTGTGCCTGTTTATTGATTGTACAGCTAGAGTCATTAATTTTCTTTTGATTAATGTTTGTAGAAACTGCATATCTAGAAATCCATGCATGCAACAGCTGTGTTAAATATGTTTGTTGCCTTAAGCTTCACATGATTGTTGCAAAATCTGTTTTTTCCCCTGTTTTTGCAGATGACTTTGATGAATTTACATGCAATAATGATGACATTGTTCTCAGAAGTATTGCTGAAGATATTCAACATCGTTTGCCTATTGAAGCAGTGCTCAATTCGGAGCACAATGCTCTTCAAAAAGTAGGTTTTGCTATTCACTCTTCCTTTAAATTTTAATGACAAGTGGTTTTTGATTAGAGTTTTCTACAAAGCTACAGACACTTATGGCTTTGTTCAGATGTTGGCTTCTTTGCTGACGTATTCCAACAGAAGGTAGAATATTGATCCAGGTTTAAAGTAGATGTTTGTGCAGTAATAACTCTATGAGTTATTGATTGTAATTCTACCAAGATAATTTTTAAAAAATTAAAACACAAAACATTATCTTGGTTTGCCTTGTATTAAATCTTATCTTTAAACTTTATTTATTTATTTTCTATCCTGCCTTTATTATTTTTATAAATAACTCAAGGTGGCGAACATACCTAATTCTCCTTCCTCCTCCTATTTTCCCCACAACAACAACCCTGTGAGGTGAGTTGGGCTGACAGAGTGACTGGCCCAAGGTCACCCAGCCGGCTTTCACGCCTAAGGCGGGACTAGAACTCACAGGCTCCTGGTTTCTAGCCCGTAACCACTAGACCAAACTTCAGTGTTCTTCATTTGTAAAATAAAAGTATTAATGTATTGCTTGTAATTAGATGTTGGTTCAGTTCTACTGTTCAGTTTTCGAATAAGATGTTAGAATGTTGTCATATATTGACATATATATTTGCATATATGTCACAGTAGATTTGGACATATCCCAATGTATAGTGGAATGCTTAGACAATTGCCTTTATCCCTGGGATAGTACTACTATTAGGTAGCGCAAAGCAGTCTTCTCAGGTGGGTTGATCCTGGGATGTAGCAAGATGATCTTGGAGGAGAAAGCTGTGCCCTGCCCTTCTTTAAGCTAGTTTGCCGCCTCAAGGTGTGGGGGAAGGGTACATGGACAGGTAGGAGCAGCATCTTGTTCTTTCGCTCAAGCGGGAGCATCCCGAGCTACCCCATTCTGCCCACAGAGTCACCATTATATGGCTAAATCTGGTGAACATCTGGGTTCTACTAAAAAAGGAAAATAGATTGTCGTCTGCTATGGATGTATTGTGTGATTTTTACTCTTGTTTGTATAGAAGTGTTAGAATTTTCTTATAGCAAACGGGATTGGAAGCTGTTAATTCCCATCAAGAAATCTCTCATTGGTATGATGAGTAAGATTTATTGGGAAGAAGGTTAAAGTAACAATACAAGAATTCCAGCAAGTAGTCTGCTGTCAAATGAAAACAGTATTTATAGGCAAATTAGGGTGGGAGATTCTGGTTCTTTTTCTTGGATTCTTTTGATGTAAAACGGAGGAGGCTTGACTCTTTTGTGAAGAGGGGACTGATTGGCAATAGCTATCAGATATCTTTTCAATTTGAGAAACAGCTGTCACAGGAATGCTCATCCCTCAAGGTTATCAGGAGCTATTCAAACTGGAAGTAGGACCTGTGACTCTATGGACAATTGTCTCCTACAGTGATCCATGTAAGCCACAGGATGGAATGTCTCTTTATTTGTGAAGAATTACCAGGTATTAGAGTATATCTTTCCAAACTTTTCTAAGCAGGAAGAACTATAGAGACTTCTTATTCAGGTACATATTTTACCAGCACATCAGTATACTTTCCTGGCATGACACACAACTCTTGCATTCTACTTGATGGCTTTATAAACCTTGGCATCGATAAATGCCAGGAAAGGCTAAAGCAGTGGCTAAGGCAGTGTGACTGATCACAGTTCTTGTCAGAGGGAGCGCGGATGGAGCGGCCTGCCTCTCTCCTAGGCACCAGTGATCCACGTACTATGCAGTAAATAGACTCAAAACAGAAGTTATATCAAATATCCTATTTACTTTATATACATACGTATTTACAGATCACTTCCACAAGTAACAAATGATACACCATCAACGATACAGCTTTCACGAGGTAAAATGGGAATAATGGGAAATGAGAATGTCTCTGCATATATAGTGAACCTGACCAATCACATTATAGGTCACTCTCGTTATTCACCACACCCAACCTAACTCTAAGCACCTGTTGTTATGAGTCACACATGACACATCATTCCTACAACAATGGCTGCTAATTGGGTGACTGTGCAGAATATTTCACCTTTTACCTAGAAATCAAGCCTCTCTGTATACTTTATATAGGTCATTCAGAGAGGGCCTGCTACGAACCCCATCAATTAAAGAATGTCATCTGATGGGGTCGAGGAGGCGGGCCTTCTCTGTGGTAGCGCCCACACTGTGGAACATCTTGCCCCCAGAGTTGAGGCAGATCCCCTCCCTCCCGACCTTTAGGAAAGAACTGAAGACCTGGTTCTGCCGCCTGGCATGGGAAGGAGGAAAGGATAGTTCCTCATGGGGGTGGTTAATCCCTTAATTTATTGTCCTTCGTTTTAATTCCATCTCCATCTGGATTTATAATTATCTATTAATTTATATACTGTACATTGATGTTTTATATTCTGTTTTAATCCATTTTATTGTAAACCGCCCAGAGTTCCCCACTGGGGGAGATGGGCGGTTATATAAATTTCATTAAATAAATAAATAAATATATCTAGAAGTAAATTCCTGGGTTTATCAAACCCCAACAGTTCTACAAGGTGCTGCTTATTGCATTTAAATGTTGTAGGAATGTGTTCAAAGTTGATTCCTCTGCATATATAGGCATCAGTTAGATGATGATGTTATGTGTCATGACATCATCACATAGATTGTATAAATTGCCTAATGTGTGTCATTTGCATAATGTCACTTGGGCCTCTTGCTCCCTCCTGCAAATGCCCATGTAAAGGTTTAACAAAGGTTCCTTGAATGGCTTTCATTGTATGTCTATTTCTTAAATGTTAAGATGAAGCATGACTCTAAAATAACTCTCAAAATGGATAAAAAACGGGGGGAAATTTGTTTTGCAAGAAGATCATCAAATGAGTAAGTTTTGCATGAATGACTGAATAAGAGACAAGGTAGTGGGAAGATTTGGGCTGCAGAGAGAAAAGAAGGAGTAATGTGACTACCTTCTTGCTGGCTGGCGAGAACTGACTGGTATCAGTACTATGATACCAGTGGCTAGTTTAATCTATAAAGCTCTCTGTGGCTTGGCTCCTGATTACCTTTGGGACTATCATCTTTGAACTGAATCTGCCATTTTATGAGTTCAACCCAGAATGGAATATTTCAGATTCCCTCCCCCTGAGAGGTCAGTGGGCTGGAAGTCCACAGACAAGCGGTATCAGTGGTTGCCCATTTTTATGGAATAATCTCCCCAAAAAAGTCTGTGCAGTCCCCTCATTAACTTTTAGGAGGACAATAAAGACTGTTTGGTTCTGCCAAGTATTTGGGATTTAAATTGCTTGCTAACTGGGTTATTCTTCATTGTGATGGAGAATTTTTTTTTTTAATGTGTGATCTGGATTTTTAATTTTTTTTAACCCAATTTTATGGAATTCTTTTATACCTTTATGGTGCTTAATTCTTCCGTTTTATCTGTGTGCATTTATGATTGTGAACCGCTAGAGCAGAGCTTTCCAAACTGTGTGTCGCGACACAAAAGTGTGTCGCCACACACAGTCTGGTGTGTCGCCACACAACCCGGAAACGCTGATCATCATCAGCGCTTCCGGGTTTTCCCACGGCGACACACCAACGGCGGCGCGCAAAAACCGAAAGCGGCAGCAGCGCTTCCGGTTTTTGCACGCTGCCGCAACGGCGGCACTTCCAGGTTTTCCCGCGGCGACACAACGGCGGTTGGTGTGTCGCCGCAGGAAAACTTTGGAAAGCCCTGCGCTAGAGTCATTCAAATATGATGGGATATAATTTCTATAAATGAATGACACATGAAATGTAAGACTATTGAATTTCAATGAATTTCAACAGCTGATGTGGGAGAAAATGTTACAAAATATTTATTAAGTGTGATTTTCTTTTTCTTTAGCTTCATGAACAGACAGTACCCACCATTCATGTTGATGCTTTCCTTTATGATGATGACTGTATTGATTCATTATGTGAAGAAGGAAAGATGAGCAGAAATTATTGTGTAGCATGTGGCTCTCATCAGACAGCACCATTAGGTAAGCAGTTATGTGTTGTACTTGCTTACCAAACTACAACACTGACCTTTGTGTACCTGTGCTGTACGTCCAGCTGACCATTTTGGGCTGGAGTTTGTGGATGCTGTACTTCTACAACAGGGCTTTCCAAACTTTTGCGGTTGGTGACACACCAACAGCCGGCCCACAGAAACCCGGAAGCGCCGCACAAAAACTGGAAGTGCCGGCGGCGGTGTTTCTGAGTTGCCGTGGCGGCAGCAGCTGCCCCTTCAAAAGGGCAGGCTCCGGGGACCCCGAATATGCCCTCGGTTCCAGCAGGGAGGCAAAAAGCCTCCCCGCGCGTGCGCACGTTGCCAAGCTTTCCGCCACTCAGCTGATGCACGGGGAGAATTTCCACCCCGGCCCCCTCATCTGTGCCAGGAATCCCAGCAGCATGCGCGCCCTTTTCACCTCCCTGCCGGAACCGAGGGCATTTTTGGGGTCCCCGGAGCCTGCCCCTTCGAAAGGGCAGGCTCCGGGCACCCCGAAAATGCCCTTGGTTCCGGCAGGGAGGCGAAAAGCCTCGCCCGTGCGCGCACGTTGCTGTGCTTTCCGCTGGTCAGCTGATGCACGGGGAGAATTTCCACCCCGGCCCCCATCAGTTGTGCTGGGAATCCCGGTAGTGTGTGCGCGCGCATGGCGAGGCTTTTCACCTCCCTGCTGGAACCGAGGGCATTTTTGGAACCGAGGGATGCCGCTGCCCTTTGGAAAGGGCAGGCTCCAGGGACCCCGAAAATGTCCTCGGTTCCGGCAGGAAGGCGAAAAGCCTCCCCGCACGCACATTGCTGAGCTTTCCGCTGCTCAGCTGATCTGGGGCCAGGGTGGAAATTCTCCCCGCACATCAGCTGAGCAGCGGAAAGGTCGGCAACGTCCGCGCGCGTGCGGGGAGGCTTTTTGCCTCCCTGCCGGAACCGAGGACATTTTCGGGGTCCCCGGAGCCTGCCCTTTTGAAGGGGCAGCCACTGCCACCGCGCAGCAACCCGGAAGCACCGCTGCCGGCGCTTCCGGGTTGTCACACGACACACTTGGGGCCCCCAGGCGACACAGTATTGTGTCGCGACACACAGTTTGGAAAGCCCTGTTCTACAACATAAGTATTATGAGGGCTTGCATGTTCACAAAATAGTTCCTGTGGCAGCTAAGCCAGTCACAAAGCGTCTTTTTATTGGAAGGCAACTGATGAGGTTGCTTCTCAATAAATAGGCACTTCTCACTCTCCAGAAAGCTTTGTAGCAATTCAGTGTAATTCTGCATATCTTTTTTTAATCATGTAGTAATAGAGCACTGGATCCCTTTTTATTTTTTAACAATGCTGAAAGACTATGCTATATGTTTTTGCCTTATGGTGTGCAAGATTTCCATTATGTTTTTGTTTCTCATTATGAAATCTAAAAGAGACTCTGGTCACTAGGACAGAAAGCCTGGTAGGTGCCGAAGGCAATGTCGGTGGGCACATTAGCACCTGCAGATACTAAGTTGCACACTCTTGATCCAGTGTTCGTTCCTAAGGCAAGTATGCAGCTTCCCATCAGCGTTTAGTCACACTTGAGCTGAATTCTCATAAGTAAGTTTGGGAAGTGTCTGCCAGTTATTAATCTATAAGAAATTCACCATCTTAAAATTAATTAGAACATTTGGGAATGGAGGGAATTCTTGGGGAATAATGGATGGCGATACCACATTTTCCCTTTTCCTTCTGCATTAAGCATATTCAATCTAAAATCTATATTGCGGGTGCTGCAGTCTTCATTCTTAAGAAAGCAAAGCAACATTAAATTTGAATATGCTTTAGCACTGGACTTTTCATTGAACTCATTGAACTTATTTATCTTGCTATCATTGGTACGATGTTATCTTTTGTAATTTTTGGTATGGTTTTATTAGTTTTTTTTATTTTACCAGATCTGGAGGTTGCCTTCAATGAAAAATTGGCTCTTTTTTTAATCAATAAAATTAATAACTTGCATGCTTGATACTATGAAATGTTATGACAAATGTGCATGTTTTTGGTGTGTATTCTTAGAGGATAGTAGATTCTCAGTGCAATTTTGTTTAACCATTATTCCTATCCCACCTCCACAGACCAACTAAATTTCTCTTTGAGTTCAGGAAGCTAGTATAAAAATAGCTAAAGTGAATGAATTTAAAAGGAAAACAATCCCTCTATTACATTTACAGTTTGGGAATTGTTTAATTGGTTTGGCTTTGAAAACAAATCTATTTGATCCACAGATACCCTTATTTTTATTTTTAAAACAAGTAACGTATTATTAAGCACATGTTAACCATGTATAACTGCAGTGTTTCTTAATGGAAAAAAGGTAGTCATTGATGATATATCTTCATCCTTGATTAACTGCCCACTTATCAGTTTAAATAGATCCTACAGATTTCATTGCAACTTTTTTTGTGTGAAATGGCATAATAATCACATCCCCCACATTTATAGGGCATAAAGTTATACATTCAAGAAATCCTTGTGTATGTACTACACAACTCTTTGCTGGAGCAGTACTGTTTTAATGCCTGCAAAGTCAGATTGCCACAAAAACAGTACCAAAATATATAATAAGAGCACCAAAACTAAAAAAAAAACCCTAAAACTTCAGAAGCCATTAGTATTATATTCATGTATTTTTATATTTCAGATTTGAATAACAGCCTTACCAATTAGGAGGTGTTCAAAGTAGCTCACATTAAAAGTACAATATTATAAAATAGAGAATTAACACTATATATATTAAGATTATATGCACTTTGAAAATTATTTAGAAGAAGTGTTTTGGATCTGGCATGAGTTCAGCATGAGTACAGTCTCTGCTTTCATTAAAACAGCCTGTCTTTCTTCAGGCTTTCACAGACGCCTGAAAAGAAATTGCATGTGCTTTAAAGAGCCAACTCTCTAAAGTTAATGCAACTTTTTTAGGCTCATGCAGTAGACAGAAGAGACAAATTGCTTTCATGAACAGCAGAAAAATACTGTCCTTGTATAAGGTCCAAAGAACTTTTTCCAAATCATTTTCAGATCTCTCTCTCTCTCTCTCTTTTTCTGAATGATTATGAATGATACATCAAGGAATTGTGGGTGATGATAATAATCTATTTTCAAATGTCCAAAGGACAGGTTAATTCGTTTCCAGAGTGGTTAGACATGAACAGCTTACAATCTGGAATATGTTTCAAAGTCAGGATCCTAAATTCTGTTGTTATATTCACTTAATACAAGGAGAAGAGAATGGAATCCAGGCTTTGCTATCAGTGTGATGGTCCTCCAAACAGAATAAGCACAGATGAAAATGCTGTCTTTGCAAGATTCCAGCTACACAAAGAATCATGCCCCTAGTGCACTCCTCTTAAATGCATGTAGATTCTGTTCAGTTTTTCAACTGTATATGTAAGGAGAGTAGATGCTATCCAGATCCAGATACTACTTCAGAAGGTCATATCCATCTATTTTTTTGTCAAAGTCACAGCAGAAATGTAAAATTTCCAAAATAGGCTTGGCAGTATTTTTGTCACTGCACCAATAAAAAATGAGAATTCTCTTCAAACAGTTTTGTTTTAATCCATGTTCTTGTAAATACTGCATTTCATACTGGATGCTAGCCATTGCAACAATGTGCTTTGTTTTATTCTTGTTTCCCAGAATTCATTTCCCATTCCTTTTCCCTCATGGAACTGAAGTTTCTCTACCAGAAATTACTGCCTGACCTGACAGGGAAGGTTCTGGTTGACGTGGGCTCCAGGCTTGGAGCAGTCCTATTTGGGGTAAAAGCTGCACCAGAAATTGGTTAATAATTTCTATGTTTTCCCCCGCTCCCCTTTTGTTGGTAGTTTGTCTTCTATGCTTTGTATTGTTGTTTAAGCAAGTTTTTGGTTGGCTACTTTTTGAACCTTAATTTGTTACTGATTTGCTATTGTTCTTTACTGATTTGTTTGCTTCTTATATATTTTGTTATTTTGTCATTTGATTACTGACGTTGTTGTTGTTCAGTTGTTTAGTCGTGTCCGACTCTTCGTGACCTCATGGACCATAGCACGCCAGGCCTTCCTGTCCTCCACTGTCTCCCGGAGTTTACTCAAATTCATGTTCATTACATCAGTGATGCTATCTAACCATCTCATCCTCTGCCGTCCCCTTCTCCTTTTGCCTTCAGTCTTTCCCAGCATCAGGGTCTTTTCCAGTGAGTCCTCTCTTCGCATTAGGTGGCCAAAGTATTTGAGCTTCAGCTTCAGCATCTGTCCTTCCAATGAGCAGTCAGGGTTGATTTCCTTTAGGATTGACTGGTTTGACCTCCTTGCAGTCCAAGGGACTCTCAAGAGTCTTCTCCAGCACCTCAGTTCGAAAGCATCAATTCTTCGGCACTCAGCCTTCCTTATGGTCCAACTCTCACAGCCATACATTACTACTGGGAAAACCATAGCTTTAATTATACGGACCTTTGTCAGCAAGGTGATGTCTCTGCTTTTTAATATGCTGTCTAGGTTTGCCATAGCTTTCCTCCCAAGGAGCAAGCGTCTTTTAATTTCATGGCTGCAGTCACCGTCTGCGGTGATCTTGGAGCCCAAGAAAATAAAATCTGTCACTGCTTCCATTTCTTCCCCTTCTATTTGCCAGGAAGTGATGGGACCAGTTGCCATGATCTGAGTTTTTTTAATGTTGAGTTTCAAGCCAGCTTTTGCACTCTCCTCTTTCACCCTCATCAAGAGGCTCTTTAGTTCCTCTTCACTTTCTGCCATTAGGGTGGTATCGTCTGCATATCTGAGGTTGTTGATATTTCTCCCCGTAATCTTAACTCCGGCTTGTGATTCATCCAGCCCAGCATTTCTCATGATGTACTCTGCATATAAGTTAAATAAGCAGGGTGACATTACCTTGAGTATAATTTTTGGAATGCAAAAGCTGGGGCATAAATCCTTTATTAAATGAACAAGCACATAAGGGTCATTGTGTAATTAAAAACACGAGTAACATCAGAAATAACAGGCTGTAGCCTTCAAGCTCTAGCCTTGAAAAGGAAGGATGCTGGTATTATCACTTGCATGCCTTTGGAATTAACTAATATCTTGTGCAAAGGTGATATTCCCTGCTCTTGGCTTAACAAACTATTTTTAACAAGTAGATGCAGAATCAGCCTTCACAAAATTCATCCTAAAATAGAAAGTGTAATTATTACTTACATTGTTCAAAAGCTATAACCTTTTACCTGCTAAAATGCAAGACAGACATATGAAAAACATTTATTTTTAAGATATTTTAATCATAATCTTGAATTCTATTACAGATATGGCAACTTGCCAGGTTTTATTTGCAGAGACTGGTTTAAAAGTAAAGTCTCCTTCAAGCTGAGCTTGATTTCTCCTGACTTCATAGACACCTTCATGCAGTTTTCCTGGCAGGAGCAGAGAAGTGGCTTGCAATTGCCGCCTTCTGGGATGTCCCCACCCCCAATTTTCCAGTCTAGCATACAGCCATGTTATTCCTTGGAGGTCCCCCCTCCAGGACTAACCCTGCTTAGCTTTTGACAAGACCAGCCCAGTGCCTCTACTTGCTGGCACAAGTCATGGTTTAGAGCAGTGTTTGTCAACCTCCTCAACTTTAAGATGTGTGGACTTCAACTCCCAGAATTCCCCAGCCAGCATGGCTGGCTGGGGAATTCTGGAAGTTGAAGTCCATACATCTTAAAGTTGAGGAGGTTGACAAACACTGGTTTAGAGGCATCTTATTGGTATATTTTATCATACAAGTTTGGGAATTTTAAAATGGTATTTTTGCTTTTCTGTTCCCCAACTGATAAGGCATTCCTGTTTTCCACTATTTAAAAATAAGTATCTGTGAGTTCCCAGGTAAGTATGCAGAACAGGGATAGGCAACCTGCAGCTCAGGGCCACAGACAAACTCTGAGATCTCTTTTCCTGGGCCTCCGAGCTTCTTCTGACTACAATTGCTGAAATCCAGGACACCCTTTCCCATCTTGTTAAGATAGGAAGCAGGTGAAAATGCAGTGGAAGGCCTAAGGGAGGGATATTGCCATTAAAAAAAGGAAAACCTGCAAAATCCCCCCCCCCCCATCTAGCTGTGTCCACATAGCCCTCACCCCCAAATATTAACTATGACCCCTGTTCACCAAGTGGTTACCCATCTTGATGCAGATGATGTACTAAATGTGCTTTGTATATATGGCTATCAAACATTTTAATAACAATTTATTAAATTTACATGCCACCCAACTCCCAGCGACTCTGCCTAATTCTGCTGAAAATTATTTTGAAAAATAAATATTTTTTTTATTGTGACAGGAGAAAATTATTAAACGCATGGGTAATCATATTAATAGTGCTGAATTACTTTTAAATTATAAGGTCAATTGAATTAAACCAAAGCAAGTTTAGGGTCTGTCTGGAACCTATCTCCTTTTTAGAGTGTGGCTCCAGCAAAGCATTCAAAATCTGGATACAGCCTTCATCCCCCCCAAAGTGGCATTTCCTGGGCTGCCATGTGAGCATGTACTTAGCATAGTCCTCTGTAATAGGGTCTGCATATCATTTTGAAAGCAAATCCCTATAGATAAACAACATTCAGATGTCTAATACAGTTCAACTCTGTATTCCAATCCACTTTAGAAACATCTCAGTTTTTCTACTTTTTTTTTAGGCCTACTATTATAGTTCAGCATCCCAGATCTATGGAGTTGAAATGAATGCAGACTTTTGCCAGTTGCAGGAAGCTATCATTACAAAATACCAACTTGAAGACAGAATAAAGGTGAAAAAAACATTTAATTGCTTGGTTTATGTATGGAAGGGCTGCAGGTTAGCATAATATCCTTTTAAGTGGAGATGCAGTATTATCTCAGTTACATTTAATGTCTCAAGCAAGTTTCAAGTGAATATAGCTGAAAGTCAGCTGAGTTTCATTTCTATATATATTTATATGTATTCTATATATATTTCCTAACGTGAAAAGGAAGAAAGGGGAATATAACAAACTTTGTATAGGTTTAATATTGAAGAGAGATTGTAGCCATTCAAAATCTTTTGTCTACCAAAGTTTTTGTAAGGACATTTCCCAAATAGTAAAGAAAATGCCCAGCTTTTTTCTAGCTCTTTCAGGTGTTCCAAGCATTTCCCGTGTATTAGCTTATTATCCTTCTGATAATTCTGCAAGGATGCAAGTTTCCACACTACTGTACATCCCTTACATCAGTGTTGCAGCTGTGGAACTGAGGAGAAATTGAAGCCAAGAGTGAATGACTTCCTTAACGTTCATGGCCAAGATGAGAAATTTCTGATTCATACCTAAATTCTTATCTACAATTTTCTACCATCTCATATGAATTTAAAAGTACAGATTTTGATATTTTCCAATACATGTAACTTTAATCTTATAATCTTCCTTATTGATTATTTGATCTCCAAATAAGTCACTGGGTATCAACCATTAAGTGAGTGTGCTAGGTTGAGGCAGTGCTGGAGATCTGAGTTCAGCAAGAACCCTTGTATTCCTGAAGCGCTTTTGGGCATATGCAGAGTGCTAAAAGAATACCAAATAATGAAGCAGCAGTAGGTCCCATTTTAAACAGTGTTCATAATATGATTGTCTTGGATGCAGAGTATAGGCTTAGCTCAGCTATTAATGAATGCTAAGAGATATTCATTAAATTTGAAGTAAAAATGTAGATTTAATAAATACATAGGGTCCCTGTTACTTGAGGAGTGAGGGAGACAGCAAGTTCCCTCGTCTCTTCAATCCACAGACTCATTTTACTAACCATAGGCCAGCTGAGAGACAGACATAGGGGCTATGTATATAGAGACCCTTCCTCTTATCTGTCTCTTAACCATTTCCCTTAGTGACAAGACTCATAGGTGTAGAGAGATGAGAGAATCTCCAACAAGCAGACTATTTCTCTGCTTGCCTTCAGTTCTATCTCATACCTATGGCACTGTGTATCTCACAGCTTGCTTAATACATAATTTTTAATTTCTTTGCAATACCATAATGAGATAAATAGCAATCTGCAATATCAGAACAATTATTTTGTAATGGTCAAGAAATGAGTCATGTGTACTGATGCAAGACTAAAAGAAAGGACAAAACTAGATTGTTTTCCTTGATCTGTACATTTTTTAACAATGTAAAATATTATCATGCAGTTTTTCATACTGAGCCTCTAAAAAATTATTTCCCTTCAGGTGATTAATGCAGACGTTTGTACTCAAGCTTCACTTCTTCAAAATGCAGACATTGTTGTAATGAATAATGTCTTTGAATATTTCCTTGACAGATCAGAACAGGCTAGGTAAGTTCTCTCTGTTCTAGAAATGTCTAGAAACTAGGGACATTGTCAGACAATCCAACCAGCAATGCATATGTTGTTGTTCTTTAAAACCCAAGCTAATATATAAAAATATAAATTGTGAAAACTGAGATATATTCTTTCATGTTTTATTCAGATACAAGAACATTATTCAAATTAAAGACAGCTGATTAAAAAAAGCACGTGAAACCTATCATTTCCCCCTTGCTAAGGCAAAAACTGGGCACTTAAAGTCACTCATGCCAAATCCAGTTCCTACAGTTTGGGCAAAATGAAAAATCTGTCAAAGATCGGCTTGCCTTTTTAAATACATTTTGAAATCATTTTCACACTTGATGGACCTCAACAATGTGAAACATGATTTTCATGCTGTGGTTGGTTGTACCATAATTTGCATAAGGTTACCTTCTGGTTCAGTTGGCTTGATTTATTTTATTTGCTTTAATATACAGAAATAAATCTTTAAAAGATACCAAACAGAAAAGAAGAAAAATACAACAGATTAAAATAGGACAGTTTATCAGTGTGCTCGATGAAGGGATAGGTCACTTGGATAGTTGTTAACAAAGGAAATGTATAATATGGGAAAAAGCTAAATTAACCAATGTGATGCACTTCAATCAGCATCAACCGTATTAGGCAGGAATTCTGGGAAAGATGATCCTAATATACCTGAAAGGTTGGGAAAAGCTACTATTCTTTTTTATTGAAAGTTTCTGAACTAAGTTGTTGATACAGGGGGGGAAAAAGTTCCAAGCCATGATCCATTTTAAGTATCATCATTAGGTGAATGATGCTCACCTTTTTTTTAAATGAAGAGAATTAGTAGGGAGCATTATTTAACTGGCAACATTTTTATAGCTCTGAAGGGTTGATTTTTTTTAAATAAATCCATTAAAACTAGATTCTTTAAAATCTTGTAGTCAAATTAGAGATGTGAAAACACGAGAGAAAATTATTATTTTTTGTTTTTCTTATATTTTTCCAGGCTGTCAGATATGTCGAGAGAAAAACACAGATTAAAAGTTTTTTCCTCTGAATTTTTGTTCCAATTTTTCATATCCCTAGGTCCGACTTTGCAGATGAAATGCTAGGTTAGGGATCAGATAAAACTATACCGTACAAGGAATGTGACTTCTCCCATTGTGACCCACATTGCACTATGATATCTAGCTCTGGATAAAGTCTTTAAAGGTTATTCCAAATGTTCTGTGAAATAACGAGCTACGTCTAACATTATGTGAACTGCATCTACAGTACTTGCTCTGTTATCACTCCAGACATGATGCAGTGCCACCAAAGATCCCCCAGATCTTCAGTACTGTATATGGAGAAAGAAGGAAGAATTTGTTGCATTGTCAAATGCTGCCCCATCAGTGGAATGACACTGTTGGATAGATTCCCATATCTTCACCAACCAGAGAGATTTCCCTTTATCCATTACAACAAACCGTTTGTAATAATTTCATACTATAAAGTAAATGTGTAAGGAAAATTGTTATCCAGTACAAGATCCAAATTGACCCCGTAGTTCCCAATAGGCTATGATATTCTAGCAGGCCAAGTTGGTTTTCCCATATTATGGGAAGCATACATGGGTCTTTCCTTTTTCATGCAGCAAAGGCAGAGTCTTCCAAAACTAAAGGCCAAGAGCTATTGTTTTGTAATATCTTGCACTGTTTCAGATGACAGCAATTTTTGGAGGAGCTGCTTTGTAAGAAATTTACTTTTTTTTATTCCTAGATCATGGAAAATCATCAGTCAAAATGTAAGAAAGACAGGGTCCTTATTAGTGACTGTCCCAAACCTTGAAAAATCTCTCTCAGAGCTTCAGGTAAAGAGCTGTTTTTCGAACTATTTAAGTTACATAGACTGTCCTTGGCATGTGTTTTTAGGTAAAACATGAATTTATTATAGTTGCTGAATAATGTTCTGTTTCACTCATAAACAATTTCACACTGGTCTATCTTTTGGAGGTGACTTCATTATAATGAAGTTATAAGGAGATTGAGGTCAGCACCAGCATATCATGGGAGATGGCTTTGTGATGGTGGCCATTTGACTTAGGCTGTTACACCTGTCTGCAACTTGCTAGAAAATTTCAGGAGGGAGAAAAATGAAAGGAACAATCTTTTTCCACTCTCCAGAAATCTCAGGCTTTATTTGGTAGGGAAATAAAGGAAATTATTTTATCAGGATTGGGGAAAAGCACATTTCTAAAACTTTCGAAAATCTTCCTCCTGAAACTTCTCCACCCCAGAAAGCTGCAACCAGCATTAACCTCCGGAAATGGGGGGAGATGGGCGGTGATATAAGTTAGAAATATAAATAAATAAATAAATAAATTTTAAAAATTCTTATTCTGTATGGCTAGGATATGTTGCCAAATTTTGTGGCAAATCTCACTTGTATTTTCTTCCCCTTCCTTTTTTTTAACTGACTTGCTTATACAGAAACAGCATGATTGTAAGATATAGAAGCCTGTTCACTATGTAGGTATTGCCTACGTTAAGTCTCATTTCACAAAAATATTTAATTTAGATGTTATTTTGCTTACTTGGCTTCGGCAGTTCTGAGATTTATATGCTATTTTAAGTGTTGTAGTGAATTGTTTTAATTTCTTTTCAGGTGGACCTCCAGCTCAACCAGTGGGTAGAAGCAGTGCCAGTGCAATATGATGAATTCTTAGAAGATGCTGATAGAGAAGCACTTGAACAAATTTACTTGTACAGAATTCTATAGCATACAAGATATGTGCATCCACATCAAGTGCTTTTTAAGCAGAAAAGAGAAGAACATTTCAAAGAAAGAAAGAAAGAAAGAAAGAAAGAAAGAAAGAAAGAAAGAAAGAAAGAAAGAAAGAAAGAAAGTTACAGTTAGTTGAGCTCTGTGTCAAGAACTGCTTTTAAAAATAATATGGAAAATCGGAGATGCACTCTTGGTTAAATAAACATGAAGGTGTTTAAAAAAGGATCTGGTTGGCTTATTTCTAGTGAGGATTGTGTTGCCTCTTGTTAGAGAACTGGAAGTGCTGCAGTTGCCACACTTTTTACAACATATTGCTTCTTCTTGGACTAGCTTCATTTATATTTTCCTTTGTGCTTAAACATGTGGTACATAGAACATGTAATTGTTCCTGGATTTATGTCTTGGCTACATAAGGTACACATGGATTTTATCTAGAGCATACCTCTTTGATTAAGTTCTTAACTCTCAGGGAAAGATGAAGGTACTGTAAAACTGCAAATTATTGGTAGTTACTTAAATTATCTTGCACTGTGTATATTTCCTCTTCTTAAAAGGAGGGAAGAGGGGCTAAGAGGAATGTGTTCACGTGCAGTATGATGTGCCCTACATAGGAGAGAAAATAATTAACATGTACCATCCACAGGAGAGAAATTAATAAAGCAATAATTAATTGGTGGTGGTTTTTGAAAAAATATGGAAGTAATCCAGCTCACTTGCTCTCATTTTGATTTTGTTTTAAATGACACAGTCACATACAGTAGAACAACTTGTCCTGTAGTCTGCTGGGTGCCCTTATTTCCCATCTCCAGTATCCCCCGTTGCCAATTTAGTGATTGGGTTTCTTCCATATTGTTAGTGATACTACAGAGGCCTGAAAAACAGGTTGCAGCATCTCTTGGTCCTCATTTGATCAAATGCTGCTCAAATGGGATGGGAGAAGCTGCTTTTCTTTCCCTAGCCTACCATAGAAAGAAAACATGTTGCTAATGAGGAAATAGTTTCTGCTGTTTTTCTACTAGCAGTTTGCTTTCCTTGAAGTCCAAACTAGAAGAAAAAGGGCAATCTCTTCTTGAACAGAGAGAAACTATATAGATAACCTGTACATTTTCTCCGCTTACCATCAGCTCCTGTTGAGCCTACTGACTTCTAGCCTGTTACTTACCTGCCAATATGTGGCCTTCATGACTAAGAATATTATGCATCTCTGGACTAAGCACTGTAAATGCTCTTGTTCTGGGGAGTCTTTGGTGCTCTCTGAGCCTTGTTGTTTTCATGCAGACATTTCATTGCCAGGCTAGGCAACATCTTCAGTGCGAAAAGGGAGTGGGACTTGCTGTCTGTTTATATACCCTGGCTTGTCCTGCCTGTGTTGGTGGGGGTCTTGTACTCTCCTTGGTAGTTCCTTGGTTGGGCTGTTGTGTGCTGTTTGGGTGATTGACTGAGTTAATAGTTCCTTGATTAAGGTCTATTGTGTTGTTTGATTGCTCCTCTGCTGCTAATCTTGCTCTTGTTCTGCCAAAACTGATTTTTAAAAACTCAGAGAAAGCTAGAACACTTTTCATTTTTAACAACTACACTAAAATGCCCATTAGAGGACAATTTTGTTGGCAGATTTACAAACTTAAGAGCTCATATTCAGTCTAGTCATTTTGAAAAGCCTTTTTTTTTTACATTTTAAAAATGTAACCTTCGAAGTAAAGTTATACTTTTGACTGGAGTTGCTCTGTTTTTAAATTGTGGTTTGTATCATCCAGTTTTCATGTTTTGTTCAGTAATCAAGCAGGCCATACTACAGTAAAATATAAAGTGTGTTAACATGGTTGTGGACATAGGAGTATGGTAATTGAGACTTCCATGAAATCAGTGCATAGATTACCACTTACTACAACTTTCTTAGCCTTGAGAATACTTTTGGAGGACAGTTAAAAGCAAATATAATTTAACCTGTTACCTTCATGGATACAAGGAGCGAATGATTCTAAATATTGTACAGGTAATTTCATACCCTGGACCTGAACATACACAGTAGTAAAGAGGTTCTACTTTTTAAAATTGATATTTCTGAACAAGTAGAAATTTGTGCTTCTCTTTCTTTTCTTCCTATTTTTTGGTTTGCCTTTCCCCTCCCTTCCAAATCTAGGGCTTTTATTTTATTTTATCTCCAGATACAGTATATTCTGTTATTGTCACCAGAAAAAAGGTTTCTAAAGTCAGACTATGAAATGTCTACTTTGCTTTTCCATTTTTAATATTTAGGTTTTCCTGAACTTCTGGTACTGTATTGTCTGACTGAAAACTGGGAGCTGGAATTAAAGGTGATTTATTTTTAAGAACTGCTGAAATTTGAGTAGTGTCTTCAACATTAATCATTGGATTGGACACACCTCTAAATTGGAAGACGTATCCAAGCGTAGAGCAGGAAGTAAGGATTGACAGGCATTTTTCTGTATCTTTGCTGTGAGTGTAAATTCAGATTAAAAGTAAGGGGATTTAACAAACCATTGGGTAGAAATTCCTGATGCTAGGAAGGTCATCTGTCCTTATTAGCAAATATATAATGTTGCAGTGCTTCTATTTTCACTATCATTACATAGAAAATTATTGAAACGCTACTTGCAAATTAGTCATAAAAGATTATGGTTTCAAATGCAAGTATGTATTGCCAACAATAAATTGATTCTTTAAAATCCAGAGCGCTACAACTGTCCCACCAGTTTGGTTTGGCTAAAGTTTAATGAGCAATATCTGTCCTTTATTTTGTTAGAATAAAGCAATGATAGGGAAATTTTGAATGAAGCTCTGATCCTGCATTGAAAGGGGTCTTAATTTTTTTCTTTAATTTTTTAAAATATTTTTTCTTTTTTAATTTTCCTCAAGTTAAATTACCTCCTTCCAAATTTTCCTCTGCAAGTTGGTGGGAACTCTATGTGCACAAACCTTGTTCTCTGTACTAATATCAACTGGATCATTTTAATCAAGGTAAAAATTGTAAGAAAACTTAAATTCCCTTCCCTAAAAAAGTGGTCCAAATTCAAGTTGCCTCTGCTACTTCCTCTGCTAGTTTTATCTACATAAAAATATGAGTTCTAATTCTAGATCTCTTTCACACATTTAGTTTGCTAAAATTAGGATTAAAAGGTAAAGGTTCCCCCCGCACATTTGTGCAGGGGCCGGTGCTCATCTCCATTTGTTAGCTGAAAAGCCAGCGTTGTCCGAAGACGCTTTCACGGTCACGTGGCCGCATGACGCGCGCGGAATGCTGTTATTAAAATTAGGATAGGTTTTGATTATTCCTTTCTAGTATTTATATTTTTAAATAAGGAATGACAAATACATTGATAAATGTAACTAATAATCCATATTGCTCTTTTAATTTGTTGTTGTTCAGTCGTTTAGTCGTGTCCGACTCTTCGTGACCTCATGGACCATAGCACGCCAGGCCTTCCTGTCCTCCACTGTCTCTCGGAGTTTACTCAAATTCATGTTCATTACATCGGTGATGCTATCTAACCATCTCATCCTCTGCCGTCCCCTTCTCCTTTTGCCTTCAGTCTTTCCCAGCATCAGGGTCTTTTCCAGTGAGTCCTCTCTTCGCATTAGGTGGCCAAAGTATTTGAGCTTCAGCTTCAGCATCTGTCCTTCCAATGAGCAGTCAGGGTTGATTTCCTTTAGGATTGACTGGTTTGACCTCCTTGCAGTCCAAGGGACTCTCAAGAGTCTTCTCCAGCACCTCAGTTCTAAAGCATCAATTCTTCGGCACTCAGCCTTCCTTATGGTCCAACTCTCACAGCCATACATTACTACTGGAAAAACCATAGCTTTAATTATACGGACCTTTGTCAGCAAGGTGATGTCTCTGCTTTTTAATATGCTGTCTAGGTTTGCCATAGCTTTCCTCCCAAGGAGCAAGCGTCTTTTAATTTCATGGCTGCAGTCACCGTCTGCGGTGATCTTGGAGCCCAAGAAAACAAAATCTGTCACTGCTTCCATTTCTTCCCCTTCTATTTGCCAGGAAGTGATGGGGCCAGCTGCCATGATCTGAGTTTTTTTAATGTTGAGTTTCAAGCCAGCTTTTGCACTCTCCTCTTTCACCCTCATCAAGAGGCTCTTTAGTTCCTCTTCACTTTCTGCCATTAGGGTGGTATCGTCTGCATATCTGAGGTTGTTGATATTTCTCCCGGTAATCTTAACTCCGGCTTGTGATTCATCCAGCCCAGCATTTCTCATGATGTACTCTGCATATAAGTTAAATAAGCAGGGTGATAATATACAGCCTTGTCGTACTCCTTTCCCAATTTTGAACCAGTCGGTTGTTCCATGTCCAGTACTAACTGTTGCTTCTTGACCCGCATACAGGTTTCTCAGGAGACAGGTAAGGTGGTCTGGTACTCCCATCTCTTTAAGAATTTGCCAGAGTTTGTTGTGATCCACACAATCAAAGGCTTTAGCGTAGTCAATGAAGCAGAAGTAGATGTTTTTCAGGAACTCTCTTGCTTTTTCCATGATCCAGCGAATGTTGGCAATCTGATCTCTAGTTCCTCTGCCTCTTCGAAACCCAGCTTGCACTTCTGGTAGTTCTCGGTTCACATACTGCTGAAGCCTAGCTTGTAGGATTTTGAGCATAACCTTGCTAGCATGTGAAATGAGCGCAATTGTACGGTAGTTTGAACATTCTTTGGCATTGCCTTTCTTTGGAATTGGAACGTAAACTGACCTTTTCCAATCCTGTGGCCACTGTTGAGTTTTCCAAATTTGTTGGCATATTGAGTGCAGCACTTTAACAGCATCATCTTTTAGGATTTTAAATAGCTCAGCTGGGATACTGTCTTCTCCGCTAGCTTTGTTGTTAGTAATGCTTCCTAAGGCCCACTTGACTTCACTCTCTAGGATGTCCGGCTCAAGGTCAGTGACCACACCATCGTATTTATCAGGGATATTAAGATCTTTCTTGTATAGTTCTTCTGTGTATTCTTGCCACCTCTTCTTAATCTCTTCTGCTTCTGTTAGGTCCCTGGCTTTTTTGTCCTTTATCATGCCCATCATTGCACAAAACGTTCCCTTGATATCTCCAATTTTCTTGAAGAGATCTCTAGTCTTCCCCATTCTATTGTTTTCCTCGATTTCTTTGCATTGTTCATTTAAGGCCTTCTTATCTCTCCTTGCTATTCTCTGGAATTCTGCATTCAGTTGTTTATATCTTTCCCTTTCTCCCTTGCCTTTTGCTTCCTTTCTTTCCTCAGCTATTTGTAAAGCCTCATCAGTCAGCCACTTTGCTTTCTTGCATTTCTTTTTCTTTGGGATGGTTTTAGTAGCTGCCTCCTGTACAATGTTACGAACCTCCATCCATAGTTCTTCAGGCACTCTGTCTACCAGATCTAATCCTTTAAATCTATTCCTCACCTCCACTGTATATCATCCATCCATCTTGCCCTTGGTCGGCCCCTCTTCCTTTTGCCTTCCACTTTCCCTAGCATCAGCATCTTCTCCAGGGTATCCTGTCTTCTCATTATGTGGCCAAAGTACTTCAGTTTTGCTTTTAATATCATTCCCTCAAGTGAGCAGTCTGGCTTTATTTCCTGAAGGATGGACTGGTTTGATCTTCTTGCAGTCCAAGGCAGTCTCAGAATTTTCCTCCAACACCACAGTTCAAAAGCATCTATCTTCCTTCGCTCAGCCTTCCTTATGGTCCAGCTCTCGCAGCTATAGGTTACTATGGGGAATACCATTGATTTAACTATGTGGACCTTTGTTGTCAGTATGAAGTCTGCTCTTAACTATTTTATCAAGATTTGTCATTGCTCTCCTCCCAAGAAGTAGACATCTTCCGATTTCCTGGCTGCAGTCAGCGTCTGCAGTAATCTTTGCGCCTAGAAATACAAAGTCTGTCACTGCCTCCACTTTTTCTCTCTCTATTTGCCAGTTATCAATCAAGCTGGTTGCCATAATCTTGGTTTTTTTGAGGTTTAACTGCAACCCAGCTTTTGCACTTCCTTCTTTCACCTTCTTCATAAGGCTCCTCAGCTCCTCCTCGCTTTCAGCCAACAAAGTGGTATCATCTGCATATATGACATTGTTAATGTTTCTTCCAGCAATTTTAACTCCAGCCTTGGATTCATCAAGCCCAGCATGTCACATGATGTGTTCTGCATACAGGTTGAATAAGTAGGGTGAGAGTATACAACCTTGCCGTATCCTTCCTGTACAGATCTTCCATATATTAGGGTTAGGGTTTAATATTAGGGTTAAATTTTAAAAAATATTAATTGGCTCCCGTCTTAAAGTACTTCATCTATAGTTTGGCTGCTCCCACTAAAAAGTGCCTTCTGTTCTAAAGACCCATTGAATAATCTTGAGTGCTTTTTGAAACCCTTACATGTGGGGGCTGTTTTTTCTATAGTTTGGTGGCTACCACTGAGAATGCTTGCTTCCTGGCACTGTCTCTCTTGATTTCTTGCGGGAAAGGGATCCTCAGCCTGCCCTTTTGGTCTGCATGGAATGGATGTGTAGATTCTACCTAAAAATCCTTGTAAAATAAACTTTTAAATCAGAACCAAATGATTAAAATTATAACTGAATTATAATTATTTTAGTGAAAGCTGTTGGATAGGTAAATTTTGCAGATAATAGATCAGTTAATGGGAAGATAGCTGCCTCTAGGATTTAAACATGGATAAGCAATACTAACATGTCTTTTGTAAAGATCTGGCTATATAAGATAGCTAATATGAACGTTTCTCAGGTTTTTTTGGATTTGGTTTTCCTATATAGTATCAGGTAGACTAATGGTTTAAGAGTATACAGTACATATTCACACAGGCAAATACACTCTATTCAACTGCCTTTCAATTTAGAATGAGTGTTTCTGAAATAAGGTGTTGATATCAGGAATTCTGGTGGTTTCCTCGCCATCTGCTGTTCAGTACTCCTGAAGAAGCCAGAATGATTCCAAGGACGATACTGGCGATCACAGAAGTTGACTCAAACTCAACCCAGCTTTTGTACTTTCTTCTTTCACCTTCATCATAAGGCTCCTCAGCTCCTCCTCACTTTCAGCCATCAAAGTGGTATCATCTGCATATCTGACATTGTTAATGTTTCTTCCGGCGATTTGAACTCCAGCCTTGGATTCATCAAGCCCAGCACGTCGCATGATGTGTTCTGCATACAGGCTGAATAAGTAGGGTGAGAGTATACAACCTTGCCATACTCCTTTTCCCAATCTTAAACCAGTCCGTTGTTTCGTGGTCTGTTCTTACCGTTACTTGGTTGTTATACAGATTCCTCAGGAGGCAGACCAGATGACTTGGTATCCCCATACCACCAAGAACTTGCCACAGTTTGTTATGATCCACACAGTCAAAAGCTTTAGAATAGTCAATAAAACAGAAATAGATGTTTTTCTGAAACTCCCTGGCTTTCTCCGTTATCCAGTGGATATTGGCAGTTTGGTCTCTAGTACTTCTGCCTTTTCCAAACCCAGCTTGTACTGTACATCTGGCAATTCTCGCTCCATGAATTGCTGGAGTCTACCTTGCAAGATCTTGAGCATTACCTTACTGGCATGTGAAATAAGTGCCACTGTTCAATAGTTTGAACATTCTTTAGTGTTTCCCTTTTTTGGTATGGGGATATAAGTTGATTTTTTCCAATCTGATGGCCATTCTTGTCTTTTCCAAATTTGCTGGCATATGGCATGCATCACCTTGACAGCATCATCTTGCAAGATTTTAAACAGTTCAGCTGGGATACCGTCGTCTCCTGCTGCCTTATTAGCAATGCTTCTTAAGGCCCACTCAATCTCACTCTTTAGGATGTCTGGCTCTAACTCACTGACCACACCGTCAAAGCTATCCCCGATATTATCATCCTTCCTATACAGATCTTCCGCATATTCTTGCCACCTTTTCTTGATATCTTCTGCTTGTTAGGTCCTTGCCATCTTTGTTTTTGATCATACACATTTTTGCCTGGAATTTACCTCCAATGTTTCTAATTTTCTGGAAGAGGTCTCTTGTCCTTCCTATTCTATTATCTTCTTCCACTTCCGTCCATTGCTTGTTTAAAAATAATTCCTTTTCTCTTCTGGCTAACCTCTGGAATTTTGCATTTAATTGGGCATATCTCCCCCTATCACTGTTGCCTTTTGCTTTCCTTCTTTCTTGGGCTACTTCCAGTGTCTCAGCAGACAGCCATCTTGCCTTCTTGGTTTTCTTTTTCTTTGGGACGTTTTTTGTTGCCGCCTCCCGAACAATGTTGCGAACTTCTGTCCATAGTTCTTCCGGGACCCTATCTACTAAATCTAGTCCCTTAAATCTATTCTTCACCTCCACTGCATATTCATTAGGAATATTAGTGAGCTCATATCTAACTGATCTGTGGGTCTTCCCTATTCTCTTTAGTCTGATTCTAAATTGTGCAATAAGAAGTTTGTGATCTGAACTACAGTCAGCTCCAGGTCTTGTTTTTACCGACTATATAGAGGTCTGCCACCTTTGGCTGCAAAGGATGTAGTCAATCTGATTTCAGTGTCGACCATCTGGTGAAGTCCATGTATAAAGTCGTCTTTTAGGTTGTTGGAAGAGAGTTTTTGTTATGCACAGTGAGTTGTCTTGGCAAAATTCTATCAGCCTATGTCCCGCTTCATTTTGTTCTCCCAGACCATGCTTACCTGTAATTCCAGGTGTCGTTTGACTACCCACCTTAGCATTCCAGTCTCCTGTAATGAAAATTACATCTCTTTTTGGCGTATTATCCAGTAGGTGCTGCAGATCCTCATAGAACTGATCTACTTCTGCTTCTTCAGCATCTGTGGTTGGGGCGTATATTTGGATCACTGTGATGTTAAATGGTTTACCCTGAATTCGAATTGAGATCATTCTATCTTTTTTTGGATTGTATCCAAGCACTGCTTTAACCACTTGATTATTAATTATGAAGGCTACTCCATTTCTTCTGTGGTCCTCTTGTCCACAGTAGTAGATCTGGTGGTCATCTGATGTGAAGTGACCCATTCCAGTCCATTTCAGTTCACTGACACCCAAAATGTCTATATTTAATCTTGCCATCTCACCAATAACCACATCCAATTTGCCCTGGCTCATAGATCTTACATTCCAGGTTCGTATGGTGTGATCTTTAGAACATTGGATTTGTCATTCACTACCAGCACTGTCGGCCGCTAGCCGTCCTTTCGGCTTTGAGCTAGCTGCGTTGTCACATCTGGGGCTAGTTGAACTTATCCTCTGTTCTTCCCCAGTAGCATTTTGACCATCTTCCGACCTGGGAGTCCCATCTTCCGATGGTATACTGACATATCTCTGATTGTACTAATCCATTTAGTTTTCACGGCAAGAATACTGGGGTAGGTTGCCATTACCTTCCCCAGGGATTGTATTTAGTCTAACCTCTCTGCCATGACCTTCCCATCTTGGGTGTCCCTCCACGGTTTAGCTCATGGCGTCATTGAGGTGCTCAAGCTCGAGCACCACGACAAGGTAATGATCTCCTTTGCTGGAGAAAGCACAACTAAAATACACCTATATCAAATTAGGTTGTTAGTAAAGTCTACTTCAAGAGATATTTATCAACTTTATTACAGTTACCACCAGATGGCATTCAGTATCTTTGGTTAAGGATCACTTGCAAAGACAGCCTTAACCTTCCTTGAATTTTTGTATCTGTCTTGGATTGCAGCCTTATTTGGGGGGGAAAATCCCAATTAACTTCTTGTTTCTGGGTAAATGTAAGCTTCAGCTAAAGCAGGTACTCAACATTCGTGGAGTATCCATCAATAAATATTGTGCTTTGCTTTCAAACCAGTGATGGAAAGAAAATTGTCTCTTGGTTTAATTCTTAACATACCTAACAATTCATAGTGACAAGTCCATGGAGAATAAAGCAATCAAAAGATACTACTCAGAGAGCTCACACTTTGATTTGTTTAACCACTGTTTATTGAATAAATGAAACTGGCTGGGTTTGCCTAAGGTTCATAATTCATGATTTGACACCATAAAGGCTGGGTTCAACAACACATAAGCCCAAACCAAGCAAATCACATTATGGCTTAGTATAATATCTGATATCTGTCAGGGGAATGAACATTAGGAAAGTGCTATTACATTTGTGTCCTGTTTCTGGGTTTCCCATAGGCATATGGCTAGATTTTGCAAGCAAAATATTGGCCAAAAATAAGAAAGGTGGAAGAGCCGTTGAAGCCATTAGGCTCACCCCTCCTGGTAACAGCAGAAATCAAGTTAAAGCATCTCTGATAATTGACTACCCAGCTTTTCTTTAAACTCACCTAGTGAGGAGGAGCTCATACAATTAAATTGAGGTTTTGCTATAGTGTTGTATACTTTTTGAAGTGAATCTTTACCCCATTCCCTTTAGGCCAAGTGCAACCCTCATCTGAAAACATTTGTGTACTCCTGTCATACCTAGTGTGAAGCAATGCCTTTCAAACAATATTCTTGGGAGCACTGGTATTCCATGAAAGAGCAACAGGCTTTTCAAATAGAAGATTAACATAACATGTTAAACCAAGACCAACAACCCACATTGTTAGTGCAATGCATTAACTCACTGAGTATAAAATTGATGGCAGAAACCCCCATAGAAAGTATTTCCTCAGCTAAGAAAAGAAAAATGGAAAGTTAACAGGGCTTAACAGGGCTGTTTAGAACTAATCGATCTGACATATAGCAAAATGGACAAAAGGGAAGGCTTCCCTTTTTCCACTAGCAATCATGTGCCTCAGACTAATAGAATATGCTAATTTCAGATGAAGTATCTAAAGCAGCCTCAAGAACAAAGCAAAACAAAACAAACTTTATGGGAGAATCTCATAATGTTCAGATCCAAAATAAACTAGTCTCAATTATGAGGTCTCAAAATATAAATACCTAATGCAACAGTGTCAGTTCCTTACCAGGGGGGGTAGTAGTTGAATTACTCTTCCCAAAAAATCAATTTGGTCATCTCTCTAACTCCATGCCAGAAAACACTTTTAGACCTTTTTAGACCTTTTGCAGTATTAATATCTGAGGTATGTAGCTATGTTAGTCTATTCCAGCAAAAACAAAATTCTGTTTTATAACATATATTATTATATATTTTTTTACTTACTTTATCTCTATATTTCATCCTTCCTCCAAGGAGCTGAGAGAAGCATACATTTTAATCTCACAACACTTTTAGGTATTAGGTTAGGAAGATAGATCAGGATCTATCAAGATCTATTATTTACAGAGCCACAATGGAAAAACAAAGAAGATTGTGCAATTCTGAAATCCACCTTCCTCATACCAATGAAGTGGATGGGAGTAAGTTTGTAGGTATCAAGCTAAACAATGAATTATTATTGCTGTCTCAAACAAGATCCAATCAAGCTGGGTGCGGTCAACTGCTGAATAGATTTAGCAAGTTAATAAATCAAGTCCCAAAGGTCTGTGGCTGTGTTATGACTAGCAGCTCATTTACTTTAAAACCCACTTGAAATGACAGCCTTGTTATGGTGATGCCGTGTGTTATCTAATTAACTAGTTTTAATTTGCTAAAGGGAACATTCTGTAATGGGCCATGCTATTGTTCCAAGTTGCAGAGGTAGCTTTCTTTTTTTTCCTATGTTTTTAGATAGGTTTCTATTACAAAGTGAAAAACAGGTGTTTCTTTCCTGGTCTAACGACCAATCAGTCTTTTATAAACTCCATTGTAGAACCTACCACAATTTTTGACATCAGAAGAGGAATAAGTTGTGAGTTCTAGAAACTGGCAGTAAAGAATAATTTTTGCAAACAGTGAAAAAATGTTTTGGGACACTGATGCTACTTGGAGAATAATAGTGCCTACTTGTATCAGTACAAATATTATAGTGATAAATTTTAATTATCACATTTATATTTAATTCTAAATAAAAATTTAATTCCAAATAAAAAGTTTATAAAGAAACACAACCCATTTCTACAGAAAATCCTACTACCTGGAAAAAGCTAATAACATGAAACAATTTTAAACAGACATTCTGATTTGTTGGATCAGATCTTCAGGCTTGATTTCACAGATTCAAAAGAAACACAGGACTTAGTACCTAGTAGAAATGCTTAGAATAGTAGCCAAAATGTATCAAATTAAGAGACACAGGTTATATCCACATACAATGATAAAATAGCTTTAGGTACCTGTGTTAGTAGTATTTAGAAGATGTGAGTTTACAATACAGGTTATGTATAATTACAGCAGATTTCTTGCAGAAAAAAATTACAAAAATGTCTCCCATGGTTTTAAAATAGCTGTTCTTTATATGATGAAAAAAAGATCCATATTAGAAGTCGCTCAATTTTAATTTTCATAGAGAGAATTTTGGTTAAAGATATGTTAAAGTTACCTGTACAGTGGAACATTTGCTGCTTCTTCACCTGTTAGCTCCTTATGCATAAATACTAGAAATAAATGTGTTATGAAGATGTTAAAAACTTTAATAGACAACCTGGGATGGGGGATGACTTTGGAGACTGTGGCTATGTTTTAATTGAAGAATTAAAATATTGCTATGAAATAATGATTGTGAATTGAGTCATAATTAGCTTGATGTAACTTTGCATTGAGACATTATTTGCTTAACAGGTTTAGTGAACAGACCACCTGGATGTATTTACATAACACATTAAACCAAGACCAACAACCCACATTATGGTTACTGCAATGTGTTAACTCAGAGTATAAAACTGATGGAGAAAAGTCCTACATGATTAGGATAGTGACTCAGCAGGTTAAGAACTTAGTCCTATTGTTACTTTTTTTTGTTAACAAAAACGTACTGATTTTAAAAGAAAAGAAACAACATATACCATTTTAAGCATCCAAACATATTTTACCAGGAAACCAACAAGCCAACCTGCTTCCTGGGTATCAGGTTTAACGAATCCTGTATAGGTTAGGCCTCTAAAAGCCTCGACACCTGGCCCAGATCTTTTGGGTTGTTAATTTAAAAATGGAGGATGAGTGCTTCATCTATTAATTAATAATGTAGCTCTCTGTCTTCCTGTGTGTCACAGGCTGGAAAGGCGGTGATCGGCCAATAAAGATATAGGAGAAAGAAGTCGAAAGCTCCTCCCAGCTGCTCTTCCTCGTTGTGAGCTGAAGTAGATCAAAAACTTCCGTGGAGCCGGAAAAGAAACAAACAGAAAAAGGACCAGGAGAAAAAAAGGGGTGAGCCTCATTAATTATCAGTCATGCCAGAGGGGCAATCACGTTACAAATCAGGTAGGAGGAGGTGGTACATCTGTCCCAGGAGAGTTAATCTGCCTAACAGACTGACCGGGGGAGCCTCTCCTCTTTTCCGCGTTCTGACAGAAGGAAGCTCACCAAACCACCTCTCAGCTGGAGGGGATCCCTCATTCAACACCAAACGGGAGGCGGGGGGGGGCGAGTCCCCAAAGCAGCCAGACAGGAAAGGCGATAAACGGCCAAAGAACTGCCCCCTTTTCTCTTCCCGGTTGGCTTCGCGGGGGTGGGAGGGGAAAGAGGTGCTTGGCCCAGCGTGCGCAGGTCCGGACGGGGACCCCCTTGGACCGCCGGCGTTGCTTTGGGGTGGGGGGAATCCCCAGGTCGAGAGAGCACGTTGTGGAAGCGGGGAGGAGGAGGGAGCCGCCGCCGCCGGTGGAGCCGCCGCCTGTTCGGCGTCACGGCCCCATTGTGAGGCGGCGCAGGGGAGGGGAAGCGGGGGAGGAAAGGAAGGATCCGCTCTCGCTCTCCCACACGCGCGCACGCACAGGCAGAACTCGCTCAGACTCAGCAAGAAAGCGGCGTGTCAAGCGCGCACAAAAGGACCCGTCTGCGGCCGCCGCGGCAAAGACCACCACCACCACCACCTCGGGCTCTTCTCCTTTATTTACCGCCTTCCTCTCGCCTCCTCCTAGAAACGGAACCCAGGGGATGCCGCTTCTACACCGAAAGCCCTTCGTGAGGGAGAAACCTCCGGCTGACCTCCGGCCCGAAGAGCATGTCTTCCACTGCAGGGTCACCAACGAGATCTTCAGGGACTACGAGTAAGAGACGCCCCCCCCCCCCCCCTGTGCTCTGGCGGGTTGGTTTGAACAGGGAAGCGCGGCTGCAAATGGCTGACACCTGGCCGGAGAAGGGAATCCCCTGTGAAGCGGGGAAACCCCCTGACCTCAGGTCTTCCTCGGGCGAGAGGGGAAAGGGGAGGGCGCTTTGGGCAGGAGGACCGCGCGTCTGTAACTGACCCGTCCCCTTAGCTCTCCCGGCGCCCTTCCTCCTCAGGACGGAGCGGGAGAACGGAAAGTTTGTAGCAAGGTCGCCCTTAGTTCACCGCCCCGCCTCTGCTTCTGTGGGTATCCTGAACCCTCGTTGCGTGTTGGCGCGGGTTGCGCTAGGCCTTGGAGTACTCCTGGGCGCGCGCGCGCATGTGTTTTTGCTCCTGTTTGTGGAAGTAACCCAGCAAACTTGACTGAACTTGGGCGCGGAGAGAATCAACGGCCAGCAGCCGGCGGTGTAAAGGCCGGATTTGGGCTGTGAGGGGCTGCTGGACGGCTGCTCCTAATCGTCTCATTGACTATTGTTTTCCCAGCAGCTGGGCATCCGAAAAACAAACGTGCCGCTGTCTCTGGCCCGTAGATTAATCTCTTTGGGGTTTGAGTTCAAAACCCCGGTAACAGCTCTTTCCCTGCCGTACCGTCTTTAATGGCGCACTTTAGTGACCTCATTTTTATCCCTTGTACAAAAATCAAAATACTAAAAAAACAAAAACCGAAAAACCCACATCCCAACTCATATGCCAAGTACCGGTCTTTGAACAATTATCATCCCCTTTGCCACACTAGAAATTTTTGGCAGCTTCCCAGGATTATTTGCTCCTGGGAACTGGAGTCAGCACCTGTTGTGACAAGACATCTTTCCCCCTTAAGAGTTTACAGTATCTGACACTCAATATTGTGCTTCAATAATATGTATTAAAAGTTTGTATAATTTGTAGGGATTCACTCTAATTTTGTTTACAGTATTCAAAAAATAGTTTTCATCTCATTGACCTCAAGGGGCTGATGCATAAAGTATTGCCTCTCATTTATTAAAAATCAAACCTGTTAGATTAGTATTTTGGCATCTAAAAATTTTGAGGTTTAATGAAAAGCTAATTTTAAGCTAAATATCCAAATATGAAAAATACTGAGCATTTTTTTTGAATTGGAGGTACTGTTATTTTATATCTTTCATAAGGATGATGTAAATGGTAACAAAGAACCCACAGTTTTTGTTGGTAATATATTCATAAAGTACCAGCTCAGGTCAACTATGTTAGCATTGCAATGAAATGATAAATATCTTAAATTGTTGGGTGGACAGAATGCAGAATTTCAGGAAACTATTCTGAATGATCTCCAGCAAAGGAGATCGTTACCTTGTCGTGGTGCTGGAGCTTGAGCACCTCAATGAAACCATGAGCTAAACCGTGAAGGGACACCCAAGACGGGAAGGTCGTGGCAGAGAGGTCAGACTAAATACGATCCCTGGGGAAGGTAATGGCAACCCACCCCAGTATTCCTGCCGTGAAAACTAAATGGATCAGTACAACCAAAGATATGTCGGTATACCATCGGAAGATGGGACTCCCAGGTCGGAAGATGGTCAAAATGCTACTGGGGAGGAACAGAGGATACGTTCAACTAGCCCCAGATGTGATGACGCAGCTAGCTCAAAGCCGAAAGGACGGCTAGCGGCCGACGGTGCTGGTGGTGAACGACGAATCCGATGTTCTAAAGATCAACACACCATAGGAACCTGGAATGTAAGATCTATGAGCCAGGGCAAATTGGATGTGGTTATTGGTGAGATGTCAAGATTAAATATAGACATTTTAGGTGTCAGTGAACTGAAATGGACTGGGATGGGCCACTTCACATCAGATGACCACCAGATCTACTACTGTGGACAAGAGGACCACAGAAGAAATGGAGTAGCCTTCATAATTAATAATAAAGTGGCTAAAGCAGTGCTTGGATACAATCCAAAAAACGATAGAATGATCTCAATTCGAATTCAGGGTAAGCCATTTAACATCACAGTGATCCAAATATACGCCCCAACCACAGATGCTGAAGAAGCAGAAGTAGATCAGTTCTATGAGGATCTGCAGCACCTACTAGATAATACACCAAAAAGAGATGTTATTTTCATTACAGGAGACTGGAATGCTAAGGTGGGTAGTCAGACAACACCTGGAATTACAGGCAAGCATGGTCTGGGAGAACAAAATGAAGCAGGACACAGGCTGATAGAATTTTGCCAAGACAACTCACTGTGCATAACAAACACTCTCTTCCAACAACCTAAAAGACGACTTTATACATGGACTTCACCAGATGGTCGACACCGAAATCAGATTGACTACATCCTTTGCAGCCAAAGGTGGCGGACATCTATACAGTCGGTAAAAACAAGACCTGGAGCTGACTGTAGTTCAGATCATGAACTTCTTATTGCAAAATTTAGAATCAGACTAAAGAGAATAGGGAAGACCCACAGATCAGTTAGATATGAGCTCACTAATATTCCTAAGGAATATGCAGTGGAGGTGAAGAATAGATTTAAGGGACTAGATTTAGTAGATAGGGTCCCAGAAGAACTATGGACAGAAGTTCGCAACATTGTTCAGGAGGCGGCAACAAAAAACGTCCCAAAGAAAAAGAAAACCAAGAAGGCAAGATGGCTGTCTGCTGAAACACTGGAAGTAGCCCAAGAAAGAAGGAAAGCAAAAGGCAACAGTGATAGGGGGAGATATGCCCAATTAAATGCAAAATTCCAGAGGTTAGCCAGAAGAGATAAGGAATTATTTTTAAACAAGCAATGTGCGGAAGTGGAAGAAGACAATAGAATAGGAAGGACAAGAGACCTCTTCCAGAAAATTAGAAACATCGGAGGTAAATTCCAGGCAAAAATGGGTATGATCAAAAACAAAAATGGTAAGGACCTAACAGAAGCAGAAGAGATCAAGAAAAGGTGGCAAGAATATACGGAAGATCTGTATAGGAAGGATAATAATATTGGGGATAGCTTTGACGGTGTGGTCAGTGAGTTAGAGCCAGACATCCTGAAGAGTGAGGTTGAATGGGCCTTAAGAAGCATTGCCAATAACAAGGCAGCAGGAGACGACGGTATCCCAGCTGAACTGTTTAAAATCTTGCAAGATGATGCTGTCAAGGTGATGCATGCCATATGCCAGCAAATTTGGAAAACACAAGAATGGCCATCAGATTGGAAAAAATCAACTTATATCCCCATACCAAAAAAGGGAAGCACTAAAGAATGTTCAAACTATCGAACAGTGGCACTTATTTCACATGCCAGTAAGGTAATGCTCAAGATCTTGCAAGGTAGACTCCAGCAATTCATGGAGCGAGAATTGCCAGATGTACAAGCTGGGTTTAGAAAAGGCAGAGGAACTAGAGACCAAATTGCCAATATCCGCTGGATAATGGAGAAAGCCAGGGAATTTCAGAAAAACATCTATTTCTGTTTTATTGACTATTCTAAAGCCTTTGACTGTGTGGATCATAACAAATTGTGGCAAGTTCTTGGTGGTATGGGGATACCAAGTCATCTTGTCTGCCTCCTGAGGAATCTGTATAACGACCAAGTAGCAACGGTAAGAACAGAGCACGGAACAACAGACTGGTTTAAGATTGGGAAAGGAGTACGGCAGGGTTGTATACTCTCACCCTACCTATTCAACCTGTACGCAGAACACATCATGCGACATGCTGGGCTTGAGGAATCCAAGGCTGGAGTTAAAATCGCTGGAAGAAACATTAACAATCTCAGATATGCAGATGATACCACTTTGATGGCTGAAAGCGAGGAGGAGTTGAGGAGCCTTATGACGAAGGTGAAAGAAGAAAGTGCAAAAGCTGGGTTGCAGTTAAACCTCAAAAAAACCAAGATTATGGCAACGAGCTTGATTGATGACTGGCAAATAGAGGGAGAAAAAGTGGAGGCAGTGACAGACTTTGTATTTCTAGGCGCAAAGATTACTGCAGATGCTGACTGCAGTCAGGAAATCAGAAGACGTCTACTTCTTGGGAGGAGAGCAATGGCAAATCTTGATAAAATAGTTAAGAGCAGAGACATCACACTGACAACAAAGGTCCGCATAGTTAAAGCAATGGTATTCCCTGTAGTAACCTATGGCTGCGAGAGCTGGACCATAAGGAAGGCTGAGCGAAGGAAGATAGATGCTTTTGAACTGTGGTGTTGGAGGAAAATTCTGAGAGTGCCTTGGACTGCAAGAAGATCAAACCAGTCCATACTCCAGGAAATCAAGCCAGACTGCTCACTTGAGGGAATGATATTAAAAGCAAAACTGAAGTACTTTGGCCACATAATGAGAAGACAGGATACCCTGGAGAAGAAGCTGATGCTAGGGAAAGTGGAAGGCAAAAGGAAGAGGGGCCGACCAAGGGCAAGATGGATGGATGGTATTCTGGAGGTGACGGACTCAACCATTGGGGAGCTGAGGATGGTGACGGCCGACAGAGGGCTCTGGCGTGGACTGGTCCATGAAGTCACGAAGAGTCGGAAACGACTGAACGAATAAACAACAACAATTCTGAATGATAAAATATTTCTTGTTTTTTTTAAAAGCATTTTTCCATATAAGGCTTGAGATATAATCTATCTGCACGTTTCATCCATTTATGTTAGCAGGATTTAAAAGTACTGTACTGGCCCATGTATATTTACATGTTTAACACAATAACAGTTATTTACACAAACATTGCTTGCTTATTGTTATTTGATGGTAAACTTGCCATCTGAACTTTATTAGGAATGAAGCTTGGCTGAAGTAGCTGCAGAAGACAAGGCCTCATCTTTCATATTTATAAAAAGGTTTTGAACTTCTGGATAACATCTGTAATGACCTTGTTGGCTGAATTGGACTGTTCTTGCAGGTTTGATGCAAGGCCTGAATCTGACAAGATTGCAAAAGAGTTTAATGTAGCTAAGTCATGTTTGGGTCTTCTGCCAACTAAGCCTGTTCCTGAATAGGGAGTTCAGAGAACTCAGATTTGCTGCTGACTTCTAGTGTGAAGTTTGATAGTAGCCACTTGTCACAATAGCTCTGAAAAAAAGGATAAGGAATTATGGCTTATATGACTATTTTAATTAATAAGATACACTGATACCTCTTTGAGCGTTAGCATTATCTGCAGTGTTCTGAGTAGTAGGGAAGATTTTCTATGTAGAAAAATCAAGTTAAATAAATAAATAAATATAATTTGGATAGCCGCCCATCTTAAAGCAAAACTCTGTGCGGCTCACAATCCAAAAATTGCAGGAGCTGCAATGGAGAAGGCACACTTCCGAGGACCCACAAGATAGCAATGTTTAAGGGAAAAGACCTGGAGCATGCCCACCTATCAACTCTGGTGGGATGGGCAGATACCCTCAGGGAGAGGGAGTCCCTCAGATAACCTGGTCCCATGCCATGTAAGGTTTTAAAGGTAATAACCAGCACCTTGAACTGGAAACTCGGAGCTAGTGCAGCTTGCTTATGTCATGTAAGCAGAACACTTTGGATCCATGCAGTTTATTTACTTATTTATTATCTTAATTTATATGCTATTACTTCCTAGCCTCTAGGCGGCTTATAATAAAATCAACAAAAACCATCACGCCATAAAATATTAAAATAACATAGCCAATAAAACCCCTAAAATAAATTTGTTCTTGTTTATTCGTTCAGTCGCTTCCGACTCTTCGTGACTTCATGGACCAGCCCACGCCAGAGCTTCCTGTCGGCCGTCGCCATCCCTAGCTCCCCCACGGTCGAGTCTGTCACCTCCAGAATATCATCCATCCATCTTGCCCTTGGTCGGCCCCTCTTCCTTTTGCCTTCCACTTTCCCTAGCATCAGCATCTTCTCCAGGGTATCCTGTCTTCTCATTATGTGGCCAAAGTACTTCAGTTTTGCCTTTAATATCATTCCCTCAAGTGAGCAGTCTAGCTTTATTTCCTGGAGTATGGACTGGTTTGATCTTCTTGCAGTCCAAGGCACTCTCAGAATTTTCCTCCAGCACCACAGTTCAAGAGCATCTTTCTTCCTTCGCTCAGCCTTCCTTATGGTCCAGCTCTCACAGCCATAGGTTACTACAGGGAATACCATTGCTTTAACTATGCAGACCTTTGTTGTCAGTGTGATGTCTCTGCTCTTAACTATTTTATCAAGATTTGTCATTGCTCTCCTCCCAAGAAGTAGACATCTTCTGATTTCCTGGCTGCAGTCAGCGTCTGCAGTAATCTGCGCCTAGAAATACGAAGTCTGTCACTGCCTCCACTTTTTCTCTCTCTATTTGCCAATTATCAATCAAGCTGGTTGCCATAATCTTGTTTTTTTTGAGGTGCAACCCAGCTTTTGCACTTCCTTCTTTCACCTTCTTCATAAGGCTCCTCAGCTCCTCCTCGCTTTCAGCCATCAAAGTGGTATCATCTGCATATATGACATTGTTAATGTTTCTTCCAGCGATTTTAACTCCAGCCTTGGATTCATCAAGCCCAGCATGTCGCATGATGTGTTCTGCATACAGGTTGAATAAGTAGGGTGAGAGTATACAACCTTGCCGTATCCTTCCTGTACAGATCTTCCATATATTAGGGTTAGGGTTTAATATTAGGGTTAAATTTTAAAAAATATTAATTGGCCCCCGTCTTAAAGTACTTCATCTATAGTTTGGCTGCTCCCACTAAAAAGTGCCTTCTGTTCTAAAGACCCATTGAATAATCTTGAGTGCTTTTTGAAACCCTTACATGTGGGGGCAGTTTTTTCTATAGTTTGGTGGCTACCACTGAGAATGCTTGCTTCCTGGCACTGTCTCTCTTGATTTCTTGCGGGAAAGGGATCCTCAGCCTGCCCTTTTGGTCTGGAATGGATGTGTAGATTCTACCTAAAAATCCTTGTAAAATAAACTTTTAAATCAGAACCAAATGATTAAAATTATAACTGAATTATAATTATTTTAGTGAAAGCTGTTGGATAGGTAAATTTTGCAGATAATAGATCAGTTAATGGGAAGATAGCTGCCTCTAGGATTTAAACATGGATAAGCAATACTAACATGTCTTTTGTAAAGATCTGGCTATATAAGATAGCTAATATGAACGTTTCTCAGGTTTTTTTGGATTTGGTTTTCCTATATAGTATCAGGTAGACTAATGGTTTAAGAGTATACAGTACATATTCACACAGGCAAATACACTCTATTCAACTGCCTTTCAATTTAGAATGAGTGTTTCTGAAATAAGGTGTTGATATCAGGAATTCTGGTGGTTTCCTCGCCATCTGCTGTTCAGTACTCCTGAAGAAGCCAGAATGATTCCAAGGACGATACTGGCGATCACACAAGTTGACTCAAAGTGTAATAATTTCCAGAACAACCATGCTTCTGTTCCAAAATAATTATCAATCGCATTCACTCAACTGGGAATGCATTAAATTATATTTTCACTCTGGGTGGAATGATGGCGTTAGGAAACTTGAAATTGTGATTTTTCTTCAACAGATTATTATCTACTTTTGTTATATCTGCAGTGGAATCTTGTCAGAATAATCTGCTCCAGGAAATTGATAGATCCAGGTTGTTTCTTAATAATGCTTGACTAGCCACCAAATAGGAATATGGTCTAGGCAATTGATATCATTGTTCCTAAGTATTTCTCATCCTAGCAGTTTTTTCCCTTTGGGCAAATTGGGCCCTAATCTGCATTACTACACCATGCTAAATTACTCATCTATATTGAATCATCCACATTTAGTTTTTAATAAAAAGAAACGATAAGATGAATGCCTATATAAATCAAATAATATTTTGACTGTGAGTTTTATTTGGAAGGAGATTTTCATAACTATAATAGCCAGACTTTAGAAGGGAAACCTAAGAAGGCTTTTCCCCCCTACTCCTATACCTGATGACTTTCCAGTGGTAGGTGAAAATGTTGGGGGGCATTTGTTGCTTTCTTCCTTGAAAACAAATGAGAAAATAATATTTCATACAGGGGGGTGTGGTGGGTGGGGGGCAGAGAGGACTGTTAAAACTTCTAACATTTTTTTTTAAAAAATGAGATATTGGGATGTTTCCATTTCCCTGACTGGCATAACTGCCCTTACAATGAGTTTTATTGCATTTATAAATAATTAATGCTTTAATTCTCCTGGTTTATTTCTGAATGCTCCTATTTTGCATATTGCTTATTGGTGATTTCCATCTTGATTTTTTTTTCTAATAAAAAGATACAGATAAATAAGGAGTGAATTAACTAATGAAGGAGATATATGGGGAGAAAGTACAGTAGTACTTACTAGTAAACTAGTAATCTTAGGAAAATTTGAATTAACATCTACAAAACTATTTGTGGGCCCTGTATGTCCTGTGGCTGTTCACTGAGTCAAGGTAATTCTTGAATAAGGTAAGCTTAGTGTTATAAGAATCTAATTTCATGTTCAGGCAAAGTTAGAAGTTCAGCCAGTTAAAATTTCCATGACTATATTGGATTCAGAGCCAGTTTGGTGTAGTGGTTAAGGCATCAGGCTAGAGACTGGGAGACTGGGAGTTCTAGTCCCACCTTAGGCACAAAGCCAGCTGGGTGATGCTGGGCCAGTCACTTTCAGCCCTAGGAAGGAGGCAATGGCAAACCACTTCTGAAATCTTGCAAAGAAAACTGCAGGGACTAGTCCAGGCAGTCGCTGAGAGTTGAACATGATTGAACAGCAGAAAAAAAAATATTGGGTTCAAATTTTTTATTTATATTTAATAAGATTATGTGTCATGAAAATTGAAGGAGGTATTTCAGTCACATATCAATAGAAAATACAGTGGCTCTAAAACACTCCAGTCTGTTTTTGAAAACAGGCAGTGCTTTCATTATTAGCTCTTCAATTGAATGCAAATATATTTGTAAAGATGTTGAGAATTGCTTTTAGATTTAAAAAATATGTGTCTATAGGTAAAATAGGCTCATTTTCTGTCCAACCACTCCATAGTGTTATTTGGTCTCCATCTTTTGGTTTTCTGTCAATTACTGAATTACTGAAATTTCTATATTCAGTAATCAATATTTATCCTAATCAGATAACATTTATTTTGAAAAATTGTAAGGGCGGTTATGCCAGTCAGGGAACACAGTTACTCTGTAAGATGGGGCACACAGTTTGCCATGCACTTTGAAGACAAAGGTACCTACTTCAAAACCATGATGATATTGCTAGTATATATCTTTTGATGGTTTCCAGAGTAAGATCTAATCTGATTGTGTAGGATCAGTTACAATTGATATAGTATCAGGAAGTGCACAGGAGTGTTTGGAGGAATACAGTTTATTTGATCTTTATTCATCATAAGCTATTAACTGTCTAAAGTTAGTTGATCAAATGGGTTTATAGAAAATAACACTTAAATTACAAGAGAATTATTCCCACTGCCCTGAAATTTTCTGTTTGAGATCTTGATAACTGTTGACCAGTACTTAATTTTCCCTTTTTTGGGCAGAGTCTTGAGGAAGTAGTGGTTCGGTGCTGGAGAGTTTTAGTGATTCAGCATTAGGCAGGTTATCTTGGCTGGGCTGGGCAACATTTCACAGGGAAATTGTATGCACAGCCTTTTATAGTTACGGCTTTGTGTAGTTTAGGGTTACTCGTTATTTAGCACTGTTACTTCTGATAGTGGTCTTGAAAAGCAGGACTTTAAAATAGTTGTAATTAGGTCTTGGTGAATAAACTTGTAGTTTATCTTTAATTTTTGCTGGTTTTGGTTTTGCAGTGAATTTTTTGAACGAACTATTCTTTGTAATAGTCTTGTCTGGAGTTGTGCTGTCACAGGTAAACCTGGACTTACCTATCAAGAAGCACTAGAATCGGAAAGGAAAGCCAGACAAAATATCCAGAACTTTCCAGAACCTCTCATTGTTCCAGTCTTATACTTAGTTACCCTCACTCAACGTTCACGACTTCATGAAGTTTGTGATGACATCTTTGCTTATATCAAAAACCGTTATTTCGTTGGTGAACTTGTTGAAGTACTTAGGAATAATGGTGAAAGGTAAGCATATTTGATTTGTGCTACTTTGGGTATATATAGATTTTTAATAGTCCCCACTTGGGAGGAGATGGGCGGTGATAAAATCCAATAAAAAAATAAAAAAATAAATAAAAAATCTGAGGCCAACAGTTCATTTAAGTACCTTTCATTACTTAAATTTCTAGAATATGAGATTAAGCACCAACGATTTTATGACCAATTTTTGTTTTTTGTTTTGTCTGGAAGATTTTGATTGTTATCGTACCAGTTTATAAAACATTCTGTTTGTATAGAATAAATGGATTACATATCTAAATAAGGCCTACATTGCCTGTAATTGTAGGGCCGTACAGGTAGTCCTTGCTGAACGTCCACTCGTTCAGTGATCGTATGAAGTTATGACAGTGCTAAATGAGGGGGACTTTCGACAGGTCCTTGTAGTTGCGGCTGTTGCAGCACCCCCGCGGTCACATGATCACAATTCAGGCGCTTGGCAACCAGCTCGCAAATACAACATTGCAGCATCCTGTGGTCAGGTGATCACCATTTGCGACCTTCACTGCCAGCTTCCGACAAGCAAAGTCAATGGGGAAGCCGGCAGGAGGTCACAAATGGTGATCACTTGACCATGGGACACTGTGACCGCAAGGGATTCACCTAACAATGGCAACCGTGACTGCCGGAATTGCCGTCATAAGTTGATGTGGTCATGTGACATCGCGCCTTATGACTGCATTGCTTAGTGACAGAGTTCCCAGTCCCAATTCCTGTCGGTAAGCGAGGGCTACCTGAATGTTACTCCTTTGGTTGTAGCTCCTGGAGACCCTCCAGAAGTTGCTAGTTAAAATTATTTAATTAAAAATGTAATAATTTTAATAAAATATATTAGAAGTAATAATACTAATTCTATTTAATTAATTTAAATAGAAATTTGGTCTTTATCTTGGGTCTACCTGTTTACTTCCTGGTATAAATCCTTTTTATATACACCAAAGGATCAGTGTAGCACTCTCTTGAATAACACATCTAAATAAAAAGAATACTTCTCTACAATAGAATGCATACTTTATGTTTTTGTGTTCTTATGTTCACAACTGTATGGAGGCTGTTGCCTTTATGCCTTCACTCTCCTTGTTACAGTTAGGCAATTTAAAGAATGCAATAGGTTTTAACTCTCTCGTTCCTTCTGTGCACTAATTTATCCCTCTTTTTCTTAATGGGACATTGTCTATACTTAGTGCTATCTTGGGTTATGCTAATCAAATTATCCATATTACCAGAATTTGCAAACCATATTTCAGTCCCTTGTTTTATATATATTCTATTGACCAGTATTATTGCTAATGCAGGAATGCTACCCCTTGGTTTATATCAGCTCTATATTTCATCAGTTAGAACTAAACTCAGTAGAATTGACCTGCTGGATTGAATCAAAGTTAATTATTCAGTCTCTAATAGTGGCCCCAGAAGTTCTCCTGAGACATTTATAACAGATCCTCCATAATCAGGGTATATGATCTCTTGATATAGAAGCCATTTAGTAATTCATAGATAGCTTCTGTGAATATGTCAATTAAAGAAAAAACCATTTATGCTAGCAACTATCCCAATATCTGCTTGTGGTATACTCAATCCATTAATCTTGTGGTATGAAGCTTTGCTGATTTTTGTTTTATTGGATAAATTAAACTTTGTGACACAAGTAGAAAACTTATTTTTCACAGCATTTATTTTTATAAATCTATCATGTTCATTTTGGGTAGTTGTGTTTTGTAATTAAAACCACATCACTTCAAGATTTTTTATATCAAAGTACCTGATAATCTACCTAAGAAAAAAAGACATAAACATTCCACAGTGCCCTCCCTCCCTTACATCTTTTCCCTTAATTTGGTATATTATTAAAGAAGTAAAACATTTTTGCTGAGAATATGTCCTAGCTATTTGAAAACAGGTCATTGAAATACATGAAGTCTGTTAACAAGCAAAGCTAATTTTGACAGTCTGCTGTGATAAAATATGAAATACATTAATAATTCTTAGTAATTTTTTAAACCTCTGTTTTATATGATACAGATGAGGAACCAAATCTGGCTTAGGAGTCACATTCGAATATAACTTGTAGGTGAATTATGTTGAAGAATAGGGTTTTAGGGAATTAAAGCCCCACCCCTAAGTCCTGCCATCTGATCCAAACTCCTCCCCTGATCTGCCATTCTCTATGCAGAAAGGAGTGAACATTCTTGTCACCATCCTTACTGAAAAAGGCAGTCTTTTGTAAATGCAGGAGAATAGTGAGCAATTGTGCTCTGATGTCTGCAAGGAGATAGACCCCTCAATACTCAGAAACGTTCTCATATGTTTCTGAGTTATAAATGGGAGAAGTGGAGAGGAATAAGTCCAAAGAGAGGGAATTGGTAGGCTAGATGAGTAATCTCCAGAAATGGGATTTCCCCATGCATGATCTATAGCATTAGGAAAATTTTAAAATTATAAACTCCATTTTTCTGTGAAATTGAAATAAATCAGTGCAGTAATGTATGTAAATTTTGCTAGGTAAGTTAAAGTAGTACAAAGGAGTCAACCCATTCATTTGGGGAAAAGAATTTTACTCAAGAATTATTTGCTCAAGAAATAATAATAATAATAATAATAATAATAATAATAATAATAATAATTGAACTCACTTACCCACTTAGCTTTGCCAAAAAGGCAAAAACATTAATCATGATTTTCCATTCACTGGCAGAGGTCTGTTCTGCTGCCTCATTTGTTACCTACCTCTGCATTTCTCATTCCTGAAGGCATCAGATCTTAGGGAAATTAATAAATTATCCATCTATTTATACTTTATTATTGTCTGTACAAGCAATGCCAAATGGTTGTTTAAATTGCACTACACTGTTGCTCTCCATATATATTAAAGTGACTACAAGGGAAGAAGTAGTGTCTATAACTTTTTTTTAATTTGAAGTATCCTATTAGGAGTCCCAAACAGCTGACCTTAGTGGATGGGTTCTGATGGCATTCTGATCAACCCAGAAGAATACCAAGCCAATCCTGTTTTGAGCTCAAAACACTTCTGGAATGATCAGAACATCAAACGTGTCCAGTAAGGTAAGAATAGCTCATTATGACCTTCAAACATCTGTTTCTGGATGGACCCTTTACATATTAGAAATGTTTTGCAGAAGAAGAAGGATGAGATATCACAAAAGAAGCTGTTGCTGGTCAAATCTTCCCCCTTTTCCTAGTCCATTTAATGAAAGCACCTATCATATTTGAAACTAATTTTAATGAAAACATCTTTCAGTGACTCAAAATGTGCCAAAGAAGCACCAATCTGCCGTAAGACCTGGTGTATACTTTCTGAAAGCAACGTGTTTGCAAATTTAATGTAGTGACAAGAAGTATTATTGCATCATTTTCAGCTGAAGTCTCTGATGGTATATTTTGTTTTATGTAGCAAAACACACCAACTGGAGACAAAATGTGTCGGGAAATAAATGGGCATTACTAAAACAAGATTTTTTGAATATTTTATCTTGTTGTTTGGGTCATCAACTATTATAAGAATAATCTTTTATTAGTTAATATACTTAAGCAGCAAAATATTTCAAATGTTGTTTCCAGTGCCTGGTTTCTGAGTAGCAAAATTGACATTCAGTTAAATTATTTATATGCCATTTGGAGAAAACTAAAGGTTTATGGTTTAATGCCAAGAACCAAAACAAGTAAGAGCTTTCCAAATAATCACTCAAAAACCTGACTTCCATGATCAGATATTAATGCATAGGTACTTTCATTCTGTAAGATTGTTGCATGATTGCATGTTAAAATAGCTCTTCTCCAGAGTTATTATTTTGCTTAAGTATAGTGTTGTTTATTCCTGAAATAGCTATGCAGTAAAATGCTAATGCATTGTTTGAGAAGTAAAAATACATCATAGAAAGAGCTTGATAAAAGATAATAACTTTAGCACTTTTCTTCTATATCACCATGGAAACTTTGAGTCCAGCTTGTGCAACAATTTGCAGAACAGTAGTAGAATCTATTTTCACAATTCTTTGTAATAAATGTTGAAATAAATAGTAAAAGTACTGTGGGATTCATGTACATGTAATATACAAATAACGTAGTTAAAGTCTGAATTAAATAAGCACAATTGTATAATTGACACAGCTGTTGAAACACTCATGTTTTTATTTGCATGTTCTTTCTTAGTTCAGTATATTTTATCCTATTTTTAAGAAATATTCACTACTAATATTTTTGTATTATAAAAATTTGAATATTCTTATGTTTTCTTTTCAGATTGCACTGTAAAATTTTGGAAGTTAAAGCACCAGTACATCAGAATGGAATGGCCAATGGCCATGCGAAAGGTGTTGATGGAGTCACCATTATCATTAGCGATAGTGATGATTCAGATTTAGATACCAGTTCTGCACAAAATGGGTAAAGACTTGTTTTATATTTAGAAAATATGAACATAGTTTAAAAGGCTATAACTAAACTACAGTAACCACTTAATTTTTATTATAAAACTTCATATAATTCTATACAAATATTTTGCCTATAGGTCACAACATTTCAAAAGAAATTTGTTTTTTAATTAGCATTCAAAAGCTAAAAAATACAACATGCAAAATAATACATATTAAAAATCCCCAAAAAAATCCCAAATGAAAAAATGGGAAAAAAACTCAAATAAACATATGTACATACAGTACATTTATACACACATACACCACACATATACAGACAACTTGGTTTTTGAACCTACTAAACCTTGCCCATATGGAATCATCTTGATCAGTCTTTCCATTTTGTCAATAAAAACACAGTTTAAAACAGAAAACACATATCTTCAATCCAGGATTTTAAGTATAGGTTAGTAGTTCCTTTCTAGCAAAGCAAAACCATTTTTTTGCTTGTGCTTCAACTTGATAAATCCAAGGATTTTCATAAACTGATATATTTAAAGTTGTCACTATTTTATTTATTGATTTATCTGTGCAATTTATCTACAACCTGAAATTAGCTGGACTCCAGGCAGCTTACAGAATTTACAGTATCAAGCACATACAAAATCAATTATAAATTTATTTATTTATTTATTTGTTCAATTTCAGAATTGCCTGACTCCAGACTGCCTGTGGGCAGCTTTGTAATATATCACACGATATTACAAAACAAGATTTAAAAAGCAATGCACAATAACTAATGAACAAGATGGAAAATGCAACCAAACAACACATAAAAACATATACAAAACACAACCAAGGGGGCCCGTCCACCCTAGTTCATGGCTTGGGAGAAGGTCATCCAGAACACCATCAAGGTTGGAGCATTCTTGGGGGGAATCTCATTCCAGAGGGCAGGCGTTATAACAGAGAAGGTGTGCTTCCTGGGTCCCAGTAGATGATACTGTTTAATCAAAGGGACCTCAGGCATGCCCACCTTGTTAGGCTTGTATTGGCCACGCAGAAGCCACAAGAGATAGGCAGTCCTTCAGATAGCCTGGCCCTGTGCCATGTAGATCTTTATAGGGGATAACCAGCACCTTGAATCACACATGGAAACATACTGGCAACCAGTGTAGCTTGTGAAGCCGGGGTGTCCTGTGAGTATACTGAGGCAAGCCCACCACTGCCTGCATACAGTAATTACTTTCTTGGCAAGTTGAAGCTTCTGAGTGATCTTCAAGGGCACCCCCATGTAGGGTACATTGCAGTAGTTGAGCCATGGGATGAAAAAGGTATGAGTGACTGTCTGGAGGGCCGCCTGGTGTGACTGTTGTACCAGATGGAGATGTGCGATAATCTAACTGACTATTTATTTATTGAATATTTAGTAGTTTTTGGTATATAATTCCATATCACATTAACATCTTTAAACTTTATTGCTCGTTGAGAATGTTGATATTCAAAAGCTAATTGGTAATCTATTATACTGTATGTTTCTGTTTGCATTTTGTGGAACGAACATGTAACACACATGGTTTGGTTTGCTAAGTTTGTACAGAACACAAGCAAATACATACAACGTTTAAGTTTAAAATCACTCTTTACTGAAATGTTAGTTTTATATGACTGAGAATCTGCTATGTGTGCATTTTGTTGCCTCAAGTATTTAAAACAATTTACATTATAAATAGTAATATTTTTCTTTCAAGGAAGAACAATAATAATGGATTTTAATTTTTAGGAATGAAAAAGCCATAACTGATCCTTTTTTGTACAAGTATAAAGTGAAGCCTATAAAGAAACAACTGTATGAGTCTGTTACAGTGAAAGCATCGCAGATATGGTAAGCTCCACTAGTTATGGCCCTGTGGTTGCAATCCAGGTGGCAGCAATGAGGGAGGGGAGCAAGGCACACCCTCTTTAAAGATGCCATTTTCTCTGTATAGCTCTTTTCAGCTTTTGAAAGAAACACTGCAGAAATAGGGGATAAGATTTGTCTTCTTCCCTCTTCTGTTGATTGGTTCCTCTACTGAATCAAAATCCTACCATAGACTAATGGTAACAATTGTACAGAAGTGGAAAGAGGCATTTTATTTCCTTAAAAATTGATGTTAAGCTTTAGAGCTGGAGAGGAGGTTTTGATACTGTATTGCTAAACATTTTGATTTAAAATGATACCTGCCTGGGAACAGCCATAATAACTGTGCAATAAATAAATAGCTCATTCGCTTTCTGTAAGAGGACTTTTCATACAGTGTATCTTGAGTACTCTGCATGATGTCTGTGGACGCTGCCAACCCTCCCTTGGTTTCCCCAGGCTAACCTTTAATGTTTCAAATATTAAGTTCCTTTAAAAAAATAAATAGGGAATTGCTGAAAGGCAAACTGCACTCTTCAACATCTTTTTTATTTCCAAATACTGTTTCTGGGCCCTAAATGAGCCCCATGTACATTCGTAAAAATAAAAATGGAGGGTGGTTCTACCCCAGAGATTTTTAGTATTGAAGTATGCTCAGAAAAAAGTGAGAATAAGCTGTGTATGTTTGTGTATAAGAGAGAGAGAGAGTGTGTTACATGAAAAGAGAGAGGGAAATGACCATCATGAGGAGATTAGAGAAGATGCATCTTCCAGGAAATTATTGATTTTTAACTGGTCATCCTACCCTCCATAACCAGTGGCAGCTATTTTGTGACTCTCTGATATGCCCTTAAAATTCAAAATATATACACTGACCCAAAAGGCATAGAATCCATGCACAGTATTGTAATTCTGTGAGACTGTGGTCTAGAAGAGAGCATTTTAATGAAAAAGGAACAAAAGTTCCTTATATTTCTGTTAAATTAAAAAGCATCACAAGGGTGCTTTTTTTTTTTAATTAAAATTGCCAGGAGCCGTTTAAACTGTAATTTTTGTGTACCAACTTCATTGCTAATGGTAAGATCTTTAATGACGGTTCTCTTCTTTTCACAGCCGAAAAAAGCATATTTTTTCTTATGACAGACTAAAGCTTTTTTTGAAGCAACACTGTGAATCACATGATGGCATTATTAAAATTAAGGTAATAAAAGCAATTAAACTTTAAGATAGAGAATGAAAATATATGCTCCATATGGCTATAATTAATTTATCTCAAACTAAACAAATGTCAGTGTTTTGAATATGCTTGCCTATATTAAATTGGACAATCCTAGTAAAAGAATGATCATGTACTTGTTCTTAAAATTATATTTGTTTGTTAGGAAGTGTTTAGCTCTTAATCAGCTTTGTTTAAGACATTACAATGAAGACAGTCCTTTATCAACCAGTGAACTCTGTGCAGTTTTACTTTTTTCCCCCATGAATCTTGGTATACTACAATCTTTTTTGTTTTTAAATGATGGATATATTTAATTTTTATTTGATATTATATTTCAAGATTATCAAATACACTCATAAACATTTTAAAATTTCCTTGAAGTCATGTTTAGGCACACTTCTTTGAGGTAAAGCAGTATTTCTCGGTGTCTTTACTATAGCAGACTGTAGCAACAGTAAATGTTAATGCATAATATGTTTACTTTTGTAGATGAAGTATGATAATCTTTCATATCTAGTGTTTTAATGTATTGCTCTAAACTAATGTTCTAAATAAATTTCATGATTGATAGATTTGAGACATTTTATGAAATATTAGATTTCATAATTGATAGGTAATTGATAGATATTGCCCTTTTAGAAGGTAATCATCCAGTCTTAAATGGTCTCACAAACCTTTTATTTCAGTAGTATTTATTCAAGAGTGGCTCTATATAGTATAGATCATGATAGTGCCCATTGACCTCCAAAACAAAAAATTAAAACATTTTTAAACAGTTTTAAAGACCAAAATTTTGTGAGGTAACAAAATCTCATAGGAACTGTGTTGTCAGTTGAGATACCACGAGGTTTGGCTTTTTATATGTTGATGTATGTAACATTTTTTGTAATATGATATTTGGGCATGGTATCACATGAATGCCACTTAAAAACGTTGTTGGTCTATGCCATAGAAAAACAAAGAAGAGGGAGGAAATTTTATTTTAATCTGTATTTCTATTCAACCTCTGAAGAAAGGTTAGCTTAACCTTATTTGTCCATATAAATAAGGATTACTTGGAACAGCCAAACAATGTTTGTTCTCCCTTCTTGATCTTTCAGGATAGCTGTGATTCTCTCTTGTTTAATTTGCCCCCAGATATAGGCACCTCATTCCAGTGGTGTGAACTAGAAAAAAAGGAACAAAGTTGTTGCTTATTTCTAGTCCTTCTAAAACACTCATTAATTTATCACTTATACAGTACATGACATACCTGTTGACTCTTGTTTTCTCACATTTCTTTCCTAAGGCAATATCAGTTGCAAAATACAAGATAGCAGAATGGACTTTTTCCTATCTCTTTCCTGATAATCCACCCACCTTTACATTCAGTTCTTCAAGTAAACAGAAAAGGAGACATTCAAAGCTGGCATCTGATGATCATGTAAGTCAGGCAATAACCTTCTGCTATTCATCTATTGACAAGCAGGCTATAATGAATTCAGCATTTGGTGGGCTCATGAAGGGATGCTGGGAGTATGACTTGTTTATGTGGTCATCCTTAAATCCATATTAAATCTCCTCAAAAACAATGAAATAAATACATAATGCAAGTGATATTTATCAACAAATATCCTACAAATTACATTCTATTCCAGCCATTCCAAACCTGGTGCCCTTAAAATATATTTGATTTCAACTCCTGTCATCTTCAGTCAGTATGCATGTTGGTCATGAAAGATGATAGGGGCTGTATTGAAACACAGCTGGAGTACATCAGGTTAGGGAATGTCCAGTACCATCAACTTAATTTATATTGCATTTCATGTGTACAGTTCCTTGCTAACTTGGTGTTTACAGTATTTGTACTTAGAGAGAATTGGTACAATATGTTCTATTGCTGGTACATTACTTCAGTCTTGATTGCTAAAATGAATAATTCCTTTTCCATGAAATGCTGGAAATGTAACGAACAGATTGGATCCTCCTTCCAAATGTGGTGGCAATGTTGCAAAGTTCAAAAATACTGGAAAATAAAGAAATTTTGAACAAATTTTGACTCGTAATCCCATTTTATCCTGAGATATTTTTATTAAACTTTACTAAACCATACATATTCTTCAAAATAAACTGGCATGGTATATGTTAACAACTGCATGGATTTTATATGCTCTTTATTGGAAAAGCTCTTTGGTCTCCTATGTGGAAGAATGGCTAACCAAATTATGGGACTAAGCTTCAGTGTCTAGAAAAATTTCATACAGTATTTAAAAAGTAAATCTGATGCAGAATTCAGTTCTGTTTAGAAACCATTTTTAGACTACAGTTCCACACATGGAATTGTGCCACATCCAAAATTTGGCTTTTAGAGTTTATATTTTAATTTGACATATAATCTACATATAATTTACAGTATTGTCTCAATGTATTAATAATTATCTATAGTTTTTTTCTTTTTCCTATTGACTTCAGTTGTGTTAACCAAGTATTTTTAAGGTTTAATAGAGCCATGTTTTGATTAGAAATTGGATATGAAATGTCTTACAGTATTTTAAGATTTTAACTATCTTAGAATATATTAGCTATATGAAATTTTAGATTTGTTGGTTATCCACCTGTATTTTATTGTTCATATTGAGATTTTTTAATAAACTCTGCCATCAATTTTTATATTATTTCAAACTTGTATTAATATTATTTTTTCATTTAATCTTTGAAATGGAGAACGGGGAGGAGCTCCATTTATAGATAGTTGGAGTATTGCAACTAGGCTTCCCAGATTTAAGGGAACAAATGGTGGACCAGCTAGTATTCATATTTGGAGTGAAGGGCAGGGTGGGAACTCAAATTTTGCTTTCATTTCTCAAAAAAAATCCCTTTAACTTTGCAAAATATTTCATTTTGGTTAAAAGTAGAACATGTCTTCCCTTGTAAAGTGGTTGAAATACTCAGATTCTGAATATTCTTTCTATTTCATGAGGTTTGGTTTTGCTCCTAGGAGGACAGGGTTGCTGAAGAACAATTTAGTCCTAGAAATCTAAGCAACACAGCAAAAGAAAGGGTAAAACTCCAAAAAGAAAAAGAGCATATGGCAACCAGTGGTAAGTTCAACCAGTGGTCTTTAATGTGGGCGGGCCCAAATTTTGCTCATGTGACTGCGGGGGTGCTGCGATGGCCGGAACTTCGAGGAGCGGTCGTAAGTCCCTTCGTTCAGTGCCGTTGTAACTTTGAATGGTCACTGAACAAATGGTCATTAAGCAAGGACTACCTGTAAAGCAAAGTTAGGTTCCTGTAGCCTTCCGACTTGATAATGACCGGAATGCTGCTCTAACTTCATCTTCTACTACTAGAGATTTTTGTAAGTAGGGAATATCTTCTAAGGTATCTTGGATGTTGACATCTCTTATTGCACAGAATTTCAGTATACTCCTTAACATCTTTGTTTGATCTTCTTTGAATCAATTACTATCTGTCCTTTAGCTTTCAACCAATTCCTTAGCATTCAACCAATTCAAGGTTGGAACCTCCTTCTGAATTCAGAGATTTGTAAAAGACTTTTCTTATTTTTGTATGTCTGTTTTCATCTTCAGTGTCTTTACAGATATTGTAATATTGCTTCTGTCTCTTGTAACAGCTCTCTGAAATTCTTTAAGTTCCTTACTGAGATCTTTGTTTTTTGTAGATTTGGCTTTTTTTCTCTTCTTTTTAATTTCCATGGAATGTTCTGACATTGTTTCCTTTCTTCTCTTTCTTGATCTTTTTTATATTCATCTTTAACAACTTCTTTAAGTTTCTTTCATAGTTCCTCTGGATCCCAGTGAATGAGATTCAGGACTTCCGAACAATTCCACTGTTCTCCTTGAAAATAGTGGTATATGATTTGGTCTAGTGGTTAAGGCAGCGGGCTAGAAACCAGGAGACAGTTCTAGTCCCGCTTTAGACATGAAAGCCGGCTGGGTGACTTTGGGACAGTCACTCTCTCTCAGCCCAACTCACCTCACAGGGTTGTTGCTGTGGGGAAAATAGGAGGAGGAAGGAGTATTAGGTATGTTCCCTGCCTTGAGTTATTTATAAAAATAATAAAGGCGGGATAGAAAATAAATAAATAAATATGGTTAAGATCATATCATGGCAAGTGCTTGGCTTTTTTCTTCTACTTTAGCTTAACTTTGAAATTTCACATGAGGAATTTATGATCTGTTCCACAGTCAACCCCTGGCCACCTCTTTGCTATTATAACTGAGCTCTTCCACCTCCTTGTACCAATAATCAATTTGATTTATGTACAGTATATGTATCTGGTGATGTCCATGTATATAGGTGTCACTTTGGTTTTTGTAAGACTTTTAGCAATGAAGAAATGATTGGATTGGCAGAAATTGATAAGTCATTTTCCTGGTTCATTTGTTTCCTAGGGCATATACTTTAACTACATTTTCCTCCTTAATAGTTTCAACTTTGGCATTCTAGTCTCCAACCACAAGCAACACATTTTGTTTCCATGTTCTGTTGATTTCAAATTGAACTTGATCATAAAACATCAGCCGCCTCTTTTCCTGCCTGAGTGGTTGGAGCATAAAATTGGAATAATTGTTCTGTTAAAGGGTTGTCCATGAAATCTAATTGATATTATATTTGGTCATTGATTACACTGTAGCCAAGTACTGTTCTTGCTATCCCCTTCCTAACTATGAAAGCAATGCCATTCCTTCTTTGTCTTTCATGTCCTGAGTTGCAAATACTATGACCTTCTGATTGAAAGTGTCCAATTCCAATCCATCAGAATTTGCTGATGCCTAAGATGTCCATGTATAAGATTCATTTTATCTTTCATTGTGTTAAACTTCCCATGTTCATGTTTCTTACATTCCATGTTCCCTTGTAATTCTGGCTTTTCAGCTTCAGCTTTTCTTTTCCTTCATGTGAACATCGGGAAGTAGAAGTCCCAAAGCCTTTTATCTAGTCATGTCATAATCTGATGGGTCCAATATCCGCCACTGTATCATCAATCATTTTATATTTTCTACCCGTGTGGCTTTCTTGGTAAAAAACAGGAGTGGTTTACCATTGCCTTCTGTAGTGCAGTATGAAATCATGCTTTTACCATTATTACTAAAGTGATCTTCTGCCTCTACCATCTTCCTATATTGCTGCTGCCCAATATAGGTGCCTGCTGCTTTTGCTGGGCTGACCTTCACGCTTTGGGTGTCTCTGCCGGGTTAGGGTTAGATTATATACTTTTAGATTAAATTCCCGGCATTCTATGCTCATCCCTCCCAGGAACACCCCCCATGCCTTCTATGATGGGGCAGCACAGCGGAATTGGGGATATACTCACTAAGAAATTATGTACTCACTTAATATACTCACTAATAAATGAGGGCCAAGATACAGATATTCAGTATCCAAGAGTCTGTAACCTAACCCCTTTCTCATTGCAAGAAAGTTACCTTTGCTGAACCTGTGAGAATCTTGGTTGGTTATAAGGGGCTTGACAAACTTTTTACCATTTGTTTTGAACTGTATTATTTGATGCCAGATTTGTTGATTTAAAAAAATTATGAAATAAATTTTGTTCAATACCTTATCTTGATGTATCTATAAAATGTAGCTCTAATTCCAATTCACCAGTATATATTTTGAAATAGAAAAATTAAAAAGGGAAAAAGCAAATGCTGTGAAATACAAGAGAAAAGAGAAACAAGACAAAGAAAAAAGAAAAGAAGAACTAAAGAAGCTTGTGGAGGAAGAAAGACTAAAGAAGAAAGAAGAGAAGGAGCGACTCAAAATAGAAAAAGAAAAGGCATGGCATTTTTACTAACCCTAGATTTGAAGTGGCAGTGACAATCATATTTGTAGCTTTATTTGGTGTTTTCTACTTGGAATTGTTGAGACTTGGCACCTGGAAGAAAGAGCAGACAGTATTTATGTGTTTTTTGAGGTAAATGGTATGGTGGAGTGAGAGGTTTTTGCAAGCTACTTCAGTGCTAAATAGCAAATAAATATTCTGGGCAGCTTCCTATCTGAAAGGTGATAACATGTCCTAAACTAACTATTTTCAAAATATAATATTGACAGGTGTACTGGCAAACAAACAGTTTTTACTCTGATCAGAAATTTAAGATTTACTTTGTGGTGATTAAAACTTGTATAAAAGCATTTTCATTTAGTAGTTTTTAATTGTTAATGCCTACAATAAGAGTGTGGAAGAGACATGCCTTTTATTCATACAGTACTGAAGTTCTGGGAGACTTTGTCAAATCAAAAGAATGCTATATTAAAAAAACAGCAGGATTTATGTTACAGTATGCAGTAAATTAATTAATTAATTGGATTTATCCCCGCCCATCTTCACCATGGTAGACTCTGGGCGGTTTACAACCACAATATAAAAGTTAAAATTTTAATATTACCTTAAAGTACCTAAGATGTAAAGGCTGCTGTTCTTACCTTTTATACTAATTTTGAGTTTAAAAATTAAAATGAAGATAATGAGGAAGTTTCAGTGAGGATGTGGAGTGAGGAAACCATTTCCTGATCAAATTTCTGTGTAATTGAAGGAAAGAGAGAAACTACGTGAAGAAAAAAAGAAATATCTGGAACATCTAAAACAGTGGAGTAAGCGCAGGGAAGACATGGAATGTGATGATCTTAAGGTAATGTAAAATGGGCAGCTGATAACTGTTCTGTAATGTGTATCAGCCTGTACTAACTATGTGTTTAATTTTGTAAGGTCCCTGGCTTACACTTTTTACCCAAGCTTCTGAGGTTGCCAAAAAGAGACTTGAGTCGAGGCTTGGAGGTTAAAATAACAGCATTTATTTGGCCAAGCAAAGCTGGGTGGAATCTCTACAGACATCATGGCAGTGAATGTCTGGGAAGAAATCCACACCCCATATTGCAGCTTCAACAATTATATAGGGCTCCCAAGCTCAGTAAGAAAGCATAAACGAACTCTCTCCTAGTGAGACAGCATACAAGGTCTCTGTATTTGCATTTCCAGAGCTCAGCAGTCTCTGTGACTCCTGGTATTCTAAACAACCTTGTCCTGCGTTATCTAGTTCCCTAGTTCCCTTTCACCTCATTCCCTTTCACAAGCAGTTTCCAGAAGCATAATGGTGTTGGTTAAGCTAACCCCTACAATTTCAAACCCGCCAAATCAGTATGCTTGAACCTGGCATGTTAAAGATATAGTACTAGAAATCCCATGGTCATTGTACATGTTGCATAATACATCCATCTCTTCATTCTAGTCCTGAGGTGGGCAACATTTTTCTTCTGTTAAAGGATGCATTCCTTCTCTACTGCATGGTGGACAAAATTAAAGCAAGTAGTGGTACTGTAGTTAGGGCCAAAGCCAAAAAACCCTTTATCTTTCTGGCACTCTCGTCTCCATTTTCCTAAGAAGCAGGGTAAGTAATTCTTATCCACGGTCTGAACTCATCCGTTGCAGGAGTGAGGGGAGAGTTGAAATCAGGCTAAGTTGTGATAGAGTTCTTACAGTGGAGGTGGGGGTAACTTGTTTACAGGTAAAGGTAAAGGTTCCCCCCGCACATTTGTGCAGTCGTGTCTGACTCTAGGGGCCAGTGCTCATCTCCGTTTGTTAGCTGAAGAGCCAGCGTTGTCCGAAGACGCTTCCACGGTCATGTGGCCGCATGACGCGCACGGAACGCTGTTACCTACCCACCGAAGTGGTACCTATTAATCTACTTGCGTTTGCATGCTTTCTAATTGCTAGGTTGGCAAGAGCTGGGGCGAGTGCGGGAGCTCACTCCGCACGCAGGGGTAGGGATTCGAACCTCCGAACTTGCGATCTTCTGATCAACAAGCCTGGCGTCTTACCCACTGAGCCACCACGCCCCTGTTTACAGATAGTCCTCACTTAGTAGTCCTCACTTAATTACAGTAATTGGGACCAGAATTTCCACTGCTAAGTGATGAGGTCATAAAGCGCGACATCACATGACCGTGCCGCTTAGCAACACAAATTTTGGTGCATCCTGTTGCGGTCATTAAGCAAGGATGTCACATGATCACCATTTGCGACTTCCTGCCGGCTTCCCCATTGACTTTGCTTGTAAGAAGCCAGCAAAGTTGGTCACAAATGGCGATCATGTGACTGCGGGGATGCTGTGACCAATGTAAGTATGAGGACTGGTCGTAAGTACCACTTGTTCAGCACTGTTGTAAGTTGGAATGGTGGCTGAACGAGTGGTCATTAAACAAGGACTGCCTGTAGTTGCATACATCCAATATGTTATCCTGCAAGGCAGAAGTGCATTTGGCCAGCAGAGACAATGCATAGTGCCTATAATTTACCAACAGAAACTATATGTGGAGAGGGATGAATATCTCCCTGAGTCCTAGAATAGGCAGAAAAGTGTTAGACAGCACCCTGGGAGATAAGGAATAGTATATACATATGACAGTGGAACTGTAGATGGAGGAGCAAAAAGGACTGCTATGTGAGTGATACTATGGTTTGTAATCTGTGAGCCATCATCCCTTCTTTTACCAGTTCAGAATGCTTTTACCTCTCACTGTAAGAAATTTGAATAATGTTTGGTTTGTGTAATTATGTCTGGAATCTTAAATTAATTTCTTGGTAGGACAGGAATATAAAAACTGTGACCCAGTGCAGTGTGGAATGCCTTCTTGCTAACCTCATGCCCCCAAACCTTTCTCTCTCTTACTCATCCCTCACTTTGTCTGCCTGCTATTTTATATAATTGTGCTTGTCTCTGCCCCTTCATGCTTTCCTCAGTACATTCTGTCCACTTGCTGCTTTCCTGTTTACTTATTTGCTCCCTAATACCTCTACCACTTTGGTGCCTCTGGGCCACAATCTCTAGCTTCTCTGTTCTCCCTTCTCTTTCATAATCCCCCTGCTCTCTAGGCTCACCACACTGTCTTCCCCAACTAGTACTTCCCAATCAATTGCTCTTGGGTCTCCTATATGGTCTTCCTTAACCACCATTGAAGTCTGAGTCTCCCCCAGATCCACTTGTCAGTTGCTAAAATATTGTAGCTTCTCCATCCCTTCCAAAAAGAAACTCTGAAAAAAAATTATTTCAATGACATGGTGAAACTGACACTTTACTCAAATGTTTTAGCTGTCTGTACTAGTGAAAAAACAGGCCATACTGTTTTGAAACAGCTGAAAGAAGCAACTTCATAGTGTCATAGTGCTCTCTACTGGTGAAGTATCAGTCAGTTCTTGATCTTGGTTGTTTTTTGGAATATTGCTATTATAATCCACTAAAATAAAATAATAAAATAAGTAAGAAATAAAAGTGGTCCTTTCACTTATGGACTATGGCCTTTGATGTGCCTTGCAAAGCTTAGCCTATTGCTAGAGCCCATGGAAGTTATTTATGCTTGTGGTAGAGGTTCTAAGTACAGATCAATATGTTACTGTGTTTGAATTCTCATCTCTGTTATAATGCAGAACCATTTTGTGAAAGTATCAGTTCTCTAAAGTTCCTGACACCAAAATTTGTTTTTTGGAACTCTTCAGTGTGCACAACACAGGAAGAGATAAAAGGTTCAGTTCTAAGCTTCCAGCCTAGCTTATGGTGTGTGGTTTCTATAATGTTTGTATGATATAACTGTTGCTGATTTATGCGTATTTTAAGTTTTATTTTACAACTGGGCATTCATTTTGTCAGGGTGGCCATTTTCTCCCTCACATGGAAGTGAATGGGAAATTCCAACATCAGTAGTATTACTATGGGTTAAAGGGTCCTAGGCCATTTTGTAAATCAGGAATGAGCAACCTGTACCCTCATGAAGAATGAGACTCATGAGGCAGCACAATATCTCATTTGTGATCTCCAGGGTCCTCGAGCATAGATAGGATTGAAGTTTTAGGTAGATTTCTGGTATGGGGTCGGGGGTAAGGTACACGAAATTGCAAAGGCTTAAGACATAGCTTTCCAAACTGTGTCGGGACACGTTAGTGTGTCGGCTGCAGTGTCTGGGTGTGTCGCGGCTCCTGCCGCCTCCGAGCCCTACCAGGATTCCACGCAGGTCCTAGTGCCTGCCTTGTGCCTTGCTGCCTCCAAACCTGCCCTGCCAGGATTCCGCACAGGTCCTAGTGCCTGCCTTGTGTCTTGCTGCCTCCAAACCTGCTGTGATTCCGCGCAGGTCCTAGTGCCTGCCTTGTGCCCTGCTGTAAGAGTGTGTCGCGAAATGATGCATGTCTAAAAAGTGTGTCACCAACATGAAAAGTTTGGAAAGCTCTGGCTTAAGACATTCATTTCACCTATTAACTTTTCCCTATCAGACTGTCTTTCCATTTTGCCTCTTAACCTTCCCTCCATGTAAAGGGGGCTGAAAATTTCAACTCCATCCCCTCTGCTAATCTTGTAATATTTCTGGGCCCATCCTTTGTGGTCTCTAGCCAGAATGGGCTTCCCAGGCCAAAAAAGTTTGCCCATCGTAATGTAAGTGACATCTTTCCCTATGTCATCTACTTTCTATGCATGATTTTTCTGTTTCAATCTGAGTGTTTAAAAAAAATCATATGAGAAATGCTGCTCGTTATTTAAAAAAAAACACCTAATATTATGTCAGTAAGAAATACCAACCCAATGCAAAGTAGGAAAAAAGAATTTGGAAAAAAATTATCTTCCTAGTCTTGGAAATTCACAGGGATAATAAAGAGTTGTCTTCTACTTGGAAGGGGGACTGTAACAGTTCTAGCAACTAATGTTCTGTAATACATTATGCTTTATCAAAAATAAAGAATGGGCAGGGGAGAAATAAAAAACAGTCAAAATCAGATAAAAATAATATAAATCAAGATAATAGACCACAATCACAATACACAGCTAAAGCCAGGCATAACAGGCACTTACTCTGCCACCCAAAAAGGGTTCAGTTACCATCCTGGCATAGGAGAAAAGCCTAGGTCTTCACTGCTCTACAAAAGGTTAATAGGGTTGGGCCCACCTAAACCTTGGGCAGGGAAGATTTTTCCGAAGGGCAGGCACAGCAATAGAGAAGGTAGGCCCCATTAGATGACAAAGCCTCAGAGTCAGGATCTGGAGGATGCTCACCCTGTGCAACCTAGAGGGATGGGCGGGAAAAAATAGAGATAGGCAGTCCCGCAAATAACCTGGCCCTGACCACGTAGGGCTTTATAGGTGATACTTTGAATTGCATCTGGATGCCTATTGAGAGCTAGTGCAGTTTGCAGAGTAGTAGCATTACATGGATATATCGAAGTATTCCTGTTACTATCCACTAGTATACTATGTAGTATATACTATGCATTCGGGACCCATTGCAGCTTCAAGATGGTTTTCAAAGGCAGCCTCATGTAGAGTGCATTGCAGAAATCCAACCAGGAGGTGGCCAAGGAGTGACTCACAAGAAGTGAGCAGAGCCTCCCAATCCAGAAACAGATCAATTGGCACATGAGATGGAGTTGTACAAAAGCCCTCTTAGCCATGGCTGCTTCCTGGTATTCATCTGCACACAATAAATATTCATGTTTCTTGTGGGAAACAGTTCTCACAAGATTAGAAGCAAAGAGCCTGAAACTAGATAAATCCTATAACAAAACAAGGGAGAGGTAAAAACTGTCACTCCTGACAAAAAGGGAGTGGTTTAACCCCATTACTCCACGTAGATGGGAGAAAAAAGTTTCAAGAATTTAAACCTTATTTCACTATAAATAGGGCTTGAATTTAATATACAGCAGTCACAGGAGTTCTTTTCTAAAGGCTTCATTAACTTTTGTATTATAAACATTTCTTATTAGAAGTTGTGTGTCCTTGACAGTCTGTGATGTCCACCTCCAGTCTTGCATTGTCAAGAGAAGCTGACATTTTATTTGCATCACAGGAACTTCCAGTTCCAACTCCAGTGAAAACCAGACTACCTCCAGAGATCTTTGGTGATGCTGTAATGGTTTTAGAGTTCCTCCATGCATTTGGGGAACTTTTTGATCTTCAAGATGAATTTCCTGATGGCGTGACTTTAGGCAAGTTTTTTTTTCTTCTTGGATTTTGCTTTGAATTAAGCTATATACTGTTTCTGACATCTAGGCATTTATAAATAATTCATAAAGTATCAAGATTTTACTTAAATTTGGAGCAAATTCTCATATATGAGTTGGCTATCAGTTTGAAAAATATATTTCTTCACTGTACATCAGGTTATATGGAGAAGTATTCCTTTGAACAGAAATATATAATGGCTCCAAAAATGCCACTTGAGCTCTCTTATGTCTACCCCTATTGAGGCTGAGACTTCATTGTGTGCATATGTTTATGTCACTAGGGTATGTGTGTGATCTGGCCTAGCATTTATAAAAATTGATGAAATATTTTTATTTTAAAATGGGCAGTGGTCACTAGCAAGGCTGGTTGAAGGAGTTAGCTTGCTGCTTCTCACTCTTCTCTTCTCCCAGCATTTTCATAATTTACTTTAACAGGTCTCCATGCTCTCCTCCTTGCTGAAAAGGAATATGTAAGGAACATATGTGTTCAGGATTTTCTGCAAAGAAACAGCTTTTTTCTCCATTCAGTGGATTAACTTGAGGTGAATAGCAAGCTAAAGGGAGGACAGCTTTAGTCCAGTTTGGGACATTCAGTTATTTTTTCCCTGTATTTTATTCAATCTGTCCTTTATTATATGGATGTTACTTATCAACAGTCAGCCAGATCTTGAAATTTGTTCTCAAATCTTTCATTTGCCTGAGTGTCCCTGTTCATTTCAATATGGAAATGCACCTGCATATGTTGACCAGTTGGATTCTGCACATCTAAAGTTGCACATTAGAGAATAAAATAGGAAGATTTCTCAAGCTAAGGTTCAGATCCAACTGTATCTCTTATGCCTTTATACTTGGATGCTGAAGAGGAACTAAAAGTACTTTCTTTTATTATTTACAGAAGTTTTAGAGGAAGCTCTTGTAGGAAATGACAGTGAAGGCCCACTTTGTGAATTATTGTTTTTTTTCCTGACTGCCATTTTTCAAGCTATGGCTGAAGAAGAAGAAGAAATTGCCAAAGACCAAATAGCAGATGCTGAGACCAAAGGTCAGACTTCAACTGCACTTTTTAAGGACAGCTTTCATACTAATCTGCATTCACAGCAATATGTTTTTTCAATTAACTTTGCTTTGCTACATAACTGGTGAGAAAAGACAACGTTTTAGATGTAAGCTGCAGTGGTGATCCAGTTGTATTTCTACTTTTGTCTTTCTAAAAGGGCAGAGATTCCATTTATTGTATCTCAAGAATTTCAAACTGGTATGTTTCCCAAAAGATTCAAAATTGTGTTTGCTTATTTTAATTTTAAAACAATGTCAGCAGTAGAGGCTTATTTTATTGAATGTCTGCAGATGTGGTCTTCTTCATCTCTGTGAGGTAAATAACCACCAGTAAAGTAGTTGTATGAGCTTCTGGTTTTGCTACAAAATGTTAGAAGGTTCTTTAGATTAGAAGGCATATTTTAGAAGGCTAACAAACGCATTAAGGATTAAGCTGGTAGACCAGAGTCCACTTTAGCATTCAAAAGCATATATATACATCTGACTAACTACAAGTCTTTATGTTGTGCAAGTTTGATAATCAATTGTCATAGCAGCACAATGTGTTACTATTCCTTTTGTACAATGGGAAATAATGATGATATCCACACACTAGTTGTTTACATATTGGCTAAGTAATACATTTTGGGTTTGCCTTACCATTTGTATATATCCAGCTAATTGCAGCACATTTAACAACAATCTAGGAGGAAAATCACAGAGCAAAAGTGTAGTACTGGCTTATCAGCTGCTTATTCTTTTAAGCTTTTTTCTGATGTCAAACTAGGGTGTGTGAGATTGTGGTAACCCTAGATCAGTATAATTCAGCAAACAGTACTGTACAAAGAAAGACGATATCCCTGCCTCTCTGAAGTTGCTCATCTGGGAGAAACAAAGAAGTAGCAATCTTATTTAGCGCTTGTCTCAAAGTGGGGCAACTTGTCCTGAGAATTGCATTGGAAATCAAGGATCAAGAATTACAGAGTTGGAAGGTGCTATTTAGGCCATTGAAAGTGGGTAGGTGAATATGACTGATGTTTTAGTCTGTGGAATAGGGGAGAGGTGCAAGGTGAAGCAGGAAAGCTTGTAGGGAATATGCAGTGCCCTCCCATCTCATTCCAGCCCCATCCTCTGTTCAGTTCCCCCACCTGTCAGTTGGGCTGTTTTTGAACACAGGTTTGCTGTTCTTTCTGAGAAGGGCTCTTTTGAGGGAGATGGGTGGTGCCAAATTTTGAAAAATAAATAAATAAATAATGGCTAGAAGGGAAAACTGGCAGAACTTTTGTCAATTTATTCAGCTCCCAAAAATTCTTAATCAGTAAGTGCTGCAAGAGAAATCCAGTGCTGGCAGTGAGGGCCTTAGCCAGTAGCACCTAGAAGTATGCTATGGAATACACAACATGGCAATGTAGTATATAAAATGACACACCCACCACACCGCACTACAGTAATAACAACAGTAAGAGAACACAGCCACTTTACTTTTGACAAAAGCACAGTTTTTGCATGCAACAGCCAAAAGTAGTTAGTGCTTGTTGGTCAGATCACAGGCCCTGATTATGTAATCTTCAGTGAGGCACCGTAGAAAGTTTATATGGCAAGATTTGTATTGGGAGAAGAGGAAAAACACTCCTTTAAAAGTAGAATAGCTAAAGACAATTTATGATAGCTGTGGTGGGCTGGGAATGAGACTAACGTTACATCATGAAGACATGTCCTCTAAAAACAGTTAGCAGGGCATCTTTGCTGGACAGCCATCTGTTGGGGATGCATTTATTTGGAATCCTGCACTGAGCAGGGAATTTAACTCAATGGCCTAAATGTTTTCTTCCAATTCGATGATTCTTTGTTCTGGGAAATAGTGATTCTGTTCTAATAGTGCAGAGGCAAGCAAAGTGGAATGATATATAGCTTTGCTATACTCTATGGCTGAATGATTTCTTCCAGAAAGCATCAGAGAATGTGAGGTAGCACTGCTCAAAGTTCGCTAGGCTTTTTAAAGAATAAACAAAGCTGGGAGAGAGACTTCATACTAATACTGTTTTTCCAAAAAAAAAAATGCAGTCTCCCAAGCCTTGCATATTTTTTTCCCGAGAAGAACAAATGCTAGGCAGACTAGTATTGCCTGTGGGAGCAGAATTCCCAAAACTGCTTTCAGAGGAATTAGTGGTGGAATTCTTCTGTATTGCCTAAATTAAAGTAGTGTACAATTTATTTTTCATTACTCTATCTGTTGTTATTAGTAACTGTCAATTCAGATCATGAACAATTTCATAAGATTGTGATGGAAAAGAAAGATAGAATTGGGTGACACCTGCATTAATGATACCAGTCTCCAAAATGGAATCTTTTAGAGCAGAGCTTTCCAAACTCTGCTGTGTCGCCACACAACCCGGAAGTGGCAGCGGGGGCGTGCACGGTGGCGGCGGCGGCACCGGCGCGCCATCGGTGCTTCCGCGTTTTAGCGGAGGCCACTGCCGCCGCCATGCACGCCCCTGCCCGCACCGGGTTTTCCCGCGGCGACACATGAAAATCCGAAGGCACCGCAGCTGCAGCGGCGCGCAAAGACCGAAAGTGGCAGCAGCGCTTCCGGCTTTTTGCGCGCTGCCGCGGCGGCAGGACTTCCAGGTTTTCCCGCGGCGACACACCAAGGGCGGTTGGTGTGTCGCCGCGGGAAAACTTTGGAAAGCCCTGTTTTAGAGAAATGTGTCATTGGAGAAATTTCTCCAGTGCAATATTTTGCGAATCACCATGATACATTGCCAGTCCCACCTCAACCAGCCTTTCCTGAAGAGTGGTAGAATTAACAGGGATGCATTCCCCATGTTTCCTTCCTAGCAAAGGCAACCAAAACTATAGCACCCATAAAACTGTTTTAGATGGCACTTCATCTGAAGCTCAGGAATCAAGAATTGAATGCTAGGCACTGGCCAGAATTACTCAACATGGTGGAATTCAAGCAGAACTTTTTAAACAAATACATTATCATAGTTATCTTGTTGTTTATTCGTTCAGTCGTTTCCGACTCTTCGTGACTTCATGGACCAGCCCACGCCAGAGCTTTCTGTCGGCCGTCACCATCCCCAGCTCCCCAATGGTTGAGTCCGTCGCCTCCAGAATACCATCCATCCATCTTGCCCTTGGTCGGCCCCTCTTCCTTTTGCCTTCCACTTTTCCTAGCATCAGCTTCTTCTCCAAGGTATCCTGTCTTCTCATTATGTGGCCAAAGTACTTCAGTTTTGCCTTTAATATCATTCCCTCAAGTGAGCAGTCTGGCTTGGTTTCCTGGAGTATGGACTGGTTTGATCTTCTTGCAGTCCAAGGCACTCTCAGAATTTTCCTCCAACACCACAGTTCAAAAGCATCTAGCTTCCTTCGCTCAGCCTTCCTTATGGTCCATCTCTCGCAGCCATAGGTTACTACAGGAAATACCATTGCTTTAACTATGCGGACCTTTGTTGTCAGTGTGATGTCTCTGCTCTTAACTATTTTATCAAGATTTGCCATTGCTCTCCTCCCAAGAAGTAGACGTCTTCTGATTTCCTGGCTGCAGTCAGCATCTGCAGTAATCTTTGCGCCTAGAAATACAAAGTCTGTCACTGCCTCCACTTTTTCTCCCTCTATTTGCCAGTCATCAATCAAGCTGGTTGCCATAATCTTGGTTTTTTTGAGGTTTAACTGCAACCCAGCTTTTGCACTTTCTTCTTTCACCTTCGTCATAAGGCTCCTCAACTCCTCCTCGCTTTCAGCCATCAAAGTGGTATCATCTGCATATCTGAGATTGTTAATGTTTCTTCCAGCGATTTTAACTCCAGCCTTGGATTCCTCAAGCCCAGCATGTCGCATGATGTGTTCTGCGTACAGGTTGAATAGGTAGGGTGAGAGTATACAACCCTGCCGTACTCCTTTCCCAGTCTTAAACCAGTCCGTTGTTCCGTGCTCTGTTCTTACCGTTGCTACTTGGTCGTTATACAGATTCCTCAGGAGGCAGACAAGATGACTTGGTATCCCCATACCACCAAGAACTTGCCACAATTTGTTATGATCCACACAGTCAAAGGCTTTAGAATAGTCAATAAAACAGAAATAGATGTTTTTCTGAAATTCCCTGGCTTTCTCCATTATCCAGCGGATATTGGCAATTTGGTCTCTAGTTCCTCTGCCTTTTCTAAACCCAGCTTGTACATCTGGCAATTCTCGCTCCATGAATTGCTGGAGTCTACCTTGCAAGATCTTGAGCATTACCTTACTGGCATGTGAAATAAGTGCCACTGTTCGATAGTTTGAACATTCTTTAGTGCTTCCCTTTTTTGGTATGGGGATATAAGTTGATTTTTTCCAATCTGATGGCCATTCTTGTGTTTTCCAAATTTGCTGGCATATGGCATGCATCACCTTGACAGCATCATCTTGCAAGATTTTAAACAGTTCAGCTGGGATACCATCGTCTCCTGCTGCCTTGTTATTAGCAATGCTTCTTAAGGCCCATTCAACCTCACTCTTCAGGATGTCTGGCTCTAACTCACTGACCACACCGTCAAAGCTATCTCCAATATTATTATCCTTCCTGTACAGATCTTCCGTATATTCTTGCCACCTTTTCTTGATCTCTTCTGCTTCTGTTAGGTCCTTACCATCTTTGGTTTTGATCATACCCATTTTTGCCTGGAATTTACCTCCGATGTTTCTAATTTTCTGGAAGAGGTCTCTTGTCCTTCCTATTCTATTGTCTTCTTCCACTTCCGCACATTGCTTGTTTAAAAATAATTCCTTATCTCTTCTGGCTAACCTCTGGAATTTTGCATTGAATTGGGCATATCTCCCCCTATCACTGTTGCCTTTTGCTTTCCTTCTTTCTTGGGCTACTTCCAGTGTTTCAGCAGACAGCCATCTTGCCTTCTTGGTTTTCTTTTTCTTTGGAACGTTTTTTGTTGCCGCCTCCTGAACAATGTTGCGAACTTCTGTCCATAGTTCTTCTGGGACCCTATCTACTAAATCTAGTCCCTTAAATCTATTCTTCACCTCCACTGCATATTCCTTAGGAATATTAGTGAGCTCATATCTAACTGATCTGTGGGTCTTCCTTATTCTCTTGAGTCTGATTCTAAATTTTGCAATAAGAAGTTCGTGATCTGAACTACAGTCAGCTCCAGGTCTTGTTTTTACCGACTGTATAGAGGTCCGCCACCTTTGGCTGCAAAGGATGTAGTCAATCTGATTTCGGTGTCGACCATCTGGTGAAGTCCATGTATAAAGTCGTCTTTTAGGTTGTTGGAAGAGAGTGTTTGTTATGCACAGTGAGTTGTCTTGGCAAAATTCTATCAGCCTATGTCCTGCTTCATTTTGTTCTCCCAGACCATGCTTGCCTGTAATTCCAGGTGTCGTCTGACTACCCACCTTAGCATTCCAGTCTCCTGTAATGAAAATAACATCTCTTTTTGGTGTATTATCTAGTAGGTGCTGCAGATCCTCATAGAACTGATCTACTTCTGCTTCTTCAGCATCTGTGGTTGGGGCGTATATTTGGATCACTGTGATGTTAAATGGCTTACCCTGAATTCGAATTGAGATCATTCTATCGTTTTTTGGATTGTATCCAAGCACTGCTTTAGCCACTTTATTATTAATTATGAAGGCTACTCCATTTCTTCTGTGGTCCTCTTGTCCATAGTAGTAGATCTGGTGGTCATCTGATGTGAAGTGGCCCATCCCAGTCCATTTCAGTTCACTGACACCTAAAATGTCTATATTTAATCTTGACATCTCACCAATAACCACATCCAATTTGCCCTGGCTCATAGATCTTACATTCCAGGTTCCTATGGTGTGTTGATCTTTAGAACATCGGATTCGTCGTTCACCACCAGCACCGTCGGCCGCTAGCCGTCCTTTCGGCTTTGAGCTAGCTGCGTCATCACATCTGGGGCTAGTTGAACGTATCCTCTGTTCCTCCCCAGTAGCATTTTGACCATCTTCCGACCTGGGAGTCCCATCTTCCGATGGTATACCGACATATCTCTGGTTGTACTGATCCATTTAGTTTTCATGGCAAGAATACTGGGGTGGGTTGCCATTACCTTCCCCAGGGATCGTATTTAGTCTGACCTCTCTGCCACGACCTTCCCGTCTTGGGTGTCCCTTCACGGTTTAGCTCATGGTTTCATTGAAGTGCTCAAGCTCCAGCACCACGACAAGGTAACTATCTCCTTTGCTGGAGACATAGTTATCTTAGGCCAGATAAAACAAGTCTGTCTTACAGACAGGCATTGCCTAGTTCTCTGATGGTCTGGTCAGTTTCCTCTGAATTCTTTTATAAGGTAAAAATGATAGAAGTCAAATCAGATAGATCTCATTTCTAGGTATCTTGTCTGTGTGCACCAGCATTACAAATTGAAAAGTAGCTCTCTGATGTGGAAAATCAGACACTAAATCTACAAATATTGGATCTACACAAATTATGGCATGCAAGATAGAATAGATATTAGTAATTAAATCTGCAAAAAGATTTTGTAAAGTAGTTGTGGTTTGCACTGTAATTTATTTCATTTGATTAGGCTGCTTACAGATGAATAAAAACCAAACGGCATTAAAGTATTTGTATAGAGCTATTGTATATGGAGGATTGCATTCAATTAAGTTAGGCAAGGGTAGCTCAGTTCTATTTTATGAAGATTTAAGTTCTGTTTGTACACTATCATTCAGTGTTATAGTTGGAAAGATAAACAAGTATTTCAGCAATAGGGAATGTACTTAGTTTTGCCTCTTCCACAGTTTTAACACCTGCAGAAGAAAGGGGAGAGAAAATTCAATAGCAATTGCTTAATGTGTAAAGAGATTGTACTTGTGCGTTAATTCAAACTGCCTGGTGCTGCTTTAGAGGTGGCTTAATTGTGTGCATGTCTTGCCAACTGTATGGAATAAAGAACCTCTTCTTCAGTATGGCAGATCAGCATTGACTGCTGCTTATTTATCTCTATTTGTTTGGCAGTATGTAATAATTATAAGGAATGGAGTGATAACTTGTGTTAAAAATCTTTGCGTGAGTGTGTTTGCACTATTGCAGTCAAACTGCATGCAAGAAACTTAGTGAGTTGCATGCTTTCTCCACCTGTTTGGCAATATTGCATTTCTTTGTTGCATTGCAGCTTACATGAATATTGAATTTATATGTTGTTTCTGCATTGCTTAAAAAGGCTTGCTTGCTTGCTTGGACTCCAAACAGAAATGTTAATTTACACTAGAATAAAGTCTTTATTTCCTTAAAGATTTAACAGAGGCTTTGGATGAAGATGCAGACCCCACAAAATCTGCACTATCTGCAGTTGCAACTTTGGCAGCTGCATGGCCCCAGTTACATCAGGGTATGTGTGGGTTTCCTTTTTTTGTTTTTGGTTACATTGTTTTGCTGTATTTTATTAAAAGTATAATTTACATTGTTTGCTTAAACATTTTTAGAAGTCAAATAGACTAACTTGATTCTATCGTTAACTGTAGGATGCAATTTGAAAAACCTGGATCTTGATAGCTGCACTCTTTCTGAGATTCTCAGACTTCATATCCTAGCATCAGGTGCAGATGTAACATCAGCAAATGCTAAATATCGCTACCAGAAGCGAGGAGGATTTGATGCTACAGATGATGCTTGCATGGAGCTAAGATTGAGTAATCCTGGATTGTTGAAAAAACTCTCGTGTACCTCAGTATATGATTTATCATCGGGTAATAGAGCCAAACCAGTTTCTTATGCCTTGTGACAGATGTTCTCAAACTACAGAAAGCTTAATTAAGCAAATTTGCAGGAGTATTTTGAAGGATAATCACTAATCATGTTATACAGTAACCTTCTACTTGAGAAGATACTATGCTGAAAATTTACAGTCAAAGTCAGACTTTATATGGCTTTATAAGAATAGTGAGGACGGGTTTGGTTATTTTACAACTATAGTTCAGGATGATGGTTTTACTCTTATGGAAGTTGCTCCAGTACTTAAAAGCTTCAAAAAGGTTATTTTATAGTTTATAAATAGTTGGATGTTCCTAGTGGGATTTTGAGCTGTGTTTATTTTGTTTAAAAGGTTGACACCTTTGCCAAAAACTACCTTTGAATGTCCCTTCGGTTTCAGTTTTCTATCTGGTATGAGGGATGGGTGGGTTGATGTTGCATGAGTCTTTTGGGTCTTATTTACATGTATACACTAGACAGACAGACAGACAGATTGAAACAGTATCTTAGAGTTTCTATTTGTTAATACTGTATCTGGGTGGGAATAATCTGTGAGATCTAATCATCATCTATATGTACAATAGATCCTCGTTTTTATATCCAAACAGTGTCTGTATGATTTGATGAGGTAAATGTCATTTCTGGGTTAAAAAGTCAAACCTTTAATGAGGCCAACTGACTATGAAACATCTTTTCTTATATATATGTTTATCAGCTGAAAAAATGAGGATTCTTCATGCTCTTTGTGGGAAACTTCTAACTCTTGTTTCTACTCGAGACTTCATTGAAGACTCTGTTGATGTATTGCGACAAACAAAACAAGAATTCAGAGAATTAAAAGCAGAACAGCATCGCAGAGAAAGAGAAGCTGCAGCAGCAAAGTGAGTTCAAACATGACCAAAAGAAAGCAAAATGGTAACTCTAGAAAGCTATTCTTCTGCAAAACGTTGACAGGGTAGCCTACACTAATTATAATCATCTTTGTAATAGCTTACAATTTGGTTTAGAAAAGTATTTAAGGCTAATGTTAGTTTAATTTCCTTTATTTCAAACAGTTTATCTATAATAATGTAGTCAGTATTTTTAATATAAAATGCAGTTATGTACTGATATCCTGACCTAGAGATTTCAGCATGTGTAAATGTATTTAAGAATATGTAAGTATGTTGGGATTTCTGATCTTCCACAGTACAAAAATGTGGTCAGAGGAAATAACTGAAAATGTTATATGTTGAAACTAATAGATTGATTATGCCATGTAACTTCAGAATCCGCAGAAGAAAAGAAGAAAGATTGAAAGGACAGGAACAAAAGATGAAAGAGAAACATGAGAAATTGAAAGAAGAACAGAAAAATCCTGCAATTGAAGTGTCGGTTAGGTATGGTCAATTGTTATTTAAGGCTCTTGTGTCACTATGCTACTGCTTAACTGAAGGCTTTGATATGCTTCTCTTAATCTACTCCAATGGTTCCCAAGTTTTTCAGCATCATGCCCTTTTTTATTTTTTAGAAAACCTCACACCTGCCCATTTCTCATTTAAATAAATTCCCCTTTTAAGAAAAAATGTACCATATTTTCCAGCGTATAAGACGACTGGGTGTATAAGACAACCCCCAACTTTTCCATTTAAAATATAGTTTGGGATATACGCCGGAAAATACGGTACTCGCCGTTTAAGACCTCTCCTGGCCAAGTGCAGCCGCTCGCCGGAACGCAGCCCCCAGGGAAGAGCAGGAGGACGAGCGCGGGAGAAACGCGGGGAGGGGGGAGCGAGCTCCGTTCCCTCGGAGCAGCCTTGGGAAGGGAGGGGGCAAAACGCAGTGGCTCCACGACGGGCTCCAAAGTCGCCCACAACGCTCAATGGGCGCCGAGGGAACAGAGCTCGCTCCCCCCTCCCCGCGTTTCTCCCGCACTCGGCGAGCGGCTGCATTTGGCCAGGAGAGGTCTTAAACGGCGAGTACCGTATTTTCCGGCGTATAAGACGACCCCCGGCGTATAAGACGACCCCCGACTTTTGAGAAGATTTTCCTGGGTTAAAAAGTCGTCTTATACGCCGGAAAATACGGTAATTAATAATTAAAGCTTTAAATTCTAAAACAGGGCTTTCCAAAGTTTTTCCCGTGGCGACACACCAACCGGCGTTGGTGTGTCGCCGCGGGAAAACCTGGAAGTGCGGCAGCGGGCAAAAACCTGGCAGCACTGCTGTTGCTTTCGGGTTTTGCGCGCTGCAGTTGGTGTGTCGCCGCGGGAAAACCCGGAAGCGCTGATGATGATCAGCGCTTCCGGGTTGCGTGGCGACACACCAGACTGTGTGTGGCGACACACAGTTTGGAAAGCTCTGTTCTAAAACCTGATTGACATTTTTATTTTTAAGTAAAAAATAGGTACCATTTTTATTTTTTATTTTTTTAATAAGAATTTTATTAAGTTTCAAAGCAAAGATAAAAGCTACGAGAAAACAAAAAACTACAAAGAAAAAAAGAATTTTTGTCTCTTGTTTTTTGCACCATTTTAATTTTTTTCTTATAACAAAATTTAATGAAGATATAATTCAACCTAAAAATAACAAAAATAGATTAAATTTAATGTGTAGAATGTTTTCTTCCTGAGTTGGAAAATCCTAGGTTTGAAATATTTAAGTGTACAACATAAATTATTTTAACATCTAATTTATTTGTTTCATTTTTTATATAAAGAGTTTTTTTCACAGAGGTATATGGAAGAAAAGAGAAGAATGCTGTTTTCCCAATCTTTGGGTAAACCAGAAAATATAAAATTCCTTTAAGCCTGAATTTTTGATATTATCTTTCTCACTCAAATCATGTTCAAATGTGTCTGGTGGTGAATCAAACAACAACACTGCATGGATTGTGTACTGATTTATGAATAGAGTCGCCTGAAGATTTATCTGAAATTAGCAGATAAATTCACCTTTGTTGCAATCCTGGTGGAGGACAGTTTTGTTCTTCATACTCTCTATATATCTGGTTCAAATTATGATGCTATAATTGCATTGAATCACACAAAAAAGAAGCTTTCAGTGCCCTAACTTGATATATGAGATCTTCTGTAAGGTCATTAATGTGACATTTCACTGAATTTTCAAGGTGTTAAATCTCTAATAACGTTTTCTTGTTTTCAGCACTTAGTATCATCACAGCTGTTTTCAGCAAGGTTCAGAGAAGTTGCTTCTACACTATATCCCTTCGTAGCTATGAGTAATAACAGTTCCTAAGAAGCTTCTGTTACTTTGGCTGATGAACAGCTGCAGCAGAATTTGATGCCATGTATCTCAATTTTTGAACTGTAGAATCAAAAATTCCTTGGGCTTGCCTTTTAAGTACTCTGTTTTTTGTAATATGTCATTCAAGACAATTAGGCTCCACAGCATTGTTGTTAAGAATTGAATGGCATTTTACACACTGAACATGGGCATTTCAAATTTTTCCCTTGACAGTGAAGCCATATGCAATACAGTACTGATTGGATTTTCTTTTCTTAACTATGGGCATCTGATGTTATTAAAATATGTATATGTATTATATTTCGTAAATAAATTTAACAGATGCAAGTTGTTTTACAGGCACTGGTATTGATGTTCACTATTATTGTTATTTGTGCACACAGTCTTACATATCTTTTCTCCACCACCAGTCCTGATCATTCCCAAATTGTCATAAGTGTGCCTGAAATACTGAGAATGTTCTATCACTTTCTACAACAAACTATGTCTATAATTTTCTTTTTAAAAGCATCACATTCTCATGCTCCCCCAAACTAGGAATTTCTTTGTAGTTTAATGTATAGTCGAAGGAAAGCCCGGAAAACCCACAACAACCATCTTTGTAGTTTGTACACCCCAGGGGATCATGGGTCTTAGTTTGGGGATCCCTGAACTACAAAGGATTAGTATAAGCTTAGCTTTCCAGGTATTTTCAAGCCCTTTTCAAATTATTTCAGTCATGCTTACTATATACATTCAAAGGAAGATACAGCATAACAGTTATTTTAGTATATCTTCATACTATAGGTGAAACATTCTTTAGTCATTGCAAAACTTCCTTCCCTTGGAAATGGGATAACAGCACCTTTGTCCCCTTTTTGATATGGGCACAGATGGCACAATAAAATGTTATTTTATAATATCTATGTTTCTTTGAACTTGGAGGTTTTTTCCTCTCCATTTTTATGCCTACAGTATCAGTGACGAAGATCGAGAAGAGCTTGATACAAGTACAGATAGCAAAGAGGTTGAAACAAAGGAGCAAGAAATAGATGCCATGACAGATGAAGAAGATAACTCAACGCCAAATAAAAAGAAAGGGGGTAAAATTAATATATTTAATTGTTAACATTTATATTTATTTATTTGTTTGTTTGTTTGTTTGTTTGTTTGTTTATCATACTTATATCACCGCCCATCTCCCCCCACAGAGGGGACTCTGGGCGGTTTACACAAAGTTGACAATTAAAACATATAAAAGCATATAAAATACCGTACATAAATGTATATCTATATAAATTAATTAAATATATAAAACCCAAGAGGCTCTGATATTAAGTTTAAAAGAACTCTACGGAGCAAGCCATCCCCAAGAGGAGCTATTACTCCTCCCATCCCAAGCGAGGTGGCAGAGCCATATTGACTCAAATTCAAGTTTCTAAGGTTGTCAATGGAATGCAGGAGCACAATTGAAACTTCAGCATTGCTTCCTTTTGCACTGAGTTAAAGACAGCTTGGATTATTTATATGAATCAGTCATTCTGTTGATCAAGTTTGATATTTAAAGCTACTCACCATTTTATTTCATAATAAAGGTTACTTTTTTGGCTTTGTAATGCTTCTGTCTAAGGCTAAAAAACTTTTCTTCACATGTGAAATATGCATATTCTTTTGAATAATTTTGTGTAATAGACTACATTCTTGTTTTTATATCTCTTCTGTGTCATCACTTTCCTCTGATTATCATCTGGTTTATTTTATTCGCTGAAATTGTATAATTCATATAATGCATTGATTTCTAAGGCAAGACAGGAATACAATATTGATATTAAAAAAAAGTAAAATTGTATTTTAAAAAGTGTTAAATATTATCTTCACAAATAATAATTCCATTAAAAAGAAAGGGTGTTATTCTTTGCGCGTTAGTGTATAGCAGCCACTTACCCTATGTCAGTGGGTGTAGTGAGGAAAGAAAGGTGGGAAGAAATTTTATGTTGTCATGGAAGGCAAGACAAAATACAACTAAAAACAGTTGTAAATCAGTCCTAGTTCAAAGCCATGTTGTGAAAAAACCCTTCATATAAAATATCTTCACAAGCTGCCTCCAAAATGAATTTTTATTCTTCTGGACAGAATATTGGAAATAAATTATATAAACATGCTCAGGACTCTGTACATTTGTTTGTCTGTCTGTCCGTCAGCAGGATAAGTCTCTGAAAACAAACAGAATGGGATGAAATTTGATGTAGTGGGAGGAGCTGGCAAAAGAAAAGCCTAGTCTGAAAATGGGTTGGAACCAGCCAGGAGATGCAGAGAAATAAAAAAAAGTTTCCCCAGTGTGGCTTCATGGGAGAGGCTGTTGGGCAGTGGCTCAGAATGTTGTTGACTTCTCCATTCTAAGCTCCCTCATCCTCCTTTCCCTGTCATGTGACCCAGAGCTGAGTTGTAATTAAGGGGTTGGAGAGAATTCCAGTAGCCATGCTCTATGCTTTCTCTGCCTCATTTAACCAATTAGCAGTACACTAAGAGGAAAATTAAAAATTTAGAATTTAAATTGAATATTTTGCATGAATGTTTGATTTTTTTGTAATTGTAAAACAATTACAAATGATTTTTAATTAAGCTGCTTGTCCTGTGCACAGATCTGTAATTTTTCTTGTCAACCGTTCCTAGGGCGAAGAGGACAGAATGGCTTTAAAGATTTTGCAAGACAAGTGGAGACTACTGATTATAAGTGTGAACCGCTCACTGTGGAAGAAGAGGCAGCTTTAAAACAGGAGCAACAAAATAAAGAAAAGGAACTCATAGAAAAGATTCAGAAAGCTACAGCCTGTACCAATATTTCTCCTTTGGGCCGTGACCGCTTGTATCGACGCTATTGGCTTTTCCCATCTGTTCCAGGACTATTTGTGGAAGAAGACTATTCTGGTCTTACAGAAGACATGCTGTTGCCTCGGCCATCTTCATTTCAAAATAATGTACAGGGTCATATTTCAGAAAAATCTCAGATAGTCATTAAAACTGGAGAGTCTTTGACAGCAGAATCTACTATCAATATTCACCAAGATTTGAAAACTAGTGCCATTGTAAATGTATCACAACCAGTACAAAAGCCAAACAGGTGGTGCTTTTACAGTTCTCAGGAACAGCTTGACCAACTCCTAGCAGCTCTCAATTCCCGAGGATACAGGGAAAGTGCCTTGAAGGAAGTTCTTTTACAGGAAAAATCCAGAATATGTGAACAACTTAGTAGTTTTCCTGTTGAAAAATTTCATATTTCAGGTAAACATCCTAGATGTTTACTTTATGGTTGAGGGCTTTATGGTTATTTAGTTTATTTCCTATAGAATTTGTTCTTACCCTAACAGATGAGATAATTTGAGTTTCAATTAATCATAGTTTGTTTACACTGTCAGTATATTCCATGAATTTTGCAGTCTCTTCTTTAACCAAATATAAAAAAAGTATCTTGCCAGGACTGTATAAAACATTCCCTACTTTGCAAAGATTTTGCTACATATTAGATTTTGTTTATATTTCACTCAGGCCCAGAAACTCTGGATAGCTAACATCCAAATAAGACCTCGTAAAATAATCATCTGAACAGAAATATAACAGTAATAATATAAAAACGAGAGATACCAAAAACAGTCTGAGCTGTGACTCTTAATCTTCAGATGCTCTCTTAAAGAGCCAGTTCTTTGTTGCTTTGCAGGAAGTGTGGGTGCTGTACACATTTCAGGGAACAGTGTCTTCCACTGGGACAGAGCAGCTTTGTTATTGCAAAATATTATTACAATATTATTAATACAAAATATATTAAATGAAATTTTTCACAGCAATACTAAATGAAAGCTTGAGAGCCCTAATGTAATAATTGCTACTTTTATTTCATGTTAAGTTATGCCTTTATTATACTGTATGATACCCATGACAGATTACAAAGTTACAGTAGACCACAATATTGTATGTCAGTATTCATAAGCAATGTTCATGGTTTTTTTAGCTGTGGTTAAAATTTTTAATAAGTATGAAGGCATTTTGTATAATCTCTTAAATGTTACAGAAAAAACACAGTATGAAGCCAAGCCACATTTTGGACGTGGAAAAATACAGAATGCTTGTGATATAGTCCAAAAATCTGCAGAAAAGCAGCTTGAATTAAGACTTAGAGACTTTCTCTTAGACATTGAAGATAGAATTTTCCAAGGAACATTGGGCTCCGTTAAGGTATTTGACTCCTTCATATTTATGGAGAATGGTATCTATGAGATTGCTGAACTCTTTCAAAATAATTCATTCATTTGCTTGAAAATGCAAATGCAATTTAAAATTCTCTAGGTTTTCCTGTATGCCAGACTTCTGAGTAAATGTAGTGTACTTACAGGTAATGGACAGAGGCAGTTGGAGAGCAGCCTTAGAAAATGGGCAGTATGAACTACTAAATGAAGAAAATAAAGAAAACGGTGTAATAAAATCTGTTAATGAAAATGTTGAAGAGATGGAAATAGATAATCAGATAAGAATTCTTGCAAAAGACAGGTAATATCTATTATCTAGATATTTTACTTTTTAATTAGTATTTGAATGGTTGGGTTGCATTTCATTCCTAGCCACCCATTTCATTAAAGGCTATAATCCTGCAATCCTGAAAAGGTTTGATGGCACATAACCAATCTGTCAGTATCCTATTTGGAATTTTTTAAAATAGACTTTGTGCATATAAGCCTAAAACACATTGGAAAAATATATTTTCTTGTTCATTTGCACAACATTGATTTGTTAATGTTTGTACAACATGAAGCTCAGTATATGCATTTTATAGTGCTGCAATTCTTAATAAACAACATCAAAAAAAGAATTAAAAGAGATGTGCAACATCACCAGTAGATAGAGAATTCAGTAAGCCGAGGTTGTACAAATGATTTAATATATGATAAGAAGTCTGGGAATGATGCTGGGAAAGACTGAAGGCAAAAGGAGAAGGGGACGGCAGAGGATGAGATGGTTAGATAGCATCACCAATGTAATGAACATGAATTTGAGTAAACTCCGAGAGACAGTGGAGGACAGGAAGGCCTGGCGTGCTATGGTCTATGAGGTCACGAAGAGTCGGACACGACTAAACGACTGAACAACAACAAAGAAGTCGGGGGGAAAGGAGGGAAAGTGTAGCCTTCCACCATTTTTTTTAAAAGAACAAATCCTGCTTTTGATAATAAAAGTGAACCACCACCTGAGTTTAAACATAAGGCCATTGGGAAACTCCCCCCTCTCACTTAAGCTTGGCTATTTTTAGGAGATAATGGCTTACCTACCACCACTTATCCTTCCCTTGTTCTCATAGTCTCTTTGATTTGCTTAAAAATAAAAGAGAGCTATAGCTCGACAGTAGACCACATATTTTTGTGCAGAAAAGCTTGATCTCTGGAAATTCCAGATAAGATTCCTGTCTTAAACACTGGAGAGCAAAATCACCAGTCATTAAGATCTGACTTAGTGTAAGACAACTTTTGGTAGCTGGTAATTACCCGACACTGTGTCATTTAGTAATCACATTTCTGAGCACAGTAAATAGAGTGGAGGGGTGAGTCTTTTTTTAGAAGCATAATTTTTGTACATAAGAGCAAACATTTAACACAGCCCAGTAATGATTGTGTGAAGCATGTTCATATTTTGTTTCTATAGAAATAACTGAGAAAGGATGCTTCATTTATAAGAATTCCATATTACTATTTCAGAAGTTTTTCTATTTTTCCTATGTTAAAGATGAAGTATTTGCTTGTCATATAGTTATATATTATCAGCTCTACTTAAAACACTTATAGATCTGAGTATTTGGATTTGAACAGCTCTTTTAGTAATGTTTTTATTCTAGAATTCATTTATTTCTGGAAATTAATAGATTTTTAAAGTTACTGTATTATTAGATGGTTTCATTGTTTGTTTGTTTAGTCATTCAGTCATTTATCAAATTTTGAGGCTGCCAAACTCCTGAACGACTTTGGGTGGCTTATGATAAAAAATGAAATATATAAAAAGAACACAACTGACCTGAAGAACAAAACATCAACCAGAATCATAATAAAACAAAATAAGATTTATTTATTTATAGTTGAGATTTCTAAGGCTATTTAACTGAATAATGGCATATAAATTTAAAAAAAACAGTAATAGGCAAGTGTTGTGAACAAACCCAACATAGCTCAACCCAGGGGAACATGCACTTCAACCTATCAGAGGACCTGAAGTAAAAGCCAGGTCTTCAAGGCCTGTATAAAGAATAGCAGGGGGTTGGGACTGTTCAAACCTCCAGGAGTATGGTCTTCCAGAAAGCAGGTGCCCCAACAGAGAAGGCCTACTTCTTAGGCCCCATCAGATGGCACTTCTTAGGAGATTGGCTGCAAAGTGAGCCTGTTCTCAGATCATATGGGACAGACAGACTGTAGCTCTCTGCAAATTAGGGTTTTGGGCTCAACTCCTCGCCCAATCAATCCCAACTGGAACCAGCCATGAAGAAAGGAGAAGAACCACCGCAACATCATGGTCCCCATTCCCAGTCCCTATTGTTGGTCCATTTCTCATTTTAGTTTTCAATTTAAAACTAGCAGTTCTCAGGAAGGAAAACCAATGTTGTTTTTTTACCTAATATAATATTTCTTAAGGATTCACAATAAATTATAATCTGGATAATTAATCCGCTAACTAAATTGTACAGTTTTCGGTAGAAACATAAGACTAAACAACTTTCTGAAACTTTCAGAATTAATATGGAGAAATTATGATTTTTAACAGCATTAAAAAGATGGGCATGCTAGAATTTTGATATTACTGAGATTTGTATGTATAGAATGCACAGCTATATAGAAATGATGTTTGTAACAAATTACTTATATGAAGCAACCTGCTTAGAGCATAATGTCGCATTTGAGGGTATATTAGACATCACAAGGTTATACTTTTTCAATGTTTTCTCTTTTGAAAGCAAAGAAAGTAGTTACTTTAAAAACACCACCTGAACCAAAGAGAATTCTGGTGTCGTTTCTTTTGATGAATTGTGCAAAACAAGTTGATACTGCTTTGTTCCCAGTGGCTTCCCTGCTTTTAGAATATAAATGTATTTAGATAAATTTCAGTAGTTGTATTCTGTTCAAACAGGCTTCTTAAACTTGATTTATGTATATGTTTACATATATGCTTCTTTATCAAATGTTTATTGCAATGTTATAAGTTATACTCAGCAGAATTCAAATTCATGAATTCTTGTCCTGTTCATTCATATCCTTTTTGGGTCTTGCCATGTAGCTGAGGTAAAGGGGGCCAGAGCTTGTGGGCAATATTTCTCTGTTGCAGCCCCCCTTCTCCTTGATATTAGTTTGGCACTCTCACTGTTGTGGTCCAGAAACTGTTGTAAACCATCAGGAATTATTTTTGTTGAATCTGGCAGTAAGTAAACACAATAAATAAATAGCAAATACTGATCGATTTTAAACTTTATTTTAGATTGATAGGATTAAAACCTGAACCTCGAAGTACTGCTTCAACTAATACGAGTACTCCACAGCCTATGAATAATACAGTCCATTATTTAGCATTGGCATTGCTTCAGATACAGCAAGGAATTGAACGCAAATTTCTCAAAGCCCCACTTGGTAAGTGTCTACTTCTATAATTTTGTTAATTCAAAATTGATTTATGAAGGAAAGAATAGTCTGGATCAAAAGGATGTGTTAACAGATTGCATAGCAGATATATTCAACTATTTGTGACAACTGGAAATACGTAAGGAAGTTGGAGCTCTAGAATTGTTACTGTGTTCTAGAGACAAGTGACCTAGAGCATGTGTGTAAAGGTTATTCATGAAATGAGCAAAAAAGTTGCTTTGAGCTTGGAACACAACAATCCCCATTAAAATAATCTGTTGGAATGTTTCCAGCAGACTATGTTCCAGTGCACCAAAAGTTTAGGGGTCAGGGTTCTGCCACTGGGAACAATGGGAACTCCAAACAAGCCCTATTCCCTTATTTTTCATCCTAGGGCCACAGAAGTAGACTTACACAAAATCTGCAGCAAAACGGACCAAAGAGGTGATCTTAAAATGAATGGAAAACCCCTAAAATAAATAGTAGGAGCAATAGTTAAGCACACTTGTAGCAGCTTCTCATAATCAAAATAAAAATACATTCACCTTAACTTAACTTAGAATAAACTGCCCAATTTAACTTAATATAACCATCACATGAGGAGTACAACAGGCTCTGGTGCAGAACTCTCTAGATAATCTTCTGCTATGAAATACTGTACTGGATGTAGAATTCTTCATTGCTACAGACACATTAACTAGAAGGAAGGGCAATAACTTTCTGAGAGTCCCAGTAGTAACAACTGTAGCAACACATGAGCCGTTAACTCCATATCCTCTTCCTTTCACAAGCACAAACACATTTTATACGGGGTTTGATAATCTGCCTTCTAGCAAAATGACAGAAAGTTGTTCAAATTAGCCATGATAAAAACCTTTCTCTGTATAGGGTCAATGAGGATAATGTGCTGCAGAGTGTCTATTTCTAGTCCCTCTGAAGGAGTAATGCTCAGGCATCAAAAGTCTGTTGTTGTTTTTCAAATGGAGATCACTATCCCCATCTGTCACCCAATTGCTGCCTTAGCTTTATGGAACCCTATTATAGCAGCAAATTCTGGGACAAATCTATAAGCCAGAGGTATGACCTGCAAACTCACCTTCTGGAACAATTGAAAGTTATTCTGAAAATTTAGGGAACCAATTCTACTGGAAAAAATGGTAATTTTAGCCTGTAATGATATGCTACCACTTGTGCATACTTTTTTCCATAGGATAATACAATTTCTAAGTCTCTGTAGCTTGAGAAATTTAGAAAAAGAAGATAACCACTGGACATTGAAAAATACTTGAAACAGTGTGGAATGGAACTCCTTAAATTGTCCCAGACTCAGGATAAAACACACTGTAACATGGGATGTGAGATATTTTGTGCATCCCTAATATATACAATCATCATCCTGTCAAAAAAGGATGAATGGTTTGTGTGAGTATTCTGAGCATGCTGAGACCAGAAAATTCATTTCATTGCCTCACTTTGTAAGACTGGGCAAAGTGTAGTCAGTTTTAAAGTGTTGAATAATTGAATTATAGGAATGCAACACGTGCATTCCCAGCATGTACAACTTGTTTTAGTTTTTTGTTCTGACATAACTCTGGATAAGGAGGCAAAACACGATATATGTAATGGAGTACTGAAAATATTTGCAAAACAGCAAAATTCACAATCATTTAGATAATAAACATTGCTGTACTGAAAGACAGAGTCACAGTTTTCAGCCACGCTGTTTTAGCTTCCCTTTCTCCTCACCACCCCAAATGGTCCTGGTTCCTATAGCAATGTAATCTGCTTATTTTTGGAAAAATAGGCTATGCTAGTGAAAGGTTCTCTTCTATTTCCAAATGGACTTGAAATAACTAGGTGATGCAGAAGAAAATAAGAGAGACCAAAAAGGTGATAAAAGGAGGAAGAGAGAAGATCAGAGTAAAGATGGTAAATTACAGATTGTCTTCCATTTAAAAATTTGCTCAAAATTTATGGCATAGTATATTTCACAGGAAATAATACTTATATAAATAATTTGAAGATGAAATATTTTCCCAAACTATTGCTTTCCATAGCGTGCATGGCAGTAATCCAGCTTTATAACTAAGGCAAATGTAACTGGCACAAGCTGGAATTGCTTCTCCAAAAACAAATGTGTCTGGTATTAGTAGGGTAAAAGTTCTGTTAGACACAGCTGATTGATGACCTACCAGGAACCTGATTATTTCAAAGGAGTGGGATTATATCCAAAGTGAATGGCATCATCATGTTGGGGGTTTTCTTAACAAAATAGCTTTTCTCTTTTCTGGACTAAGCTTCAATTTGGTCACAGTCCTTTAATCTGTTATTAATTTCAGGCATTAATATAGATTTTTCATGCTGCTAGACCAGACTAAGATTGTATTTTGTTTGGCCTTATTTTTTGTTCTGCCTGTAGCCACCTCAGGGTATCCAGGAACTCTTAAATACTGTAAGTCATGGAAGAATCAACCCTAATTTTTTATCTCCCAACAAACAGGCATTTCAAAGCATCTTGCCCCTCTGATTGATTAGTTTTTCATAAATATATCTTATTCTTTTGACATTACAAGAAAGAGAAGAGGCATTATAGTTTAGTAAAGAGTAAGTGGTAATTCTTGAAACTATATTTGATTATGTGCAGATGAATTAATATTCTGGATTGTAGGGAGTCAGTAAGCAGGTTTATTACCAATGATCTGATCCCCTGATATAGATGAATTACTGGAGAGAAAGTGGTACAGTATGTGTGTTTATTTAGAAGGATGAGGATATTTTCAGTCTGTGCTACTGAAGAGGACTATTGTAATCAAAAGCCATTGGGGTAAATGTACAAATTTTATTAATCTGTTTTTCACACTTTAGATACCAATTAACCTTGTTACGTCCACCCAATTGTTGTAAGCCATACATCCAGTATACAGACTCATAATGGTATAGGGATTATAGATACCTTGTAATTGTATAGATTATTTTAAAAATAGTTTCATTGAATAACAACTTCTGTGAGGATTATAGCTGAAGTAGGGCTACAGAGAAACTAATGTATTGTTTATAATCTATACTTATCCTCGGTTGCCTGATCATTAACCAGTTTCTGATTTCTCATTTATAAGATGATTTTTCCCTGTCTCCCATCACTGAATTTAGCCTTTGGTGAATGATGTTTTCTAAAACTTTTTGGAATTCCAAGTGTTCCTATGTACCAAATGACTCCACTTAGTTCATTTAACACTCTGAAAAAAGTTAGAGAAAGAATAAATTAAGAATTACAGAAACTAGTACATTACTTTTAAACAAGATTGATTATTCTACATATTTTGGTGCTATGCAAGTAGCACTAGAACACAGATCTTTCACTGGATAATAAATAAGATAAAAGTATGGTATTTTTCTTTTCTTTGTTGGAAGATGGCAGTGATGGTGGCCGTTCACATAAAACAGTCTTGGATCGCTGGCGAGAATCACTCCTTTCTTCTGCTAGCCTCTCTCAGATCTTTCTTCATCTCTCAACACTGGAGCGAAGTGTAATCTGGTCCAAGTCCATTTTAAATACTCGGTGCAAAATGTGTAGAAAGAAAGGAGATGCTGAAAGCATGGTGCTTTGTGATGGCTGTGATCGAGGCTATCATATCTATTGTATAAGACCAAAGCTTAAGGTGATTTGAAGTATTTTCTTAAAAAGATTAAAACTTATTTCTGATCTTAAGTAGCAAGAACGTTTCAGCAATGCATTTTGGCTCTGTGTTAGGCTGTTCCTGATGGAGACTGGTTTTGTCCGGAATGTCGACCTAAGCAGCGCTCTAGGCGTCTTTCATCCCGACAGAGACCTTCTGTGGAAAGTGATGAAGAGGCTATAGAACAAATTGAAGAGGATGAAACTAGTTATGAGGAAATTGGGCAAAGTGAAGATGATTATGAAGAGGAAGAAGAGGAGGAGAATATTGATAATTCTGATTCTCAAGAAGAAGATGAAAAAAGGTAAATCAGAAACTAAGGTAGCCACATGCAGAAGCTGCATACAGACTTCCAGTATTCTCTACAGTCTTCTATCTAGGGATACAAATGTTGAGACTTGGAGATGTCAGCAAGAGAGCACACTTGTATAATAGTTTCAAGTACTTCAGTACAGAATGCTTATGGCAGTTAATATACTCTGCTTTTAAAATGCTCTGATCTATTTTTATGTATGTATAGAATGTTTTAAAATAATTACACTTTACATCTGTATCTCTTTTAGTAGCTCCGAGACAGGCTAAATCCAGGTTTAAATCTTTGCACGTTTCATAGAATCACAGAGTGCAGAGGAACTATTTAGGCCACTATATCCAATTTCTTCCTCAGTGCAAGAATCCAGATTAAAGCCTGTGCTTGGTGACACCCAGTAAAAAGTGCTAATCTCCTTTGCAAGTGATTGGTTCTACTACTGAGCTGCTTTTAACATTAGGAAGGCTTTTTAACATCTAGCTGCAATCTGTGTTCCTATACCTCAAGACCCTTATTCCAAATTTGGCTGCCTTCTGTGTGTTCTCCCTTCAGATCCTTGAAAAGTGCAAGTTCAGTCAACTCCTTTGAACTGCTGCTATGTATACATATAATTCCAGTAAGGATATGCTGATGTAATAAAAGAGGATAATTCTTTTGACTGGGTTTTTTTTCCTTTTGACTCCTGGCAACTAAATAATAGTAATAGTAATAATAATATTAAATTTTATTATAGATGCCCCACTCCAAAAGACTCTGGGTGGCTTGCAATATACAATTAAAAACAATTAAAAACCTAACAACAAAGCATGATAGCCCAGACAAAAACAGCCATAACAATAGAAAAACATGACACTAACACACTGACCCCAGATTTGGGAACAGAGCCAGGTCTTAAGAGCCTTCCAGAACTATGCAGTTTTCTTGCCAACATTTTTCAGAAGTAGTTTGCCATTGCCTTCTTCATTGGGTTGAGAGAGTGAGCGGCCCAAAGTCACCCAGTTGCCTTTGTGCCTAAGGCAGGATTAGAACTCATGGTCTCCTGATTTCTAGCCGAGCGCCTTTAACCACTGCACCAAAATGAGTCCATATACAGTAGATAACTTTTTTAATTTTTATTTTTCAATGTTAATCTAGAACTAGTCTCTTTATATTATGAAATATTAAGCAATTCTAATATTTTTGCATATATGCTTTCAACTAGCAAGTAAAATTAGAATAAATTCCTGATTGCGTCTAAGCACATTGAATAAAGCAGCTACCCATTAACCTATTCATAGGTAGCTCATTAACCAGAGAGATGGACTACTCCTGATTGTACATTCTTTAAAGGATCAGTTGTGCACAGTCAGAGTTGCGACTGAAGGTCTGTGTAGTAATTTGATGTTTATTTATTTATTTATTTGTCATACTTCTTTACCGCCCATCTCGTATTACGACAACTCTGGGCGGTTTACAGACAATTAAAAATAAAAGAATAACACATCATTAAAACAATGCAATATAAATATAAATATATATAAATATAAAAGTGCAAAACATAAAATTCAAGATGGTGAATCATGATCTTATCATTGGCACCATCATGTTCCCTACCTGATAGTGTTGCTATGCCAGAGATAGTTCCTCTCAGATATAAATAGGTAATTCATCCATATTCCAGAAAACACCAATTTAGAATACTCCATTATACTGCACTTCAGGCTATTTCTTAAAGATTTGTTAAGAATTTTCAGCTAGTTAAAAAAAAAGTAAGAGTTTGACTGGAATTACTAACTAGAAAAATATCTTACCGGAGTTTAAACATTTTCATTGATTATTGCTTAGCATATTTAAACCCCTGCATGACTTGAGACCAGGGTATGTAAAGAAATACTAATATCCATTTCAGAATGTCATTGTGCTAAAATTACCATCTTTGAAAACCCTCATTTGGGTGCTTTGAAATCAGAAGTAATGAAGTAGCTGATGATTCTAGAATGGGATTTCTCCATTGCAGTACCCTGTTTATATATAAACTTAAGAAATCTCACTGAATGTATCTTACTTTTTCCATTAAGTGCTGAATTCACAACTTTAAAGAATAAAACAGAATAAAAATGTTTGTCCATATCACAAACATTTATAATTCTCTAATTTCTTACAGCTTATCCAAGTTAGGAAAGCCTCAAGTAAAACTTGCTTTAAGAACAAGAGCCACAAAACTTGCCACTGCCATCTCAGGTCAATGTAATCAGCTGAGTACTGGAAGATATAATTCTCGGAGTCATCAGAATACACCTAAGCAAACTGGCTCTTCATATAAAGCTGTTGGGAAGAGCATTAGAAAAACAAAGTCTGCTCCTCCATCAGTGACAAAATCGTTAAGATTTAACAGTCGTACTACTCGCCATAATCGAGACATGCTGGAAGCAGATGCATTTATAGAGTTGACCAGCCATCGAAGGCGACGTAGAGGAACAAAGACAACAGACAATACTCTAGAAAGTAGTCCTTCTGGTTCTCTTGGCTTCAGAATTGTTCATGCTATGAACTTAAGGAAAGAGAAAAGCTCTCCAATTTCAGTAGAAAAAAAATTGCAAGATACAACCCCCCCCAAAAGGGGTAGGAAACGTCAATCTACAGGTACATTGACTCTTTAAATTAAAATAAAATTGACTGCAAGAATAGATTCAGCTCATATTCAGTGTCACTTGGTTGCCTAGTGAAATAGTCCAATGTTGCTTTCCATTATTAAGAATGGAGGGCAGTTAATTGGTGATATTTCCAAGCATGAAATTATTTGTGACAAAATAGTAGAATGCTTTCCTAGTTTGATTTAGGATAGTTTGGGTAGAAGGATGGGGATGCTTAACTAAATGGTTTCAACTGAGATTATTTTTGGTTTCTTATACTTATTGGCTAGCCAGCCACATAACATGTTGAAAGCAAACAGAAATCAGGAACTGAAAATGCTTGGAATAGCAATTATAGTTGAAAATGCCTAAATAAAATATTGTACATTGATGACATGGGTTTCTCTCAGGGTGGGCAATTGATAATACTTGCATGATGACATCATTGTGATTTGCTGCAGACACCACTGATTGGTGAGAGTATCTTTGTTGGAAGAGTGAGCTGTGTTTGCACCTACTTTCGTGAACTGACAAGCAGCAGGAATTGAAATAAGTTAGCACAAGTACCAGTACAACTTTCTGTTTCCTGATCATATTTTTCTTTGTTCATAAAATGAAACCAGCTGGGCTCAGAACAATTTATTTATACTTATGCAATATGGAATTGTAAAAAGTACTTTTTCTTTCTTGTTTTCCAATTTTGAGAGTCTAACTCTGTTAATAGTCATATCTCAGATGGATATTCTCTCATTCTGGGAGATTAATTGGCAAAAGAAATCTCTCTTAATTTACCTTACTTGGCTGAAGTATTTGGGATTGGGTTATGTCTACCATTGTGGAAGCAAGTAATAAATGAAAACTATATAATCATCCTTAGTAGTCCTCGTTCACCAACCATTTGTTCAGCAACCATTCGAAGTTACGACGGCGCTGAATGAGGGGACTTACGACAGTTCCTCATAGTTGCAGCCATCGCAACATCCCTACGGTCATGCGATCGCAATTTTGGCACTTGGCAACCAGTTCACAATTATGACAGCACATGTACCACGGTCATGTGATTGCCATTTGCAACCTTCGCTGCTGGCTTCTGACAAGCAAAGTCAATGGGGAAGCCGGCAGGAGGTTGCAAATGGTGATCATGTGACTGCAGGATGCTGCGACCACACAGAATTCACCTAATGATGGCAACTGGTATTGCTGCAACTGCTGTCAGAAATCGGCGCAGTCAAGTGACATCATGCTTTACGACTGCGTTGCTTAGTGACAAGAGTTGTCAGTCCCAATTACCATCATTAAGCGAGGACTACCTGTAGTCCTAAGGCCTTAACAAGCTTATAATTGTGGGTATATTAAATTTTCTCTGCTTTCCCTATATTTTGTCTTTTTTAATGTCCCTATATGATCCTGTTATTCCAGAACCCTTTCAAATGCCATTGAATCGGAGGAGTTCAGGGCGTCAGGGTGGAGTACATGAATTATCTGCTTTTGAGCAGCTTGTTGTAGAACTGGTGCGACATGATGACAGTTGGCCTTTTATGAAGTTGGTTTCCAAAATACAGGTAACTAATAATTTCAGAGTAGTAAAGTAATTTACTTGAATGTTCATTTATTGGAAATAATCACAAGGAGGAAAAGTGGCTATATGTAAATGAAATTTGGTCTTCATAAATAAGTTATACTGGGAAGGAAAATTGCTGATAAACATATTAGGTTAATAATTAAAAATAGGTCTCACACAGAAGACCCTGAAAAATGAAAACCTTGCAAACTTCTTGACTAACATACTAATATGCAAAATTCAAGTTAGAGAAATAATCAAATTACACTTGGGAATTCTTTCCTTCATCAAGGCTTGCCAATAAAATTAATTCTGCAGTAGATGGCAGTGTTGTGATGGGAAGTAGAGTATGCATCATTTTAGAAAAAAATGTTGATGCTTCTCAGAGAACTTAAGTGTAACGGACCAGAAATTATTATGAATATGTGAAATAATGATCCATAATGTTTATTTAGACAAGACAGCTATTGAAGAAAGATGCAGAAAAGAGAAGATATAATAAATTAAGTCTCAGCAGATGGCAGTGTGTATCTGACTGTCCAGGCTCAGAAGCTAAATAGTGTTGGGCCAGCTGGTATTTAGATGGGAGACAGAGAATACCAGGGCTGTAAGCTAGACTGTAAAGTTAAAAACAATCTTCCCAGACAAAAGCAGTGGCAAACCATTTCCATATTCTTGACAGGAAACCTACATGGAAGTGTCCAGGAAGTTGCAAGTTGAATTTGAAGGAAATTTCACTTTTAAGTATTACTACATGTGCTATTTGAATCTTAATTGAAAAATAGCAAATATGCTGTTAGATTATACAATCAGTGACAGACTAGTTTTGATAGGTAATATGGATGCAGAACTAAATAACGTGTAGTGTTATTAAAATCAACTATATAATATTGCTCACCAAAAAAGCAGTAGTTAGCTAAACTTGGTGGATCTCAAAAAGCAAAGCAGGATTAGGCCTTGTTAATGCTTGGATGAGAGACCACTATAAACATTCTGAACATACAGTGGTGCTTAAAAGTTTGTGAACCCATTTGAATTTTCAGTATTTCTGCATAAATGTGACCTAAAACGTGATTTGTTCTCCACACAAGTCCTACAACTAGATAAAGAGAACCCAATTAAACAAATGAGTCCAAAACATTATACTTGTTCATTTATTTATTGAGGAAAATGATCTAAAGCTACATATTTGTGTGTGACAAAAGTATATGAACCTTTGCTTTCAGTAACAGTAACTGATGTGCCCCCCTTGGACTGCAATAACTGCAACTTAATATTTCCGATAACTGTTGATCAGACCTGCACATCGACTTGGAGGAATTTTAGCCCATTCTTCCTTACAGAATAGCTTCAATTCAGGGATGTTGGTAGGCTTCCTCACATGAACTGCCTACTTCAGGTCCTTCCACATTTCTATAGGATTAAGGCCAGGACTTTGACTTGGCCATTCCAAAACATTAACTTTCTTCTGCTCTAACCATTCTTTGGTCATACGGCTTGTGTGTTTTGGGTCGTTGTCTTGCTGCATGACCTACATTCTCTTGAGCTTCAATTCACAGATAGATACCCTGACATTTTCCTGTAGAATTTGCTGGTACAATTCAGATGTCATAGTTCCATCAATGATGGCAAGCTGTCCTGGTCCAGAGGCAGCAAAACAGGCCCAAACCATGATACTGCCACCACCATGTTTCACAGATGGGATAAGGTTCTTATGCTGGAATATAGTGTTTGCCTTTTATCAAACATACAATTTTTCATTCAAGCCAAAAAGTTCTGTTTTGGCCTCATCCGTCCACAGAACATTCTTCCAACAGCCTTCTGGCTTATCCACATGGTCTTTCACAAGCTGTAGACAGCCAGCAGTGATCTTTTTGGAGAGTAGCGGCATTCTCCTTGCAACCCTGCCTGCACACCATTGTTGTTCAGTGTTCTCCTGATGGTGGTCTCATGAACACTGACATTCGCCAATGCAAGAGAGGCCTTCAGTTCCTTAGACGTTACCCTGGGGTTCTTTGAGACCTCCTGGAGTATTACACACCTTGCTCTTGGTGTGGTCTTGGTTGGTTGACCACTCCTGGGGAGGATAACAATGATGTTGAATTGCCTCCATTTGCACACGATCTGCCTGACAGTGGAGTGGTGGAGTCCAAACTGTGAAAATAGTTTTGTAACCTTTTCCAGCCTGGTGAGCATCAACTACTGTTTTTCGGAGGTCCTCAGAAATCTCCTTTGTTCAAGCCATGACACACTTCCGTATACCTGTGGTGAGATCAGACTTTGATGGTAAATACCCAGAATTCTGTTCTTTAGGCATGACCTCCCACACTCACACCTGATTATCATCTCATTGATTGAAACACCTGACTCTTAATTTCCCCTTCAAATGAACTGATAATCCTAGGGGTTCACATATTTTTGCCACATAGAAATATGTAGCTTTGGGTCATTTTCCTCAATGAATAAATGAACAAGTATAATGCTTTAGACTCATTTGTTTAATTGGGTTCTCTTTATCCAGTTTTAAGACTTGTGTGGAGAACAGATCACGTTTTATGTCATATTTATGTAGAAATACTGAAAATTCAAATGGGTTCACAAACTTTTAAGCACCAATATAATTATCTTCCTCACAATCTGAAAACTAATCTGAGGTAACAGACTATGTCAAATATATTCATATGGATTTTATTCTTCATATCAAAGAAGCAGGACCAATTGCTTGGAAGCAAAGGACTTACTGGCCTAGGAATGAAGAAAAAATTACCTTGTTTTGTATGAAATTGTCACTTGAATGTTTATTATTGTATTATAACAATGTAAAATTTATGTTTTACTTTATAATGTACAGGTACCAGACTACTATGATATAATTAAAAAACCTATCGCTTTAAACATAATCCGTGAAAAAGTGAACAAATGTGAATACAAAGTAGCCTGTAAGTAATGTTGACTGAACAAATTAACAATGTTTAAAACAATTTAATTTACATAATCTCAGGGGCTTTTGGATAATGAATATAGAAAATAATACCAGAATAGAAACCTCCAGTGCAACAATTCCGACAGCTTTGGGCCTATATTACATGTAGTGATGCTTAGAATACTGTATACAAGGGTTCTACAGTGCTTCAGATTCAAAGGGAAAAGTATGTTTTGAAGTGCAGAATCACTGCTTACGTTGCACCTACTGGCAGCTCCTTTAAGCAGCTGCACTTTTTCCTCGGGTCACATGGGCCTGGAGACCTTTCCCCCCTTTGAATCAGAAACGCAGCATTCCCCTAGGATATACCTATCTAAGCACAATTAACTTTTAGGTAAAATGTTAGAATGCATTTGTCTGTCTATCACGTTTATGCTGTCTTTTTCCTGAGAGAAAGATGGTGATCTCACCTTACAACCCCAACCTGAGAGGTACCTTGGGCTGGAAGAGCTACTGGCACAAACTGTTCAGTAAGCTTAACAGTTCAGTAAGATTGGTCATCAAGTAAAAAAAAACTAGGTCTCTCCAGTCCTTAACCACTGTATTGGATTAGCTCTCACAAAAGCAACTACAATCTCATGGATAAGTTCTTTGTTTAGAAATCATTGCTTTTCAAACTATAAGGGCATATTTATGTTTTTCCTTACAGCGGAATTCATTGAGGACGTTGAGCTGATGTTTTCAAACTGCTTTGAATATAACCCTCGCAATACAAGTGAAGCAAAGGCTGGAACAAGACTTCAGGCATTTTTTCATGTTCAGGCTCAAAAACTTGGACTTCCTATTGCCTCAGGTTACATGAACCATGTTGCTCCAACAGCCAAAAAATCACGGATCTAACTTCTTCCTCCTAAAGGACTTAAATTAGAGGAAGCCTTTATGTTTTCATAGAAAATGAAACACTTAAATCATGCAGCCATAGAAAGCAATAACATCTGCCACACCTGGAAGTGTGGCCTGCACTATATTCTCAATTTATTAAGCACTCAGGAGGATGTAGGAAAGGTTCCCTTTTCTACAGTTTTGTTCAGTGTCTAATAATTTTGATATGTATTGAATACAGTACTGGTTTAAAGTAGCTTTGGTATTTTAAAGACCTTTTTTTGTCCAAATGCCTTTTTTTCAGCACCAGCTATTCTCACGTTGTTTAGAGAACTATATTTTCTTTTGTAGGCTGTGGCATAGTTTTGTAAGGATTCTACCCAGGCTATAATCATCATTTGCAATACAGTAGAACAAGTGAAATATATGAAGTCATTGAGTACTGGTGTTTGACACTACGTGAATGAGTACAGTTTTATATCTTTTAAATTACTGTGCCAGTGCTGTTTGGAAAAATTAAACCTGACTTTTTTAAGTAGATATTTATTTAGCATACAAATAATTTGTGGATTTGTTTTCTATTTATAAAATATTTACTTTGCAGATAAAAAAACCCTTAACTTTGTTTTCATTGTGTTTTGTTTATACTTTTAATAGTTAATTGACCTCTTTTTACCTGGCAGTTCTTCCAGCAAAAAGTAACTTACAGAACTGTATGTTCATTTGTACAATTTTTTATGTAAAAAAAATGAAAAAATCAAGTATTATTTTATGTATACTAGTGAACAACTCCTTTTGTGAAACTAACTTCAATGGCTAGGTTTGCCCCTAGTTAGCTTCAGGTAAATGGTGTGATATCTTAACATTTGCTGATCATCAGACTACCCCAGTACTGCTATCCATACTACATGCTATGCTTTTTTACATGCAGCTGCAGAACAGCTGCCTAATTTTTTTTCTAAAACTTTGTCAATTTAGTTAATTTTTTTTCTTTAGAAATTCTTCAATGAATTTTTTAAAATGTCCAGTAATTTACAAAAGTCAGAATTAAAGTCACTGATCTACTTACACTTGTCTCAGCATTGTGTATCATTTTGAAATTTGTTTAGTTACAGGAAGGCAAAAATTGCAAATATTTTTAATGATGGGCAATATAAACTGTTTGTGCTGTTTGTTGTTCACTCACTTCTGATTCTTCATAACCCAATGGACATCATTTTGCCAGGATTGTCAATCAGTAATGACTTGATGGCACATAAAATCCAACCCACCCACCCCTGCTTCCTTGTATCCTCGAAGGTTGATGCTTGTGTCATCACCCATAGTATCTAGCCATCTTGTCTTCTGCCAGCCTTTTTTACAATTGCCTTCAGTCATCAGGATCTTTTCCAGAAACTCTTGCTTTTGTATTATGTGACTAAAACATCTACATATTAACTTCATTCTTAGTGCTTCGAGACAGGAGTCTGGTTTTACTTCATCTACTATTGGTTCCTAGTAATTGTACAATTTCTTCACTAGGTAATCGGTGGCCCACTAAATCCTTGTTTTTAGCAGTGTGACCTCTGATATGCTCCTGCGATTTTGAATTTATTTTTTACATCAAGCAGTTTTCATTCTACGGATAGTTGAAGTCAGGATGACAAAAACTGTAACATAAGAGCAATTATTAAGTAGTTGGGTATTTTTAACATGTCCCTTTTTTGGTACTAGAATAGAATTGATATTTCCGAGTCCCTTGGCCACTGCTGTGGTTTCCATACCTGCTTTATGAATCACAAGTGGTGCTTTAATTACATCAATTACATCATGTAATGTTTTAAAAAGTTCTGAAATTCCTGCACCTTGGCAGTATTTTCTAGAGAACTTGACAGATCAGGTGAGCCTAATTTTTCTCCCGTTTTGATTTTTTGTATCTCCTATATTCCTGGCTCACAAAACCAACTTCCAGATGCCCTATCATGTAAGCCTGAATATGACCTTCCCTACTCATCTCCCCCCAACTGCCCTATTCCAACCAAGCAACTTTTAGTCTCCCCAGAGGTTGGATCCTCCAGAAAGACTGGGAGCAGATAGATGACCTTCAGGGAGACCCACAAGACAATTTTTCACCTTTCATGGTTCAGGAAGGGCAGCTGTTGCACAATGGTCCTTTACATGTTCCCCTTCCTTGAAGGGAATAACTACAACTCTGCCATGACAATAGGATGGCTGGGCATGGGGGAGTGTTTGAAACGCAGCATCATTCTTAGGGACTTATGGGGGCCAAGAGTAATGGCAGATGTCAGAGATTATGTTTCATTTTGTCATGTGCACCGCCCGGCAAGATCTGTTCCTGGAAAGCCAGCTGGCTTGCTGCAACCTCTAGGCTTCCTTTCACAATCCTAGGACACAGTATCATGGACTGCAATATACTGCCAAGATATGGAAGGCCCTTTTTTCGTTATTAAACATTAAAATTAATTTGTCATCTTCTTAGTATCTGGCATCAAATGGATAATCTGAGAGGTTGAACCAAATATTACAGCAATATTTAAGGTGCTATGTCACTTTTCAACAGGACAATTGGACTGAGCTGTTGCCGCTTACAGAATTTGCCTACAACAACTCAGTACATTCCTCCATTGGCATGTCTCTGTTTCAGGTGGGTTATAGCTTCCACCCCTGCACGTTACCTTCCAGAACTCCTGCATCTGCAGTTCCTCACACCTCAGACTTCCTGCAGGAGAGGCAAGTTGCTCTGTGCTTCTTAAAGAAACAGCTGGTTCCGGCAAAGGCAGCATACAAATGGGCCACAGACACACACAGACAAGAGGGTGACAAAATTGCTGAACTGGATTTGATGTGGTTTCAACAAAGTTGTTGTCTTCTACCTGACCCTCCAAGAAGCTAGACTCAAAGTTTATTGGCGCCTTCCCAGTGGTTCAGTAAATAAACCCAGTGGTATTTTGTTTGCAATTGCTGGCATCAATGAAGATTCATCCTGTTTTCCATCAATCATTGCTTGTGTAGGAGGTGCATTGCTGCATCTTACTAGGACTAGAACAGCTTCACCTCCCTCCATCCTGTTGGACAAGGAGGAAGAGTATGAAGTAAAGGCTACTCTGGACTCTACACACAAGAAGAAACATTTGGAATACCTGATTCAGTGGAAGGACTATCTAGAGCAGGGCTTTCCAAACTTTTGCCGTTGGCGACACACCAATGGCCAGCCTACAAAAACCCAGAAGCGCCGTGGCCAATGCAGCGCACAAACCGGGAGTGCCGGCGGAGGTGCTTCCAGGTTGCCGCCGTGGCGGTAGCGGCTGCCCCTTCAAAAGGGCAGGCTCCGGGAACCCCGAAAATGCCCTCGGTTCCGGCAGGGAGGCAAAAAGCCTCCCCATGCACGCGCGCTTGTTGCCGAGCTTTCCGGCGCTCAGCTGATCGGCAGGGAGAATTTCCACCCCGGCCCCCAATCAGCTGCCGGGAATCCTGGCAGCGTGTGCGACGAGGCTTTTCGCCTCCCTGCCGGAACCGAGGGCATTTTCGGGGTCCCTGGAGCCTGCCCTTTTGAAGGGGCAGGCTCTGGGGACCCCGAAAATGCCCTCGGTTCCGGCAGGGAGGCGAAAAGCCTTGCCGCACGCGCACACTGCCGGGATTCCCAGCACAGCTGATGGCTGGGGTAGAAATTCTCCCCGCCGATCAGCTGAGCACCGGAACCCGGCAGCGTGCCTGTGCGCACGTGGCAAGGCTTTTCGCCTCCCTGCCGGAACCAAGGGCATTTTCGGGGTCCCCGGAGCCTGCCCTTTCGAAGGGGCAGCCGCTGCTGCCGCACAGCAACCTGGAAGCACCGCCACTGGCCCTTCCGGGTTGTCATGCAACACACTCGGCCCCAGGCGACACAGTATTGTGTCGCGACAGTTTGGAAAGCCGTGATCTAGAGTCAGATCGTGAGGGAATGCAACAGATGTGCACGCCCCACAACTTGTATGCCAATTTCACCTGTAATTCCCAGGGAAGCCTGTCCATGTGAGCTGCCATCATTACAAGGGACTTGGATGTTCCAAAATGAACAAGACTCTGCATTGTCCGGAGTGGAGGGTACCACAGAACAGATGAGGACTCTACAAGGGAGGAGGGAGGCTTTCCCAGCTCCCCCTACTTTGGGGCTGCAAGACTGGCAGGGTAGGATGCAGGAACAGCCAGAAAGGAATGAAGAAACTCAGTCTAAACAGCAGAAAGAACAAAGGGGTAAGTAATTGCTCATTGTACAGCTGCATTACAGGACTTGTTTAGAGATCAAGGGGAGTTGCCAATAAAAGAGGAAAGCAGTGAATCTGCAGTCTGTTCCCATGACCCTAACCCAGAGTTTTCTGGCCACATGGGAGGGGGGATAGAGGCTAAATGGGTAAGGGTTAGGGTAAGGAAGGTAACCTTGACAGAAATGTGCAGGAACTGTTATCTAGGCAAAAGGGGCTGAAACAAGATAACATTTGGAAGTGGATCAGGCAGACTCCCTAATTCATTGAAGTACAGGTAGTCCTCGACTTACCATCATTCATTCAGCAACTGTTCAAAGTTATGATGGCACTGAACGAATGGTGATTATGATCAGTCCTCAGAGTTCTGGCTGTCTCAGCATCCCCATGGTCACATGATCGCAATCTGGGTGCTTGGCAACTGGCTCACACAACCAGTTGCAGCAACCCATAATGATGTGATTGCCATTTGCGGCCTTCCCTGCCAGTTTCCCCAGAAAACACACATAAATAGTAATTTTAATGGAGAGTTTTAGATTTTGAGATATTACAATCAATAATTTCTTAACGGAGTAATAGGCCATCACTTGCTATTAAATAATAAATAATAATAATAATAATAATAATAAATTATCCTGTTATTCAATAGAGGCACCTTCAGTTCTGTTGCTTATTGTGACAAATCCTGCATTCTCACATACCTCAATAATGCTTCCAATAGCATCTGATAAATTGGCAGTGACACCATGCAAGGAAGCCTGAAGGGCAGACCTTATCTCTTCGTTCTCAACAGCATTCAAACTAAAACGTTCCTGCGTAATGGATTGTCCAATAAGAGCTAGAGTGCTCTTATATCACTCAAATGTACAGTCGTTAAACAGATGAGTTCACAGCTAAATGATTTTCTAATTTGTTGGCTAAATACCTGGTCTCATAAATGTTGGAGATTCTGGCAAATCCAGCATGCCTCATCAGCATATGGATGACTGCTCTAGGATGCAAGCCTCCATGCTTTTTGAGGAAGCTGTTTGTGGCCACTCCCACTTCCTCTCTCTCTTCCTCCTCCTCCTCCTTGGACTGGGAGCAAAGCACATGGCTGTGTGCTGCTCCATTTTAGACCATGGATAGGCCTAGAAGATTTCCCCCCCTTTCTACACACATCTGTTGCCAGCAATGAGGGGCAACAGTTAACTAAGTTTAGGGAACAGAAAGAAGAAATCGAACATCATTTATCTACCAAAAATGCTGTACCTGCAATGAACAAACGTAAGGACTCTTTTGTACTTATTTTCATAACTGCCATGTCTAAGCGCATATTTCTTTATGCTAAGGTGGGCTAAAGGTGTAAGACTAACCTGGATCTCTCTAATATGCTCATGGGCTCTGTTTTTAAACAATATTCTTTTTCTGTACATGAGTTTAGCAGCTCTGCTCCATTTCAGTAGTTCTAACAGACTGCTAAATGGGCTTCAAAGGGTTATGGGCCCAGGATTTTGCAGAAATAGATTTTGTGTTTTAAACAGAAGGAATTTTTCCTTTTGCCTTGTTTTGTTTTTAAGCAGAAGTTTTCTTCTTTGCTGGTTTTGCATGAGCATTGTTGTTTTTATGAGAGAATAATTCAGTCTAGCTACTGAAGAGGTTTCTTACACTAGGAATTAGCCAGAAAGCATAAAAGGAAATAATTTTTTCTTTTTGAAGTGTTTTTAAAATCATTTTTGCTTAGACAAGATGGACAGTGTGCTCCTGCCTCACAGTCCAGTGATTTTTAAACTAAAACCTGGAGAGTTTTATCCCTGGAAGATATGGGTGGAAAGGCAGGCAAGGATTTTTAATCTGCACAATATTTTGAATGAAAATCCTCCTAGTCCAGACTCAGCAGCATATGCAAGCTGGATGGCCAATGATCTTAAGCTCCAAGGCTTGGTCATGAATTCCCTAAGTGCACAAATGCTGGTTCAAATCCAGCACAGAGATACTGCAAGAGGGATGATGGAGGAGTTGTTTAAACTCTATGGAGAGGGGGGTGATTCCCAAGTTATTAATTTGGTGAGGAAGTTATCCAATTTAAAATTCCAACAAAATAGAAACATAGATTAGCATATTTCTAATTTTCAATCATTGCTGCACAAGCTTGCTTGCAATGATGTGATTTTAGATAACAGGATCCAAGTTGGATTTCTATTGGAATCACTGCCTGAAAATTTTTCTAGCTTTGCTGCTAGTTATAGAGGATCAAGACAACCTCTTTCAGATTTAATTCAGGAAATAAAGTCTGAGTGCAGCTGACAAGATTCCTATAGAAATTGCAAACAGACCAACAATGAGGCAGTTTATTTTTCTAAGATGCCTCGGGGCAAAGATGGCAGTCTGCAGCAGAGGAGCCTTTAAATAACAAAGAGGCCCATCAAGTGCCATTTTTGTGGCAAGAATGGTCACTTAAAGAAAATCTGTTGGGCCAGGAAGGCTGATCAGAAAGGCAACAAAGAGAAAGCTCCAGATGCGAGTCTCCTTGCATTTTCAGCCAGAGATAAAAATTGCTCATCTTTCATATTAGACAGTGGGTGTAACACGCACGTTTAATGATGTTTCTCTCTTCATCGAATTGAACCCAAGTTCAAAGGAAGAGATCAGCTTAGCAGATGGAAAAGCAATCCCTGTGCAAGGAGAGGGGCGCACTCTCCTGAGGTGCAGAAATGTCACCACCCAGAAGGACATAATTGCTAATAACATTTTATATGTTCCAGATGTAAATCTGAATTTGATAAGTGCATCTGCACTCATGAAGAAATGCCACACCATTCGTTTCAAAGGTAATAAATGTGAGATAATGAACCAAGAGGGTGTCTTTCTAACAGGATACCTAAATCAAGGTTTAATCTTTCTCAATTGTGAGAGGCCAGACCTGGCATGCGTGGCCAGCCACCGAGAAAAGGAGGATGACAGTGCTATCCTCTGGCACAGACAACTGGGACAAAGAAATTCAAGTGCAACTCTTCAAATGAAGAAAAATGGATTGGAAAGCAATTTGGAAGCCAAGGACTGTGGTAAGGCTGTTGTAAGGCACAGAACCTACACACAGGGAAATTCCACAAGGCCTGCAATTCCAAAGCAAAGCATCAGGCGCTCTAAACAGCCCCTGGAGCCAATTCACACCGAGTTGGGCCAATCCAAGCATCTGTTGGGGGTAGCAGACATCTAGCAATGACAGATACCTACACCCATGTTCCAACAGAGAAAATAATCTTGTTGGGGTGCCCACTGGGAAGCAAGGGAGAAAGAGTTTCAGGTCCCAAGACCGGCTCAATCCAGACTTGCAGAGTGGGGCATTTTCATGAGACAGAGCCAAATCAGAATCCTCCAACCAATAGCTCTACAGAAAGGGGAGATGATGATGACCTGTTCAAAGTACCTCACCCAGTATTTCCAGTTGCAGCGAGCAGGCAAGCCCAGAGAGAGGACATCGAGCTGGAGACTCCGCCTGAGTCAGACGATGAGGAACCAGGAGGAACAGAAGGGGCAGAGATGCAGTATCAACCAGATCTGAGTCCTGTTCCGGACCTGAGACGCTCATTGCGACCCAACAAGGGAGTTCCAGCCAAGCGACTGTCCTACCTTGCAGGAGTGGCATTGCCGAAAGAGCCTGCATCATGGATGGAAGTGCAACAGCTGCTACCAGCTGAAGCAAGTAAGTGGAGGAAAGCAGCTCAAGAAGAGTTTGAGGCTCTGCAACACAACAACACTTGGACACTCACAAAGTAACCTGTTGGCAAAAAGGCCATTGGTTGCAAATGGGTCTTTAAGGCCAAACAGAATGAAAAAGGAGAGGTCCAAAGATATAAAGCTAGACTGGTAGCCAAGGGCTATTCACAAAAGTATGGGGAAGATTATGACGAGACCTTTGCACCAGTTGTTACCCACACAACCATTCAACTTCTTCTAAGTCTAGCTGCAAGCAGAAACATGCAAGTGGAACATATAGACTTTAAAGCAGCATTATTGCATGGAGAAATTCAGGAGGAGTTGTATATGCAACAACCTGAAGGCTTCACTGATCCAAAGAACCGGCATTTAGTGTGCAGGCTTCAGAAGGGGATCTATGGGCTTAAACAAGCAGCAAGGGCCTGGAATGTGAAACTAAACCAGATGCTAATAGAGCAAGGTTTCACTCAGGGCAAAGCTGACCCCTGCCTTTACACACAACACAAGAATGGCAGAGACATGTTCCTCCTGACATTTGTGGATGATTTGATTCTCTGTTATGAGGATCAAAGGGACATTGATGAAATTGTATTCAATTTGAACACTGAAGTAGAGGTGAAACGCCTTGGGAAGGCAACCTACTACTTGGGGATACAAATTGACAGAGAAGAGGATGGAAGTTTTCTGTCAGAGGCAAAAGATTTTTGAATTATTGGAGTGCCTGGGACTGGAAAATGCAAACACAGTTCCAACTCCAATGGAAACAGATTTTTACAAATTCAAGGACACTAGTGAACTGTTGCCTCAGAACAATGGCTACAAGGAAGCCATTGGGAAGTTGTTATATCTGTCAACCACAACGAGGCCAGATATTTCAACTGCAGTGGGGATCCTCTGCATAAAGACCAGCACACCCACCCCGAGACTGGACAGGCGTTAAGCAGGTGGCAAGACACCTGAAATGGACTGCAGACCTAGAGCTTAAGCTGCCAGCAACTGATTCTCCTGAACTAGTGGGGTACACCGATGCAGATTGGGCAGAGGATGTAACTGATCACAAATCCACTAGTGGGAATGTTTTTTTCTTTGGGGGAGGGGCTGTGAGCTGGGCTAGTTGCAAGCAGGCTATTTTGGCACACTCAACAACCGAAGCGGAGTATGTCTCAGCAGCTGAGAAATGTGCAGAGGTGCAATGGCTCAAGTATTTACTTGAGGATCTGGGGGACAGTGTTCCTGCTCCAATAAGAGTCTTTGAGGACAACCAAAGTTGTATAAGACTCTCTGTCACAGAAGGTGGGAGGGCGGACCAAACACATGGATGTTTGCTACCACATAATTAGAGAGGCACAGGAGACAGGACTAATACATCTGGAGTATTGTCCCTCAGAGAGGATAATCGTAGACATCCTTACAAAACCACTTGTGAGGGGTGTCTACTAAGGCCTATGTAGTGAGTTAAATCTTGTGTAGGCATGATGCATGCATGATTTGAGAAAGGGTGTTGGAGATTCTGGCAAATCCAGCATGCCTCATCAGCATATGGATGGCTGCTTTAGGATGCAAGCTCCCCATGCTTTTGAGGAAGCTGTTTGTGGCCACTCCCACTTCCTCTCTCCCCTCTCCTTCAATCGGGAGCAAAGCACATGGCTGTGTACTGCTCCATCCTACGCCATGGATGGGCCTAGGAGATTTTTCCCCCTTTCTACACGCATCTCTTGCCAGCAATGAGGGGCAAGAGTTAACAAAGTTTAGGGAGCACAAAGAAGAAATGGAACATCATTTATCTACTGAAAATGCTGTACCTGCAATGAATAAACGTAAGGACTCTTTTGTACTTACTTTTCATAACTGCCATGTCTAAGTGCATGTTTCTTTATGCTAAGGTGGGCTAAAGGCATATGACTAACCTGGATCTCTCTAGTATGCTTATGGGCTCTGTTTTTAAACAATATTCTTTTTCTGTACACAAGTTTAGGAGCTCTGCTCCATTTCAGTAGTTTTAACAGACTGATAAATGGGCTTCACTCAAGACCCCTATAAGCTTTGGATGGTGGTTGCATGATAGTGAACCACAAATTGGCCAAGCCTATTTTAACATGGTGCGTGAACTCAGCAGCGTGGTTAGCTTATCAGTCAGTGTGTTGTGTGAATCCAGAAAATTTAATTAATTAAGTAAACTATGGTAAAATTAACCATGGGTAAGCATATCCAGGAGTGTCTGTAGCTTGAATCATGTCAACTGGATTTCTATTTTCTTAGTGGAAACGTTTCGCTCCTTATCCAAGGAGCTTCTTCAGTCTGAGCAAAGTTGGTAAGGGAATCCTAAATATGTTCCTAGGTAGCTGTGTGACCTTACACCTGGGGCTAGGTCATGGTTATATTGAGATGTAATTTTTAAGTCCTTTTATCATCTAAAGGAGGGTCGTTAAAATCACCATGCTGCTGTTGAGCTTCTGAAATGGTCTTAATCTTCCTAGGCACAGAAGACAAAACGGGGAGGAAGATGGGGGAGAGTTTGTGCCTGAGGCCCCCACCTCTATTCAAGGAAGGATTTTCCAAGTTGGCATAAATGGATTCCTTGACCCCTCTCTCAAACCACCTATCTTCTCTGTCTGAGAGAGGGGTCAAGGAATCCATTTATGCCAACTTGGAAAATCCTTCCTTGAATAGAGGTGGGGGCCTCAGGCACAAACTCTCCCCCATCTTCCTCCCCGTTTTGTCTTCTGTGCCTAGGAAGATTAAGACCATTTCAGAAGCTCAACAGCAGCATGGTGATTTTAACGACCCTCCTTTAGATGATAAAAGGACTTAAAAATTACATCTCAATATAACCATGACCTAGCCCCAGGTGTAAGGTCACACAGCTACCTAGGAACATATTTAGGATTCCCTTACCAACTTTGCTCAGACTGAAGAAGCTCCTTGGATAAGGAGCGAAACGTTTCCACTAAGAAAATAGAAATCCAGTTGACATGATTCAAGCTACAGACAATTCCACCTGGATGACTGAGAACCTTCATAGACATATCCAGGAGTGTTGCTAAGCAAATGAGTCTCTCTCACACAACTATATGACTTAGGACAGCTTGCAGCCTTCTTCCGTTTTCTCTCTGGGTTTCAGTACCCATTCTTCTTTAGCTAGGCCAGGCACCCCACTCCTGATGGGGTGCTGCCGTTGTAAAAGCCTTTAAATTGGTCCTCTAACCGTGGTCTTTCCCAGTGAAAAGGCAGCTGAGTTACAGTCAAACACAAACACAAACACTACACTGCTGCCCGTGAAACGTGAACTCGCCTCCATTCGGCTGTTTCTCCAGTTCCCATCCTTCACGGTACTTTTTATATTAGGCGGCGGCCCCTCGGCTGCAGCAGATTCGTTCTGTAATCATTCTTGCCCGCTTCCTTGGCATAACAAGGCGGTCCAACCTCAGCAGGTGCGCTCACAGAAGCTCGCCCAGAAAGCGGCGTCGGCGGCAAAGGCTCTGCAGCCGCCTCCGCCTCTCACTTCTCTCTTCCAGGACCTAGCAGACCTCCAAGAGCAGCGCCCTCGTCGGCTCGCCGACACAGAGAGAGCCGCGCGCGCGGCAGAAATGGGGCGGCTGAGAGTAGCGGTGGCTGGTACCCGCGGCGCGGGCCAAAAGTGCGGCAGGTGCCGCCCGCCAGGACCCGTCTCACCTGCCGCACCCCACCTAACCTAAAAGAGCAAGGGCGGGTGAGCAAGCCGCAGAGGAGGCTGCAAGGCAAAGCCGCCGCTGCATCTGTCCTCCGGTGCTCGCCCGCTGGACGGCGGAGGGATGGGGACCGCAAAAGGAGGGAGAAGAGGGTGCCCTCCTGGGATGTAATGTAGGGCAGCAGGGATTCCTCCCCGTTTTCAGGAAATGGGAGGAAGCCTGAGGAGGGCTTTGCTCTCCCTCTCTCCCCGAAGCGCCCTTTCTGCAAAGTTTTCGCGTCGAAAAAGGAGGGGAGCGCTTCGTACTCCCCCTCCCCACTTTGGCTTCTCCGCAGGGCTGGGCAGGGCCTGGAGCACGTGGTGAGGGAAGGCGAAGCCCATGTGACCGGCCTCCCTCTCCCCCCGGGCCCCCCGCCGATCGCCTCTCTTCTGCCCGCCTGCCTTCTCCGTGGTGGGCTCGTAGCGTTAGTCCGACTCCGCTCCCTCGGCAGAAGCGGCCGCCGCCACCACCCCCGCGCCGCTACTCAGCCCGGGCATCATGGTAAGAGCGCCGAGCAACCTGCCGCGACTTGGCCTTCGCCACTCGGACTCGGCCTGAGTGGCTGGACCAGGCTCCCGAGGGCGAGAGGGGCGAAGCGAACCCCGTGGCGGCGCCTGGCAGCCATTTTAGTCTAATTTTAGCCTGGGCTGAGGGGGTGGCGGCGGGCGACCCCCCAACTCAGGCCGCGGGGGAGGGCTGGGAGGCGGACGGGTCTGTCGGCGATCCCCGAGGGAAGGGGAAAGGGAGCGCTGATGGAGGAGGCTTTTCCCCTCGGTGGCTGCTGTGGTGGTCTTGAATAAATGCTCTCCCCCGATCATAACGCTTTCGCGGATAGAAGCGGAAAAAAACCGGGGAGGGACATGATTCATGCCGGTTTCCTTCCCCTGTAGGTGTAGCGGGGAACGTTTTCTGTAAAATTGCAGCATATGGTCCTCGAGTCACGGAGTGGGGACCAAATAACTGGGCTGCTTTTTCCCTCGCCGGCTTCCCTTGCCTTCTAGGGAGGAATGGGGCAGACGAAACGCAGTGGGGCGGATATGATGAGACCGAGGCACCGAGCCCCCTATGCCTGGAAAGGATTTGCTTCATTCGCTTTCCCTTTTTATTGGCGTGTATGCGGGAAAGGGGCGATTGACTTCACCCCCCTTTTAAAAAAAAATTAGGAGAAATTAATATTCCTCCTCCTGATGGAAGGATATATAAGGGAGTTCAGACCATACAAAATGATTTGGACCTCTTCCCCCCCTCCCAAAAAAAAAAACGGGAAACAGAAATCTGTGCTTTTGTCTCCTCTTTTTGGTGGGAAAAATACCTCTATACGATCCTTTGTATGACTTCCATTTTATAATGGCACATTGTGTTTTATAGGATGCAGCTTTCTTTTCTTTTTCCTTAACTGAAGAAAGCTGTTTCTTAACTGAAAGACAGGTGGTGTTGGAATGACGCATAGCTGGGTTTGCCTCTCTCCATTGTGCCAGTAGCTTATTGCTTCTGGGATAAGAACATGGAAAAAACCATTGCTTCCTTTGCTAGATGGCTTTAGTTAATTAGAATTTGTGGGCAGAAGCACTCCCTTCATTGGGAAAACTGAGTAGTGTAACCATTCACTATGTATAGATTGCTTATAGCTGAAACTTAAGGAGTTATTCAGACATGGGAGGGGGCACCTTTACTCTCCTTGAATCCACTCCAGAGAACATTGCCAATTAGATCCTGCCCACTGCCAGTATGTTGCTGAAAATCCAACAGAAGGGCAGGAATGTCCTGATTGTATTTGGATGACATTATTATACAGCTGTTCCTGTTGGTGCTAGAAAATACGTGCACACAAAAGGCTCAATTTTCTTCTAACAGTAGAGAAGGAAAATGGCAAAGATTGTCATTCTGTAGGAGAGAACACTGAAATAATAACTATTATATTTTGTTTACAGAACAATGTTTGGACTTTGGCTATATGAGTAAATAACTAAATCTGTTTTTGTGTGATAATGTGTTAGAACATCAACTAAAAACATACAACCATATATTTCTGTGTGTGTGAAAGACAAAAAAAAAAGAATAAATACCAGCTTCAGCTTATGCTGTTGTTCTGCTACATGCACACATAAATGCCTAGTAGCGTGATGTAGGGGTTAAAGTGATGAAATAAGATCTGGGAGACCCAACTTCAAATCTACCTTCAGCCACAGAAGCTCCCTAGGTTACTTTGAAGCAGACTCTATTTTCCCCCCAAATCTTCTATACAGAGATAAAGCTCTAGGAAAAACTGGAGAGGGAAAGTGCTATGTGTTCCTCACTGTACTCCAGTAAAGGTAGTATATAAATCTAAAGTCTAATTCTCTGTGCAGGGACTTGCTTACATGAAAACAAGGTTTCTGCAAGTATGGTTTGAGTTATTTATCACATTTTGGGGGTGTTCTTTATCTATTAAGAACACCCCCAAAGAAACCTATGCCCTCATTGTGGGAGGTTGTGCGGATCCAGAATTGGCCTTTATAGCCACTTACGGATCCACCGTTAAAATTTTACCTTTGGAAGACAATCTTACTCTGCTACGAGTGATCGCCAATGATGATGATGATGATGATGATGATGATATCTATTAAGATTGTGATATGTGGGTTGCTATTCACTGGGCTCATTCCAGCATAATATTTAATGGTAAATATAATTGAGACAATTACATAGATCTTTCTCACAAATTTTGCATCCTCATTTCCAGGCTAAAAACATAACACTACAATTGAATGAAAACTAGAAAAAATCAATATGGCTTTAAACAACTATGACTTTAAGGAACACCTCCTCTTAGTCAGATGGTGTGAGTTACATTCTTTTAGGCATAGCTCGTGCAAGGTTTAATGAGCTTCAGTGTAATTGTACATTCTGTCCTTGATTCTTTCATCCTGTAGTAATTTCACTGAAATATATACAGAATAGTATTAAGTAAAATCTAAGAGATTTAAGTACATAACATTAAGCCTGACACAATACAAAATACATTTATTCTGCCTCCAGAGGCTTGCTTCACTGAACAAAACTAGAATATTTGGATATTTTATTATTGGGGGTAAACCCTGTATAACACTAAGCACATTTCCTTAGATGTTAACATTTCCTTGAACTTGATAGGAATTATTCTTAGATAACCGCAGATAAAGTTAGCAAATACTTATTTATTTATTTATTTTTATTTATTTAATTTATATAACCGCCCATCTCCCCCAACGGGGAACTCTGGGCGGTTAGCCTCAAAGAGTGTTCAAAACTTTCCGAAGTTGTGGGGGTTGGCTGGGGACCAAGTTACAAGATTCTCACAGTGTGATTCTATACATACCTCCCTAGAAATAAATATTACTGAATTCAATAGGACTGTTCTTACTATGCCTTCAAATTCAGTTTATTTTAGTAAATGTTATTTCAATTTGTTTTATAGGCTTCTGGAGTAACAGTGAATGATGAAGTTATCAAGGTTTTCAATGACATGAAAGTACGGAAATCTTCAACAGCAGAAGAGATTAAAAAAAGAAAGAAAGCAGTTCTTTTCTGTTTAAGCGCTGACAAAAAGCAAATAATTGTAGAAGAAGCAAAGCAGATATTAGTTGGTGACATTGGTGTCACAGTCGAGGACCCTTATATAGCCTTTGTGAAGCTGTTACCACTGAATGATTGCAGATATGCTTTGTATGATGCAACATATGAAACAAAGGAATCTAAAAAGGAAGATCTGGTATTTATATTCTGGTGTGTAAAGCAAAGGATTATTGTTAAAACACAGTTGACTTTCCAAGATTCAGAGCTGAATTAACCAATTTCCCCTCCTCTCTGTAGGGCCCCAGAATGTGCCCCTTTAAAAAGCAAGATGATCTACGCAAGCTCTAAAGATGCCATTAAAAAGAAATTTACAGGTATGAGTAGAAAACATTTCATAAGACAACTCTGAGCTTAGTAACAATTGCATTCAGACTAATATCTAAGTTTCTACTCAAGGAAGCAGGTGGATTTCTACATAGCCATTATTTCTCAGTGACTTTATAATTTTTTTTCCTTGCCACTAAAATACTGAACAAGCATATATGTATGTTCATTTGTCTTTTCCAGGTATTAAACACGAGTGGCAGGTAAATGGTTATGAAGATATTAAAGATCGTTCAACACTGGGAGAAAAACTAGGAGGCAATGTGGTAGTTTCACTTGAAGGAAAACCCTTATAAAAGGACAGGCATGTGCCATCTGGAGCTTCCATTTCTGCAGCTCATTCAGTTGGAATAATACTAATTCCTTTTTTGCCCCATTTTCCCAGATCCCAAATACCCAAAAGGGATATCATTAACAGTCTACAAATGACCATCATTAGACTGTTTTTAAACCTGGTAGTTTTATGTAGAATCCATGGAATGCCTTCCATATATTCTTAGCCCAAACTGTAGGCATTCCTTGCAAATGTGTACAATGAATGTGATAGTTGATGTGGATAGTCTAGCCAAGCAAAAAAAAGGTTTAATTTAATTCATTGCCTTTAAACCATTGTCCAATGATCAAATGAGACTCTATTCAGTTTTACTTTACAGTTGCACTTGATTGCAATTTAATGAGGCTCTTGTGCATTCATACACCTCACATGCCTTTATAAGCCTATTTTTTGTGACATGGCAGCACATAACACTATGCATTTTAAGCACTTTTTTGTAGTATGTTTGATTTCTTCTTCCATCCCCCTGGAATGCCAATTAATTTATGGAATTGTGTCATCAGTCTGTTGTTGTACTTTGGTCCTCATTTCTGTTAAATGAAGTAACTGTAATTATGCCTTTTTGTTTTTCCATGAAATGTATGCTACTGAACAGGAGTAGGAATTGTTTACCATGCAGGTCTTGCAACCTAAATATATTTTGTAAAGCATCATTCATAATGGCAATTTCTGTATAAAGGAACTGTAAATGAAACTCTGATTTTGAAATCAAATATATAGGCCACACTGCAATAAAACCTGTGGCTTATTAGAGAACGCCCACTTGTTTTTATGGGAAAATAGACAAATATGTTTAACCATTTTGTACCACTTCCCATCCCTCTGGTATATATTCTACTTCAATTATTAGTCTATTACATTATGATTTTGCTCTTACAATGATTTGAATAAGATATCTTCCTTCCCATACCTTGGGTTACCTTAATATGTTTTCATTATTAGGGAATAATTAGGCCAGCAACTTACCCTGTTTCAGAAACTTATAATAAAAATTATTAGCTAACATAGAGCATTATTTCAGAATACTTTTCCCAGTTCTATGTTGGTTTAGTATTTCATGTTCTACTTTTTGTCTAGTCATAGGGCAGCTGTTTTCCAGTTAACTTTTGTGCGAATAGGTCTGGAAAGCTTTTGCTGCTACTAAGTCTTGCATCAGGAACATAATTTGGCTAAAAGCCAGACACTACACTCCATATAGAGAATTTGATCTGCTCTGTATGAGCAGTCCTCCGTTAGCCAAAGCTATTTATGGCAAACACATGCTTTTGTATCTTGTCATCGGTTCTCCACAAATGGCAAAACTGGACATGATTCTACTGGTATGCATGAAGGAACTTTGTTAGGCAGCCAGTCGCTGTTGAAGTGTGCATACCACTAGAAGGAATGTATTCATTAAAGGACAGAAATTTAAAACGGTTGCAATTTCTTAACAGAAGATGGCAGAGAATACGAATAAATTTTAATCAGATTTAAAATTGTTTTAACTCATTTTGAGGGAAGAAATAAAATAAGTTGATGACAAATATTACTCAGTTCTACAGATTGTTACTGTGGAACTCCAACTATTTCAAGCTTTCAGCTGTCTCCAGTTTATTGCAAGTGAAATGTATATCTTTTAGAGTACTGGCTGAACTTCATGGTAGCATTTAAGCTGTGCACACTATTGCTAGATGGTAACAGTTTTGTAGCAAAAAAAAATCCTTAAATTATTTATAGGAGATTTTAAAATAATTAAGAATTAAGTTTATGCCACGTTTCTTGGATATATTACAATGTGCACTTAAAAAGGTCTGACTGGTATAAAAACCTACTTTTGTTCAGTTCTTACCTAGGTCTGCATCACTTCCCTTCTGAAATTATATTGTGCTGACAGTGTTTTACTAGGGAAATTTCAAATGTTTTAAAATGAGTGTTAAAATTTTTTAAATCTATCTAGATTGCAATGTTTATCCCATCTCCAGCATAAAACACAGTTTTCAGTTCATGAAATCCTCTACAAATAATATACTGCTGTTTGCATATTATGCTGAGCAGATCTCTGAGACTTCAGAACTGAATATTGAAGAGAACATATACATTTGACTCAAATTATGTATTCAGTTAAAAGTTCACATTAATTTATGTAAAATCATAATTGATTTATGTTCATGAAGTATGAAACCCTCCATAATACGTTTAATTCAAATTTTGTTTACAACTGAAAAATAGTACTGAGATTGATTTCAGTGCTATAACTTGCTTTTTGAAATGCTGCTACAAATCTACTGCTTGGACAATAATACAAATGAAAGACAGCTGGCATGTGTTCCACATGGTTCATCAGCTGTTGTTTTCTGTCATGCAAAAAGATGAAGGCTTCATTGTGACTTAAAGGTTGAAGAAAACTTCACAATCTGAGCATCTTGCATGCTTCCCATCACTGATGGGCATTGGGAATTTGCTTCAGTTATTTTATGGATAAAGAAATGTTAAATAAAAGTTTTCATGACTGTACTGAAAGCCTCTGCAGATACTGCATTTTTATTTTTAAAAAAATTGAAAATGAGCAGGTTTGGCTTAAATGTTGAATACATAACAATACAACATATGGATTGATCTAAAATGAAATATAAAACTACAAAAGGTGAAAAATAAGAATGACTTTGGTAATAACCTTGAATAATGCCTCTAAGTTGATGTCAGATGCTGTTTGTTCTTCTGACATAATGGATCTTAATTTAAACTGCCAGTTTTCCTTAGCTGAAGGTTTTTCCCATTTTAGGATACAGTTCTAAGCACATTAATGTGGGGTATATCTCATTGAAATCAACAGACTGTTTTTGGGGTAGCACTGTGTTATTAGATACACATTAAAGCAATCCAGTTTTAAGTAATGTGGTAATCCTATCAAAGTAATTAGTAGCTTGATTCCAGCTTCAATCCAATTAAAATTGTTAAGACCAAGTATCTGCATACAACATGCTGGGAAAGCAAGAGTGCTGGATAAAGAAGAGATCTGAAAACATAACGAAGCAAATACAAAATTTAAGGGTTTTTTCCCTCTTGTAGGATTATTCTGATATTTTTCCTCTCTCTGCACGGATGGCTTCTCTCCTATTATTGATCTTAGAATAAAAGATAAGAACTTCTTAATGTCATCAATAAATGTCGGGAAGGAGGGATGTAAAGAGCACTGATATGCTAAAATAAGTGTTTTTGTTTCATTTACTGATTGAATAATCACTAATATTTACATAATAAGAACTCCTATGACTACTAGTAGTAATACTTACATTAATTCCACCCTAACCTCCAATACTGTTTCAATCATGTATTCAACTTTCTCATTAAAATGAAGAAAGCAAATAGTGGATCTGCTTTGTTGATATGCTTGAGAAAGGGGATTAGAGTAAATGCTTTCCCCTGTATTATACACTCAAATAATCTTGATCTCCATCATTCTGTGAATGGGTAGCCCTGCTTAGTTTTTCAATACAGTGGTTTTCTATTAAGGCAAGTGCAATAGGCAGTAAACTGTTCTCTTCTATTTATAGTTTTCTGAAGTAATCTATATTAGCTCTATTGTTTTCCTGATGGATGGCCTGAATACAAAGTAATTGTGCCACAAAAATACATATATGTACTATATGCAATGGTTCTTTAAAAGATGAAAATTTACACAGGTAAAAAATGGTTTGGTTTGAGGCAACAGTAGTGTATAGTTGCCCCACCCCAGCTTAAAAGAAGCAGAAAAAGTGAATATGATCGGGATGATGGGTATGAACTCTGCATGTTTAGCCAATTATAACAACATGCATTTACTGTATTTATTTTGCTTTTTAATAACTTCACAATTTTATGAGAAATCATAAAAGCAGAAGTAATATAAACAGCGAGTGATAATCTAATTATTGCTAGTGAAAATGTTTCCCATATGATATTGCATTATTATTTGGACAAGTATCCAGTTTCTTAAGGAATTCTGTAAACACCAACATGATTTAGAGAATATTTGAAGAATGGATAAAGAAGCAAAAGTGTTTGTTCAACAAGGGTACACAATTTTTAATGCAAATATTGAACTATTGGATTTATCAATTACCGTGTGCAAGAATGAAAGCAGGTTACAGTAGAAACTACACATTTGCAAAAGTAAAAAGATGCAACCTTCCACTATTAAAATAAGCTAGTATTAATATGATGAGTCTCTGGTTTTGCCTTGAAGTATATGTGCATCTACCTATACCTCCAGTAATACAAAATCTCTTTATGTCTCAGAATGGCTGAAGATGGCATTACTTTTTCATTCTGAAAAACTTGCTATACATTTGGTCTAATTATGTAATTAATATCAAATCCTCCAATTGAGTTTAATCATTCCACCATAAGGGTTCATTTAGGTTTCACACAGATACCAGTTGTCACAGAGCTACGCTTAGTTTATTTCCTCATAACTTTGTTTCCAGAAAAAAATGAAACAACAACAACAACAACAATAATAATAATAATAATAATAAAGTAAATGTTAAAATAATGTTAAAATCTCTGTAAATTATGACATTTTAAAATTTACTATCTCAAAGCAGCTTAAACATCTCCCTACAAGCTTGTTGAACAGATGAGTGTTGATCTTTGCAAATGCTGAAGCATGTTTCACCACCTTTTTGTTGCTGTTGTCTTCAAGTCAGTGTTGACTCCTGGCAACTGCCTGGACAAGTCCCTGCAGTTTTCTTGGCAAGGTTTCAGAAGTGGTTTGCCATTGCCTGCTTCCTAGGGCTGAGAGAAAGTGACTAGTCCAAGGTCGCCCAGTTGGCTTTGTGCCTAAGGCAGGACTAGAACTCCTGGTCTCCTGGTTGTAGCCCACTACACCGAACTGGCTCATTTCACCACCTTAGCAGCACCATTTCAAGTGGTGATGGAGGGGGGGATGGTTGTTGTAAGGTATTATATAATTATTTTAATGTTTTGCCAAATTCATCTGGAGGAGACAAATCTTGAGTTATTCTGACCCTAGTTTTTTTTAAAGTAAAAACTAGTAATTTAAATTGTGTTGATCACTGAAGAAATGTAACATGGTAAACAGCCTGGCTATCTTAGTTTGAACGAAGTGGTTTAGATCCTAAGAATCACGGGTAGAAAAAATGTTTTTAACTAGTGCTTTCACTAAACCATGAAACTAGAATTTGTGAAAAGCTTCCTATGGTGCAATACAGTATTATCTGGACATGAAATAATCTAGTTTTTATGGATAGAAGTGTGTGTGTGTGTGTGTCCTTAAACCTGCCAATCGGCTTAGCTCCATGCCTTTGAGTTCTAGTTAAGTCCCTTGTTCACACCAAAGCTATAACTACCATCCCCATCATTTAAAGCCTTTTGTGGTATGAAGATCCTCCAATAGCTTTATTACTGAAATTGGAACCTAGTACAATATTCTAAATGTGGCTGTGCCACAGATCAAATGATATTGGTAATTACAGTTTTAGGGTTGTATCAAACATCATGCTGGCAGAAGGGAGTTTGTCCTTTCCCCTCCAGACTTTGTGATGCAGCCCTATGGATTCCAAGGTCTCTTCCAACTATCAGAAGAGACTTAGAAGGGGAGGATTTGGGGACTGCTGGGGAAAGGGGATGGTGAAGTCACTGTCTGTAAATTCTTTGTCAGACAACATTGAACATAATCATGCATTTTGCAATAATCCCGTACCACACTGAGTTCATGTTCACTGCTTTCCATTATATCTACATAATTACTTTTCTTAGTAGCCTGTTCAAATGCTGTCAATGGTTGAAAAATAATGCTCTTCTGCCCCAGTATATATTACTTAGTCACGTATCATGTTCTTTTCAGGTGGAGTTTATTTAGAATTTCTCTGATAAATGTGATGCTTCTGGCTAATATGGCTACTTCACTGCCACCCAATTTAATTATGAGTGGACACTGGACAGACTTTCAGTTCACAAAAACTATTTCATTTTAGTAGAATCACAGAACCTGGTTTACAAGCTATATATTTAGTATTTGAGAACAGATTTCTTTTGAGTATGAGAACTTGTAAGTTGATAGTTCTTGAATGCATATAACCAATCCTATGATACTTCCTATGTGAGAATTGCCTTGTGTTGTTCTGCCTCCTGAGAGTTCTGCATGGATCCAGATGTTGTCTTCCATTTATATCTGTCCTGTGTTTTCCTACTGCTGCTTCATTTTTTTTCTTTCACAAAAATGATTCAAGAGGGAAGGATGCAGTAAGTGCATGTATTTCAATGTGTAGCTTGAAGAGTTATCTACAGAGAACTTGCCTGCTTACCTCAAGCTTGCTTTCTTTATTGCAGCAGTATTTATGGTAAGAGAAATGGTATGTTGTTAAACAGGAGAAAAGTTATTGCTGATCAATTGCAAATCACCCAGAGATATATCAACAGGCATACTTTCTGCCCATTGTTAATACCAGTGCATAGGCTCTTTCTCCAAGAAATGTTTCTCTTATAGATTTAAAAGAACAGTAATCTTTTTTAAACATTCCAATCATACATTAGATTTAGGTGTGTGTGAATGTGTTACTTGTTATGAATATTAGCACAAAAAAGTGTCTTTGATGGCCCAACAAATTACACCTCTCTGTCCATGTTTTAGTTATTTCTTGCTACTACTTGAAATGTTCATAAAAATGTAAGGGCAGCTTGCCCTCAGCATACATGCTAATTTTCATCACAGTTTTTGCACATGTGATATCTTGTGCATCACAGCTGTTTATAAAGCTATTCTCTGCAGTAGTTAAAGTATTTCTACATATATGCATTACGACTTGAGCTAAGCTATGCAACATAAATTTAACAAAAGGACATTTCTACATTTCATAGTCATCCCATATGTATCAACTGTTCCACTCCTAAAAGGCAAACTTGCCAAATAAGCTTGTCTTCTTCACAGTTGGGCTGTGGAAAAATTTCATGGTTTATAATGTCAAACATGCAAAAGAAAATGAATTTAGTAATGAGAGACTAAAAAGGTAAAGGTTCCCCCTGCACGTTTGTGCAGTCGTGTCCGACTCTAGGGGCCGGTGCTCATCTCCGTTTGTTAGCCAAAGAGCCAGCATTGTCCGAAGACGCTTCCACGGTCATGTGGCCAGCATGACGCGCGCGGAACTCTGTTACCTTCCCACCGAAGTGGTACCTATTCATCTACTTGCATTTGCATGCTTTCGAATTGCTAGGCTGGCAAGAGCTGGGGCTAGTTCAGGAGCTCACTCCATCATGCGGGGCTAGGGATTCGAACCTCCCGGGAGACTACAGTATTGATAAATGTTGCCTGAACTGGTACCAGCATTAAAATTATAACCATAGCACCATCTATTGACAACAAAATACCTTGCAACTTCCTATGTGTAAGAAAGCTATTTGCATAGCACTTACAGAAACTAGGTAGATAACAAATCATTTATTTCAAATTTTAGTTCATGATATCTAGAATTATTAGCTCATTCACTTGGATGGGGGCAAACTTAGATTTCATTTTTTAAAATGTTCACAAGGTAAAATGAAGCCGAATAATTTTATTTTCTGAATAAAATATAAATATGCAAGTTATTGTTAACTGCCTACAGCAGGTGGCAATACCTACCTGATTTTGGTTGATCTCATAAAAGCAAAGCAGAAGACCACCAGAAACTCCCAGGGCAGTAGGCTAGACAGAAAAGTTGACAAAAACATTGTGGAAAAAGGTAGCAGCAAACTACTTCAGAACCACATGAACATATATATGCCCTGGGAATTTATGTTTTTATTGTTAGCTGTTATGTATCCTCTGATTAAACTTCATTGAAATCATCTGTGCATACTAGTAATAGTATAATAAACTTCTTAATACAATGGAGTTTTGAATAAGCATTTGAAGGCCTAGCCTGTAGCTGGCTTAGAAACAACACAAGGCATTACTGCAGTTCAAATAATTAGCTAGAGATTTGGCAACATCTGCAATCCAGCAGAAACGGATTGTAATGCCTGTGTGTCAGTTTATGGCTTAGCATATTGTCTAATCCCAGAAAATTAATTGAATAAACTATAGTTAACCATGAGTAGGTGTGTTGGCCAGGACCATACTAGGAAACATAATCTGTATTCCTACAATTGCTGCAACTGTACAGCTCTGAATGTATCCTAATATAGCACTTCTCAAAGCATGCCAGAGTGCCTTCCTCATGCTCCTTTCTGAACAGTGTTACCGGTTTGATGCAAAACTATGTTGAATACCAACAACATGATTGTTCCAGAGCCCTATATGAAGCCTGAATATTCTGTTAATCTAGTTTGCATAAATATTTGATCATTTAAGGGGGTGTTGGTATCACGAACTTTGAGAACCCCTGTCCTAATACATACGTATATCACTAGACCAGAGCTTTCCAAACTGTGTGTCGCGACACGTTAGTGTGTCGCGGCTGCTGCTGCCTCTGAGCCCTGCCTTGCTGCCTCCAAACCTGCCCTGCCAGGATTCCGCGCAGGTCCTAGTGCCTGCCTTGTGCCCTGCTGTAAGAGTGTCGCGAAATGATGCATGTCTAAAAAGTGTGTCACCAACATAAAAAGTTTGGAAAGCTCTACACTAGACAAACATACAGTGACAAATCATGGCATGAGAACAAGATCCTCAGTGTTTATTATCGCTGATTAAAAACAAAAACAGCAACTTGGTATAAACCTACACTGTTCACATTTATTATAGGAGCATCATGAATAGTTTTATGTATATATGAGTAATTTTTTTAAAACCCTCTTATTTCAGCATTTCATAGATACAGTACCATTCTAATATTGCACTAGGTTATTTTTAGAAGGCAACTCACAAATTTAATTAATAAAATATACAACATGAAGGAAGGTGGATAGAAAGCATTTTCCTTTTTTCATTAACAGATTCAAGGTCATCCAGTAAAGCTGATTGGTGGCAGATTCAGAATGGAACAGAAATACTTTTCACTTAGTGTGTAGTTAAATTATGCAGTTTGCTTCTACAAGATACAAAGACAGCAATCATTAGAATGCTGTAAAACTAATCTTGCCTTTAATGAAACTCACAAATCAGGATTGGCAGTGTTCAAAACAGATGTGCTATGGGGATTTGACAGTTGAGGTACTAAATGTTACGCTGGCATTATTTTGTGCCAAACCAAGGGTGGGTGGCTAGCACTTTAACTCAATAGAAGGGAAAGGCTAATGTTATACTTTTGTTTCATGCATGCCAGGCATTCTCTTTCTTTTCAGTCTGCACCAGCTGATCTTTAGGGCTGCACTGTATAATAACACTGCTTCTTTTGCAATCATCTGGAACATAAAGTTGAGAAGAACAAGATAAAACTAAACCATGGGTAGATTTAAAAAGAGATTTTATAGCTATGTTCTCAAATGTTATTTCACTAGTTTTCTTCACAACAAAGGCCAGAAATTATTACAGGTTTGTTTAATGAGCAAACTTCATAATCTTACTCGCTAACTCATGAACTTTGAACACCTGGATTTTGCCAACAAGATTTGTGTGAGTTTTACTGTCAGGAATGTGGTTTAAAAAACATTATTCCAAGGATATTATAACAAGTTTGGTGGAAGCAAAACTGTAGGGCAAATGACTAATTCCATCCCAAACAACTGCACAAATTCTTTTGCTTTGCAGTCGGACACACATTTTTGCTTATATTCTGAACTACCCCAGGAAATGAGATAGTTCCTGTTAGCCGTGTAGAGCAGAGCTTTCCAAACTGTGTGTTGGGACATGTTAGTGTGTCGCCTGCAGTGTCTGGGTGTGTCATGGCTACTGCTGCCTCCGAGCCCTGCCAGAATTCCACGCAGGTCCTAGTGCCTGCCTTGTGCCTCCAAACCTGCTGTGATTCCGTGCAGGTCCTAGTGCAGAGCTTTCCAAACTCTGTGTCGGGACACGTTAGTGCAGAGCTTTCTAAACTGTGTCGCGACACAAAAGTGTGTTGCCACACATAGCGTGGTGTGTCGCCACACCACCCGGAAGCGGCGGCACGCGCGTGCATGGTGGCAGTGGCAGCCGCCGTGCACATGCGCGCCGCCGCACGCCCCCCCGCGCCGCCGCCATGCGCGTGCGTGCCACCGCACACCCTCCCGCGTCACCGCCGCGCGTGCCACTGCACCGCCGCTGGCGTGTCGCCAGCGGCGGCACTTTGGAAAGCCCTGCGTTAGTGTGTTGGCTGCAGTGTCTGGGTGTGTCGCGGCTGCTGCTGCCTCCGAGCCCTGCCAGGATTACACGCAGGTCCTAGTGCCTGCCTTGTGCCTCCAAACCTGCTGAGATTCCGCTCAGGTCCTAGTGCCTGCCTTGTGCCTTGCTGTAAGAGTGTGTCGCAAAATGATGCCCTGCTGTAAAAGTGTGTCGCGAAATGATGCATGTCTAAAAAGTGTGTCACCAACATGAAAAGTTTGGAAAGCTCTGGTATAGAGAATCAAACCACCACGGGCCAAAATGCTGTGACTGCTCACAAAACAACCTTGCCTGTCTAAAAAAAAGGGGGGGAAGGGTTGGAGCCTGATGAGTACTTGGAGCACTGGGAAATCTCAAGGTTGTAGGCTAGGCTGAAAAGTCAAAGGAAGTCTTAGAACAAGGGGAAAAATCACTGCCTATTATTAACCGAGAAAACAGGAGCTGAGCACAACGTGACTTCCATCTTCCTGAAGCAGAAGTACCTGGTCTCTTCCACAAGGCATTTTGGGTTCCAAGCCATTTTCTCTGAAGCAAGCTCAATTACTTGATCAGGGCAATTTTCGAGGATTCGGCTTTGATTTAAACACACTAATTTAGGGTTGAGTTGTAATTTGTCTCTGAAAAGTGCATTTCCTTGAAGTAACCATAAGGGGGTGCAGCGGCGGCAGAACAAACTAGCTGTGGCGGCTGTTTTTTTCCTCTCCCTCGTCGCCTCCTCTGGGCTCCCCAGCACATCCAGTACGCCACGTAAACTCCGTGTGCATTCAGACGCGAGCTTATTGACAGACCACAGCCACTCCGCATCGTCCCAAATGCACCGAGTTAAAGTCAGGAAGTGGTCGTTTACCCTCGGGGTCCTCCCCGGGGTCTTGTCTGCTGCAATCCCTTCTGGATCTTCCAGAGGTTTGTAGTTCAACTCCTGGAAACACCTCGGGAGCACAAGTCGCAATACCACTGCTTTATCAAACGCGGCGCTCCCTCAAGTAACAAACCACTCTTTCCCACACGACGCATGAATGAACCCAACTCCACTCCCAGGGACGGCGCCGCGGCCGTAACACTCGTGAGAAGCCCCCCCCCCCGCGTTTTTTTGGCGCCGCAGCCACCACCCCTGTCCCCGCCTTAATCCCGCCCCTTCGGTCTGGGCGGGTGGACGGGCGGGCTAGGCCGGCGCTCGCGAGGCCGAAGGAAGGGCTGCGAGCAGCCATGATGGTAGGTGCCTGGGGAGCTGAGGGCAAGGGCTAGCCGACGAGGCTGCATTGGAGGCCGGCTCGCCACTAACCGCTGTGTCGCTTTGTTCTCTCTCCCTCTCCTCTCGGGGATGCTTCCGACAACCTCGTGTCCCGCCACCGCCCTTGCTCGGGACAGGAAGGCTCGGACGACGGCCCAGATTTCCTGTCCGAGGAGGACCGAGGCGTAAGTGCAGCCTTTGCAGATGGGGGTGGGGGTGGTGGTTCCCACCTGGTAGGGGGCAGTTTCATTTAGCCGCTGGGTGGATGGGTGGACGGATCCGTGTGCGGGGCTCGCCCGCGATTGAGCCCCCTCGGAGCTGCTGGGCGGAGGAGCTGGGCTGCCGAGGGGGCGGGGGCCTTTTCCTGGGCAGCCTCGTCTCGCGGAACCAGGAATGGGCCGCGTTCCTTGCTCTGAGCTCCGCTTTGACTCGTGGATAAGGCGTGACTGCTGGGTGCCAGTTCTTCGAGATTTTTTTCTCTTAAGATTTGTAAAGTCAAACTAAAAATTAATAACGACTGCATCACGAATGGCTGTAATTACCTCAAGGGCAACCAGAATACTCGTTTCCTCCCGTAATACGTTTTGCTGTGAGGGTGTAAATGTTTCTGTAGTTCCACGAGTAATAATTATTTCCTTTGTCTTTGGTCAGTTTTGTGAAATGAGCTCGTGTAATTACTCTAAATCACAGACCACGGTTAAGAGACTAGAGTGAATGTCTTTCAATAATAGGTTGAAGGAAAAGACGCTTAACCTGATGGTTTATTTCATACATTAGACTAAGGCATAATGTGATTTGTTTGATTTTGGCTTAGCCTTTTGTATGCCATGGCTTTTGGTTTAATCAGTTGCATGGACATAGCCTTTGCATGGCTTCTTAATTTCCCAGTGAGCACCTCAAAGTAATAAAATAATTCATAGTGAGTTCTTTCCCATTTTATCCTTGCAATAATCCTGCTAGTTAGGTTAGGTGAGAGCTGTTGCTTCCCCAGGCCACTCTATTTAATGATGGTTTGGGAGCTATACCTTGGTTGGGCTCCTCTTCTATAGCTAGCATTCTAAGTATTATTTCTTTGACTGTAGTAAGGAAATCGTGTGGTTTTCATTACAAGACCCATAGAATCAATGATAGGTAGTCAAATATTTTAGAGACTTTATATTACTTTTAAGAGAATTATAGAAAGAAATATCAAGTTGTAGAACTAGACCATAGCTTTCCAAACTGTGTGTCGCAACATAGTTTAGTGTGTCGCGAAACAACCCGGAAGCGGCGGCAGGGGCGTGCACGGCGGTGGTGTGTACGGCTTCTGCATTTTAGCAAGGTCGCCGCTGCCGCCATTGGTGTATCACCAACGGCGGCAGTTTGGAAAGCACTGAACTAGTCTATCAACTAGTTAAGGTGAATTTTTGCCTTAATATAATCAGCTAGGCCAGGGGTCAGCAAACTTTATGCCGGGAGCCATTTTGACATGCTCGTGCACATTTTGAAATGCTCGAGAGCCAGGGGGCGGGGTTTGCGGGCGGGGGCCAATCGCGTGGAAGGGGGCGGGGTTTGCGGGCGGGGGCCAATTACGTGGAAGGTGCGGGGTTTGCGGGCGGGAGCGAATCACGTGGCTTATTGGGGCGGGTGGGAGGGCCCATGTAGCAGTTTCCCCCCCCCGGCTTCCCGCCCCTCCCTCCTTGCCTGCAGAAGGCGGCCGGCCTTCTCCCCCCGCTGTTTCCGGAAGTGATCCAGCGCTGATCTGCGGGCTGCGGGGGCTCCAGCTTCGGAGGGCGCCGGCTGCCAAGCTGTTCCGAACCAAGGAGCCAGGGCGGAGCCGGGGCAGGGGAGGAACGGGGAGCGCCAGGGGACTCACCCGCTGCTGCTCGGCTGCCACCTTCCTCCTCCGCTTCAGCCGCCCGCCCGCCGAGTCCCGGCCCTTCAGCCTGGGGGGAGGGGGGCAGGGACTCAGCGCCTGCACGCCCGGAGCCCGGCAGAGCTGCGTCCCGCCCCGCCCTCCCAGAGTGGCCAGCGGAGCGCCACCGGCGCCCACCTGCTCGGGCAGGTATTAGCCTCTCTGTACGCTCCTTCCGCTGCTGCTGCTGCAGGGAGACGGCGTCCACCCGGCCCAGCTGCCCGGGGTCCAGGGAGATCAGCTCCGGCGGGATCTGTGCCGAAGGGCCCCGCCCGCTTGCCCGCCCCGCCCGCTTGCCTGCCTGCTTGCCTCCCTCCGCTAGGCCCAGGCGCGCTGGAAGGCAGCGGGGGGCCTCGCGGAGGGAGGCTGAGCTCCGCAGCCGAGCCTGTGCGTGCGTGCGGGAGGGAAGCCGCCATCGCAGGCTTCCTCGCCGAGTTTGTCCGCCGCCTGCAGGGAGGGAGGCGGGGGGGACAGGGCTGGGCTCTGGGGCGGGGGCAGGGGCCGCGGACAGCAGGCCAAAGGGAGATGCCAGGGCGACTAGCGACCGGAGGCGGCCAAGGGGACAGCAGGCGGCTCTTCGCCCTCGGCGCACCATGGGGCCAGACGAGCCTCCGGCTGCTGCTTCCTGCGCCCGTGGACTCTTCGCTGCCGCCACCACCCGCCTCTTCTGCTCTCCGCTTCCACCTCGCTTGCTGGAACGTATTGAAGGGGAGGAAAAGGAAACATTAAGATGAACCAGGAGCTTTGCGGAGAAGCGGAGAGCGGCAGAGGCAAGGCGGGCGGCGGCTGCTGCTTCCTGCGCCCGTGGCCTCTTCGCTGCCGCCGTCGCCCGCCTCTGCCGCTCTCCGCTTCTCCGCAAAGCTCCTGGTTCATCTTAATGCAGGGCTTTCCAAACTTTTGCCGTTGGCGACACACCAACGGCTGGCCCACAAAGACCTGGAAGCGGCGGTGCTTCTGGGTTGCTGCCGCTGCGGCGGCAGGGGCTTCCCCTTCGAAAGGGCAGGCTCCGGGGACCCTGAAAATGGCCTCGGTTCCGGCAGGGAGGCGAAAATCGCATGCGCATGCTGCTGGTTTCCCAGCGCACAGCTGATCGGCGCGGAGAATTTCCACCACAGGCAGCCCTGCAGCATGCGTGATTTTCGCCTCCCTGCCAGAACCGAGGTCATTTTCGGGGTCCCCGGAGCCTGCCCTTTTGAAGGGGCAGCGGCAGCAGCGGTGTCCTGGAAGCGCTGATGGTCCGCTGCCACCACTGCCCCTTTGAAAGGACAGGCTCCGGGGACCCCGAAAATGCCCTCGGTTCCGGCAGGGAGGCGAAAATCGCATGCGCACGCTGCTGGCTTCCCAGCGCACAGCTGATTGGCGCGGAGAATTTCCACCCCAGGCAGCCCTGCAGCATGCGTGATTTTCGCCTCCCTGCCAGAACCAAGGGCATTTTCATCAGAGCTTTCGGGTTGTCATGCGACACACTTGGGGCCCCCAGGCGACACAGTATTGCGTCGCGACACACAGTTTGGAAAGCCCTGTCTTAATGTTTCCTTTTCCTCCCCTTCAATACGTTCCAGCAAGCGAGGTGGAAGCGGAGAGCGGCAGAGGCGGGCCGCTTGCCTGCCTGCTTGCCTCCCTCCGTGAGGCCCCCCGCTGCCTTCCCGGGATTCAAGCCGGAGAGAAAGGGCGGCGGCGGGGCCGCGCTACCGGAGCGCCCGAGTGCCAGACAGGCAGCTCCGCCCACGCGCCTTCCACGCGATCGGCCGCGAGGACCGGCCAGGGAAGGCGTGCGGGCGGAGCTCCCGTCCCGCTGCACCCCAGCCGGAGCGCCCGAGTGCCAGACAGGCAGCTCCGCCCGTGCGCCTTCCACGCGATCGGCCCGTGAGGACCGGCCAGGGAAGGCGCGCGGGCGGAGCTCCCGTCCCGCTGCACCCCAGCCGGAGCGCCCGAGTGCCAGGCAGGCAGCTCCGCCCGCAGCGCGCCCAGCATGGCGACGCTCTCCTACCTGCCTGGCGAGCGCTTTGGGGGGGCGGTGGCGGCGGCCGTTGCAACGCGGGCGGAGGAAGAGGCGGCGGCGGCGACCAACCAACTTCCCCACCCGCCGACCTCGAAGAAGCGCTGCCCGACTCTGGAAGGCTCCCGAGGGCGGGAGGAGGAAGAATCAATCGCCCTCCTCCAGCGCTGGCCATTTGGGGGCGGGATCCAATCGCGTGGAAGGGGCGGGGGTGAGTTCAGCTGCGGAAGAGCCACACTCAAGGGGCCAAAGAGCCGCATCTGGCTCGCGAGCCGCCATTTCCGACCCTTGAGCTAGGCAAAATTGGAATACTTACAGCAATAATTCTTGATTCTCTCCCTGTTTGCTATAAAATTCTTTTTGTCAGAAATGCAGTTCCCAATTGTTTTGCAAGCACTACATGAAATTGATAGCCTGTCCTAAATTATAATTCTGAAATGAAGACAGCTTTTTTGAAAGAAAGTAAACTCCAGTTAACTGATTTTTAAAAACTAATTCAAAGTAATTTAGGACATACTTTTTATTTTGGCTCCAGATAATGGATTTAGGAATTCTGGTTAAAAAAAAATCCTGCAAGTTCAAAAATGAACCCATCCATGGAATAGAGACACCGCATTGTCTAGTTGGTTGTTTTCTCCAGTTCTGTTTTCTCTTAAGTGTGGAGTAATTAAGGTAATATGCTTTGATGAAGATTGTCATTTGATCTCAAGTTCTCTACAACAGAGATACACACTGCTGATAAATAATTTAGAATTTTGGTTTGCAGAGGCATAACACTGATGTTTTAACTACAGTGAATGTGATTTCCTACATAGAGATGTAAATATTTGTAGAATTTAATATGTAATTTAGAATATATGTTCTACTAAAAACTGAGTAGTAATTGGCCCTGAAGTACAAACGTTTTCCCCACTAGATATAGTTATAATATAGATGGGTAATCCATTTTCTTTATGCCTGGATAAGGTTGGACTATTTTAAAGTGGCTTGAACAAATTGATAGAGGATTAGGCTGCAATCTCATGCATATGTATCTGATGGTAAGACAATTTGAATTCAGTAGAATATCTATGTAATTGTGCATAGGGTTGTACTTTAACACCATAAGTCATATTGGCTGTACATTTTTTCTCAATACTAGTTGCTGGGTAATGTAAGCAAGAGGATGCTGTTGCACTGCTGCACTTATCTGGTTGGAATAAAAAGCTGAATTAACTAGACCTTTGGACTAATCCAGTAGAGCTGTTTTTTTAAAAAATAGCTTTGTGTTCAAGATAACGGGGAACACAAGTACAGTTAATTGCCATCTTGAAAAAGGGCAATGGCACCATGGCAAAAATGCTCTGAGATCAGATTATCCTGAGCAACTCAGCAATTTGGTGGAAAATTCTGAATATATCAGAAGGCATTTCATAGTGAAATCATGAGATGAAGAAGGTTGTTTGGAAGGTTGGAGCCAACCAACCCCAACTCGCGTGCCCTTCAGAACGGTTAAGTAAAATTCCTAGTCAGCAATCACTGGCTGGAAATTCTGGAAACTGAAGTCTATCATATGAAGAGCACCATGTTGAGGAAGGCTGGCATGGACTATTTAGCTGTGGCTAGAAGCATGTAACTAGAGCTCTATGAATTGAAGTATTGTTAGCATTTAGAGATAATGATAGAAGTACTTGGCTTGGCTTTTTTACTTGGCTGATTTACAGTACAGAAGTACTATTATATTTGGTATCATTTTGAGAACCTGATCCCAACTCTTGGCAGTTTAGAGAGAGGTCATTTTGTTTCCCTATCTAACTTCCTGGGTTTGTTTGTTTTTTTGCTATTGTCAGTAGAAAATAAGTGCAAGAATTTAGTACTGTAATCTTTTTCCCTTGATGTGCATTGAATTTTTTTCAAAATCAGTGCATGGCTTTCATGTTGCTGTTCTAGTGTTACTGCTATAAAATATTCAATATCTGAACAATTGATAAAGTACTTAGATGCTCTTGAAGACAGAATGCTACTATTTAGAATGGTGCTTTCCGATGCTTGCCAACTGATTCTAAGCAGTAAGTATTTTTTTAAGAATGGGTAGTACCAGGTGAACATTAGGTTACTATCATTCCAGGTGACAAAAATATGCCCTTGTGAAATGCTTTGTTGGGATGTTATTTACCTTATAACAATTATAACAATTTTGTTGCATCATCTGATACATGATGAGAATGATAAAGCTTGGCTGCTTGATCAGAAAAAAGCTCACATAGTGTAAAACAGGGGCCCCCAATCCCCGGGCCACAGACCGGTCCCAGTCCGTGGCCTGTTAGGAACCAGGCTGCACAGGAGGAGGTGAGCGGTGGGCGAGCGAGCGAAGCTTCATCTATATTTACAGCCTCTCCCCATTGCTCGCATTACCGCCTGAGCTCCACCTCCTGTGAGATCAGCGGCGGCATTAGATTCTCATAGGAGCGCAAACCCTGCTGTAAACTGTGCATGTGAGGGATCTAGGTTGCGCGCTCCTTATGAGAAGTCAGAATATGACACTTACTTTAGTCTGTGTGTGGCCCGCCCATTATTTTATTTACCACTTCTGATGGTTTCATCCCGAAACCACCACCACCACCCCGGTCCGTGGAAAATTTGTCTTCCACGAAACCGGTCCCTGGTGCCAAAAAGGTTGGGGACCACTGGTGTAAAACATCAAGCCTTATATGTTAATGCATTAGCATTATTTTTGAAGGAAAAAATTCTTAGTGCTTACTGAAAGGCATGGACAAGGTAATAGAGATATTTGCATACATATGCAGTGCAAAGCTTTATGTGTTATTTAAAAGTTGCAGGAGTTTTGCCTTCACTTGTACTGTAAATTTGAATGTACATTTCATTCAAAAGGAAAAGGAAGCTGAGGCCCTAATTCTGGAGATCGTTAATAGAAGGTTAAGTTACGCTCTGTAATTTTATGTCAAATGGAAGTAATATTCTGGAGAATAGAAATATAGGAAATTTATGTTGCTGCCAGCAGGTCAATTTTATTTTTTAAAAAAATCTTTCCCTTGAACAATATGTCTGATAATTCATATTTAAATCAGGTTTTTTAAAATTGTGGTTTAAGTTCTTTTAAAATGTAAGTATTACATTTGTCTTAATATTGTAGCCCTACACTTTGCTGTACAGTGAATCCCTAAACTGAATCTGTGCTTCCTCTTGAGGGGAAGGAACAGCAAGAGTGGCAGTAGTAAGAGCAGGAGCTGTTGAAAACTGGTGGCAATTAGGAGGGGATAGGACTACCTGCAGTCAGCTGAGCAGGTTGTCTGTGGACCTCCCACACGTGACTGTTTCAAACATCATGGGCCATACAGTGTAGAAGCAAGAGCGTCTGATCCCTTATGGCAGGGGTCCCCAACCTGTGGGCCGCGGCCTGTTAGGAAGTGGGCTCTGGGGCTCCCTCCTGCAAACCCCGCCCCCGGTGCGCATGGTTACCCCGCCCCCGGTGTGCGCGATTGGCTCCCGCCTGCAAACCCCGCCCCCAATGTGCGCGATTGGCTCCCGCCTGCAAACCCCACCCCCAGTGCGCGCAATTGGCTCCCGCCTGCAAACCCTGCCCCCCCCCCCCGGTCTATGGAAAAATTTTCTGCCACAACCGGTCCCTGGTGCCAGAAAGGTTGGGGACCACTGCCTTATGGCCTTGGAGGCAACACGATATTTCTGAAAATTAGTGCCAGAATCTGTAACAGAAGTTAATTGGGAGAGAAAAGGGTTTGTGGACACCCACAAAGGCTACATGTTGCTCATGAAACATTGCTTGCATTTTGTTGTTTTAGAAAAAGAGGACACTGCCTTATGGCCTTGGAGGTCTTCCTTTTGTAAGGCAGCTAAAAATATATATTTCCATGTTAAAAATATATGTTGGGAATTTATGCATTAGTAGTGAAGTATTTTATTCCAAGGTAGGAATGGCGGTTACAAACGAAGAATTGAAAAATTAAACTTGAGTTAAGAGATTTGTTCCAGTCCCCCCCCCCCCATCTTTTGTGTTTAATATTCTAAAACTTAAAATCTCATGGCAGCTAATATGCTGCAAACCTTTGAGAATAATAACAAACATGCAATATTTAACCTAACTTAAAACATTACTATTTTAGCTATGAATCTTGCCCTTTAAAAGGATTTCTGCCCGCTACATATGCAATTATTCTTTAGATGTCAAGCAAAATGACATCCTGAGGAGGAAGGTGGGCGGTGATAAAAATTTAATAAATAAATAAGTCGATGAAGGTTCTCAGTCATCCAGGTGGAACAGTCTGTGGCTTGAATCATGTCAACTGGATTTCTGTTTTCTCAGTAGAAACGTTTCACTCCTTATCCAAGGAGCTTCTTCAGTCTGAGTAAAGTTAGTAAGGGAATCCTTAAATCCTTAATAAATAAATAAATAAATAAAAATATTTGTATTCATGTAAGCATTTGTAATTTTAGCTTAATTAACATTTGAATTGCTTGTTACTTGGACTCTGGTATATGTTAGAACATTTCAATTTTCAACATTTAGTTTCTCATAATGGGAGAAATCTTCTACTGCCATCATGTAGCAATCAGCATGCTTGCCTAATGCCATTAAACTGAAAAAGGTTCCTAACTTCTGCTATAGTCAGTATCAAGGAAACCCTGAGTCATTTCCAAATCAAATGATTTCTGAGTTTTAAAAAAAAGGTTTAGAAAGCATTCTTAATAGGATTCCATTTTATCTATATACTACTAAAACTCTCATTGTGTTTATCTGTTTGTCTGTTTATACCCTCAAGTTAGCCCAAACGGTGCACTATACTGCAACAATTTTTGAATCAAGGTACCTAAAATCCACTAACTTAAATAATGTATAAAAAATCCAGGACCCATTACTCCTGTGGAATTGAAATTTCCATGATGTTCAGACCAGTTTTATTCGCAAAGTTGTGGCCATTGCAGCATCCCCGCGGTCACTTGATCGTGATTTCCGACACTCCCTGCCAGCTTCCCACAAGCAAAGTCAATGGGGAAGCTGGCCGGAAGTCACTCCCGCTCCCACTGTTTTTTTGCCCGTCTGTGGTCATTCTGTTTATCTGTTTAGGTAAGTAAATGTTGACTTACTATTGAAGTTCGTTTGCCACTATAATTATTTTTCTGTTTATGACATATACTCTTCTTAGATGAGTATATTCACAGGACTGTCCAGCATTGGGGTAAAAAAAATACGGTCAGCCTAAAATTTCATGTTAATTCTGGTCACATCAGACTGCACTACCTTCCTCTGAAAAGATGCCTCAACGGGTCACAGGGTTGTCTAGTATCAGCTAAAGCTTGTAAAATATATGCTGATTTTGTTATCACTGTCATTCCCTCTGGTCTGCAGTGTTTTATAGTGTATAGTGTGGTTATTTCTAAACTAAAGTGCAATCAAAATTTAATAAGGTTCTAATAATCTTTTATGTCTCTTACTAATTAATTTTCCCTTTTCAGCTTAGAGCAGTTACTGTAGATCTGCAAACTGATGCTGCTTTGCAAGTGGACATTTCAGATGCTCTTAGTGAAAGGGACAAAGTCAAATTCACTGTTCATACAAAGGTAATCCTTGACATTCCTTTTTATTTATACCATAATTGATTTAAAAAGGGGTAAGTAAAGCTTACTATGTAAGGATTAAATACAATGAGATCTCATTTTAATGAAGCAGTGGCAGGAGGTGGTTTCACTGTCCAGCATAATCAAAAGTCCAGTAAATTGAGACATGATGATATTTCAGATGATTGCTTATTTGTATCATGTATATAATTTGTTTAATAACATTATGTAAATTTTGTCATTGGCATGATGTAATGCAAACTGCAATGTAATGTGATTAATTTCTTGTGAAGTCTGTTGGGTTGAGATCCCCAAAATGGAGTTTCACTGTATAATAGTTTGATGTCAATCTTGTTGCTTTCAGTAGGATTTAACTAAATATAAAATGTCTTAATGCAGGAATAGGGTGATAATTAGGCTGACCATATTTCCTTGAGACAAAAACGGGACATTGGGATGGCAAAAATGGGGCAGGGTTAAACTTATGTAATATTCCGTATTCATGAAAAAGTAAGACGATAAAAAAGTTTTAAAGAGTTTTTAAGATCCATTTGCTGGTCCTTAAACAGATTACTGTATATATAAAAATATTTTTGTTTTCATTAAAATGAAAAAGTTTTATTACATGAACATATTGAGCTAACAATTATTCTTCAGTGACAGAACTCACACAAAAATTTAGGTAGACGTAGAGTGGGACTGTATTTGACAGGAGGCGAATGGGGAAAGCACAGCTCACGGGCTTTGTAACATCACGGATCGCAGGAAGGAGGGGAGGGGGGAGAGAAGAGAGGCAGGGAAGGGAGGATTCAAAAACTCCACGCCTGGCAAGGCTTCTCTTCCTTCTGCCTTCCCTCCTCCTGCTGCTTTTTTTTCTCCCTCTTTTTCTCTCTCCCACAATCCCAAACGAAAGACTCTCTCTTGCCGAGCTGGAGAAATAATCAGTCTCACTCTTGAAAAAAGGGGGCGGGATCACATCCCGAATGCATTTTAATAAAACGAACAGAGAGCAGAGAGCGACCAGCTAAGAGCAGAGCAGAGGCAAAGATCTCTCTCCCCGTCTCTCCCTCCCTCTCTTTCTGCCTTCCTTGCCCCTCTCTAGTCTCACCCAACATCAGGCACCTCAATCAAGCACTTTTAAAATGATAATTGCATCTTGGCTGAATCAATCTTGCCATGCCTGACATTTTGCTAATTTAAAAAAAAACAAAAACGGGACAAAATTGATATCTATATTAAAACGACGGGACGGTCAGGAAATGTGAAAAAAACAGTACGTATGGTCAGCCTAGTGATAATACATTTTTTCTCTTTGAAAATATTTAGTATACATGAGCAAAGGATTATATATTGCTATGGGCAAGGGAGTGGATATCAAACTTGCTCCTAGATTTCCATGTTCTTTTCCCCCCATATCTTTTAAATTACTTTCTGCTTTGAATGGCCTGTTCCTGACTATGTTGTGTCTGAGGCATAATACTTTATAACTGAAGAGATACTTGTGTTGTGTTTGTACTAACATGAGGCAATGCATTTATTGTTTCATTCCTTCCATTTTGTTCTGCAGAGTTCGTTACCAAATTTTAAACAAAATGAATTTTCAGTTGTCAGACAACATGAAGAGTTTATCTGGCTTCATGATTCCTTTGTTGAGAATGAAGATTATGCAGGCTACATTGTAAGTGATTATTTTCCTAAGAACTGTAAGAAGAGGATCTGACAGTAGCAGATGTTGCTCCCATACTTCCTGTTTCAGGCTTGCACCACAGAGAGTTTCATAAAATTTTATTCTTCTGAACTAAATGAAACCAGATGTTTGAAAGAATTCCAGGATGCAATTCTTTCTTTAATTTCCCACTCACTACATCATCCTTTTTGCTGCTTAACTCAGGACCTTTCCATGTCTTAATATTTCACTTCTGATTTACAAGCGATAAGTACAGCAAACTATACACTGAAGCATCTAGTTGATTACTTTGGTTGCTGCAATTAAGGAAGGAGCTGTGATATTTAGAGGTGCTAAAATATTGCTCTTTGAAAAAGGCATAGCCGATTATTAGGCTGTGGACTTCTTTGAAGTGGAAGTGTGCAAGATATCAACATAATAAATAAAATTATTGTAAAAGTAGGAATACAAAACATATTCCCTGTAACAAAATGGCAGTTGATTTAATATGAAAGAAAAGCAGCGTGCTTTTGGATGCACCACAAATAGAAGTGATTTCTAGTCTTGGGGAAATTGTTCTTAAGTAATTAAAGGATTGTTTGATGTAAGTTAAAAACAAAATAAATTGTTAATTAACAATAAGAATATTTTAACTTTTAGCAGCACATTTGTATATTCTTTAAATGGAATATCAAATTCAATTGTACCCATTTGTTTTTATTTCTGCAGCTAAATATTTCCTTTTAACAGTAATTGGCAAGCAAAATATTTAGCTCTAGTAGGTAGGGTTACTTTAATGGTCTTTCTCTTTTGTCCCCAAAGAATAGATTACACCTCCATAATTCCTAGTCAATAAGGCAAATAGGGGTGATTAGTGTTGTAGTCCATCACTATCTGGGGATACGTTGCTAAGAAAGTTTGCCCTAAGAGATATTAGAGGCTTTACTTCTCAAAAATTATTTTCCCAGAATAAAAGTACAGTATCTGCTATTGCAGTGAGGAAGGCCTGATAACTCTCAAAACTAGATGAAGAGGACACATATTCCTGGGTCTAGTGCTTGACCAGTCTTATGCTACTGCACAGTATAGTACTAAGCTAATTTTATGGGAGGATGATATTACACATTTCATAGTACTTTCTCAGTGAGGTCATTATGAAGAAAAAAGTATTGTTGATTACAAATTATTATCTAGATTTGTTGTTTTATATATTGCAAATAAACCCTTGAATGGCTAGGGCAGTGCTTTCCAAACTGCCGCTGTTGGTGACACACCAATGGTGGCAGCGGCGCAGGGGGGCGCGCGGTGGTGTGCATGGCGGCAGCGGCGGCCTTGTGTTTTCCGCTAAAATGCGGAAGCGCTGATGGCGCGTCGCTGCCGCCGCCGCACCCCCCCCCCCCGTGCCGCCACCATGCACGTCCACTTCCAGGTTGTGTCGCGACACACTAAACTGTGTTGCGACACACTAAAGTGTCGCGACACAGAGTTTGGAAAGCTATGGGCTAGGGTTTAAACTTCTGTGACTTTTTTTTTCTTAAGATTCTTGAAACTAATTTAAACTTTCCAGTAATCATACTTGATTTTGGATGCTTTTATTCAGAACTTCCTGAAATAATTTCTAATTTAAAATTCCCCATACTGATTTATGACAGATGCAGCATACATTTTAAAATACGCCTTTTTCATAGTATTATGAACTTTCATAAGCATTATAATTGGAATAGGGGAGACATGGTATCTTAAAGAAATAATATTTTAAAACAGTGGTGAAGTGGTATGCATAGATAAATTGTTGATGAGGTAACATTAATTTTTGTCTTAATGCATTGGACAGAATAAGGCAAGAGGCTGTGCTGATGTTCTTACACGGCTTATTGTATGCTTATCCAAAGGGTTTTTACTGTAGAAATGATTTAAAAATAAACCTGATCAACTCATTTGACAGATACCGCCAGCGCCACCGAGGCCTGACTTTGATGCTTCAAGAGAAAAATTGCAGAAGCTTGGTGAAGGAGAAGGATCGATGACTAAGGAAGAATTTACCAAGATGAAGCAAGAATTAGAAGCGTATGCACATAGTTTTTTATACTTCCAGCTCCAAATCTTTCTAGAAGTTTCAGGCAGATTGGCATATTTGCCTATGACTGCTGAAATAATATCTTACCTATATTAATATAATGGAAGGTTTGGGGGGGGGGGAAAGAGGGGCAGAGCATTAGGACCAAAAAATTATTTTGTGTGATAAATAAATAGTTCTGAGTAACATTTTTTTCTGGGAATTTCGTGCACCATACTTAGCCTTTCATCTATCCAATGAAATGGTAGAGTAGGGTTGCAATCCACTGGGTTTTCTTGTTGAGATATTATGAAATATGATTTCTTATGTGATTGCTTTTTAATACTGTAGCCTCTGTACCAATCTATGGTTTGTCCAAAATGAACTGTAAAGGCATGATGTCAAATACTTTTACTGTGAAGGCTGCCTTAGTCTTTTCTTGCCCTTTGTCGTGCTCTCATTGTATAACATAATTTGTTAACAATGAGGTACTTGTGCAAGTACTTTGGTTCCAAGTGCACAATGCTAGGCAGTACTGACATCCTCTCCTCAGAACTTTTACATGTGTGTTTGGAAAATGTAAAAAACAGGTAGCTTCTGAACAGAGAGGATCTTTCATTTTTTTCTCATAATACAGTGCACAAAAGTTTTAAGCCCATATGTATATGCCAGAGAAGGCAGAGGTTAATGGATACCTAGTGAATTCATCATTTGTGGAATGAGGAGGAAGATTAAATTGTTCCATTTTAAAAGGAGATGGTTTGTTTTCCTTCCCTAGTTACATAATGGGCTGAGAATGCAAATTGCTTCCTTGTAAGAGATCATTGTCCTTTGTTTTGTATATAACAAGCAAAACCAAATATATATGCATTTTTAATTTCTGCATACCTGGAAATTTATGATTATGACAATCATTTTAAAGTAGTTAAGCTAATTTAGTAGCATGTGTTTTGCTTGCTTGATGCATCTTTTTAAGGCATCTTTGTAGTTTAGTTTAATCTAACTCTGCCTTTCCCAGCTTGGTTGCTCTCCAGGTGTGTGGACATCGACTTACAAAATGCCCCCACCAGCATAATCTTTCCTGAGAATTCTAGAAGTCCTGCTATTTGATAGGAAACCATATCATAGAAGGTGGAACTAGATTTATGCCAGTTGCATCATACTATTTCTTTCATTGATTCTGCTTGTCACTCCTTTCACTTTTAATTATTTCATTTATGAAGGTAATTTAGGGGATATCCAACTAGCTTCCATCATTGTCAGAATAGGGAAGGAAGTGATATTTGGTCATTAATCTGACCCTGTACCCCTTATAGGAGAGGGTTGCGAGGGTCCTGGAAAGAGGAAAAATTAACAGAAATCACTTCCTTCCTCATTCTGCTGAGCAATGCCTTCTGCCAGCAGAGGGACACTAGTTGGATATCATTCTAACTTTATCCTCCCAGCTGTTAGGGAAGGGTGAGAACTTAACAGAATGGAGACTTTCCTTCAGTTCCCTTTTCTATAAACAAATAATTTTGAATGTGGTATATAAGAGAGAGATGCAAAATATATGACTTGTCTAGATGCTGACTCATTACAGCAAATAACAAATTATTGTTTTTCATGTACAAATGCTATTTACAAAATAATGTCACTTTTTCATATATAGGGAATACTTGGCAATCTTCAAGAAGACAGTAGCCATGCATGAAGTCTTCTTATGTCGTGTAGCTGCTCATCCCATTTTGAGAAAGGATTTAAATTTCCATGTCTTCTTGGAATATAATCAGGATGTGAGTACTGATACATAACAAAAGCAGTCTGTGCTTACCCAGAAAGCAGGATATGTTCTTAATATTGAAAAATTGTAGAGCGTTGTATTCATTTAAGAATTCAATAAAAGATGTAGAAATAAATTATCCCTGACAAAAATATATTACGTGAATATGATGGATAAAATTAGCATCTAAAAACAAATCTTCATGAAGGAAGAACAGCATGATCTCTGCAGTGAGACCTCTTGTCTCGCTAAATAGATCTTTTGAACAAGCAATGATCTAGAGCAGTATTTCTCAACCTTAGCAACTTTAAAGTGTCTGGACGTCAACTCCCAGAATTCCCCACCCAGCATGGCTGGCTGGGGAATTCTGAGCGTTGAAGTCCAGACAACTTAAAGTTGCTAAGGTTGAGAAACACTGATCTAGAGGATATGGCAGTTCTAAAAAGTGTTGGGATATGTTCCTTACAGAGATCGAACTTTGATAAGGAATAACAGGAACCATCCTCTTAGGAATTAAAGAGGTTAAAATGCAAGAGTTGAAGAGAAGGAAAACATGGACAGTTCTTCCTGTAAAAGAAAGCAAGGAGTACAGTTCCCTGAGGAAGTACAGGAATTGCTAGCACTAGAATTGGAAACGTGTAGTATTCATTTTCATTTCCCCCCCCCACATTAATACAAGGTTAATGTGAGAGCTACAGAATGGTTTCTCAGATTGGGAGAACTGGAAATGAAACAGCAACTGAAAGTCAGCATAAATAAGGGATGTCATTGGGGAGGGAGATTTCTAACTTTGTGATTTTCCAGGTTAAAAAAAAAAAGGATTTTGAGTCATGATAGATGTGTGGAAATGACAAAAAAGAGAAAATGCTTCATTGATCCCCAAACATTATTATGAAGAAATTGAAATAGAGTTGATCCTCATTATTCACGGATTCCATATTTGTGAATTTGCCTACTTGCTAAAATTTATTTCTAACCCCAAAATCAATACTTGTGGCGCATTCGCATTCATTCGTGGACATGCGCAGAGTGGGGGAAAAAATTGAGTGCCCAACATGCACGTTCCCAGCTCAGTATTCACTAACTCTTTATAAAGCTCTTTATAAAACTCTTTATAACAACTTTATAAAACGTAACTACCGCGAATAATGAGAATCGACTGTAAATGGCTAGTACTATACTTCCCTCTGATATCTACTGAGAAATCACATTTGAAATGAACATTTCTGTTGAACTCATTTCAAAGGATATTGCTTTAGTAAAAATGTACAGAAAGGAACAGCCAGATGATAGGATTGAAGCATTTTTATATGTATTTGGAGCATTTATTTTACAGCAGGACTTGCCAGAGGTTTAACATATGCACCATCAAGAGAAAATTAATAAAATCTTTTTTTTTCAAATTCTAGAACTTGGGATCATCTGATAAGATTCATTAGCAGTAAATTCAGGATAAAGTGCCGCTTCACCAATGTATATTTAAAATTTGAGACTTGCTATTATTGAATATGGTGATGGCTACTAGTTTACTGCTTCTGAAAGTAGGATTACATAGATTAATGATTGTTAGTCAATATAATTATATAATCTGTAGCTTGAATCATGTCAACTGGATTTCTATTTTCTCAGTGGAAATGTTTTGCTCCTTATCCAAGGAGCTTCTTCAGTCTGAGCAAAGTTGGTAAGGGAATCCTAAATATGTTTCTAGGTAGTTGTGTGACCTTACACCTGGGGCTAGTTCATGGTTATATTGATATGTTATTTTAAGTCCTTTTAGGATAAAAGGACTTAAAATAACATCTCAATATAACCATGACCTAGCCCCAGGCGTTGTTCTATTTACTTGGATGTAACTTTATTAATATTTTTTAAATACCCAGTTTTTACTTATAGCAAATTACAAGTATTAGAACAAAGAAAACTATTGGCACCCAAAAACCTGAAAAAGATACAACCTGAAAAAGATACAAGTCCCAAAATTAGAATAGATGTACAAATATTGAAAAAAAATCAGTGCTGTGTGGTGGTTAATGTGATGGATTGGGGACACCAAGTCCACCCCCAATCACAGAAACTCACTGACTGACTGGGCCAGTCACTCTTTTTCCCAGCTGAGCCTATTCACAAGTTGTGGTGGGGTAAAATGAAGGGAGTTAGCCAATTAAGCTAACTTGAGCTCCTGGAAGAAATTTGATATATTAGAAATACATCTGATAAATAAGAAGGGAAGCACATCAAAATCCACTGTAAATGCAGGGCTTTCCAAAGTGCCGCCAGTGGCGGTGCGGCGGTGGCACGGCGGCGACACAGGAGGGTGTGCGGCGGCGCGCACGGTGGCGCGGGGGGCGTGCGGCAGCGCGCGCGTGCACGGTGGCGGTGGCAGCGGCTGCCACTGCCACCGTGCACGTGTGCGCCGCCGCTTCCGGGTGGTGTGGCGACACACTTGTGTCGCGACACACAGTTTGGAAAGCTCTGGTAAATGGGTAAAGAATGAAATGTTAAAGTACAAAGGTGAAATGAAAACAACATTGATGACATTCTGGCTTATCTTTTGTGAGAACTGCTCTGAGGTAATATAAATATATATATATGAATTGAAAAAAGTAAACTTACATTATGCATTTCTCTATTTCAGTTGAGTGTACGGGGGAAAAATAAGAAAGAGAAACTTGAAGACTTCTTTAAAAACATGGTTAAGTCTGCAGATGGTGTCATTGTTTCAGGAGTAAAGGTGATCTTTAAGCAATTTTAAAGCCTTGTGTCTCATTTCTGAGTGTTGTACAAATATATGAATTTAAATAATTTGCAAGAGAGGAATATATCCCAAGTAATTTACAGACAACTGTTGTACACAAAGAGTAGCTCTTTCCAACACACCATATGGTTCATGCAATATATTTAGTGTTAAGAGTTTGTGGGGGACTTTGCTAGAGTGAGGAGCCCACTGGCAGCTTTCCTGAAGAAATTGAAACTTGCTTTCTGTCCTTCTGGATATAGAAATTACAGGATAATTCTTGTGGCCTGTTTAGTCCCTTAGATTGCTGCAGAGATGAGGCTTAAATGTGTAGCATTTTTCCATATCAGATCTATCCATCTAATCTTGAAATGCTTGCCAGAGTAATCGTAATCTCAGAATTTTCTCATTTATACCTGCATCTTAAATTATATGGGCTAAATGGGCTTAAATTGTATGGGCTAAATCTCAATCTAAGGATCCTCAGCTTTGACAGGCCAGTGGAAACATTTAGAATTTCGAAGGTATATTATGGGCATTCTCACCGAGTGGCACGTTCAGTCACAAAAAACTAATTCATTAAAAGTTGTTCTCCACCATTTCCTCTAGCCTTCTATGCAAGTGGGTATACTTCCAAACATTGCGACTCAAAAATATAGTTGTATTTATACCATGTAATGTCGGTGTATGTCTCCTGTAAGGCAAAATAGACTCCTGCCCACCCCCCTAACTCTTTAGAAGTGAAACAAAGGAAAGGAGAATAAATATTTGCATATTTATATAAATATGAATAATCTTCCTTTCTGTACTTATACATCGCACAACTTGGTGGATTAATGTTTGTTGCTGCTTTTCCCAACTTGGTGTTCTCCAGATGTGCTGAAAATTTCCAGCTGTCAGTAGTTATACTGGAGAGCAATTTTGAACAATGTAATCCTATTTCACCAGGATTGCCTCATCTGGTGCAATATTTATTTATCTGAGCTTTAGAAAAAGAAGTGACAGAGAAATGTTTTAAATATCAGCCTGTTGAAATGCTACCATAATTGAATTACTGCTTCTCTTGAGTGTTAAAATTGGGAATTTACTAAGCATTACTGTAACTACAGATATGTAACTGCTGTTTCTACAATGGATCATCTTTGTTTATCTTGAGGCAGTTACATTTTAACTTGTTCAGTAAAAATAGAAGTAAATTGCATCTCTTAAAAATTGTTCTGCTTACTTCCAATTTGTCTTGGCATGCAGGATGTGGATGATTTTTTTGAACATGAAAGAACATTCCTTGTAGAATACCACAACCGTGTCAAGGATTCCTCTCTCAAGTCTGATAAAATGACAAGATCCCACAAAAGTAAGTTGCTGGCTGATGCATAGGAAGTATTTTTGGTGCATTAGCATAAGTAGCATTAAGTTGCAAAAATGTTATTAATTGTAGATTACATTTTATTTGATAAATCTGAAACATATGACAAGGATAAATTATATTTTGGAAAAGTACAAACAGTAAATATTTGATTGGTTAGGACTAAGATCAAATATGGAAGGAGACAAACAATGTTTTGTTCCTTTTTATCTGTGTTTATAGAATTTTCTGATGCTAAACAGATCCTGCCTGCACTTTTGCTTAGATCTTATCAATAAGTTTGAGATTTAAGAAACGTGTGACTTTAAAGAAGATGGGATTCCTGAGGATATGAATCATATGCCAGCCCTCAAAATATACTTCATACACAAATATAATTAATTAATATAGAAAACCTAACAATATAAAATGAATTTAACACTACAACTTCTTTTTCTTTTTCAGATGTTGCAGATGACTACAATAGAATTGGTTCTTCATTATATACATTGGGAACACAGGACTCCACAGATATATGCAAGTAAGTCTCTCTTAAAAGTGACATAACGTGAAAAAATTATAGCACAGAATTTTGAATGTCTTGCCTATGTAATATAAGTGGTACCTGACATTATTTAGAATATTTTTAAATTAATGTGCATACCATGTGGTAATTCCAGCTATTTTTCTCTCAACTTTGCACTTGGCTGTTCAGATCTCAGGGGGAACCTCATTCTAGAGGGCTATAAAACAATATAAAGATTCCAAGCTTTCCCTTTTTTAAAATCTATTCATCCAATTTATTGAGTACTTATCCAATCTAAAATTACAATTATGAAATGTTTAGAACTGCCTGTAATCCTGACTAAACAAATATCACCCAAAAAGTATTGGCATAGAACGGTATCCACCATAATAGAAACTTATTTTTTTCTAGGACACAGAAAACCATTTACTATATTTACTCTTCATTTACAGATTTTTCCTGAAAGTATCTGAATTGTTTGATAAAACAAGGGTACGTATTATGAAAGATTGCAAGATTTCAGTTTGGTTAACTTCAGATTTTGGTATTTTTGTCTGGTTTGAGGTCCTTGTTTTATTTATATTTCTGTTGTTACAGTCTGTGTTTGTTGGTTAATTAAGTAATGTTTTCAGGGATTTGGACTGGAGGCATTTTGGAAACATAACTTAGGCAGTCCTGGGGTGGTTGGTGGTTAGAAGACGCTCTCTCCGCCTTTTAATTTTTCCTCTTTTACCTTCTTTTATCTTTTGTATCTTTTGTATTTTTATAATGGTTTTTATAATTTTTTTATTTGTAAGCTGCCCAGAGTCAATTTTATAGTGAGATGGGTGGTGTATAAATTTAATAATTAATAAATAATAAGTAAATAAAATAACTAATATTGGTTAACAGTATGCATTACTATGGGAAAAGTACAGGCTGAGAAGGTAAAAGGATATGAAACAAACCTATATAGCCTTGGCTCTTACCTTTCCCCATCCAAAGTTTTCCTGGCTTTCAGTTTGGAAGCTTATGTACAAATGCATTGTTGCTGAATAAAAGTCAGTAAATTGACTGCCCAGGTGGCATAATCAGAGCTGAACATAGGACAGAAGTCCAGGATTCTTCTCAGAAGAAGCAGAAGTACCCCTCCAGTATTTTGTATATTTTGTAGCAATTACATTAAAATCTAAAGCTGTTCTGAAATATCAAGTTTAGTGACGACAATTACTATTTGATTTGGGATAACCCTTTTCCAGTTATACTTGCTGGGATTCTTAAGGAGTCATATTCTAAAAATGATGGATTAGAAAATTAAGGTCTGTCTGTCTTTAGTGATGTCTACACAGCAGTCCTTCAGTATGAAAGGATACAAGTGTCCTTGTTGTGGAAATCAGTCCCTGTTCATAAGAACATAAGCAGTGCCCTGCTGGATTGGACCCCTGGCCCATCTAGTCTAGCGTTCTGTCCTCACAGCGGCCAATCAATTGCACGGGAAGCCCACCAGTCTCCTAGCTGATGGTCTACAGAGGCAGTCACACTGCCATCAAGGCTCGTAGTCATTGATCCTCATGACTTCCATTAATTGGTCCAACACTTTTTGAAGCCAGCCAAGCTGGTAGCTAGCACCACATCTCGTAGTAGTCGATGAAGGTTCTCAGTCATCAAGGTGGAACAGTCTGTAGCTTGAATCATGTCAACTGGATTTCTATTTTCTCAGTGGAAATTTGTACAGGAGGATGGCCCAACACAGGAGGAGCAACACCACAGGACCAGAGTCAGCAGTTTACCTTCGTCTAAAGGAAAAAGGACACTCATTTGAGGACATTAATGTTCACATTTTAGACAGGGAAGATAAGTGGTTTGAAAGAGGGGTCAAGGAATCCATTTATGCCAACTTGGAAAATCCTTCTTTGAATAGAGGTGGGGGCCTCAGGCACAATCTTTCCCCCATATTCCTCCCTGCTTTGTCTTCTGTGCCTAGGAAGATTAAGACCATTTCACAAGCTCAACAACAGCAAGGTAATCTTAACGATCCTCCTTTGGATGATAAAGGGACTTAGAAATAAACATCTCAAAATAACCATGACCTAGCCCCAGGTGCAAGGTCACACAGCCACCCTAGAAACATATTTAAGGATTCCCTTACTAACTTTGCTCAGACTGAAGAAGCTTCTTGGATAAGGAGCGAAACGTTTCCACTGAGAAAATAGAAATCCAGTTGACATGATTCAAGCTACAGAATCTCGTAGTAGTGAATTCCAAAGTAGAGTTACATGTTATGTAATTTCCCCCCCTTCTGCCTGTCCTAATTCTTCCAGGATTCAATTTCATTGGGTGACCTCTGGTTCTAGTATTTTGGGAAGGGAAAAATAGTTTATCCACTTTATCCTCACCGTGCATAATTTTATACACCTCAATTATGTCCCCTCTTATTCGCCTCTTTTCTAGACTAAAACGCTCCAAATTTCACAACCTTCCGCGTAGGGAAACTGCTCCAGCTCCTTGCTCATCTTAGTTGCTGCCTCTGAACCTTCTCTAGCTCTACTGTATACTTTTTGAGTTGCAGTGACCAGACATTTAAGATGTAGGCAATAGCCTCCTGTAAAAGTCTGCTTTTAATTAATTTACTTAAAGTAGGAGCATGTAATTGGGACACTATAAATGGAGATGGTTTGTATTACCTAAAATATGACTTCTGATTTGCTTTTCATGTTTAGAAAATAGAGGCCCGTGTGTCTGCTGATGAGGACCTTAAACTCTCAGATCTTCTAAAATACTACCTAAGAGAATCACAAGCTGCAAAGGTGAACTGAATTTCTGGTTAGAGAAGTATCTTGTGAACTTGATGTTATAATAGAAGAATGGCTTGAAAATGTTTCAGAAAGTAAAATTCAGTGGAACTAGAACTTTATATGCTTTAGCCAATGATCTAAAATGAATATGCACACTCCATTCAGCTTTTCTTTCTAATCATTTCTTTCTATATTGTATATTTGATATAGCACTTTCTCTGCTGAAATCAGCAAAACATACTGCTAAAATAGTGTTTAGATGCTCCCATTGTCTGGTTTCTGCTAAGCCTTATTTGTTAAAAACTCACATCAGACAGTCCCTTCACTTTGGAGGGGCGTGGGGATTGGGAAATGAAACAAGCGTAGTGGAAACAGAAGCTTTCGTGTGCTACAGTTACTTGTTTTTAAAAAAGGACTGGATGATTGGTTCTTTCAGTTGGTTACTTCAGCTGTTGCCTGTTTTCCTCTTAACTGAGCTTTCAGTTTCACGATAGGGAAGTTATTTGGCTTTGTAAAATAGCTATCTTAATAACAGAAGAATAACAGATAATACTATTTTGAGTAACATTAGATCATCTTTTTAAAAAGTATTCTTTCCAAAGTTAATACATACATCTGGATTTTATTCTTTTATTTATCGCAGGACCTTCTGTATAGGAGATCAAGGTCATTAGTGGATTATGAAAATGCTAACAAGGCACTGGACAAAGCAAGAGCAAAGAACAAAGATGTACTGCAAGCTGAAAATACTCAGCAACTTTGCTGTCAAAAATTTGAAAAAATATCTGAATCGGCAAAACAGGGTACTGGAGTAGTCTTGGATGTTGTTAAATTTTACAATGTATTAATTTTCAGAGGAAATGGCATCTTAAAAGCTAACAACTTAATTATGGTGTAATCTGTTGTGGACTACAGTGCACTTCATCGGATGTTGGAAGTCTTCTGAAATACAAGAATATATGTGTATGTACATTTTGAGGGGTGAATTTCTAAAGACTCGGGGAAATGAAATGCAGACTATATGGAAAGAGATAATGAACAATAATAATGAAATACTGCTATTTTCTGGCATTTGGTTTACTTCTAATATTGTTTACATTTCCCCCTTACTCCGAGCCCCCCTGCCATCCAATATGTCTATATGTACTAGTAGCAGTATGTCATGAAATGGACTGAAATCCACAAAAGCTTATATGTCGATGAAGGTTCTCAGTCATCCAGGTGGAACAGTCTGTAGCTTGAATCATGTCAACTGGATTTCTATTTTCTCAGTGGAAACGTTTCGCTCCTTATCCAAGAAGCTTCTTCTTCTTCATGACTGAAGAAGCTTCTTGGATAAGGAGCGAAACGTTTCCACTGAGAAAATAGAAATCCAGTTGACATGATTCAAGCTACAGACAAAAGCTTATACTTCCTTAGCCTTTAAGGTGCTGCAAGATCTAGAGATTGCTTTGATTTTTAAAATTATGCATGTAACACCTGAAAAAATAAGTAGTTGTTCATTAGTTCCCACTTACACCTGTAGGAAAATGCTTTTATATAGAATACATTTGTTAAACTGTCCTTGTAACTCAGAAGTTGTAATGCTGGTTGATACGTTTAGCAGAATCAAAGCTCTTAAAATGTTACTGATACCAGTTTGGCTTCGCTGAATGTTTGACCTCATTACCTGCCAGAAACTTACCCAGTTAATATCTGAGATCCTTTTCAATAGGATGGAAGACTGGTAGGCAATTGTAGCTAGAACAGCCAAGCCAGTTAAATTAAAAGGTAAGTTTGTTTTTTATCGTAGAGTATCTGAACATGTTGAAGGTTGTGGATTCTAACATGGTTAGAAAAATATTTCCCCGTTTCAAAAAATTGTGATGACTATATGAATTAATTACATAAAATCACTTGACGAGATTTAATGCTATTAGATCTAATATTGTTGGACTTGATGTATCAGGCTTACAAAAGAGCTTCTGGATTGAAGTTTGTGTTTGGATCTAGGCAGAATTCTCTTAAATGTTACATTTTATAATTGAAATGCCAAACCTTTTCATTTCCTACAGAACTTATAGATTTTAAAACTAGAAGAGTTGCTGCGTTCCGGAAAAATCTGGTAGAACTGGCTGAATTGGAACTGAAACATGCTAAGGTTATAATATTGTTTCTTGTAATTTAAATACTGTGCACTTCAGAAGCCAGAAAATACAAATATGTCTTAATGTAATAAATGCTCCACCCAAAAACTGGAAATGGAAATTAAATATAAAGAGTGATACATAGATTGTCTATATCCTTTTTTTTAAAGACAAAGGATGAACAATCTCAATTTGAAATAATATTTCAGGGTTACTTCTAATATAGAATATTTATTTCTGAATCAATTTTAAGATAATAGAAGCAGCAAGTGCCATTGAAATTAATGGAAGCACTGGCATCAGTTATATCTGCATCCATAATAAGTTGCTTTTATATGGGCAAATTTGTGTGCTTTTTCTATTTTTGAGCTCATTACGTAGAAGTGCCTTCTTCGAAAAAGGAAGATGGGATGTTGCTTTCATAGCAGCGGTGAGATACTTTAGATAGATGTTTTAGTAAAAAGGAGAGAGAGATACAGTTACTTCTCTTAGATAAACTATTCTGTTTAGAGTGGGTTATTAATGTTTGCTACTGTGATTTGGCTCAGACACATATCTCAGGTTAGGCCACAGTTCAAGAGTGTTTATTGTCGTCAGCCTTCCTCATGCAATAGTTTTTTGTGTCTCTTTTTATAATAATTCATTTCAAGCTGCTTCTTTTTTAAATAAAAAGTATTTCATTAAAGAGTTTTATATTGCTAAAAGATAATACAAACTGAAATCAGAAAAAACAGAAAAGAAGAAATATAAAGTGCAAAAAAAAAAAAACCAGAAAAGAAGGGAGATAGAAAAAATAATATTTAAATAAGTGACTCCTGATCTTCCTTGCAACAAGGACAGGCAAATTTATAGTTCCCCACTCCCTACAAGCTTCACTTCTTCCCATAGGCCCCCCTTATCCATTCACAAATCCAAAAATTGTCATTTCTGTCCAAATGTCGGCAAAAAGTCCATAAAGGGTTTCCAGAATGTTATAAAAATATTCCATATTTTAGCCCTGATCAAACAACCCAACTTTATATTCCTTTCTTTTGCTTCTTACAATCTGAATCTTTAGTTCATCAAGTTGCTGTGGTAGGATTGAATTTCCACGTAGACTTCCTTTCTCCCATCTCAGAGATTTTTTAAAGATACTAGAAACTCTCTCTTGTAAATGTAAAAATAAGTCCTTGCCCAGTTCCTTTTTCATCTCTTGATTTGTCATCTTGTTTTCACTCTCATCTCTTTCTTATAATCCTCAATTTCTTTATTTTCTAATATTTCTCATGATTTAGGATTTGTATCGCTTCCTGTCTATCCATAAATTCTTCCGTATTTTTGTTACAATTCACTTGTACTTTATAATCTTCTTCAAAAAATACATTTACAGGTACAAAGATAATTGCTGTCAGATTGGTTATAAGTTTCTCTCCCGGTTCTTAAAAAATCCTTTGAAATGTCTCAAGTGTCATACCTTTATTTGTCATTTTGCAGATTTCAATTTTCTTTTTCCTGCCTGGAGCTTTAGTTTCCTCTAGTGGCCCATTTCTGTATTCATGAGGTCTCAGGTTTCATTTCATTTCATTTATTTATTGCTCACATTTATATGGCCACCCATCTCACACAAAGTGACTCTGGGTGGCATTATAACAAATTCATTACTGTTTTGTTTTCAACTTTCAACCAATGATCTCTTTCCTGGTAGACTAAACAATTTGTATTCCCACGGAAATACTGTTCTGTTTACTCAGTTTTTCAAAAATCTTAGCAAAAGTTCTAATATTCCAAATTCCAATTAAACCGTTTAAAACTTTCTTATATTAAATTCTTCACCTTTTTGCCATTTGTTTTATATTCTTTAAATTCTTTAAGCTTCTACATTTCAACCTTCTTTATGTTTATTATGTTAAAAAAGAAATTGAAAGCTCAGTCAACTTTGACTGAATTAGCATATATGCCTAGTAAGTAAATAAATATAACTACAGTCAGATTTCCCCAGCCTGGGTACTCTCCAGATATTAATTTTCAGAATTCCTGAAACAATATGGCAATTGCTGAGAATTCTGGGATTCTGGCAAACATTAATGAAAGAATGTGCTGAAATCATTGGGGGTGCTCAGAGAATGACTCCAATAAACTTGTTTTTAATTTTGTACATTTTTAATAGTTACATTTTAATTGATGCATTGAGTTTTAAGTGTTGAGTTTATGTTTTATTTTATTATATTTTTTCATTGCTTTCAATGCCAATCTGAGGCACTGACAGAATATTTGCAATTTATAAAGTGAATGCCAAATTGCTTCCACCTGCATTTCAGCTGAACCTGCCAGTGTTAGTAATGGGTAACTGTAAAAGCATTTTACGAAAATCCAGAAGCTACTAAATCCCAGTGCGACTTGTACTGAGACTGGATTATATAAAATACTGTCTTGCCAGTTCACCTGTAATGATTTGCATCTTTAATAATATTACTAGTTTGGGACAGGAGGAAATCACAAATTAACAGTAACCTCTATGTTCTTTTCATTACTACAGGGCAATTTACAGCTGTTGCAGAGCTGTCTGGCAGTGTTAAATGGTGATACATAAACCAGAATCTGTCATCCTGTTAATAAGGGCTGCCTTCCACCGGAGTTTACGACTTTGAATTAATATTTACAACTTGGTGGATAAATTTGTTGACAAAGGATATACAAATACGTTCTTTTTTCAAAAAAATAAACATAAGTGCATCAGAATAATTCCAGATTATATGAAGCAACAATATATTTGCTACATACAAATATTCACGTGTTGATTTAATCACTGCACACTCTTATTGTCCAAGGAACCAAATGTTCTGAGTCTTTCTTTCGTGAAAATAGCCAATAGAATTATGTTTTTGTTTAAAGCTAGTGTTAAATATTGCTGCCATTCTTATTTTACTACCTTTGTAATGTCTGAAGCTGATTTGAAACAAATGGTTTCAAAATGATTAAATATTGCCACTAGATGTTTGAATAATGTTACTGTAAAGCATTGTATTGGTTATTTCACATATTGTTATCAAGCATCTTAACTTTTTTCAAGTAACATTTCCTAGAAATTTTGGAGCAAACTTTATGTAATCTTTATAATAGGACCTCAAAAGGAAAGCAAATGCATTAGTATATTTGCCTTAACTTGTAGACTAATCCCAATTACTGTAAAATAAACAGTGCAATCAGTGAATTTTTCTAAAATCCTACAGTCATTGTATCATTGTAATTTTTAAGCCTGGTGAACTGATAATTATCTTCACTTTATACTCGGTAGTTAATTATGTCTGTTTTTAAATAAATACTTGATCCCCCAATACTGTATATACATTGAGGCACATATGTAGTGCATTATATAGAATTACAGGGTTGGAAAGAGTAATTCAGGGCCTCAAGTCCTGTCTCCTGCTCAGAGCAGGAATCCAAATTAAAGCGTCCCACACAGATAGCTTTTAGTCTCCACTTGAATATATTCAGTGAAAGGGAGCCCACCATCTCTCTGGGTAATTGATTTCTCTGTCAACCTGCTTTGTTAGGAAGTTTTTCCTAACATTCAACTAGAATTTGCCTTTCTAAAATTTAAATGGCTTATTCCGTATTTTATACCTTGGAATGAGAGAACACAGATCTTGACATCATAAGTGTAGTGCCCAGAACTGGATGCAGTATTTAAGGTAAGGTCTGACCAAAGCAGGGTAGAGTAGTTCATAACTACTCTAATGAACCACTACTTTAAATCATTATTTCCCATGATTTGGAAATTTAGATGCATCTAAAATAGCATTTGCCTTCTTTGGGGCTTCATCACACTGCTGACTCATATGTAGTTTACGGTCAACTGATTCAAGATATTTTGCGCAAGTACTATTATCAAGCCAAATATTTCCCATTCCTGTACCTATGCATTTTGATTTTGGTTTCCTCAAAAATGAACATTGTACTTCTGTTAAATTTCAGCCCAGTTCTCTACACTATCATGACAGTTTTGAATATTATTGTGTGGTGCAGAGTGGTAGGCGGCAGTATTGCAACCAAAACTCCCCCCACGACCTGAGTTCGATCCCAGCGGAAGCTGGTTCTCAGGTAGCCGGCTCAGGTCGACTCAGCCTTCCATCCTTCCGAGGTCGGTAAAATGAGTACCCAGCTTGATGGGTGAAAGGTAATCACGGCTGGGGAAGGCAATGGCAAACCACCCCGCTCTATAGTCTGCCAGGAAAACGTCGCGAAACTGGCGTCTCCCCAGGGGTCACATGACTCGGTGCTTGCACAGGGTAACCTTTCCTTTTCCTTCTAAGATACTAGCTATGTCACAAATTTTGTATCATACAAGTTTGGTAAGCATTCTGTCTCCCTCTTCATCCAACTTGTGAATGAAATTAATGAAAAGTAGAAAACTTGGGATTAGTTCAGTAATTCAGTTTGAGGAGCAACAATGATGAATGTGTTTGATACTAATAGAAACGTGGTCAAATAAAAAGCTCTTTGAAAGAGTTTAAATTGGTATCAATAGATATATTTTTCATAGGATACTGAAGGAACTGATGGTCTGGCCAAATCTTTCATGTATTTTTGAGAAATCCAGAACTAGCCAGGTGACTGAAAAAGAGCTGATCCTGACTCAGTCTTCAAAAAGGAGAAAAGCAAAATTCATCAAACTTCAGAAGTATTATTTATAGAAATAAGACTTGAATTAAACAGAAGAGGGCATGTGTAAATGAGATTAAAATTTCAACAGGTACAGTATTTCCAAGCCTACTGTATATCTTTCAGAATTAAAGAGGAAGGAAACATTTACTATGTGCTGCTGAACTTGTAGCTGTGATGGGAAAAAACGATCAGGCAAAATTCCCCATGATGTGTGATCTTTAAAGGCACTGAGACCTAATAAAGCCAAGAAGTATTGCTCTTTTCCCATTGTGCACCAGAGGTTATCAGTTACAGGCATGGCTGCAAGCAGATCTGCCTTGAGAACAGGAGCTTGACTTTCTTGGCTCCTTACACCTGCGTAATCAACACCCTGTGACAACAACACAGACTCTAATGCAGTGCTTTCCAATCTGCCGCCGTTGGCGACACCAGCGGCGGGCGCGCGGGGGCAGGGTCATACACGGTGGTGGTGCGGGGGTGCGCGTGGGGGAGGGTCGTGCATGGTGGGGGGCGTGCGGTGGCGTGCATGGCGGTGGTGGCCTCCGCTAAAATGCGGAAGCACTGATGGCGCGCCGCCGCCACCATGCACACCCCCGCTGCCGCTTCCAGGTTGTGTGGCGACACACCAAACTCTGTGTTGCGACACACAGTTTGGAAAGCTGTGCTCTAATGGTACCCAATGCCCTGAATGGAACAAAGCAAGTTATTTTTTTCTAGGTTTAGAATAGAAATACTATTAAATTTAAAATGACCTTGACCAGATGTGAACAAGACATTTATATCATGATTTATGGACCGTTTCTGTAGTTGCATTTATGCTAGCTTTGATTCTCCTTGTTTTGAGGCATTTTTTTTCAGTGCTGGTTATGTAGAATTTTTTTTTGCAATGTCACAAAGTTCAGGCAAACATTGTGATGGTAATGTATACATTTTTCTCTGTAAGATTTCTCTTCAGGCTTAAGCCCTTTTATACACACCACAAATTCTAACTCTTCTTACTTGTGTTTTGTGCTGCTTCATTTACATGCATTTAATACATTTCATCTGAACCTACATGTGGGATCTTTTAACTGAACTCTCATCCATCACACCAAACCATAATACGGTTTCTTTGGTTTTGTCTTATTACAATATATTATATGAACTCAACCACTTGGTGAGTTTTTATTTAGTAAAGATGGTTATACAGAACATGATTTAATGCAATGTTTCTCAAGCTCAGCAATTTTAAGATGGGTGGAGTTCAACTCCCAGAATTCCCTCAGCCAGCATGCTGGCTGGGGGAATTCTGGGAGTTAAAGTCCACCCATCTTAAAATTGCTGAGCTTGAGAAACACTGGTATAGTGCGATGTATGAACCAATCACTGTGTGTTACAGCATCTTATTGCTAGAAGAATAAAGGAGCTAGAATATTCTGAAACAGTGACATTAAGGAAAAATGAATACAATATAAGTTTAAATTAAAATATGAGAGATTACTCCGTATTTAAAGAGTTAAAGAAATCCTAGATTCATCAATATCCAAAATCCTAGGACTTATAGGCAAACGCATCTCAGTTTTGTTGTTTATTCGTTCAGTCGTTTCCGACTCTTCGTGACTTCATGGACCAGCCCACGCCAGAGCTTTCTGTCGGCCGTCACCATCCTCAGCTCCCCAATGGTTGAGTCCGTTGCCTCCAGAATACCATCCATCCATCTTGCCCTTGGTCGGCCCCTCTTCCTTTTGCCTTCCACTTTTCCTAGCATCAGCTTCTTCTCCAGGGTATCCTGTCTTCTCATTATGTGGCCAAAGTACTTCAGTTTTGCCTTTAATATCATTCCCTCAAGTGAGCAGTCTGGCTTGATTTCCTGGAGTATGGACTGGTTTGATCTTCTTGCAGTCCAAGGCGCACTCAGAATTTTCCTCCAACACCACAGTTAAAAAGCATCTATCTTCCTTCGCTCAGCCTTCCTTATGGTCCAGCTCTCGCAGCCATAGGTTACTACAGGAAATACCATTGCTTTAACTATGCGGACCTTTGTTGTCAGTGTGATGTCTCTGCTCTTAACTATTTTATCAAGATTTGCCATTGCTCTCCTCCCAAGAAGTAGACGTCTTCTGATTTCCTGGCTGCAGTCAGCATCTGCAGTAATCTTTGCGCCTAGAAATACAAAGTCTGTCACTGCCTCCACTTTTTCTCCCTCTATTTGCCAGTCATCAATCAAGCTCGTTGCCATAATCTTGGTTTTTTTGAGGTTTAACTGCAACCCAGCTTTTGCACTTTCTTCTTTCACCTTCGTCATAAGGCTCCTCAACTCCTCCTCGCTTTCAGCCATCAAAGTGGTATCATCTGCATATCTGAGATTGTTAATGTTTCTTCCAGCGATTTTAACTCCAGCCTTGGATTCCTCAAGCCCAGCATGTCGCATGATGTGTTCTGCGTACAGGTTGAATAGGTAGGGTGAGAGTATACAACCCTGCCGTACTCCTTTCCCAATCTTAAACCAGTCCGTTGTTCCGTGCTCTGTTCTTACCGTTGCTACTTGGTCGTTATACAGATTCCTCAGGAGGCAGACAAGATGATTTGGTATCCCTATACCACCAAGAACTTGCCACTATTTGTTATGATCCACACAGTCAAAGGCTTTAGAATAGTCAATAAAACAGAAATAGATGTTTTTCTGAAATTCCCTGGCTTTCTCCATTATCCAGCGGATATTGGCAATTTGGTCTCTAGTTCCTCTGCCTTTTCTAAACCCAGCTTGTACATCTGGCAATTCTCGCTCCATGAATTGCTGGAGTTTACCTTGCAAGATCTTGAGCATTACCTTACTGGCATGTGAAATAAGTGCCACTGTTCGATAGTTTGAACATTCTTTAGTGCTTCCCTTTTTTGGTATGGGGATATAAGTTGATTTTTTCCAATCTGATGGCCATTCTTGTGTTTTCCAAATTTGCTGGCATATGGCATGCATCACCTTGACAGCATCATCTTGCAAGATTTTAAACAGTTCAGCTGGGATACCATCGTCTCCTGCTGCCTTGTTATTAGCAATGCTTCTTAAGGCCCATTCAACCTCACTCTTCAGGATGTCTGGCTCTAACTCACTGACCACACCGTCAAAGCTATCTCCAATATTATTATCCTTCCTATACAGATCTTCCGTATATTCCTGCCACCTTTTCTTGATCTCTTCTGCTTCTGTTAGGTCCTTACCATCTTTGTTTTTGATCATACCCATTTTTGCCTGGAATTTACCTCCGATGTTTCTAATTTTCTGGAAGAGGTCTCTTGTCCTTCCTATTCTATTGTCTTCTTCCACTTCCGCACATTGCTTGTTTAAAAATAATTCCTTATCTCTTCTGGCTAACCTCTGGAATTTTGCATTTAATTGGGCATATCTCCCCCTATCACTGTTGCCTTTTGCTTTCCTTCTTTCTTGGGCTACTTCCAGTGTTTCAGCAGACAGCCATCTTGCCTTCTTGGTTTTCTTTTTCTTTGGGACGTTTTTTGTTGCCGCCTCCTGAACAATGTTGCGAACTTCTGTCCATAGTTCTTCTGGGACCCTATCTACTAAATCTAGTCCCTTAAATCTATTCTTCACCTCCACTGCATATTCCTTAGGAATATTAGTGAGCTCATATCTAACTGATCTGTGGGTCTTCCCTATTCTCTTTAGTCTGATTCTAAATTTTGCAATAAGACGTTCGTGATCTGAACTACAGTCAGCTCCAGGTCTTGTTTTTACCGACTGTATAGAGGTCCGCCACCTTTGGCTGCAAAGGATGTAGTCAATCTGATTTCGGTGTCGACCATCTGGTGAAGTCCATGTATAAAGTCGTCTTTTAGGTTGTTGGAAGAGAGTGTTTGTTATGCACAGTGAGTTGTCTTGGCAAAATTCTATCAGCCTATGTCCTGCTTCATTTTGTTCTCCCAGACCATGCTTGCCTGTAATTCCAGGTGTCGTCTGACTACCCACCTTAGCATTCCAGTCTCCTGTAATGAAAATAACATCTCTTTTTGGTGTATTATCCAGTAGGTGCTGCAGATCCTCATAGAACTGATCTACTTCTGCTTCTTCAGCATCTGTGGTTGGGGTGTATATTTGGATCACTGTGATGTTAAATGGCTTACCCTGAATTCGAATTGAGATCATTCTATCGTTTTTTGGATTGTATCCAAGCACTGCTTTAGCCACTTTATTATTAATTATGAAGGCTACTCCATTTCTTCTGTGGTCCTCTTGTCCACAGTAGTAGATCTGGTGGTCATCTGATGTGAAGTGGCCCATCCCAGTCCATTTCAGTTCACTGACACCTAAAATGTCTATATTTAATCTTGACATCTCACCAATAACCACATCCAATTTGCCCTGGCTCATAGATCTTACATTCCAGGTTCCTATGGTGTGTTGATCTTTAGAACATCGGATTCGTCGTTCACCACCAGCACCGTCGGCCGCTAGCCGTCCTTTCGGCTTTGAGCTAGCTGCGTCATCACATCTGGGGCTAGTTGAACGTATCCTCTGTTCCTCCCCAGTAGCATTTTGACCATCTTCCGACCTGGGAGTCCCATCTTCCAATGGTATACCGACATATCTTTGGTTGTACTGATCCATTTAGTTTTCACGGCAGGAATACTGGGGTGGGTTGCCATTACCTTCCCCAGGGATCGTATTTAGTCTGACCTCTCTGCCACGACCTTCCCGTCTTGGGTGTCCCTTCACGGTTTAGCTCATGGTTTCATTGAGGTGCTCAAGCTCCAGCACCACGACAAGGTAACGATCTCCTTTGCTGGAGAACGCATCTCAGACGATGCTGGAAAAAACAAACTCACTGGGCTCCTATCACGATCCCAAAACTTTTTCTTTTATAAATGGAGAGGTTTTCCCCATTCAGTCACAGAAAGTCTGACCCCATTCCAGAGAGTTTGTTTTTTAAGGGGGGGGGTGTCTCTCCCTATCTCCAGCCGTCTTTCAGCAGCAGCAGGCCTTTCCGCTCTGCAAGCGTGGGGAGCTTTTTCTCTTTTTCCTTGCGAGCGAAGGGAGATAGTGCTTTTTGGAACATTCACGTCGCTTTATTTGGCTGCTTTTTCCCTTGCCTTTCTCCAAACTCAAGGGCTCCTAGATCCGGGTCGCAAAACCCGGATGAGCACTAGATGTCGGCACAGAGAGGCAGATCTGAGCGCAGGAAGTTTGAAACCAGAACTAATGGTCCTTCAGGTTTGTTTCTCCGGATTTCTAAGCGGACTCAGAAATTGGTGGGACCAACCCCCGTCTTAGCGGAACAGGAAGTGACAGGAAAGGCGTTTTCTGCTAGGTGGAGGAGCGAACAGGCTAGGATTGTTTACCACGAAGAGGCCGGCATGAGTTCCCTGCGGGAAGAGGATGATCCTTATGTGGTCGAGGAGCCCAGCGATGAGGACCCAGCGCAGAGCAGGTCTTTTGGATTGTGGGAAGGCAGCCGACAATCCATTTTCGTTTTCTTACGTCTTTGTGGGGTTGGGATGTTTCACGATCGTCAGTCGAAGTCGAAACGAGGAGAGGCCTTTCTTCCCCGTTTAATTAGTTACTATTGAGAATTTTTCTGAGGTCATGTGAAACAGCTGTGTATTGACACCTTTTTGTCGCTTTCTGCTTTTTGCGAAAGATCTGCTTGAAATCCTCAAGTCTTTCTTTCCGGGGTTATACCTTAAAGGGCTTTCTAAGTTTAGATTTCGAAAATCGCTCTTGCTTGTTTTTAACCAAGAAATCAACAAGCTGCTCCTATCCTGTTTTGCACAGTAGTGTATTATTTTGTAATGTATTTGAGTATTATACCATATTGGAATATTATGATGTTGTGAAAGGGCAGGTACAAATTAACTCAATCAGAGAGTTAGTTGCCTTTCATCAATGTTCTTCAAGTAACTGTCTCTCTGTAGTGAGGTGAACCCTTAAGCTCATTTCCACCTCTTCTCTTCCAAGCTCGTGCTTCTAGCCCAGTGCTTCCCAAACCTTTTCCTTCATTACCCAAAAACTGCTTATCAGAAAGTCCTTTTTACCCAATGTAGGTAAAACACTTTAAGTCAATTTAATGGGTTTGTGTGTCATTACCCAAAGAAAAACCACTTTACCTTATTTTGGGTAATTTACTGTTCTAGCCCCTTTCAGGCTAGCTGCTAATTAAAAGTCTGCTTAGAGATACCTTCTCTGTGGGGCAATTTCATTCTTCCAAGGCAGGCTGCTACCACCTGTCTATATAGAACAGGGGTCCCCAAACTCTTCAGCTCATCGACCCCTTCATGAAGTTTCAGATTGCTCATCAGCCCCCAAATGTTTATTATATGAAAGTGATTTAATTAATACTACTTTAGCTAATAGTACTATGAATAACAATGACAATAACGACAACTTAAGGCCACTTTTGTTGGCAGCTGACCAGCCAACCCTGGGTAACATTGTCTCACCAGTAGCCACCTCACCTCCAGGGTTACAGACTGGTGTGATGCTCTACAGAGACCTCAAAAGATTAATTGACCCCAATTGACCTCCTGTCATTTATCAACCACCTCTTGACCCCCAAACACCTTGACACCTTGGACAATCCCATCGACCCTTGGAGGTTGATATTGACCACTTTGGAGAACCCTGATTTAGAAGGCCCCTTTCTTCCTTGGGGCGTGGTGGCTCAGCGGGTAAGACGCCAGGCTTGTCGATCGGAAGGTCGCAAGTTCGGAGGTTTGAATCCCTAGCCCTGCGTGTGGAGTGAGCTCCCGCACTAGCTCCAGCTCTTGCCAACCTAGCAATTCGAAAGCATGCAAATGCAAGTGGATGAATAGGTACCACTTCGGTGGGTAGGTAACAGCGTTCTGCGTGTGTCATGCGGCCACATGACCGTGGAAGCGTCTTTGGACAACGCTGGCTCTTTGGCTAACAAACGGAGATGAGCACCGGCCCCTAGAGTCGGACACGACTGCACAAATGTGCGGGGGGAACCTTTACCTTTTTTTTTCTTCCTTGGACAGAACAAAAAAGTCTCCTTCCCTTTTCTCTTAAGTTTTGAGACAATAAAACATATTCAAGGTACTGGCCTTCAGTGATCAGTTCAATAATATTATTTTGTTTGTGTAGAATGAATACTTTGACCTGCAAATAACTTTTGGAGAAATGATTGTACAGATAAATATATAGCTAGAGAATAACCAAATACATTTAGCGAGAAAAAGAAAATTATTTATTTATTTATTAAATTTCTATGACCGCCCATCTCCCCCTCAAGGAGGGACTCTGGGCGGTTCACAGCCACAATAACACCATTAAAATACAATAAAAACATAGTAAAAATATAAATACAATAAATACAATAAAATCCAAGTGGCAGGTGGTTCATACAGTGAAGCTAAACATATTTAAAATATTTGAGGCAGCTCTAAGAAATCAGCCATCCCCAAGCTTGACCACTTTCCCTCTTGCCCCAGGAGAGATCACAGAGCCAAGTTTTTAATTTTTTCCTGAAGTCCAGGAGGGAAGGGGCCTGTCTTATCTCTGGGGAAGGATGTTCCATAGGGCAGGTGCCGCTGCAGAGAAGGCTCGCCTCCGAGACCCCGCTAGATGGAATTTTTTCATAGAGGGGGTCCGCAGCATGCCCTCTCTGCAAGATCGGGTGGGACGGGATGATGTAATGGGGATGAGGCGGTCATTTATGTCAACGACACTATAGCTTTCTCTGTTAGCTCTTCATATTTTCCATAGGCGGATTTTCTCTTTTCAGTCAGCTTCCAAGAAATTTTGCAGTTTCTGTCCTGTGTGTGCTTCTGGCCTCTTTACTGTCTTTGTGTATCAGAGTGGCTTTCTGTAGTTTACATTACTTTTTTTTTTTTTTTTTTTTCCAAAAGCCTTGTTTAATTCTGAAGAGTTGGCAATTCAATTTTTTATAATTACAATAAATCAGTACATTTATTGTGAAACATAGCTTATTTTATCTAGCCTGAAGACATCCATGCCATCTGGATATTCAGCAGATGAGTTCAAAGAAAGTTGCAGAAGTTATATTACTACTAGCTTCGCCTAGAGACAAACAGATCATATGATCAGCTGAGAGCTTAAAATATGTATGACTTACAACTTTGTATAAACTGGGTAATGCTTCTTTTTTTTTTAATTAAATTTTATTAAATTTTACAATACATAATAAAATTTAAAGTAGAAAAAGAAATAGAAACAGAAATACAAAATAAGAAAAAGATAAAGAAAAAGTGAAGTCAAGAAATAATAAGCAAAGAAAATATAGAAAATAGATGTCCTCCAATCTATCTTTGAACTTAAAGTACAACAATTGATTTTAAATGTTAGTCCTTCATACAGTATACAGGAACTTTTCTTTGTCATATGCCTTTTGATTTCTTTAATCCAATCTTCTAACCTTCATCTTACTGTCTCCCAATAATCCATCTTTGGCTTCCACTCCTTGAAGTAGTAGTTAAATGTTGAATGTTCATTACTACATATTTATATCTTCAATAAAGACCAATTAGTATAACAAATAAAAGCCTTATTTACTTCTAATAAACTACAATATATTCTATTCATATTATGACTCATAACCTAACATGTTATGTAACTTAATACATAATTTAGCAATTCTTATAGTGTTCATACATATATATTTCTATAATTTAATTCTAATATATATATATATCTCCATAAAAAAGGAATTCTTGAATCTCAATTATCCATCTGTAATTTCCATTCCTTGTAGTAGTGTCCATTTAAACTAAATGCATAATCTATCATATCACTTAACCTAATAGCTAATATATCAATTCTTATAATATTCATACAATACATATTGATATATATCATCCTGTAGTAACCATCATTCTAATTCCATCATATCATTATCTTCTCATAAATATATCTCTAAGGAAAACAATATTCTATAATATCAACTTGTGTTTGTATTTAGCATCTTACATTTAGAATATCACTTTTTATATATCCATACAGTTTCTCATAACAATTCAAGTCCATATTTTTTCATTAACCTTTATATCCATACAGTTTCTCATATCTTCTGTTTAGGTTATGCCAAAATCACAATACACTGTGGGAGATTCGCAATATACAGCCTGTTCTTTTCTATATCTCATATAGAATATCAGAGCAACCTTCTCTCCCTTTCCACATATTTCACAACATCCATCCAACTGTGCACCCATATTTTCACTCTGTCTCCACTGCCACAACATATCTATACCAAGATTGTAGTGTAAAGCCTTCAGAATGTTCTTCTGAACTAATATACTCAAAATTTCCTCCTTCTGTTTCTCCTCCACTTGAAAAACATTTTTCCTTTCTGTCTCCGTTTCTGTTCTCTGTTCTTTCTCTCTGTTTTGCAGAGTTACGAACAGTAATTCCAACGACCTTTGAATATTTGAAAAAGCCTCAGTAATCTCTCTTCTGAGCTCCTCAGGTACAAGTTGGAAAGCCATCTTTCCTGTGTCCTTCAAATTAAAACAACAACCCTTCTAGTCAAAACAATAATCATGTAATCTGTCCATGGAATACTACCAGCAGAATCTATTAAGCAGAACGTCGTTGTTGTTGTTGTTTTTTTTTTTAAAGTCAAAAGAAAAAAGAAAGTTCCAATAATCCAAAATACAGGAGAGAATAATATTTTAAACAGTTTATAGAAGGAGAAATAAAAAATATATTCCAAATGAAGCAAAATCCAACCAGGGAGGATGTAGAAAAAGACGACAAGGAAAAAAACACGTTACCCTGTGTTTTTATTCTTCAAACTGCGAGCTTTCGTTCTTCAAGCTGCAAGCTGCTTAATCCAAACAAAGAGTTTCTCAAAAAATGAATAGTCATTTAGTTTATCAAGCGAAGAATTACAAACAGAGTCTCTTAAATCCCTCTAATACAAAAGAGAAGTAAAAAAAAAAAAATGCAGACGTTTCATTATGTTGCAAATATAGAGTCCATCAAACTTCCACCAGAATCAGTTATAGCAAAGAAAGCACAAAGTTAGCCAACATTTTCAACAAAGTCCAAAAAATAGATCTTAGATTTCAAAAATATTTTAATCTAAAAAAAACATTCCTAAAGTGATCTAAAAGCGGCTGGGCGCTCTTGTGTCTCTTCAAAGAGACTTGTTTCCCCTGCGAGAGCCTGATATATCTCGGCCATTGCCTTGTACTTACCCTGTTCCTTCCGCGGTGGAAAACTACAGAAAAAACAAGGGTAGGCAATCCCAATGGCCCCACGAGTAATCTTCTGGTCTCCCCTTCTCCAGGGGAAAAAAAACTTCAGTGGACCACAACTTCTGCAATCCACGCAAGCAAGGGAAATTCAGTCAGTTCTGAGAAATCTGACTGGTCGAGCTGGCAGCCAAGCCTGGAGTGTAGTTTACATTACTGAAGCTGGATCATCAGTCAATAAGTAAAGCACAGCAGGGTTTGGGGTTAGCTTCATAACTCTAGACCTGCAGTTTTAATTTTTCAAAGTTTGCTCAAAATTTAATGTTTTGAAATGTTTTTGTTATGCCAGCAACAGGATTACAGGTAGTTCTCATCAGCAGTAATTGGGTCTGGGAACTCCATCGCTAAGGGTCACGGTCGTAAGACACAATGTCATGTGACCACGCCAACTTACGACGGCAGTTCTGGTAGTCCCAGTTGCTGTCGTTAGGCAAATCTGGCATGGCTGCAGTGTCCCACGGTCACATGATCACCATTTGTGACTTCCTGACGGTTTCCCCATTGACTTTGCTTGTTGGAAGTGGCAGTGAAGGTGGCAAATGACAATCACATGACTGCGGGATGCTGCGATATCGTAACTGTGAGCCAGTTGCCCAGTGTCTGAATTGCGATCATGTGACCAGGGGGATGCTGCAATAGCCACAACTATGAGAACCTGTCATAAGTACTCCTTGTTCAGCACTGTCATAACTGAATGGTTACTGAATGAGTCGATGTTAAACAAGGACTACCTTATTGCATTCATCCTGAAATAATGATCTCTAACATCTCATCATCTACACCACCATGTAGCTCTGAAGATGAAGTGGATGTGCTCTTATATGGCACCCCAGACCAGAAACGTAAACTGATACGGGAGTGTCTCACAGGAGAAAGTGAGTCTTCTAGTGGTGATGAATTCCAAAAGGAAATGGAAGCTGAACTTAGCTGCACCATGAAAAATATGGAAGGCCAGTGGAAGTCAGAACTTCCAGGTAAATATCTTTCCAAAATTTAAAAATACGAATTGGCTTTTCAGGCCTTTTTAGCCCTGATTAGTTTTTGATGATCAGCCAAGGTCAATTAATTTCTGCTAGCTATCTGTGCCTGCTCAAGTTTGTAAGTCTAGAAGATACAGGGTTTCTCATGAGGAATCAGTTTAACTTGTGCAGTCAGAGAATCATTGTAATGAGAGGCCAGGATATTGACACTGAATCAGATAGCTGCTCTTCTGTGCAATTAACTGACAATGCAATCCTACCTTAGGATTTACTTCTAAGTGCATTTTGTATAGGATTGCATTCTATAGGTAGTTTGAACAAGCATATTCTTCCAACATAACTACTCACAGCATTCTTGGCAGGCAGAACGTCTCTGAGTTTCTTTTGTGAGATGTTGGAATAAAGATTAATACATTGTTTGCTAAGCTATTGCTTAAAAAGGAACTATTATTAATGAACAGCTAACCAATGAAAATAATTTCCACAACACCTGGGAAAGGCTATCTGATTGCATGGGTTTAAAGGACTATTTATGAAGAATAAGTCCATCAATATTTGTTAGCGTTACACTGGCCATACATTACCTCCAAGGTTAGATCTCAGTACTGGGAAGACAAGGTCTTTGGACCCATGTTCTGCTTGTGGGCTCCAGTAGGTATTTGGTTGGTCACTGTGAGAGCCGAATTATAATTGGTCTGAGTACGGTTGATCTTACATGTAAAGAATATAAACATAAAAGCAATTACAGACAATTGTGAGGAATTTCAAACTGTATAACTAGGAGGATATGTACATACAGTATTTGCTTCTGTATAGTAATCTCATCATTGTATGTTTTGTGACTTAGGTGATGCTTCTGTTGCTGGGCAGTCTGGAACTGTCTCAACTTCTAAGTATTATGATGACATTTATTTTGATTCCGATTCAGATGATGAAGACGTAGGTAAATAACCAATAATTTTATAGCCTGTATAAAAACATAAATAGTTGGATTCCTTTGTCTTCTAAATATAGAACAAGCTCTCAAACATCTGAAGTGCTAGTTTTATTTTGTTTGCTAATTAAAAAAAACATAGGAATGAAATGAACATGTATACATCTCCATGCAAATATAGTAAATGATTCTGTGGATGGCATCATAGATGCTATTTCTGATGAAGTCAGGTGATTTTTTGTGAGTAGGATTACTAATGTCTTCATTTTTCCTTAAAGGTTATTACCTTTAGTCTACAAATTTGGTCTGCACAGTAGTTGAATGTGTTATTTCCCCTTCTTCTTCCAATACACACTTTGAAAATGGCATTGGTTTTTAGCCTATGAAAGTTGATTCTAGTTTTGTCTGTTTTTGACAACAACAACAGCAACAACAGCAACAATAAGATAATAAATTAGTATTGTTAATATATATTATTCATTTATTTCATTTATTAAACACATTTATATGGCTGCCCATCTTAACCAATATACCCTGGATGATGAAGAGGAACATAAAAACACAATGAACAGCCACAACCCAATTAAAAATCTAATTGAAGTCACCCTTAAACATTTCTGTAACAGCATAAAACAAAGCACACACATACCAAGCTCTGCTAATATCCAGCTCCAGTGCCTGGGGGAAAAGCTAGGTCTTCAAGGCCGCCTGAAAGGCCAGAAGGGTCAGGTCTGAATCTCAGGGGGGAGGTGGTTCTATAAGGCAAGTGCCATGACACAGAGGGCATGCCTCCTGGGTCCCAGGTGACATTGCTCCAGAGAAAGGATGCTGAGGATATCCACTCTGTTGGATCTGGTGGGATAGGCAAAAATCACTGCATATAGGCAGTCCTGCAAGTAACCTGGCACCATGCCAAGTAAGGCTTCAAAGATGACAACCAGCCCCTTGATTTGTACTTGGAAGCCTACTGGGAGCTAATACAGCTCATGGAGCAGTGTTGTTACTGCACATGCCGCTGCATTCAGGACCTTGCCTGAAAATGCTCCTCAAGGGCATCCTCATGTAGAGCACATTGCAATAGGCCAACCAGGAAGTTACTAAGACATGAATGACTGTGAGCAGTGCCACCTGGTCTAGGAGCAGGCTCAGCTGACTCACAACATGGATTTGTGCAAAGGCCCTCCTGGCCATGGCTGCCACCAGCTCCTCAGGGACTCCTATGTTTCACACCAATGTGGTCTGGGAGAGAGTTATCTCATCCAGAATTGATTCTGGAAGGTCTCCAGATGCACAAGACCCTAACTGTCAGGCCCAAGAATGACCAAGAATCAGTCCAGCCAAACTTCAGTTCTTTATTTGCTAACGCCGTATAGACAGAATCTTGCCAGACTAAAGCAACTCTACCTAACCTAAGGGAAATTAATCTGGGAAAGCTCTAGGGCAGGGCTATTCTGAATCCCTTGGTTTTCCCACAGCTGCCCTCTGGACCATGTCGTCTCTTATCTCTTCCACCTTCTTGGAATGTGCTCCCTCCCTCCTGAGAACCAGCGGCACTGCCGAAATCCACCACACCAACACCCAATCAGCTTTGTTTGCGTTGAGTTGAAGCCATCTGTGCAGCCACTAGGCATTGGGAAAGAACTTCAAAGGCATGACTTGAATGGCCTGGGGCAGAGAGATATAACCGAGTATCAGAGTATCATCAGCATACTGGCGATACTTAATCCTGTGCCAATGCATGACCTCTCCCAGTGGCTTCGTGTAGATGCTAAATAAAAATGGGGAGAGTAGAGCCCTGCGGCACCCACAAAGGCCTAGGGCTGGACCTCTCCCCCCTACCATACTGACTGGTAGGCTGGAATGTGCCATTGGTATCAAATACTGAGTCTGCCTTCCCTGAGAATGGCCCCACCCCTCTCTCCAGTCATATCTCCCCAAGATTGTCACCATCATGACTTTACTGCCTGCCCTCTCCTCTCCTACAGAATGCATCAACCCCAACCTTTGCCTTCCCTCCCCCGGGTCAAAGGGCTCCATCACACATTAAAACGGGCCCCAGAAAGTAGCAGACCAGTCATCGCACCCAGGTGTCTCTGCCCAGTACCCAGCCTGTCTAACTATCTGCCATAGTCCTTCCATATACACACCTTCCCATCCCCTGACAACCCTTCCTCCCACTCTCATCCACTTGGCCAGAGGAAAAACACCCTGACCCACCTCACGAGGCCAGCCAGATATGTCCCCTACCTTCCTGTCTCTGACCTGAAAAAGGGCAAATTGTCCCATTTTCCTCCCAACAGCTTCTCCTCAAACCTAACACCAAGACTGTCCAATCTCATTTCTTTCTCAAAACTTCAGAGACAAAGATGATACAACACAAGGGCTGCCCCAGGCTACAAATATAACAGCCACAGCAGACCCTACCCTGGTTCATTTCAGTCTCAGGTGCCTAGCACAGAGCAAAGTAGATGACAAAAAAATAAAGCCAAAATGAACATTGTCCCCTGTGGCTGATCACATAGCAGCCTCAGGTCATAGGTTGGTTGGTTCACAGGACCACTAACCTGCTCCTGTTCCCACTGCTGCCAAAAACCTGGGTGCCTGAAAACCTCCAGCACACCGAGGATGGTCATACCTAGATTGCTGTTACCACTGCAGCTTGCTAAAAACTGGTCACCTAGAGCTGTCATCACAGTATAACTGTTGCTGGTGTTGCCAGCGTGGAGGACACAGCCAGCCACGCCACCATGTAGCTGTCTCCCCAGCCTCCAAGTTACAGCTCCCTCAGCCAAAAACTACCACTGACAATCTGAGAAGTTTCATTAGCTGTGTGTCCAAATTTGGAGCTGATCCATAGTCCTCCATTGGCCGCCTGACCACTCTTCAGCCACCTAGCAGATTACGGCTGGATTCTTCACCAGCCTGCCAAGCTGCCACTGCTGCAATTTTTTGTGCTGCATTGGACCACGAACATCTCCAGAACATCCCAAACTCTCTCTCTAAATCCAACTCCTGAGCAACTATCCTCAGATACTAACACTACCCAACATCTGGAGCACTGACATCAGACATCTGGCCTTGGCACCATTTTTTAGTATCTGTACCTATATCTATCAAAATAAACAGATCTGACCAAATATATTTTCCTCATTTTTATTTTATGTGCTTACTCCTCTGCTGGCAGGCAAAAATCTCCCAGAAACCCTCTATTCTTAAGTATGATTTCCTGTTCCAGTCAAATAAGAGAACTGTCTAGTAGTTTTGGAGCAGCCAGGGTATTCATTCAGTAATGGTTTGAAGTGGGTTTAATCTGGTAGCTCTAGTTCTTTGATCGCTTACATAGCAGAGTGTCGATGAAGGTTCTCAGTCATCCAGGTGGAACAGTCTGTGGCTTGAATCATGTCAACTGGATTTCTATTTTCTCAGTAGAAACGTTTCACTCCTTATCCAAGGAGCTTCTTCAGTCTGAGACATAGACATACATAGCAGAGGTGTTACATAGGAGGTGTGCTCATAACCACATGCGATGCTACATTCTGGACAGCTGTAGCTTCCAAGTGGTCTTCAGGGACAGCCCTTTCTAGAGTACATTTTAATAGTCCACACATGGGGTGCCCAAGCATGAGTAATTGTGAGAAGGGACTCCCAATCCAGGAAACGGTGCACCAAATTAATCTCTGCAAAGGCCCTACGGGCCACAGCTGCCACCTACTCAAGCAGGAATTGTGAGTTCAGGAGGACCCCCAAAGTGTGCTTCAGCTTTGAACAGAGGAGTGCAACTCCATTAAGAACCAACAGTGGAAAATCACCAGCTGTATAGTTATAGCCACTTACTCTTGACTGGACTGAGTTTGAGTCTGTTCCTCCCCAACCAGATCCAGAAAGCTGCAGGCAATGGGATATGACCTTGACATCATTACTTGCTCAAACAGGTGTTGAAATATGTAGTTGAGTATCATTAAAATATTGATGGTACCTGACCCCTCGTTGATGAATGACTTTGCCCAACAGTTAAATAGGGAGGCAAGAGCATCAAACCCTGTGGTACCCTGCAGTCAAGGGCTTTTGATCCTTTTCAAATGAAGTCAATTACAATATAAAATATAAGAGAAACACAGAATGGATGGAATAAGATGCTCAGTACCCATCAAAAGGCAGGAAATTTTTTTGAGATTCTTTCAAACTGCAGCTTAGAAACAATGTACTTTATATCAATATTATTATTCTGCTTTTTTACTAAAGTTATCTAGGTCTGCAACAACTACAAAAATTATAAATATAATACAAGGAAACCATTAGAACTGGGTCTATGAAGGTTCTCAGTCATCCAGGTGGAACAGTCTGTGGCTTGAATCATGTCAACTGGATTTCTATTTTCTTAGTGGAAACGTTTCACTCCTTATCCAAGGAGCTTCTTCAGTCTGAGTGAAGTTAGTAAGGGAATCCTTAAAATTTAAGGATTCCCTTACTAACTTCACTCAGACTGAAGAAGCTCCTTGGATAAGGAGTGAAACGTTTCCACTAAGAAAATAGAAATCCAGTTGACATGATTCAAGCCACAGACATTAGAACTGGGAGTTGTGGTTTGACCTGAAGTGTACATGTAAAACTTTCCCCATTCTCCTCCTTTTATACATGAAATGGAAGGTGGTGAGAAGTGGGAAACTATGAGCTTGAGATTTGTGGCAGCTGTTTATGGTTACATTTCAGTGCATATAAATTCTTACCAAAAAAATATATATGCAATTGTCACCAAATTAGATGAGTTAAAATTGGTTTGGAAAAATTCGTGGAGTGGCAGGTGGCCATGCCAGTTCATTGGCAATATCTATCTATCCTGTTAGATCTGGCAGGAGAGGCATGCTCTGGGTCCCGTCCACAAGGGAGTTTCATCTGGCGGGACCCAGGAAGAGAGCCTTTTCTGTTGTGGCATCCAACCTCTGGACTATAATTTCCCTGGCGTTTAGTTTGGCCCCGACTCTGCTGGCTTTTCACAAAGCCTTGAAGACCTGGTTTTGCCATTGAGCCTGGGCCCCTGGTACTCTGGGTGAGCCCGTTTCTTGGCTGTATTGACAGTGGATGTTTGTTACGTCTTGCTGCCTGGCTGCTATTTTATGTTACAGTTTTAGCTTATTGTTTTTACTGTGTTTTTAATTGTTTTTTTTCCAAAGTTTTTATTATTTTTTACAACAAAGATAAAAAACTACAACAAACAAAAACACTACAAACAAACAAAAACATTAAAAGTGTAAAAACACAAAAGAAAAGACTTTTAGAAAGTTACATACATACAGGTAACTTCCAAACACAGTTACTGTGTTTTTAATTGTTAACTGCCCAGAGTCATGCAGTTGAGATGGGCAGCCATACAAAACAAACAAATAAGCTTCTGCATATCAGCCCTTGGAAAATAAAGTGGTAGACTATTACTGTTATGTCAAGTTTGTTGGCTTCTCAAGCTGCCAGACTGTTGAGGTCTTTCCCCTAATCCATCAGGTTGTCTTAAGTCCTCCAAGTAGCTATAAGAGAGCCCACTCACAGCAGGCTTATCAATTTTTTGTAGGCTAATAACTGTTAATAATTTATATAGATGTCAAGGCTGATCTTAAAACATATTTAAATCTGATCTGAGGCAGTATCCACTGATTAATCCTTTTCTTGTCAGATGGTAAGAAAATGTCATCCTAAATGGGAACAAGCATTCACATACCTTACTGCTTGTGTTTGAGAAAAATCTGTAGGGTACATTTAATTATGCTAAACCATGATTTGTTTTAACAGTGAGATGAACATGCTGAAATAGCCTGAGTTAGTATTAAAGATAAGCAATGTTATCATGGCATGTTTGGTTAATTCTTGGATTGTTTTATTTCAAATGAAGAATATCAGGAAACCTCAAATCATGTAACCCTCTTTGCTCAACATGCTAAGCCACAATTATAGTTGGGGTGCCAACAACATACCACAGTTTCAGACTCTTGTTTTTTTCCTGAAACTATGGTTTATTTGCTGATCTCGTACAGTTACATTATAGTTTATTGAAATATGTAAATACAGTCATTGTTCTAAATTACAGTATGTGTTGGGCTTTGTCAAAACAATGGTGAACTAACATTCTTGTAGTTTAGGCTATGCTATTTTTTTAAAAGGCTTCCCATTCTAGAGCTCTCTATGTGTGTGTGACTAGCACATCTGGAGATCATCAGACTGGGTAAGACCAACTTTTAAATAACACTTTTAGGAGATGCCTGTTTGGAATATTTTTAATAGATACTTAGGGAATGCTAGTTCAACAAGGGTTTGTAGTTCTTTGAATTATACTTTTTGTGTTCCATAATCTGACTGTGTCTACAAACATGGCAGGTACTGCAGAAACCAGGAAAAAAAGGAAACATCAAGAACGGCGAATTCCAACTAATGATGAGTTATTTTATGATCCAGAAGAAGACAATAGAGATCAGGAATGGGTAGATAGGATGAGAAGGAGGTAAGAAGAATGCTCATTTTGAATGAAGTGTTACTCTGTGACTAATATTAGCTTATATTAAAGTTTTGAACTCAACTAGATCATACTTTTAAATTTAGACACCACCTGAAGTCATCTGAATATGGGGGGATATAAATTGATATAGTAAATAGATGAATTTAAAAAATTCATTTTCTATCCCCACCACAGTTCAAGATCATGCTTTTTACCTAAAAACCTCCTTCCTTTCTGAATCCCCAAGATGGAGATTTAATTATTGAGGCTTCTAGGACTATATCTTAGAATCTTTTATTCTTTTCAGTATTTTATGTCACTGTAAATTTGCATTTCTTACTGTTTTTTTCTTAGTGTGAAGTCTTAACTTTACTTAAGGATAATGTTTAGATTTGATTATGTGCCATCGAGTCATTTTCAACTCCTAGTGACTGCATAGATAGATTTTATCCATGACAATGTATCTCTAGCCTGTTTTTTCAAATCTCCATACTGTGCACTCATCATCACTGTAACTGAATCCATCCACCTTGCTGCTGGTAGATTTAGTTCCAATTGTTTATTTTGGAATAAATTATGATAAGAGTTTTATATCTTCCTGATTTTCTGCCATTGTTATAATTTTGTATTTAATTATTGGTACATCAGATGGGTCTTAGTGTCTGGTAACTCCTTTCTACACATTCATTTCTTGATGGATACAGTTGGGGAAAGCTGTGCCAGTTGGAATCATACTTTTAGCTAGTATAAGGCAGGAAGACATTTCATTTGTATTGCTGGATTTTCTAGTAATTATACAAGTGTACATATGATAAAATTGCATTGAAATACATACAGTAGAGAGATTATAAAGAATCAGATAGAGTCTTCAACCTAGATCTGACTCCCATACCTGCAGTTAAGTAAGAATGGTTTCCTTTGGCTTGTTGTGTAAACACCAGCTTTCCCCTTGCCCATCCAATATTAATATGAGAGATCTCTAGTCCTGCCAGTATGGGCCTGATGACACTAGCACCTTCTTCAGGTGACCGCTGTTTGTGTTCCTGGAGTGATGTGGGATTGCCCTGTTGGGGTTCTCAAGTCAATTTGACCCTACTTGCATTAACTATGAGTAATACGGGTAATCAGGAGACAAATAAGAATTTGTGTGAAATGTGTGTCAAAAGTGTGGAGGGGGGTGGAATGAAGCCATTTCATTTTGGCGTGGTATTTATGTAGTTTTCTAAAGCTAGGACTGAGAACATTGAAATATTGCTATCATCATCCACATCTTCTAGGCCAGGGCTTTCCAAAGTTTTCCCGCGGCGACACACCAACCGCCGTTGGTGCGTCGCCACGGGAAAACCTGGAAGTGCCGCCGTTGCGGCAGCGCACAAAAACCTGGAAGCGCTGCTGCCGCTTTCGGTTCTTGCGCGCCGCCGCTGGTGTGTTGCCACGGGAAAACCCGGAAGCGCTGATGATGATCAGCGCTTCCGGGTTGTGTGGCGACACACCAGACTGTGTGGCGACACACTTTTGTGTCGCGACACACAGTTTGGAAAGCTCTGTTCTAGGCTTTTGGTATGCACCAAAGTTTCAGTAAAGATTGCTACACTAATAGTGATGCTTCTTGACTTTTGTGCTCTCTTGCTGTAGGTATCATAATATAAGAAGTGTTCGATCACAACAGCAACTAGAAAAACGTCCTGCCCTTCCGAACAGTGATGCTATTTTGAACTGTCCTGCTTGTATGACGACATTATGCCTTGATTGTCAAAGGTAATAATTTGAACTTTATGCCCTCTGCACAATATAAGCTAGTATTTATGTGGTTATATTATAATTTAGTTTTCAGTTCAATTTCCAGAGACATTTACATTGCATGTACTCAAAAAAAATGAGGACTTACCACATAGTTTTCATCATTAGCTTGTCAATAGTGAAAATATGAAGGATGGGGAGGAATAATTTCTTTAGCAGTACATTTGGATACATAAACTGATTCAGGCAGACATCTGTTAGTGCAATGAAACTTTCCATTCTTCATGCACAGTCTGCCCCTAATCTGCTGCGGTGGATTCCCCCATCTTGTGCAGCAGACTAGAAGGAGGAATCAGTTTCACTGGTGAATATACTTCTGCCAGTTCACTGATGCAGTTGAATTTGACGTAACAATATAGTAGCATGAGTAGTAGCAGACAGTTATTATTATCTAAGGTGAATCTCATCAATAGAACCAGAGCCCTCCCCTGCCTTGAAGTTACAAAGTAAAAACAAATAAGGCATATAAGGGTAGAGAAGGGAGATTCATTATTTTTGAAGTTCAGAACAAAATGGTAATATGAGCTATAAACACGACTGTCTGATTTACTCATGTCATGAAGTAAATAGGCTTTTTCCAATGCTGGTTACCTCCTGATATAAGGAGTCTGCTAACAGAAGAAGAGAAGGCAATTGATTTTTTAAAAATAATTTTATTAAGAATTATAAATGAAAAGAATAAGTAAAAGTCGATACAAACTACAAAAAATACAAACAGAAAAATACAAAAAAAAAGGAAAAAGGGATGGGATGGGATGTGTAGAAAAGAAAAAAGAAGAAAGCAGGTAGAAACAATTTTAGTAGCTTATCACCGTCTCTAAATAAAACGCAATATCTCTTCTCCCCATAACTCATCTCTTAGGTAAAAAAACAAAATCCAAATGCTTCATCAATCATTCTTTGTCAGCAAATGTCCAGAAAGGGCAACCAGATTTAACTATTTTCCTCTTTTAGCCCTGGTCAAACAAGCCAACCTTATAAACCTTCCCTGAGTTTTTAAAATTATTCTTGAACCCCTTCCAAAAAAGTCCCAGACGTAGTTTGCTGGTCATCTGTGTATTAAGGCAAAAATCCTTCAAAACTTTAACAGATTTCTTTTGTATATCCATCAGGTAAAGTTTATCGTTTGTCACTTCTAAAAAAGTCCTTCCAAACCTTAGCAGACCTCTTTAGTATATCCAGAAGAAAAAAATTATCCAAATCAGCTTCCTGGTTTGACATCTGTTCATCTCCTTTAGTGAATAAGTCATCCATCATCCATTTGTACTACATTTAAATCCCCCTTCAAGTTAATTTCATAGACATCCATTGCAATTTGTTCTTGTTTTACAACTTATTAGAGCCTGCTCTGTCCATAAGCAACTGATCCATTCTATCCAGTAGCTTAGCTGAGAGATATTCAAAAGTTTGCACTAAGGATTTCTGCTCCATTTTCTTTATCCTCTGACTCCCTCTAGTATTGAACCTTCAAGGTCTCCTTATCATAAAGAAACCAAAGCATTCGTCATTTTCCTGTGAGAAAATATCTTCTAATTAATTCAGAGCTATAATTCCAAATCCCTCTGGCCCCTTAATCTGTTATTAACTTTCCAAAATCCATACATTAAGCACCCTTTTGCTGCATAGTCCAAAAAGTCATATATTTTCAAAGCTGTTAAAATCAAATTTACACCATCATCTTTTAAGGAGGTGTAAACTCACCTGATGAATACAGTAAAACCTTGCCAGTCCTGAAGGATCTTAATCTCGCCAATATACAAAAAATAAAAAAAAAATCCAAAAAAGTTATTAAGATATAAAGCTTGGTCGAGCTTAATGTCCATAAAGGCTGCTTTACAAGTGTGAGCTTGAGGTAATCCCGATTCCCCGTCACTCTACTCATAAGCTGACCACAAAAGGCAGTTTCTGTGGTCTACTCACGAGGAGCGGCTGTCCAGAATCACATGGATGATCTCAACAATCTCTCCTTTGTTCTGAAGAGATTATGCTGGCCCGGATCCAGCATCCTGCTGTGATTTCCCTCGCAAAAGCTGTCTTGCTAGTGAGCAAGACGTCAGCTCACCATCAAGAATAAAAGGCAATTGATGAGTGCCCTTTTGCCTGCACTGTTTGTCCCTCCCTCACCTTCTCCAGAAAATTGAAACAATTCACTACACAGTAACAGATTTAGGAGAGGGTGGCTGCAGGGGAAGGAGAATTGCTGAAAATGGTCTCCCTGCTCCTTGGTGAAAGAGATTTTTCATCAGCAGAATGACAGATTTACTCTACGTCATTGATATGGTATTTATTAACTAGAAAAAGCTATGTCAAATAAGGCATGTAGTCTTAACGTGTTGTAGTACTGTGTGTCTGTGCATAAAATGGAAAATACATTTTAGTTTCAACTTGAATCAAACTATCACATAAAAAAAGATTCTGCCATACCATTTTGGATTGACCATGTTTTGTCAGAAATAAAATCCATAATATTTTGGTGGTTCCATGTTTCATACAAAACAAAATCAGGAGGAATCGGTGATTTTATGGAGCGAGTAGACAAAGCTGGTGCACATTACCCTCTCTCCCCATCTCTTCTGCATGGCCTGTACACTAGCCTGCCTGCCTAATTTACCAGTGAAGCATTATCTCACCAGCTTAACTGCCCCTGATCTTCCCAACATCTTTTCTTCCTCCCCTAGTGGTTGCTGCCATTGCTGATGTCTGCACACACCCTCACCAAAGAAATACCTTGGCCTTGTTTTTTTTCTTGCTCTCCTCTACCCTGCCTTCCCAAACTGCTTCTCGAATTGAAGAACAAAATAACCATTTCTTTCTGTATATGGACTAAAGTACATGAAACAAACGTAACAGTTGAGTCATGGATCACCCAGAATCAGTTGTTTTGTACACACACTAGGTCATGTATGGATCATTTTGCACATCCTGTGCAGTACTCTTTTTTTATTTGAGGCCAAACTCATCCTTTATCTTTGATTACAAATCTCTTGCATTCAATATTTAAAGGGTTATCAATTTTGAAATATCTAATCAGTCAATATCACTATGTTTTTCTTCCTCCCCGACTATTCTTTTTAGGCATGAATTATACAGAACTCAGTACAGAGCAATGTTTGTGATGAACTGTACTGTTGTCAAAGAAGAAATTCTGAAATACAAAGACCCACTGAACAAGAAGAGAAAGAGAGGGCACAAGAAAACTAAAGAGGGTAATGAATCAATTGCTGGCTCAGAAAGACAGGAAGAGGAGATATATCATCCAGTGAAATGTACTGAATGTTCAACAGAAGTGGCTGCATTAGATAAGGATGAAGTCTTTCATTTTTTCAATGTATTGGCAAGCCATTGCTAAGATGCACCATTTTACATACTTCAAGATTATATTAAAATTTCCAAGTGAAAGATGATTTCATCTAAGATCCCTTTTGTATTTGTTAAAAAGTCTAGTTGACTAATCTGAAATGGAGACTATGGTATCTGTGTTCTTTTCTGAATAGATAAAACAAGGGAACTTTTTAATTTATGTACATAAGTTGAACAATTTTATCCTGTTAAATAGAATCAAAAAGTTCTGAGTTAAAGAGACATCAGTCCATGTTCATAATGTATATAATGGCTGACTGATAAAAATCTGATACTTTTAGCATTTAATAGTCCCATATTTGTTTTGATTTAATTTTGCTTTTAATTATGAATAATCCAGTGTAGTTTTTCTTGCCTATTATTTCAGATACTTCCTGAGATATGTGCTGTCTGTATTAAAGTTGGTTTTGTAAGAATGCCTTTCTAACTGTGCCATTACGTTTTATTGTGGAGTCCTTGGTGCTCTCTGAGCCTTGTTGTTTTCTTGCAGACGTTTCATTGCCAGGCTAGGCAACACCTTCAGTGCAAAAAGGGAGTGGGACTTGCTCTCTGTTTACATACCATGGCTTGTCCTGCTTGTGTTGGTGGAGGTGTTGTTCTCTCCTTAGGAGTTCCTTGATTGGGCTGTTGTTTGCTACTTGGTTGATTGACTGAGTTAATAGTTCATTATGTTCATTACGTTTTAAATTAAAACTGAAGGGAGTGGCACCTATTCCCTTACCTTTTAGATTTTAATCAAACTCCAAAGATCGGATCTCTTCGAACGGCTGTATAAGAACACTACATTAGTACAGACAGATTATGCATATGTAAAAGACATTTAAGTTTTAATTATCATTAAATTATTACAATTACATTTCTTGATCTGAGGTACCTCTAACATAACAGTAAAAACAAAATTTTAGATGTTCTAATTGCTTTTATCAATTATCAACCTCTTATTTATTTATTCAATCAATCAATCAATCAATCCCCGCTCATCTCCCCAAATAGGGGACTCTGGGCGGTTTACAAAATAGCAAGATTACACTAGGGCAGGGTAATCACGATTTATTTAAAAAATTAAGATTCTGAGACTACAGTCAGACCAATACAAGGAGAAAATGAGGTCTTAGATTACACTAGGGCATGGTTTCTCAACCAGGGTTCTGTGGAACCCTAGGGTTCTGTGAGAGGTCACTAGGGGTTCCCTGGGAGATCACAATTTATTTAAAAAAATATTTCAGATTCAGGCAACTTCACATTAAAGAGGTAAGCTTCATTATTTTTAGTTTAAGAACACTGTTAATGCATATATACAGGCCTACGCATGAAACGAATATAATAATTTTGTAACTTCTGGCCTATATTTGAGCCGGAATGTGCAGGGCTTCCCCGAGGCCTGAAAAATATTTCAAGGGTTCCTGCAGGGTCAAAATGTTGAGAAAGCCTGCAGTAGGGAAATGAAACCCTTCAGATGCACTCAATGGGCAAAAGGGTAAGTTGTATAAAATGAGCTCTAAATGGTTCTCTTGCTCTCTGCCTTCCAACTGGCAGAGAGAAAAGAGATAAAAATGATCTGGGCTGCCCACGATTCCCTCAACTTGTTCTTAAGATTCTGAGACTACAGTCACACCAATACAAGGAGAAAAGGAGGTCTGATAATCTTATCAACACAAGGGAGGAACCAGACATACTATCTTGCAGTGGAAGCTGCTTCAAAACCAAGGCGCATCTGTGAGGGGCCCTTGGGTAAGTCCCAAACATGGGTGTAGTTTTGTAAAGGTGGATTATACAAAGTGTATGTGATCCAAAACCATGCTGCTTGCTTACAATAACTATTTAAAGGACAATTGTAGATTCAGTCTGAAGAATGAGCACAACACTGAAGAGAGGTACCAAGCTTCATTGCAGTGATCAATCGTTGGGTCCCTGCTTTACAAAAAAGAGGGACCCCAAACAATGGAAAAACAAAGATTTTTATGAAAGTTGAGGGCTACAAGGTGGGAAATCCTAGAGATCTGATTTGCTGGCTTGTTTGATGAAGCTAGGTAGGTCCTTTTCAGTGTACCTGGGGTTGGTTCTATTGTTAGGCAAAATTTTATTTATTTATTTATAATTTGATTTTTATCACCGCTCCATCTCCCCTCAGGGGGACTCTGGGTGATGTACAAAAAAACCAAACAATTAAAATATATAATACAGTCATAATTAAAATAAATATAAAATCCAAGAGGCGATGAGCTTGTATTTAAAAGGGCTCTATGGCACCAGCCATCCCCAGGAGGAACTGTTCCCCCCCCCATCCCAAGCAAGGCGGCAGAACCAGGTCTTTAAGTTCTTTCTGAAGGCCGGGAGCGATGGGGCCTGCCTCACCTCCGGGGGTAGAATGTTCCAAAGGGCAGGCGCCACCCCAGAGAAGGCCCGCCTTCTAGACCCCGCCAGGTGAAATTCCCTTACCGACGGGGTCTGCAGCATGCCCTCTGCATGACCGAGTGGGACGGTTCGATGTTATGGGGATGAGACGGTCCCTCAGGTAGCCTGGTCCCATGCCATGTAGGGCTTTAAAGGTGATAACCAACACCTTGAATTGGACCCGGAAGCACACGGGTACCCAATGCAGCTGTCACAGCAGAGGTATCACATGTGCTGATCTTGGGGCACCAATAACTGTGTGCGCAGCTGCATTCTGGACCAGTTGAAGCTTCCGGATACTCCTCAAGGGGAGCCCCATGTAGAGCGCATTGCAATAGTCTATGTGGGAGATGACCAGGGCGTGAGTGACTGTACGGAGGGCATCCTGATCCAGAAGAGGGCGTAACTGGTGCACAACACGAAGTTGTGCAAAAGGCCTTCTGGCCACGGCTGCCACCTGCTCTTTGAGCAGGAGCCGTGAATCCAGAAGAACCCCCCCGATTCCGCACTGGGTCTGAATGGGGTAGTGCAACCCCATCCAGAACTACAGATGATAACTTCCTGGATCCACAGGAGCAATCAATCCACAGCCACTCCATCTTACCAGGGTTCAGTCGAAGCCTGTTGTTCCCCATCCAGGCCCCCACAGCCTTCAGACACAGAGAAAGGGTAGCCACCGCATCACTTACCTCACCTGGGATGGAGATATATAATTGAGTATCATCTGCATATTGATGATACCTCATCCCGTGGTGACGGATGATCTCACCCAGCGGTTTCATGTAGATATTAAATAGGAGAGGAGAGAGAACTGAACCCTGCGGCACCCCACAGGAGAGGGGGCGAGGACCTCTCATCTCCTATTACCACTGATTGGGACTGGCCATGGACCTCCTTCGGTGAACCAGCGCAGAAGTACGCTGCCCACCCCCAACTCCCTGAGCCGTCCCAAAAGGATACCATGGTCGATTGTATCGAATGCCGCTGAGAGGTCAAGAAGAGCCAGGATGGATGCACTCCCTCCATCCCGCTCCCTCCAGAGATCATCTGTAAGCACGACCAATGCAGTTTCCACCCCATATCCCGGCCTGAAACCTGACTGAAAGGGGTCCAGATAATCCGTGTCATCCAGGATCCTCTGGAATTGCAATGCCACCAAAAAGGGGAGGTGGGAGACAGGACGAAAATTGTCCAATACAATAGGGTCCAGTGATGGTTTCTTGAGGAGGGGGTGTACCAGAGCCTCCTTAAAAGCAGCTGGAAACCTCCCCCCCCCCTCCATCAAGGATGTATTAACCATCACCTGGACCCAACCACATGTCACCTCCCGGGTTGCCTGTACCAGCCAGGAAGGGCATGGGTCTAGATGACATGTGGCTCTTACAAACCGGAGGATCCTGTCCACTTCCTTAGGTCCAACAGGATCGAACTGTTCCCAGGTAACAGGGTAAGGAAGTTCCCTTGGCATCTCCCCAGACTGTGCTTCACGCTTAGAGTCCAACTTGGAATGAATCTGAATCCTGCAGATGCTCAGAAAACTCCTCCGCATGGCCCTGCAGGTGGGTCACTGACTCCACCTTACCCAAGAGAGATTGAGTAATCTTGAACAGGGCCGTCGGGCGGCATTCTGCGGATGCAATAAGAGCGGAGAAATATTGACGTTTCACCGCTCTTACCGCCACAAGGTAGGCCTTAACAGCAGCTCTAGCTTGTGTTCGGTCAGATTCAGTCTTTGTCTTTCTCCAGCGGCGCTCTAGGCATCTCTTGACCCTCTTCAAAACCCTCAACCCCTCTGTGAACCATGGGAGTATTGGGTCAGATGTGGTAAGAGGGGCCGCATAGGTGTGATCCTGTCCAAGGCCCCAGCTGCCTCCCTATTCCAGGCTGCGGCCAGGACCTCCGCTGGAGCATGCAGTAGATCCTCAGGTATAACCCCCAGCTCCCTCTGGAACCCTATTAGGTCCATTAGTCGCCAGGGGTGGACCAATCGAATGGGTCCTGTCTCCCTGCGGAGTGGGGCGGCATAAGAGAATCTCAAGGCCACCAGGGCGTGATCTGACCATGACAAAGGGGAAAGATGTAACTCTCCCCTCAGAGCACACTGCCACTGCTCCGACAAGAAAACTAAGTCTGGGGTGAGGCCACTGTCTCGAGTTGGGTCTTGGATGATCTGGAACAGGCCCATGGCTGCCATGGTAGTCATGAACTCCCGAGCCGCCTCAGAGGTACGTCCCAGGGATGGCAGATTGAAATCCCCCAGGACCATAAGCCTGGGGAATTCCACTGCCAACCCCAAGACGGCCTCCAGCAGCTCAGACAGGGAGGTTGCTACGCAGCAGGGAGGCTGGTACAGCAGCAACACTCCCAACTGTTCTCGAGAACCCAACTTGAAAAACAGGGTCTCACAACCGGCCACTTGTGGAGCAGCGCCCCTGAAGGCCACTAGAGACTCTCGGATTACAACCGCCACCCCTCCTGGGTCTTTCAGGAGGGCAGCAGAGCTGAAGAAGTCCATTATTAAAGGAGATGGAATGTTGAGGTCATCAGCTGATAGAGGATGGAAGGTTGGGGCTTCTCTATGTTGCAATTCCCTTGTTAGGGCTGCCCTTGGGCTGTACTGTGAGATGGCAAGGAGGCTTCTATTCTTTGGTTTAGGTGGGATTACAGGGGGACTTTGGGGACAGGGACGGTCAATTTGGGTCTGATGGGATTAGGCAAAGAGATTAACTGGGTTTTGACCCTGGACATATCTAAAAAATAGGGAGGAAAAGGGTGCAATCTCCATTTTGTTTGCTAGGTTTATTTTCTCCACCACACAATGATCCATCTTATCCTAAATTACACATACATATAATGTCTTCCAGACAATTCTCTGCACACTATATTCCACCCTTTCATTATGGGTGGCATGATTTTACAAGCAGACATACCAATTAAGATAATAATACATTGTTTACTGTTAGACAATAAATCCCAAAGACCATATTTAGAATGGTATGAAATGTTAATTGCTAACCAAAAATCAGGTTTAACAAAGGAACACAACAATGCCTCAGAAACTGGGGTATAAAAAATAAAAATTGGTTTGATCAGGAGTGCACACAGATGAAAAGGGCATACAACAGGGCATATAGAAGTAGTAAAAACCTCCCTTCAGAGGACCAAATATACCTCTTAACTTAAAAATTCAGTATAAGTCCCTCTTAAAAGAAAAGAAAAAATCAGCACTGAAGGAGTCCTGGCAGAAACTTAACCAATCAGTCAGGATGAGTGACTCATCCCTTTTCTGGTATATTACCAGAGGGTTGGGAAAATAACTGACACCCCCCCCCACTTAATCAGGTACCAACTCAAGCTTGGGAGGAATATTTTAGAGGGTTATATGTAGACCCAGTCAGCACTAAGAATTAGAGTCAGATCGATCTGGAGCAAGCTCATAATTGGCCACCAGTTTTGGTCCAAGAGGCATCCCGATTGATCGAATCTCTTAAGGTCAACAAGGCTCCAGGTGCTGATTGTGTTATGCCCGAAATGATTAAAAAGAACTCTAGTTGGTGGGCACCTCTGTTAGCATCTCTGTTCACATTTATAGACCAGACTGGTCACATCCCAAGAGACTGGGGGATGGCAATAATTGTCCCAATTTATAAAAAGGGTAACAAGAATGAGCCATGTAACTACAGGCCCATCAGCCTTTTGAGTGTTGTCAGCAAGTTATATGCCAAACATTTAAATCTTAAACTACAAGACTGGATTGAGACAGAGGGCATAATTCAAGATGAACAGGCAGGTTTCAGAGAAGGGAGATCAACAGTAGATCACCTACTGGTGCTGCATCATCTTGTACAAAAATATATGTACAAAAAGAAATCATCCCTCTTTGTAGCCTTCCTTGACTTCAAACAAGCCTTTGACTCAATATCCAGAAATGGTCTTTGGGAAAAATTAAAAAATACAACTATCGATAGGCGCCTCCTCCATCTCATATAGAAATTATATTCCAATTCCACTTTAAAAGTGAGGTGTAACCCCCGCGGGACCCTCTCTGGCATAGTAAACATGCATAAAGGAGTGTGACAAGGATGTATTCTTGCCCCCTCCCTTTTTAATCTCTGTATTAATTCATTGGTGGACCTCTTACATAACATGGATATTCATGCACCCAATCTAGCACAGCGCAAAATTCCAATTCTCCTATACGCTGCTGCTGCTGCTATAATTTCACAGCCCCCTGTTGGATTGAAACAAGCAATTGCAGCAACACTAAGGTACTGCAGACAAAATAATTTGGTTCTCAACTTTGATAAATCAAAAATTTTGGGTTTTGCTAAGAGAGCTAGGCAGCATTCCTGGAGAGTAGAAGGCATAAATTAGAGCAGGTTAATGCATTTAAATACCTTGGGGTTGTCTTCCACTCGAAAGGTATTTGGAATGCACACCAGAATTACGTAGTGCAATCAGCCCTTAGGTCAATGAACGCCATTAAACGGTTTTTTTACACTGGTGGAGGACAATTAATACCTGCGGCTTCAAAACTTTTTGAGGCCAAAACATTGGCTCAAATTCTCTATGGGGCACAAATAGGAATTTATGCGAAGAAGGAGCCGCAGGAAGCAGTGCAAACAAAATTCCTGCAATCAATTCTAGCCACACCCAATGGCACATCAAATGCCCAGTTAAGGCTCGAGACAGGAATGCCGTCAATTCAGGTGAGGGCCTGGAAGTTGATGATAAATTATTGGCTAAAAATGCAATTCTTCCCAGTTGATTTAACCCCTCTAGTTCTAACAGGTAACTTCTCTTCACCCTGGAAGCAGGTGGTAGAATATAAACTGGCTTCATATGGGCTCTCTCCACTATTCTTAATATCATTAGGTTATGACCAAACTAAAAAACTAGTCCACAGCTTTCCAAACTGTGTGTCGTGACACTTTAGTGTGTTGCAACACACAGTTTGGTGTGTCGCCACACAACCCGGAAGCGGTGGCGGCGCGCCATCAGCGCTTCCGCGTTTTAGCGGAGGCTGCCGCTGCTGTGCACACCACCGCCGCACGCCCCCCCCGTGCTGCCGCCGTGCACACCCCTGCCCCCGCGCGCACTGCTGTGCCGCCGCCGCCGTTGGTGTGTCGCCAACAGCGGCAGATTGGAAAGCACTGAACTAGTCATTCAAAGAATAAGGGACATGGAGTTCCAGATTGAAGTTAACAGGCTGCCACAACATGACAGAATTTGGATGAACAGGGGCATATGGGAACCAGCAAGTTATTTGCTAAATCTAACTTTCCCTAAGCTGAGAATTGCATTCTTCAAAGCTAGATTCAATGTTCTTCCATCTGCACTACTTCAAGGCAGGTAAAATAAAATCCCTATAGCTGAGCGTATCTGCCCATGTGGTGAACAGGAAGTTGAAACCATCTCACATGTACAGTACTGTTACACTGTAAATTTTATAGGGACATTAGGTCAATCTACATTTTGCCCCAGTAGATAAATTCCCTGGGAATCCAGATAATTTTTACGTGAACCATCTTCTTCAGCATATAAAACCATACATTATGTGTGCAGTAGCCAAATTTTCTGTTGCCGCAATGAAAATAAGACAAAACCAGCTAAAGAAGTAATTCCCTTGTTTTAAAAATTACTTTTAAATTGAAATATCTTAATTAATAAATTGATAGGGGATATATATTTTTATTTTATACTTACTAATGTTTTAGGCTCACACTACCTAGGTAACAAATGTATTAATATAGTAATAGCAGAGTGAATGCTATATTATTATGTGATATATTTTATTAGTTGGTAGTATATTATTGTATTTCTTTGTTTTACTTTGTTTTTCTCCTTTTAAATTTTGCTGGTCATTGACCAAATAAATAATATTGATTAATAATACATTGTTCAAGTCAAAAAGAGTGTGGCTTGGAGCCCAGAGAACAGCATACTATATTCAAAGAAAGATAAAAGTAAAGTACAGGTAGTCCTTGACTTACGACCATTCATTCAGTGACTGTTCTAAGTTACAACAGTACTGAATGAGGGGACTTATGACCGGTCCCTGAAGTTAAAGCTGTTGCAGTGCCCCGTGGTCAAGTGATTGCTTGGCAACCCGTTTGCACTTACAACAAATTGCCAAGCACCCCGCGATCACGTGATCACCATTTGCAACCTTTCTTGCTGGCTTCCCCAGAAAGTCAATGGGGAAGCCGGCAGGGAAGGCCACAAGTTGCTAGGGTACGTCTTGCCCACCCGTGCGCCCTCCACAGCCCCTCTGTGCTTAGGCTGGCCACTCGCACACCCCCACGCACCCTTCCCAACCTGCGCCACACCCCTGCACGTCCTACCCAACCCCCACAGTATCTCTCACGCACCCTAGCGCACCCTTCTCAACCTGCGCCACACCCCCGTGCACCCTTCCTGGGCCATGCGGCACCTCTCACGCACCCCCTCGCACCGCCCATGCCCTCCCTGACCTGCACGGTGCCTCTTGCGCAGCCCTCGCACCCCCTCATTTCCTCCCCCACCCAGCAGCCGCCACTTACCTGCCTGCCGGCCTGGGACTTGCAACTTCCTGCTGGCTTCTCCACTGACTTTAGTTGTGGGAAGCTGGCAGGAAGTTGCCTCGCTTAACCACCGTGGGACTCAGTTAATAATGGCAACTGGGACCGCAGGGATTGCCATCACTAAGCGATGCAGTCGCGCTTTATGACCGCATTGCTTAGCGACAAAATTCCAGTCCCAATTGTCAAGGACTAACTATATAGAGTTCAGAGAGAGCCCCCCAAAATGAGGGAAATTTAAACCAAAAAGAATGTAGAAACTCTTGTTATAATATAGCCAGAACTTTGAAGGTTTTCTGCCACAACAAAAAGGGAGAGAGATTTACAAGATACAGCACTCTCACACACATGCACTATGAAGGAATGCCTTTTGCTCTGGTACTATTTCACTTGGGAATGGAGAAATAAATCACCCTTCCTTTGCAGCTGAGGCACAGAAAACTGGGTAATCACCAGTGCAAATGGGAGGAATTAATGGGTGATGTTTGTACAATCTTAGTTTGGAAAGATCAGTCATTTTGAATATTATTTTTATTCTATCTTGCTACTAGGTTTGCTGTACCCAGGGTGTCACTGAAGAGAACATTGAAGGCACTCCACTTTCCTGCAAATTGGGGTTTTCTTCCCCACTAGATTCCTAGTGCATAAGTCCATCAAATTTTACTACAGAAGGGAACTCTTAATGACCTAGTGCAAGATGAGGGGTCCCTCAGGTCAATGGCATTGAAAATGCTACTGAGGAAGAACTGAGAACCTTTCAGTGCTAATGGTGTTTATGACATGGCTAGAATAAAGCCTTCAGGACAACTAGTTGCTGATATTATGATGCAGGAAAAGAAAAAATGCAAAGATAGAATTAGAGCGAGAACATGGAATGTAAGAAGCATGAATATGGGAAAGTTTAATACAGTGAAAGATGAAATAAATCAACAATACATTGACATCTGGACTAGAATTGGACACTTTAGGTTAGAAGATCATACTGTTTACTACTCAGGACACACACAAATAAAAGGAACTGTGTTGCTTTTATACTCAGGAAAGATATAGCAAAGGCAATACTTGGATTCAATAAAGTCACTTACCCAAATAGTATCAGTTAAGACTTGCAGACAACCCTTTAATGTGATGGTTATCCAAGTTTATGCCTCAGTAACTGATTTATTTTATTTTTATTTATTTTATTTATTTTCTATCCCACCTTTATTATTTTTATAAATAACTCAAGGCGGCAAACATACCTAATACTCCTTCCTCCTCCTATTTTCCCCATAACAACAACCCTGTGAGGTGAGCTGGGCTGAGAGAGAGTGACTGGCCCAAGGTCACCCAGCCGACTTTCATGCCTAAGGCGGGTGATGCAAAAGAAGAAGAGAAGGTTGGTGAGTTTTATGGTCAAGTTCAATCTGAAAGTGACAGAATGTGCAACCAAGATGTGCTGTTTGTAGTTGAGAGACCAGCATGCCGAAGTTGGAAATAGTAAGGAGGAAAACACAGTTGGATTTTCAGTGTGTGCCTTTGAGTCAGTGTTGACTCCTGGCGACTGCCTGGACTAGTCCCTACAGTTTTCTTGGCAATTTTTCAGAAGTGGTTTGCCATTGCCTCCTTCCTAGGGCTGAGAGGGTAGGCCTGGAAGTTAAAGCCAAGAAATATAAAGATCTCAAGAAGGAACTTAATAAAGAATTTCTGAGAGCCGTTGAAAGAGACAAGAAGCAATATTACAATATCTGTAAAGACATCAAAGATGGAAAAAGGTACAGAAAAACAAGTTTCCCAAAAAATCACCAAACTTAGAAGGAGGTTCCAATCTCGAATTGGTATGCTAAAGGATGCCAAAAGACAGATAGTAACTGATTCAAAGAGGATCCAACAAGATGAAAGAAATTCTGTACAGTAGAGATGTCAAAATCCAAGAAACCTTATTCTCTATATACAAAAATTAGATAGTGTTCTGGTCAATACCATGTTGGAAGACTACAGGAATTGATGAAATGTCTGTAGAAATATGACAAGCAACAGAAGAAGAATCAGTCAAGGTTCTAACCAAGCTATGCCAGCAAATGTGGAGAACAACACAGTGGCCAACCGATTGGAAGAGGTCAGTCTACATACCAATACCAAAGAAAGGAGACTTAACCACAACATCCTTAGTTTCACATCCAATGCATATTAGAGCCCCACATGGGAAGGGTGATGTCAGATATTCAAGCTGGATTTACAAAAGGTTGAGGAACAAGAAACATTCTTTTTTTTTAAAAAAATATTTTATTAGAATTTTTCCATACACATAAAAGTATAAAAAAATTAAAGGAAAAATAAAAAAAAGAAGGTCGAAAATAGGAAAAGAGAAAAGAAGTAAAAAAAGAAAACATAGAATTATGACTTCCGCCCTTCTTTCTATCAAGTAATTGCCATCTTACTCTTTCCCTTTCCTGTTTAAGCCTTTTTAATCCCCAGATCCACAAATCATCAGTTCAGTCTTTTCTTCTTTCAACAAAAAGTCCATATAAGGTTTCCAGTCTGGCTTTCCCCTGCCAACACGTTACAGCTATAGAAACTGCCAGACATCTTTCGAGAGATGCAATACCCAGGTTTGGGATACCTAGTGTATTAGACATGGATCTAGCCCAAAATTTTGCCTCCCAAGTTATCACACATGTTTTGCAGGCTCTAGGCATTACACAAAACCTACAGGTTCCATTCCATTCCAGATCGTCCAGGGGTGTAGAGAGGGCTCACAAGTAATTAAAAACCCTTTTGGGAAAGGTATGCCAGGAGACACATTTGTTATGGTCTCGAGTTTCATTTGCGCACAAGACCTCGTAAAGATATAAGACTGTCCCCTTTTGAATTGTTATTTGGGAGACCCCCTGATGTCATGAAAGGCTTCGATCCACATTCTTTGCGTTTGGAAAGGGGGGAATCTGTGTTGTTCTCTTATCTCTGCAGATATCTCAGAAAGCTGTGGATCCAGAGCGCTTTAACACAAACCTTGCCTTTGGAAGAAGCCTTGCACCCCTTTGAGCCTGGGGATTGGGTTTGGATAAAATCCTTTACAAGGACTGATCCACTGGAACCAAGGTGGAAGGGACCTTGTCAAGTATTGTTGACCACTCATACAGCTGTCAAAGTTGCTGAAAAGACTGTGTGGATTCACTGGACCCCTGTTAAACCTGCAGTGATTGATTTCAGTCCAACTGAAAGTAACAACGATCAGGTTTCACCCATCTGGCTTAGATGTCAACCTGATCAGAATCAGTGGAGCACTGCCTGTATTTCAGTGATACCTGGAGAATTCACTAATCCACAAGAGACTAAATCGTTTAATTCTAGTATAATTATCCCATCATGATTAATTTTTATGATATAATTTTTATATTTTTATTTTCTTTTATGTGCATGTTTTTTTAATTTTTCCATTGTGTCTTTTATACCTTGTGTTTGTAAACCTTATGCTTTACAACATCACATTTGTTTTTGTTCTCCAAATTGTCAGGAAGAGGGGGCTACATGTATTTATCCAAAGAAAAAAACTACTAACTAATTTTACCCCCGTCATGGTATGGACAATGTTCTTTATGGGCTTTAATCCCAGCTGTCACTATACAATCCACCTCACATCTTTTAGGATGGCATCAAAATCGCCCCTTTCACATTCCTTCATACACATTCGCAATCTCTTAGTGCAGTGCTTTCCAAACTGCCGCCGTTGGCGACACACCAATGGCGGCAGTGGCGGTGGTGCGGGGGCGCACGTGGGGGCAGGGGCACGCACGGCGGCGGGGCGGGGGGGTGCGTGGCGGTGGTGGCAGCAGCAGCGGCAGCCTTGCTAAAATGTGGAAGCGCTGATGGCGTGCCACCGCCGCCACCACCGTGCACACCGCCGCTGCCGCACGCGCCCCCGCGCCGCCACATGTGCCCCTGCGCCGCCGCCGCATGCGCCCTCGTACTGCCACCGCACGCACCTCCACCGCTTGGTGACACACTAAGCTGTGTGTTGCGACACACTAAAGTGTCACGACACACAGTTTGGAAAGCTATGCCTCTTTATTTCTATGGTTTATGCCCCCTTTGGGAATTGCTGAAATGGAGTTTGCCCTTCTTAATATATCTGCCTCCCTGGAGCTCTATGCAAATGCAACAGCTGACACACTTAGTTGATTCACCTTTCTATCTCAAATTGCCATTCAGAATCGTATGGAATCATATAGCTCTAGATTTTCTTTTAGCCAGTCAAGGGTGTGTGTGTGCATTTATTAATTCCAGCTGTTGTACCTATATAGATCAAGAAAGTAAGGTTCTTACACATGTTCATTCCATTTTATACCAGCCTTCTAACTTTCATCAAATAGCCGAGACTGCTGATTCATTACCTAATTTTTCCAGTTTCTGGCACTCCCTTATTTCCTGGTTGCCTGACCGATCTTGGATCCATCATTTATTTTATGCTACTATAAGCTTTATTGTTCTTTTACTTATTTGCTATTGTTGTTTTCAGTGTTTAGGAATGTTGCCAACAATATAGTCTGCTTACACAAGGCATCGTAAACCTGCTGTTGTGCAAATGCAAGTGATGACAACATCTGAAACTACTCCTCTTAGAATTAGGCTTGATGCTAGATATGTAGATAGTGTGCTATAAAATAAAACAAAATATTTTGGTTTTTTTATGCACAAAGGGGGGATATTAGGGACGCGGTGGCTCAGCGGGTTAAACTGCTAAGCTGTAGACTGCCGATCGGAAGGTCGGCAGTTCGAATCCCCGCGCAATGAGGTGAGCTCTCGTTGCCTGTCCCAGCTCCTGTCAACCCAACAGTTCGAAAGCTTAGCAAGTAGATAAATGGGTACCACCTTAAGTGAGGAAATTTGCTGGCGTCCTGTTGGGAGTCGGTTCCACCGTAGGAAAAAGATCGGAGGAAAGATCGAATGGCGGCGGTTACGATGGACCCGGAAGTAACATCTACAAGGATGTCAGCAGCCGGCTCAAGGCATCTTGGGATATGTAGTCTGGAGCCTTAGAAGAGTCGGTTCCCTTACCCCCTTCCCTTACGCGTGCAGTTAATGTACTGTATTTGATGAATTGTATAATTGAAATATGTATATGTATGGAAGCCGCCTAGAGTCCTCCGTTAGGGAGGGGATAGGCGGGGTATATATATAAGTATAAATAAATAAATAAATAAATAAATAAATAAATAAATATTATAAGAATTTTTAGTTGTTAGAAACAAGAGGCATCAGAAATTCTTCAGAACAAGTCTTTCTCTCATGCTAGAGACTAGATCAGTGTTTGAGAAAAGGAATCTGCTGTTTCATTGAAATAATATATTTATTTTATTTATTATTTATTAGTCAAATTTATCACCGCTCATGTCTACAGCAGTAGACTCTGGGCGGTTTACAATAAAATATTAAAATTAAAAACCTATAAATCTTAAAATACAATATAATAATAAATAGAAAAAATCCAGAGGATGGTGAGATCTTAAAAGGAGGATATTACTAAGCTAACCACCCCCAGGAGGAACTATTACTTCCTTTGTCCCAAGCAAGGCAGCAGAACCAGGTCTTTAAAGACCTCTGGAAGGCCAGGAGCGAGGGCGCCTGCCTCACCTCTGGGGGCAAGATATTCCACAGGGTGGGTGCTATCGCAGAGAAGGTACGCTCATATTCAAGGTTAGCTTCAGACAAATAGACTAGAACTATTGAATAGTGGTTAAGACGCCAGGCTTGTCGATTGGAAGGTCAGCGGTTTGTGACCCAAGCGCCGCGTGACGGAGTGAGCTCCCGCACTCTCCCCAGCTCTTGCCAAACTAGCAATTTGAAAGCATGCAAATGCAAGTAGATAAACAGGTACCACTTCAGTGGGATGGTAATAGCATTCCGTGCTTGTCATGCCGGCCACATGACCGCGGAAGCGTCTTTGGACAGCGCTGGCTTTTTGGCTAAGAAAACGGAAATGAGCACCGGCCCCTAGAGTCGGATACGACTGTGCAGGGGAAAACCTTTACCTTTACCTAATGAATAGTGCATTCTATTCTATTGATAAATAACTGTATTTTATTTCAAACTAAACCCATCCTGAAGTCACTACATAAAATATTAGGATGATAATTAGATTAAAGCAGATTGGCAAACGAAATTAATGTATTCATGTGTCGTTAGATGTATAAATACTAAATTATCTCTTTGTATTGCACGGCCGCCGTATACAGGGTTATTCTGAGTTGCTTTGTATACTAATAAACTTATTTCTGACTCAGCCAATTAAAGGTTTCATTTTTTTCCCGGCTTGGGAAACGAACAGGAAGATTTTTACTTTCTAACAGGGTACCCTCTTCAATTGCAGATTTTTCCTTATGGCACTGCTCATTATTCCCCCCACCCCCTTATTTGTACTGAATGTTTTGAATAAAAATATTAACAGCTAAAAAATCTCATTTTTAAAAATGCAGGCAAGGCTGAAGCGTAGACAACTGTTTGTTGCGCAATGGAGAGTTCATAATTAATAAAGCTCTGCTTTGATCTCGCCATCACGTTGCCTGGGCTTCCCAGGTTAGCCCCAAATGACAGGAGGAAAGAATGTTTGTGGTTAAATGGGAGGCGACGTTTGGTCGATTTAATTTCACTCTAAATATTGTTTGGTAATGGCTCCCATTCAAGAATAATGTGAAGCGATATTGTAGTAAAATAGTCAGGAAGCTGACAGCCTTGGGAGTTTTTTGGTTCACCTGCCCACAGGGTTGTGGCGAGCATAAAAGGGAAAAAGATCATTTATGTTGAAGGGCAAATTTAAAAAAGTAAATAAATAAAAATATGTGCTTTATCTGTTGGTAGGAAAACCTGGGAAACTTTTTATTTTCGCTGAGGATAAATGCATCCATGCTGAAGCTGAAGCTGAAATACTTTGGCCACCTAATGCGAAGAGAGGACTCACTGGAAAAGACCCTGATGCTGGGAAAGACTGAAGGCAAAAGGAGAAGGGGACGGCAGAGGATGAGATGGTTAGATAGCATCACCGATGTAACGAACATGAATTTGAGTAAACTCCGGGAGACAG